>OX467111.1:27394793-28026251 GCA_950106695.1 Biston stratarius | reverse complement strand
CGTTGAGAATAGAAGTTATTCATTAATTTTGATGCCGTTGATCAAAGAAATAACTACCAGCGATTATAACGATGATAGCTCAGTGGCTAGCGCGTTCAATTCACATGCTAAAGGGCATGGATTGAATCCCCAACAATAAGCTTGAGCTGCCAGTGAAGGAAAACATCGTGAGGAAACCATAGCATGGTACGGTACTTTCTAGTACTCGGCCGGCTAGCACTTTGAGTTGAAAATCTGCTGCCAAACACCTAACGGTGTTCCGGCAGCGACACTTGAAAGCCTGTTCCATGCCAGGCTAGGTATGCTCTACCATATTCGACTTCACTGATACTTAACATCAGGTGAGCTATGGTCAAACACCTAGCTTGTCAACAATAAAAAAAAATATATCTCATATCGCTGACTCTCGGAAAAAAAAGTTTATACACAGTGATATACTATATACATATATGTATGTACTAAGTACTAGACGTCGTAATCTGATTCGTTCAGCCGCAAAGAAGTGCAAAAAACATGTTCTGGAATACACAAAAAAAAAAAAACTATACGAAATAGATTTCAGAAACAATTTTTTGATAATAAAGAATGTCATGAATGACAATGTCATCCACAAAACAATCACGCAGACTGGTTGGTCGTTCTTCAGACTCTTCTTTGTTTCGAAGATACATCAAATATGTTGTTTTCATATGTTCGATTGTAACCTATACACGTTGTATTGGCTTTCCGTGTTTAAATATAATTAGGCTTAGAAATAGTTTTTACTCTGCTTTAATAATAAAATCACCACAGTGCTCTGCTAGAATATTACAGATCAGATACATATCAGTACTAGAAGAAAACAGACGAAGCGATAGTGAATTGTTTTTTTTTTCAGACTGAACAAATTATGAAATAAACAATATAATCAATAACAGTATACATATTGAATTGAGTTACAATTGACTCAGTAATCTTTAGCCCCTTATTGCTGCAAGCTAATTACTCGGTGAGAAGTTAAACAATTAAAGCTAATTACCAGCATTGACCTACTGTAAACTGTACAAAATTATAATTATGTTTATCATTGATCTAGTATAAATTGTACAAAATTATAATTATGTTCTAAGACTTAATCGCGCACTAAATATTTTGAAGTTAGTTTAGTTTATTTACTTCGATGTTTCCGCCATGTTGCAAAAGCCGTGGTCAGAGTGAGGTACGTGGCCATCTCGGTAAAATATTAGAGTCGAGGTAAAAAAAAAAATTAATAGTATTTGTGCGCGATTAAATTCCGATTATGAACATAATTATGTGTTCAAATCGCGAACGTTTAAAATTACGCGCACAAAATCAAATCAGAGATCAATGCAGAAGTCACAAAAAGTATCAAACACATTTTTGGTTAAATACCTAAATATATATTCAGTTTAGCATAGATATATTTGTTATTTTAAATATGAATAAATTAATTATAATTATTTTAATGAAAGGCTTGGCAACTGCAGTTTTCTAGAAAAATATTTAACTTTTTGATCAGAAATCATCTAATATCATATATATATTTAAATTATTATATCGTGTAATGGAGATTTAAATAAATATTTTTACAGGGTTATAAGCTTGGGGTGTACTTAGCCGAAAGAGTGCATTTACTTAATAATGAACAACTTTTACTACGGACACAACTCTGAAATCGTGAAAATAAAACAACTGTTGTGATTCAAGTTGTTAATGATGTTAATTATAATGACCTGAATGAATGACCTTCTGCTTAGAAAAATCTAAACTTAAGCCCTGTATTGTGGCATTAATATATAAAGTAAAATTGTTGTCTATTTTTATTTGTTTTAAAGATTTCCTATCTATATACATTACAAAAAATAACTTAAGTTAATATCAGTGATTATAATAGCGTGTTTTAGCTCAACTCTATAATACTATTAGAACAGTATTTCCCAAAGTATGTGCCGCGACACACTGGTATCGTAAGCGAATAAGTGGGCCTTGAAAAAAGGACGGTACATCGACCAACCGAATAAATTGGACGTATCAACTCATTGCGCTTAAAACAAGTAATCCTTCTCCAAATTAACAAACACTCCTTGTATATATATATTATAAAAATTGGTGATTATAACTAAATATTTTTTTTAATAATTTGAACAGCCTTTCATTCATGTTGTCATGCCTCTGTACGTTTAAGTAGAGTGTTTTTGTTTTGTGGGTCGCCGTTCAGTCAACTTTGGGAACCACTGCTCTAGAAAATATCTAAAATTGCTTGGAGTCATCGTTAAACAGATTTTTTTTTTTTCATTTGACAGCAGATGTAATTGAGATCCACATCTAACCTCTCATAGTTCGAAGTTCATTCTCGTACTTGTGGGTATAGGTCCGTTTCGGATCATATTTATCAACCAGTTGGTTCCAAGACCCCTGCTCATGATTGATTAGGTGGCCTATCACCTTTCTGATGCCTGTTCGTTGAGAACCGGTGCACTTCGTACAGCCGGTTTGGAGGGCGTCCGAAATGTGGACTGAAACAAAACAAGCCTTGTGATAGTTTAAAAAAAAGGATCAGGTGACAGTCTCCCGTACGTTTAGGTTCCGCATAAAGTATGATTTTTATTATTTTAAAGTAACGAGATGGTAAAAAACAACGCCTGTTGATTACTAATGCAGTGCTTGGTATTTAGAACTTTAAGTAACAAAATAAAGTCCAGGGCATCGCTTCTTTGGCGCTCATTACTTTGATACATTCGATAGTTAGTCGCAATATCGTATTTTTACCTTGTTAATGGACAGAGAAAACTTAGGAAAATGGCAAGTTTTAGTTTCACGTCGATCCTAATTATGGTTAGTTTACAATATCATGGCAAAATTAGCGTTGTTTTTCTCGCAGCCACCCCTTAAGATATGTATAAATCATCATTATCAGCCTATCGAAGTCCACTGCTGGACATAGGCCTCTCCCAAGACACGCCATTCCGCCCGATCTTCGGCTTTTCGCTTCCAACCACCGCCAGCTGTCCTACGTATATCGTCACTCCATCGAGTCTCAGGGCGTCCTACGCTACGTTTGCTAATTCGCGGGCTCCACTCCAGAACACGTCTACCTCAGCGGTTATCGGTTCTGCGACAGATATGTTCAGCCCATTGCCACTTCAGCTTGCTAATACAATACACATATAATGATATGTATGTATGTATATGTTAGCATTTCGACATACAATAAAGTTATATTCTATTCTTTTTTTTGTCGTTGTACTTACTTTTAAGTTCTTTCCCTTCCGGAGTACATTTGCCCTCATCGAGAATACATTTGATATACGCATTGATAAGACGTTTGTTTGCGATAGCTTCGTCGATATTCATTCCATCGTATTTGTCGCTGTAACTCTCAGCCAGGACTTGAACGAAGGCGAGAGAGATGAGAACAGCGTTAAAGATTAGCTTCATCCTAAAAAAAAAGTAATTCAACAGGGGCGTACGATGTTGAAAGGTTGTTATAACAACTTTTACTATGAAACCAACCTTGAAAACCTTGTTTCATAGGAATTCGGAAATCTATTTTTTGTATAGTGAATTCCCGCTATCAATTTATTATAACGGGTTTTATTAAGTGTAAACTTCTTTTCCGCGTTGAGCAACTTTTGGCAGGTGCATATTTATGGGTTCGCCTCATAGGAATTAGTGAAGTGTTTTAAGTTATCACTTCTGTCGGCAAGGAATGCATTTTTTTTGGTAAAAGTATAAAACGAACGAAACGCTCCCCTGACAGTAAGAGATAACGCATGTTTATAACCATGGCAGCGTTAGACGGGATTTTGTGTAGCAAACTAAGTTCATGGCATCACTGCTTTGGCACTTATTACTTTGATACCATTGATGGTTACTCTCAACAAACCTGTAATTTCGCTAGCTACAGCACCCTTCAAACCAGAACACAACTGCTTTTAACACTACTGCTTGGCGGTAGAATAACTGCTACTGTTATTCATTAATTGAATTTTTTTTTTGCAGGTAAGTAAACGCTGAGCTTCATAGACGATTTGATTGCGGAGTGAGTATGCTCTAGGTATATCCACATATTAAGATAGTTCACACTCAGGATAATCAAGTAGGTGCTGGAGTTTACTACTAAAACTAGCTTCCGCTTGCATATAATATTAATGATAGTTTTTACCCCATTCATAATGTTTTTTGTTTGTTTTTTGGCGATGCACTTTGTATATTTGCCATTGTCAAGTATTTCGTTATTTTCCAGTACATTATGAAAAAAAACAGTTAAACAAATCTAATTCACAATCAAAATAGGTTTAAGTACAGTCCGGTCATGTCCTAGTAAAGTAGTGGTGTCACTACACGCTTCGATGGAGTTTTGGAAGCGACACGAAAAGTCATGTTGCGCATTCGGTACTTTATGAATAAAACATCACTTTTTTACATATCAACACTCGAAAAAATACAAGTTTTGGAAAGTAATACTTTATAATTAACAAAATTTTAGATCCGACAGCTGAAGTTCTTTTTTACCTATGATAGGTTTACGTTTGACAGCCATCTCGCCTGATGTTAAGCAAAGATGCGGTTGAAACACGCTTGCCTAGATAAAACCGATTCCCTCACGACGTAAAGACACCTAGGTAGTTTCTACCAAATCATAAATTAACTTACTTGTTTATTTATTTCCAAGCTCAATGTTTTAGCACTGAAAGAAACTCTAGACTGTACAATAGCCAGAACAATCTTGGTCTTTATATTCTTGACTTAGGTCGTGTTCAGTGGTTCAAGAAAGCGAAGTTTTTCTTGCAATTAACTTCTTTATGTTTCCTTATTTTCCATTATAGTCCTTGAACTCGACTCGACGACGTCGGGCAAGTAAATTCTCTTTCTATCATAATTAGTGGCCTATTCAAAACTGGTTTTAATTCCACCAGCCTTCACTGATAATCATTTTAAGGATCTCGCAAAAGGTGTTCAAAGGATCCTTAATGATAAGCTGTACCCAGAACAAAAGGATTGGACAGTTTCGGTAAATATAATTGAAAAACAAAATGTTATATTTCCACTCACAACAATACTTTTTTTAGTTTATATTATTGTTAGTACCTGGATGACCGAGCTTTGCTCGGCTGAAAAGACAAAACGACGTTTTCTAAAAATGAAACCTAGCTAGATCGATTTATCGCCGCCGAAACCCCTGTATACTAAATTTCATTAAAATCGTTGGAGCCGTTTCCGAGATTCAGATTGCTCGTTTAAAGGTATTAGATTTAATTTATTTCAAATTTATAAAAATAACTTAATCTAAAAGTCCGTCAGAGGAGGGGTATGAGGCCAGAATGCTGGCAGCATTGCCACGCTGAATGGCAGCGCTAAGTTTTTGATCAATGCAGATGCCAGCATTCTGGTCACTTGACGCCTCCTCTAAATATTTGACGACAAAACTTATATGTATGTATTTTGTGTCAATGTTCGACGGAACCGTAAGTGCACAAATCAGACTCGCTTTTCGAATTCAATTATGTTTTAATTACTGTGAGTTAGATGCCGTGCTTGTAAAACCTTCTAAATATTATAATATCAATTGTTAACGTCAACGGAGGCCATTGTTTAGTTCTAGAGCAATGTTGCCATACTCAAAGTAGAAGTTATGCTAAATGTCGAGGTCATAGTGCAGTTTTAGATACTGGATAGAATATAA
This sequence comes from Biston stratarius, assembly GCA_950106695.1. Classification (NCBI taxonomy): domain Eukaryota; kingdom Metazoa; phylum Arthropoda; class Insecta; order Lepidoptera; family Geometridae; genus Biston; species Biston stratarius. The sequence goes on along the minus strand of OX467111.1, from coordinate 28,020,565 downwards.
AAAGTGCGATATCAAAAAGAAAAAGTGCAGCCTATTTTTGTATACGGTAGAACGGTGTCGTAGAAATTTTTTGGAAGAATTCAACGGGTATGGAACCCTAACGATCCTTACTTAATATTCTTGCAGATACGGCATCTACAAAACTTTAATTGTTTCTTAAGGAATTTTACATCGTCAATTAAGTTTACTGCATCGTTCGCTGCACTAGAAAGTAGTTAAGTCTTCGCTTTAATTAAACCTACCACGTGTAACTCGTAAACGCACCATCTCAGGTAATAACTTGCACTTTATTTATACTAGCTATATATAATTTCTAACAAAGTTGTAATAAAGAACTAAGAGGGATGGATTAAGCTATCGCCACAAAGAAACGAATTCACATCTATAGTTGGATAGGTAGTTGCCACCGCACTGTGAGCTTTATATTGCGATTCCTTTTAGATACTCACGTGAAAACTTCAGGGTAGTAAATCTTCGGCTTCGCACGGGTAGTAAGAATGGGTATATAATAATATACATATGCCACCGCGGACTTTTTTGTAGATCTATAAAAGAGGAATATCCCACCATGCATTGTTATGTCTCAAAGGGATTAGGCAGCGTTTTCGATGATAGCTCCCAGGTGGCTTGACTTTTTCCGACACTTCCAACAATTATCATCATATATCAAGCAATTTACATAAAACCTTGACGGATTATAAACTTAAACCTACCTCATTAATCACTCTATCTATTGGTGAAACTCGCTTGATAATCCGTTCAGTAGTTTTTAAGTTTATCGCGAACAGACAGACAGACAGACGCGGCGGATGTCTTTGTTTTATAATATGTAGTGATATACGCTCCACAGACACCGGGGTCCGTGACTTGTCTACCTTGAATTACATTTTTTTTTACAATATTTAAATTATTCTTAACCTAGGGTTAAAGTACTAGTTTGTGTGTATACCGCGAGCAGAGCAGCGACCCGCAAGCACCACCCGAGCACGAGTATTTTGAAAGATATTTACCAGTGAGAGCTTACGAGTAATATAAGAAGTTAATTTAAAAGTCCAATTCAGCAAAAGTTACAGATTAATTCGTTAAGTCTGGTTTTGATTGAAACTTTGAAACTGAAAGATCAAATAACAAAGTTCTTTATAAAATTCGAACAGAATTTTGATAAACGAGTTCCTGCGCTGACTAATTATGATTCCATTAAATTAATCTCGTCTCGTATAGGATAACTGTTTTCTGGGATAAAAAGTAGGTAACTATAGTTTTTTTTTACAACTGACAGGCTAGGTGTTTGACCAAAGCTCATCTGATGTTAAGTGACGGTGTAGTCGAAAATGATAAGCCTGGAATGGTACTGGCTCTCAAGTGGTTCAAATCATGGTTTCCTCACGATGTTTTCCTTCACCGGCAGCTCAAGCTCATCGTGGGAACCCCCTGTATCAATATTACTGATGTTCAAACTTTCACGGTCCATATAAAATCCCATTTTGTTCCACTGAAATAAAATATTTACTTCGCTCAGTTAATAAAACTGCAGGTTAGTACGTAGGTATCTAATTTTGCAGTTCTTGATAATAAAACAGAGCTTAATGTACCAATTACGAACTTTATTTCTGAAACACATGCTACTAGCATTTTGCATAATTCATAGGAAGCTCCCTGCAACGTAAAAGAAAGACAGTGAAAAAGGTTACAAGAAGCAAAAGAAGATTTTAACAATTAAATTAAATTTTAGGTTTATATCGAAAGCAACATTTCAGGTTGTCAAAAAAAAGCATATCGAAAACACCATGAGGAAACCATATCATTATGGTAGGGTACTCTCGAGAACTCGGCTGACTATCTACCATCAATTCGAAAATCTGCCGCCAACATAACGATATCTTCCGGCAGCCTCACTTCTAGGTGTGTTTGCTATCTTCGAACACTCCGCCACTTACCGCTGAGCTGTGGTCAAACACCTGTCATACCATAAAAAAAAGTTTCACATCATCAGCCATAGGACGTCCACTGCAGGACATAGTCCTTCTCCTGGGGGGGTTTTGCCAATACTCGCCACGCTTGGCAGGCGGGTTGGCGAGCGCAGTTAGGTGTGGTTGTTCAAGGAAGACGCTGCTGCCCATCTTCCAGATTACATTCCTTAGCCGACTCTTACGGCAAGCACGGGTAGAGAGGGTGGAGTACTATTCTTACGCCGGCACCACTACGGCACAAAAAAGTTTGTCTATTGGAAAAACACGGATAATGATTAATACTATAAGACTTTTGTGGAAACACAAAACGATTATAAACAATTTTATTGAAATTTCAACAAGTAGGTATTAAAAATAACAATTCATGATTAATCGGATACCAATATAGTAAAATTATGTGCAAATGACGTACATTATGATTCAGTTTGGTATTATATTATTACTGTGGATGCCTATCACGAAACATCGTTACGAAATCTTTAAAAATAGAATAGAAGGAACTAGTTCACTGTTTTGACAGTACACGAACACTGTGCAGCGAATATTATAATAACTTATAAATATTTACCGCCATAGTATACGAGAATGTTTTAATGAAACTTTAATATAATGCTAAAATCCACACGGAAAGGCGTAGTTTCAGATCCCAACAATGAGCTTGAGGTAAAGGAAATATTCGGAAGAAAGTCGTAGCATTTTGGTAGGGTACTTTCTAGTACTCGACTAGCTAGATACCACCCTTATGTTGAAAATCTGCAGCCAAGCACCTAACGGTGTAATCGGGCAGCCTTACTTGGGAGCCAGTTCCATTCAAATTTCACACCTATCTAGGTGTGTTTACCATTTTCGATCACGCCGTTGGCAGGTGAGTTGTGGTCAAAATCTAGCCCGTCAAACATAAAGAAAATGTTACAGTAAATGATATTCACATACTCTTTATTGTTTGTATTTTTTTTTTTAAAGGTACTGAGACGGACTTAACTTGACGTTAAGTTCGGGGAAGTCATCTATGTATCACCGCAATGTCAAATGTTCTGTCACTAAGCAATAGTGTGTAAATATTACTGTGGTCTTGTTCAAAAGACTGGATTTTGTGGCTCACGAAAGTACAGGTCTATTGCGACTAATCATCGAATATCTCAAAGTAATGAGCACCAAAACAGCGATACCCTGGACTTTGTTTTGCTTCTCAAAGTTCTGTGTATCGCTGCAATGGTCATGGACAGGCGTTATCTGTTACATTTCGTTCGTCTCATTGCTTTTATATAAAAAAATAATGTATTAATATCTAATAACATTAAAACAGAATAATCATATTTTTTTGACCACCCGGATAAGCTCCTTTAGTAGCTTCAAGAGCTGTAGAGCGTGGGTACGATTCCCATCCAAAATAAACTTTTACGTGACGAACATAAATGTTCGTCCGCACCAGAATAATGTGAATATAAATGGTTTTTACCGTTTAAAACTATTTCATTGTACGATTTGAATCAGCACTATCACTCATAGTATAAAACAAAGTCGTCCGCCGCGTTTGTCTGTCTGTTCGCGACAAACTTAAGAACTACTGAACGGATTATCATGCGAGTTTCACCAATACATAGAGTGATTCATGAGAAAGGTTTAGGTATAAAATTTGTCAAGGTTTTGTGTAAATTGGTTGAAAGAAATGTCGGAAAATGTCAAGCCACCTGGGAGCTTTCATCGAAAACATGCGTTTTAATATTTGAGATATAATAAAACAATGCATGGTGGGATATACCTCTTTTATATGTAGATCTACAAAAAAGTCCGCGGTGGCATATATCTATCCTTTAAGGATAGCTTACTATACTCATTCTTACTACTCGTGCAAAGTAGGGGGTCGCTAATTAAAAATAAAAACATCACTTTGTATGCGAAATTTCAAACACAAAATTCGGATTCCTTCTTTACACCCTAATGTATTTGGGTGAAATTTGGATTATAGATATCCCTAGATCACCTACTTATTACCCCGGGAAACTCGGGTGAAACCGTGGTGTGCGGTTAGTTTAATAATAAGTTTACGACGGGACTATCCATATATTGCAAAAAATATCATACGTTTCCTTAAGTGTTAATGACATTTTTTTATGGAACAGATGATTTTTACGACGCCAGGGTTGGACCCGTAATAAAATTTATAGCTTATGTGTGTTTTTAGACGTGAATAAGTTTATAAAATTCGCTTCCGTAGTGGGAGTCAATTCAGAAATCTGATTATTACTACATGTATTATTTTTATTAGTTTTTTTAAACTTATTACTGTTACATCTCCGGTCTGTTCTTAATCTGTAATCGAGTTTTCAATTCTTGGTTGCCTGGAAGTGATCGATCATAGCGATAAGGCCGCCACTTGTGGCACTAGCTGAGAAGATTCATTTGTTTTCTGTACTCTTTAATCTATCTGTCTATTATTAAATCGGGGGATTCAGGCGTTGCAGCTACTGTAACATCTATATATACGTATATCCAAAATAAATGACACCACTCGATAGCCAAAGGATCACATTGTTGTGTTAGTGAGGACTTAAACTCAAAAAATTACACACATTCTTTTTTTAAATATAATGGAATGATATACAAGCAAACGGTCCACTTGATGGTCATTGCCGGCTATGAACATCTGCAATACCACAGGTGTTGTCAGTGCATTTCATAGTATGAAGTACTATGAAATTTCGAGGGTCAAGAGTTTGTTCACATTTGATTTGAAATACCTCAGGTACTGACTATAGCTCTACTGGAATACAACCACACCCTTTTCATGTTAAAACGTATAAGTAAAAATAATCTTCTAGACCAGCGGTCGGCAACACGCGGCCTGCTTGTGGCCCATGGTCGTTTTGTAAATTAGTCATAAATATCTAAACTATTATGGATTCTAGATAGAAAATATTATAATTATAAATATAAGAATTAAATTTAATTATTGTCAATTTTTGGTAGCATTTTTTTTTTCAATTGGATATAGACTAATTATACGTACATTAAGCTTCTAAAGTAAGACCCGCCTTTACTTTGTTGCCTTGTAGCTCTTGCCTGCCAAAAGATTGCTGTTCTAGACTCATTTCAAAGCGTAACATTTTTCATATGACACTGCAATTAGCTAATTCTGTATATAAACTTATTTCTCTACTGCTTTCTTCAAAACAATCGATTTTCTGAAGACTTGCAGACTCCATTGTACATTTACGCTAATGCAAAGTTCAGCATTTATATGTATATTAGGACCAAGCCACACGCGCGGCGTTGCCGCTGTAACAACTTTACCATTGTAGTAGTTAAATCAATTGAAAATTAACCGTTGTAAATTACCAAGACGAAATAAGACATAATATAGAAAGCGATATAGACTAGTAACAAAATCAAATAAAAACAAAAATAAACGACAGTACTATCAACAGTGATACCTACTAAACAAAAAAATGTTGTTTTTTTTTATCTGTACATAAAGCACAAATGTACAATAAAATAAAAGATAAGAGGTAGATTTAAAAAAAAGCATACATTTGTGATTAAAAACCGGCATATATTATATGAATAAGAGCCAAATCAATCAGAACCTGTTAGGAACATTAAATGTAGTTATTGTTTCTTGTGTCTTTTAATTTATATAGCATCCACGTCTAAAAATCTATATAGTAAATAGAGCACAAATAATTTTATATAAATGTAATGAGACGAACAAGACGTTATCTAGATGTTAAGAGGTAACGCCTGTTCATGACAATTTTAGCGATACACAGAACTTTGAGTAAGGCTGATTTGGCGTTCATTACTTTGAGACATTGATAGTTAATCTCAACAACTCTGTAATTTTGCTAGCTGCTTTAGTAGCCCTTCAAACTGGAACACACACTACTGATTAGCGGCAGAATATCTGGCACTGCGGTGGTACCTACCTAGACGACCTCCTGCTAAGGAGATCTACCACCAAGATAATCTTAGTCACAATTTTTTTACAAAAAACCGACTTCTTTCCATTAAGCCCAAGTTAGGTTACATTGTTTTATTACGAATTTTAAGTAAGTTTTAATGCATAATCCGAATTCCCACATCAGTTTCTAAATAACGTAGTTCAGATGTAATAAACATTTAAAAAATACAGCTGAATTGTAAACCGTTTTTTAAATTATTTTTTTAGTATTGTTTTGCGTTTGATCGCCATCTCACCTGATGTTAAGTGCAAATGCGATTTGAAATCAGGTTTGCCTATAAGATTTCGATTGTATCTACCAAGGAACACCCAATCAAGGGAACCTCTTCCTTTTAAAAGTCGGTTAAAAATGTATCTAATCCACGTCAATTTTCATATAAAAATTGTGTTTAACACTTTTGCTATCGCAATTTGCGAATTTCATAATACTCGTGCGCGAGTCACTGTTGCATCATGTGAATAGTTCTTTACAGACACCTTCTGTTTTCAAGTTTCAGCAGGTTGTGATATTATTCAGGGTGTAATTCAGTTCGTCTCGGGACTTAGTCGTTTACAGTACTTGATTAAATCCGTTACGGGTCATGTACCCGACTTGTTGTTTTTATTACTCGTAAAAACTGCCTGAATTTAAACAATTTATTATAATCAAGTTGTGGTCCGCGGTTTTACCCGCATTTACGAGGATAAAGTAGCCTTTGTGTCAATACTGAGTATAAAGTGTCTATGTTCTAAACTTCATCTAAATCTGTTAAGCCGTTACAACGTGAAGAAGTAACAAACATACATACACACGTACGTGCTTTTAGTTTTTTTAATCTTTCTTAGTGTGATGCGAACGATTGTTTTGTTATCAACGGATTCAACATAATAAAAATCGCATGTCGAACCTGGACAACATTGGCACAGGACGAGTGGCGTATAAGAATTGAGACCGCAGCAGTGGGCGATTACGAGCTGATGATAATGATGTTTGTTACTTCTACAGGGCATGATGGATTTGGATGCAATTTAACATAAATAGCTTATATCAGCCATACTCAACCTTTTTTTTTATAGGGGCGTTTAACACGTTTCATTCATGAAGTCATGGGCTATAAAACTAAAAATATTAATAAAAAACGTGCAAATTTTCGTTTCAAACCTTGGACAGGACAACGACGTTAAGGTATTTGGGAATTGCAGCAAAATGAACACAAACAGCGATGTGAAATACAATAATGTTTGTTAGCTGAGTGATAATAACTATAAAAATGAATTAACTTCAAAAATGTCTCTGAAATATCGTGTCTCAACTCGTCGCTATTTCTAAGATTCTCATAGAATGTTGTCCTCCACACAAAATAAAATCGAACAAGGACACGAAGCGGTATCGACAGCCTGTTATAGAACTAAAGGTGCTTCCACACAGTGCAACCTAGCAGGTAATCTGTTAGAACATTATTTATGCATACTTGACCAAGTAAAAATAGGTAGAGGTGAACGAAACAAAGTTGATACGCAAAAACTGGACCACACTGCTGTTTGTAAATCTTTATGGTTGACAGGCTAGGTGTTCCACTAGGCTAGGCTAGGCTAGGACCACAGTTCACCTGATTTGAAAATGCTTGTGGCGTGCGACTAGATACTCAGGCAGAACACTCAATAGCATAGGATACTGTTCACTATTAGAAAATATTAGTCGGGGAAAGCAATGGAACCCTTATGACTCCTAACTAAGCCTTATTTGTTAAGTTACCCTATGTATTTGTCTATCCGTCCAGTCTAGAGCCACACAGCAAAATAATCAGGACGTATTTTTCTAAAATGACCCCTTTGATTGGCCACGTGAGTGAAACCATGGATCAGAGTTTTTTTTCATCGTAAATGTAATGAGACGAACGAGACGCTCTCCTTATTGTAAGAGATAATGTATGTCATGACCATATTGCAGCAATACACAGAACTTTGAGTAGTAAAACAGAGTCTGTAGCGATGATAGCTCAGTGGTTAGCGCGGTAGGTTCGCATGCCGAAGGGCGTGGGTTCAAACCCCAACAATGAGCTTGAGCTGCCGGTAAAGGAAAACATCGTGAGGAAACCATAGCGTGGTGGTAGGGTACTCTCTAGTACTCGGTTGGCTAGCTACCACCCTCAAGTTGAAAAATCTGCCGCCAAGCATCTAACGTTGTGTCCCGGCAGCCTCACTTGAGAGCCAGTTCTATTCCAGGCTAGGTGTACTTTACCATTTTCGACCACACCGTCACTTAATATCAGGTGAGTTGTGGTCAAACACTTAGCCTGTCAGCCATAAAAAAAAGAGTCCAGGGCATCGCTGCTTTGGCGCTCATTACTTTGGGACTTTTGATGGTTATCCTCGTAATTTTGCTAGCTGCAGTACCCTTCAAACCGGAACACATTATTGCTTGACGACAGAATATCTGGTGATACCACCAAGTAAAAATTGTTAGTAGGTATAACATAATCCGCACAAGTAGGTATTTACGTGCGTACGTCAACTACGCCGTGTAAACCTACCTTAACTTTACATCTGACAGCGACCATCGCCGCCCAGCCTGGATATAATGCCCCTTCAAAATACGTGCTCGCCGTTTTCTGGATAAATTGGATTATCCAGGAGAGTTCTGGAAAACATAAAGAAGAAATATTACGGGGTAAGAAGCAAACATTGATTTCGTGGTTCTTATGTATGGAACTTTAAATGAAAACTAGAAGCGCCTTTCAAGGTCGTTAGCGTTTTTCTGGGATAAAAAATTCGTTAAATACCTAATCCGTTACGCCATTACAACGTGAAGAAGTAACAAACACGTACGTACAGACAAGAAGTTTCGCACATTTAATACTCGCTGCGCCCCTCTTTGTTACCCGCTGTTCTATATCTATATTATCCGACTATATTTTTTCGGGGTAAATAGTTTCATCAAAATTGGTCCAGCCGTTTGAGCGTGAAGAAATAACAAACATACAAATACACTCACAAACTTTCGCCTTTGTTAGTCTGATACAAAAATACAATAACTCTGTTAAAATTGGCTCAAAGGTCGGACTCATGGGAGGTATTCGCGCGGCGATAGGCAATGATAATATCAACTAGAGGAATGACGATGAAAAATTCATTTGAATTTGATAGAAGCCGATGAAAAAGTTCGATCAATGGATTTGTTGCGCGATTTAGGAGTTAGTAAAAAGAGTTGTTCACAGTATTTTTTATGATTGACAAGCTAGGTGTTGAGACTACCGCTCACATGAAGTTAAGTAACAGTGTGGTCGAAGATGGTAATCACATCTAGCCTGGAATAGAGCTGGCTCACCGGAACACACTGTTAGGTGCTTGGCGGCAGATTTTCAATTTGACTAGCTACCCAGCCGAAGATTAGAAAATACCTCACCTACTATGCTATTTGCGATGTTTTTCTTTTATATTGTAGATAGGCTTGCGTTTGACCGCCATCTAGCGTGAAGCGAAGATGCGGTCTATGGTGGAGTACGCTCGCCTAGAAGAAACCGATTCACTCGTGACTTGAAGGCACCCAGATTGTACCATTCGTGTAGCAAATTCCATTGTTTAGCGTTTCGTACAATGAAAGTAGATTCAAACCGTTTAGTTCGAGTTTTTGGAATATCATATAAATATAGTGCCGTTGTGGTGCCGGCGTAAGAATAGTACCCCACCCCCTCTACCCGTGGTTGCCGTAAGAGTCGGCTAAGGGATGTAATCCGGAAGATGGGCAGCAGCGTCTTCCTTGAACAATCACACCTAACTGCGCTCGCCAACCCGCCTGCCAAGCGTGGCGAGAATTGGCAAAACCCCCCTGGAGGAGGCCTATGTCCAGCAGTGGCCGTCCTATGGCTGATGATGTGATGTGATATAAATATAATGAGATGAACGAGGCGCTCTCCTGATGGTAAGACATAATGCATGTCCATTTTGTCCATGACCATAGCAGCTATACACAGAATTTTCACCGGCACCTCAACCCTATTGTTGAGACTTGAAACCCCACCCAGCGTGTGATACAACCGAGCTAAGCAGTGAACCATCATCGCAACAAAATGATGAGTAAATGACATCCTCCACTTACCTTTCAGCTTAGACACCCTAAGCATATAGCCCTGTATAATTATTATAACCAAACTTCTTTCTTCTAACCTTCAACATAGACGTGAGAAAGTTTTTCCCGAACATTCGTACTTTGGCAAACGACCGCAGCGATACTGGAGTTGGAAATTTTAAGAGTTCCACTCTATTATGGAAATTCTTCTAAACTCTGTTCCAAAGTTGGAAGGTAGAGACAGGAAAGTTTCATCGTAAGCGTTCCAACGCAATTGGTGCCGAGCCACAAAGATGTCATCGTATGCTTTCGTAGCACATCGTCGTGAACTTGCCTGAATATCAAAATGTCTGAATCTCCTTATTCGAACAATTTTATGTCTTTAATTTCTGTAATTTTTTGTGGGTTCTTGGATAGTCAAGCTTATAAAGCATCACGGAAAATGTATTATCATTATTGTCGATTTTTTTCTGATTTATCTGTGTCTGGGTGTTCTGTATGTATTATAAGTATGTATTTACAAAAAAAAAAGTATTTATGTATTCTATCAGTTATCTGACTTCCATCACACAAGCTCTGCTTAGTTTGGGGTCAGATGGCGCTGTGTGTAATGTGTCCTACAATAATTTAATTTAACAATATATTTATATATATACATATTTAATATTAGTTTGACCACAGGTCACCTGATGTTAACATGTTGATGTAAACACACCTAGTCTGGAATAGAACTGGCTCTCAAGTGAGGCTGCTGGAACCCACTGATAGGTACTTGGCAGCAGATTTTCAACTTAGCTGATATAACTGGTAGCTAGCCGGCCAAGTACTAGAAAAAATGCTAAGGAAAGTCTTTTGTTAATAAATATTACATTTACAAGTCCTTTTTGCAAAACAAGGAAAAACTTTGTATAATTATACAAATTAACAAATTATAAATTAACAAAATAAATTAAACTAAATACTATATCTCATAATAATAATTCTAAAATAATACAACCTACCACCATTCTATGGTTTCCTCACGATGTTTTCCTTCACCGACGGCTCAAGCTCATTGTTTGGGATTTGAACCTTCGGCGTGTAAACCGACCACGCTAACCACTGAGCTGTCATCGCTACAAAAACATAATGAAAGAAAATAATAATATAATAATAATGTAGATGACGAAAACAAACTGAAACAATTCAAACAATGATTTTACGTTAAACAACTATAGTAAAACTTTTCCTAAGTAAACAAACTAAATTAAACAATTTAATAATCACGTCTTCAGTAATTCAAATTAAACTTTCAGATTGAGTTCACGCAAAACGAAGTTGTCTTCAACTATGCAAATATTATATCAGTGTTCGGAAAACTACTTAGTAAATACTGGTTCGGTTAAAATATCTAAATGGAGATATTGATCTAGCAAAGTTGATTAAACGATGGAAACTATTAGGTATATATATAGAAGGTCGTTAGGATCTTGACTGCATTCTTTTGACACTAACTATCCCACTAATATTATAAATGTGGAAGTGGATGTGTGTGATGTTTGTTACTCAATCACGCCATAACGGATCTGGATGAAATTTTGCATGTAGATACTTTAGGCCCTGGAATAAAACATAGGATAATTTTCAACACCATCCTCATCATCCATCACCACGCGGGTAAAACCGCGGGGCGCAGCTAGTATATGTACGTGAAATTTGTGCTGGTCTATTTTTTCTCACAATATTACTAAGTATAAAGTTCGTATACTCCATACTAGAGATTGCAATCCTGCGGGATATATCCTGGATTGACTTCAATCTAGCGGGATCCCGCGGAATCCGGCAAAGGTTATACATTTTTTCGGAATTTAAATATTTTAAAATCTACAATATTTTTATTAACAAATTTGAATTAATTTGCGGGTAACTTATTGAAATTATGCTGGATTGCGGGATCCCACTTTGCTGGATTGCAATACTTACTCCATACATATTCCTTTATATTATTTCGTAATCATATTTACATGTAACCATATTATTTGCTTGTAATAAATCAATTAACCTAATGCTTAAATTTTTGTTTTATTTTTTTATGATTTACAGGTTAATTGTTTCACCACAGCTCACAAATGTTAAGTGACGGTGTGGTCGAAGATGGAAAAGTCAGTAAGGAAAGATATCGATTCAATTTGGAATCAAGTTACGTTTTCACAGTTAAATTACGTTATTGCTGTCAACTTACATTTTTGCTGTCAGTGTACGTTTTTGATGTCAACTTACGTGTTTGCTATTTCGCGGTCAACCCAACAGTTTTCTCAATAAATTTTTTTGCTTCTAAGTACCACATAAAACTTGTTAATATGTCATCAGAGTCATCAACATTTGATAATTATTTCGATATATGACTTTATTCTATGACATACCACGAAGACCACCTTACCGATATTTGCTTTTAGTCGCTAACTACGCCTTGTCACTTCATCATTTAGTTTAAACTAATTATAGAGAATGGAACAGACGAAAGAATTTTACAACTACAAATTTCATGTAAGTTATGTGGAAGTAAATTCATGTTAGAATTTAATTCATTGAAGCACACAAATCTTTGTCGAACGGAATTCGGGCTGGAAATAAATTTCTTCTTTGGCCCCATCGAAATGGAAAGATTATGGCATATAATTTAGCTTTGACGGCCCCACATTAGGGATATACACCTTCGCTTTTTCTTTCTTAAAATGAAGCTTTAAGTCAAGTCATGTTATACCTCAGTAAGTTTGTAAACTTAGATAAGTAGAATCTTCTTAATATATATAAATCTTCTGTACGTGTGTTTGTCACCAACTTCTCCTAAACGGCTGGACCGATTTGGATGAAATTTTGTGTGTGTATTTCAATGGGTTCCTTCCTGGATGGTTTGAAAACACAATTGGACCCGATAGATGGCACTGTTGTCGGTATGTTTGTTGACTGTTAGGCGATACGAAGTTCGCCGGTTCAGCTAGTTATATGTAGTTCTATTTGTGATGATATTGAAAGAGTAGTGTTTTAACCAAAATAAGATTGATTGTTTGGTTAACTCTTTATTGTCGACACCAAAAACTATACAGTACAGAAGGAAAAAGAAATAAACTTAATTAGTAGGTAACAACTGTATTTTCTTATAGTTATAGATAAATATCTCCAAATAAAATAAAAATATTCTAAATTGGTTTATAAATAACAGAGTAATCTAACTAAACAATACAACCGAATTAAAAACATCGGAAAATATTACAGAGCCAATTTTCACACCACTGTTTTATTACAGAACTAGCTGCGCCCCGTGGTGTTACCTGCTGGTAACACCACGGGGCATATAGCAATATATGTTCGAAATATATGTATGTTGATCCAGGGTGTCAGTTACCTCCATACCAAATTTCATCAAAACTGGTCCAGCCGTTTGAGCGTCAAAACGTAACAAACACACTTACATACTCACAAGATTTCGCTTTTGTTGTGTCCCGTAGGGCTAACTTATAATTCCTTCATAAGCACGTCTAAAGAATTCATAGCCCATTTTAGAAAACACATCCTCCGCAGCGCTCTCATCACAGTCAGGCATAATAAAAAAGGCCTGGCCAGCCCTTCAGCGTAAATAACCACCCCGAATCTAATTCAGCCCCTCATCAAACTACAACGAGGTGGCTGTGCCTTGATTAATATTTTAACTTGCAGCAACAGGCCCTTAACTACCGAGACTCGTGTCTGACGACCCCTCGCTCGCGCGTGCAATCATTGCTGTTTAGCAAACAACATCACACTCACGACAGAGCAAACTCCGCAATGTATTCCAAACAATTACACGTTTGTATATACCCTAATCGCCAACACCGAAATCATTGCCCTTTTCTCTCGACTCGCTAAGACATGGTTCAAAGTAAAAGAAGCAGTGTACGTCATTACGTTGATCGTGTCGCCGAGCTTAACAGGTTGTGTTTTTGTTAAATAATTCCAGAGTATGAGCCCTGTTGATTTAATATTCCGTAGGGATATAATTAAACAGAATTGGCTGTACGAGTCGCACAATGCAATTTGCGACGGGAATTGGCGTGGAAAGAATGATTGTAAGTACGTCGCGTGGTTTCAGGACATTAGAACAAAGGTACACGGTGAAGCTTTTAAATCGGAGTGTTTCTTTCATGAAATGTACGGAATAAGAACATTCTGTAAAATTGCTCAGGTATTCTATCAGTTATCTGTTTTTCTTTTTATAAACATTAGAATTAGATGGCGCTGTGCGAAATGCCATTTGATAAATATTTTCTTTCTTAAATTTTAGTTCCATGGTTGGTACTGCAACAACTGGAACTAAACAGTTCGATTCCACCTTCATCGTGCGAACCGGTCGGCAATGGAATTTTCTGCCAAAGTGGAAAGAATTGTATCCAATCCGGGTGTTTTCAAGTCGCGAGTGAATCGGCTTCTTCTAGGCAAACGTGCTCCTTCGTAGACTGCTATTTGGCAGTCAAACGCAAGCTATATTTGTAATTGCGTTTATATTAAGTTAAAAAATATTGTGTTAAGTTGACAAAAGTTATGGGTATCTATAGAACGGTAAAATAACAATTAAAAAAAGTCTAAATTGTAATTAAGAAAATATGTATAAGGAGAGAGCGGCAAAAGGCAGTCGGATCACCTGATCGTAAGATCCAATATATTATTCATATAAGTGTGTCTTATTTGGTACAGTAAATAGTCAAAGAGAAAAATAGAAAGAACGAAAGTAAATAGTTTTATTTTGTAACACGACGCAACATCGAAAAACAAACAAAGACAAACAGTTACAAAATAAGGGCTCACCTCAGCATAATGATAATAGATAGATAGAAACTCTTTGTTGTGTTTTGTAGCGATAATAACTCAGTGGTTAGCGCGGTTCGTTCACATGCCGACGGGCGTGGGTCCAAACAATACGCTTGAGCTGACAGTGAAGGAAAACATCGTGAAGAATTAGCATGGTGGTAGGGTATTTTATAGTACGCGGCTGGCTATCTACCACCCTCAAGTTAAAAAACCTGCCCCTAAGTACGTATCGCTGTGTTCCGGCAGCCTCACTTGAAAGCCAGTACTATTCCAGGCTAGGAGTGCTTTAACACCACGCCGTGGTGGTGCCGGCGTAAGAATAGTACCCCATCCTCTCTACCCGTGATTGCCGTAAGAGTCGGCTAAGGGAAGTAATCTGGAAGATGGGCGTCTTCCTTAAATAATCACACCTATAACTGCGCTCGCCAAACCGCCTAGCGTGGCGAGTATTGGCAAAACCCCCCCAGGAGGAGGCCTATGTTCAGCAGTGGACGTCCTATGGCTGATTATGTGATGATGTGTGTGCTTTAACATCTTTAACCACATCGTCACTAAACATCAGGTGAGCTGTGGTCAAACATCTCTGTAACCATAGAAAACACCACTAATAAGAACAAACAGAAAACAAATAACCTTATGCTTAGCTTATAATAATCGTCATTTTAAGAAATATAACTACGAGTGTTAACTAATCAGATCTAAGGTAAAGCCACAAGTTTACTAAAAATGCTAAATTAATCAAACCATTTTATTAAATTCCAAAAATGATCGGTATTTCTCAGTAACTTCTACATTATCTTAGCTCTACTTTATATGAAAATTTCTTATACAATTTCTTACCATTTGGCTAAAGCCCGAACTATAGAGGTCAGATAGAAGGCAGGTAATCACAACTTGAATGAAATCTAAACAAAAATCAATTTTAGTATACAATCGGGACCTTTCTGGAACAAATTCTATCATTATGTAAAAGGCCGTAATACAAACAAAGAGAAACAATTCGCCGACCAAATGACCTATGAAAACAAACTATACGATAGAATAAGTTCCTAGATGAGGGCTACCACCAGCTTCAACATCGAGATAACTCTTTTTCTACTCACTAATGAGACCAAAGCATCGAGGCTCAAAATCTTAACGAATCCTATATATTATAGATACCAATCTCAGCTAAAATGCGCCTCTAAATACACTAATAATGCTGCTCAATAAATAAATAAACATCGTCACACAGCGCCATCTGACCCCAACTAAGCAAAACTTGTGAGTATTGTAGAATCAGATAACTGATACAATACTTAAATACTTTTTTTTGTAAATACAAATACAAATATTTTATTGATAACTCCACAGTTATAGGTCATTTTTCATTCATAATTATCATTAAAAATGTCAAAATCATAACTTGTCAATTTAATGAAATATCAATATAATAATATGTCAAATATAATTGGTGGTAGTAGTTAATATATACTTGGTGGTAGGTCTCCTTAGCAGAAGGTCGTCTAGGTAGGTACCAGATATTCGGCCGCCAAGTAGTAGTGTGTAAACATTACTTTGATCCGGTTTGAAGAGTACTGCAACTTGCGAAATTACAGGGCTGTTGAAACTAACCATCAAAAGTCTCAAAGCAGCGATGCCCTGGACTTTGTTTTGCTACTCAAAGTTCTGTGTATCGCTTCAATGGTCATGAACAGGCGTAATCTCTTACGATCATTACTTTTGATAAAAAAAAATATGTCAATAAGATTAAATTTCAATTAAAAATTATAATTACTTACTAGTAATTCAATAATGTCTTATTTTTAAATGGTAGACAATGTCGTAAAACAAGGTCTCTTGAAGCCGAAATCTTAGCTTGCTGGTGAATCACGCGATAGAATGATTATAGTAGGCCCCTTGAGTCGGTAGGTAACTCTGGACTAAGTTTTAGCTTTTGTCTTCAAGTAAGGTCAAACAGAATTGAATATTTCAGCTTAGCCATTATTATTATTGATAGGCGATTAAAAGCGGCAAAATCATTTATGTCAGTGACACGGGGTGTTATAAATAAGATGAAAATCGCTTTAGGCGATAAGGCCGACGTTGTATTATCAGTAATCCGAGTTTCTGTTTTTTTTTTCAATATGTATATAATTAGTTAGTGTACAATAAAGTTATATTCTTTTCTATACAGAAGATACATTTATGTTCTACCCACAAATGTTCGTGCTAATTGGAAATCGAACCCACGGCTTTCGGCCCTTGAAACAGAACTACTATCAAATGAGGTATTAAGGTAGTCATGAAACAAACAAACGATCATCATCATCAGCCTATATTAACACGAACATTGATAAATTTCAACGCAGGGGCGTCCAAAGCTCGTTAGACCTTCGCGGCAATTAAAAGAAAGACCAACTTGTAACAGCGTCGCACCGGCTCGTCAAGTCGGAGAGGTCGGTATACATTCTGGGGCCCGCGGTCTACAACCGCGTACTCGCCTCCGTCCAGGATGCACCTCCCACCGCGTCCTTCAGAACCAAGTTAAGATCTTGGCTGCTAGAGACCATGTTTTATGACATTAACGAATACTTCAAATTAAAAGATTTTATTAAATTACTAGTAGGTAAGTAATTATGTTTTTTTTGGAGATTTTATTATATAGACAATAGTTTTTATATTGGCATATTTTTGTTTTTTGTATTGACATGTTTTTATATTGAAATATTTTACATTGGCAGTATTTTTATATTGACAAAATTCTTGTATTGACATGTTTGTATACTTTAACATTTTGTTTTTATTTCATTGACAAGTAATCAGTGTTCTAAAACTCTTAAATGATAAAATGTAATTATATTACGGAATTGACTTGTAACATTGGTGTTATCAATAAAATGTTTGTATTTGTATTTATTATAGGCCTCTGCTGCCAGCTACGTAGTATATCGTCATTCCATCGAGTTTTAGGGCGTCCTATACTATGTATACCGATTCGCAGTCTCCACTCTTGAACGCGTCTACCCCAGCGTTTATCAGTTTTGCGACAAATATGTCCAGCCTATTGACACTTCAGCTTGCTAATACGCTGACAGTGACTTTGGTTCTCTGACGAAATAAGCGATAAATCATCGTAAAAATGTTACATCTCAATATATATGTCAAAGTCACGTTAAAATTGCCTCATAAATCAAACTCGCCGATATCATCAACTGAAAGAGAAATGGATGTGAGGTTCCATCACGCATCTGACGCTCAATCACTTGCAAACCTTTTAAGCAATGATAGCTGAGTGGTTAGCGCGGTCGGTTCACACGCCGAATGGCATGGGTTCAAAGAAAAACATCGTGAGAAAACCATAGCATGGTCGTAGGGTACTTTCTAGTACTCGGCTGGCTAGCTACCACCCTTTAAGTTGAAAATCTGCCGTCAAGCATCTAACGGTGTGTTCCGGCAGCCTTACTTGAGAGCCAGTTCAATTCCAGGCCAGGTGTGTTTACTATCTTCGATCACACCGTCACTTCACATCAGGTGAGCTGTGGTCAAATACATAGCCTGTCAACAATTTAAAAAAAAGATAATTAAGGATTTTGCGTTGCGCATTATGGCAAACGGGAAGCCTTTATGTTAATTTGGGACATTAAATTTTTTAACGATTGTTTAATATATAGCTAGCCTAAGGTAGAGCATTTTGTATTGTTTATTAAAATCGTATCGTAACTATAGACCAGTAACCCATTATTTTTCAATTGATATCAAAATCGTTTTCGTATTCAATTGCTTTGAAAGCTTTGCAAAGCTTTCACAGCAATTGAATATTCCTTTCAAGCTTTGTAGCAAACGAAGAAAGCAAAGGAATAGAAATTGTATGATCGTGTATTGTTTTACTATAAATAAGCAAAGGTAACTAACTGTTTATTTCTTTGATAAATTTTTATTAACGCGATACCGGGAGTATACCTTTGCACCAGGTACAGTTGTAGGGTTATTTTCTTAATGTAAGTTAGTGGTAGTTAATAAATTGTGTCCTGAATTGACAAAAAACTAATTTAAATAAAATAACCACTAGTCTTTATATCAACTTTATATTTTGGAAGATACGAGGTAATTAAAAATTTCATAAATATACATACCCACATACAAGATACGCCCAAACAAAAAAAAAAAAAAAACCCCACTTTGGCAGTCGGGTAAAAAACTATTAAAACAGGAGGTACTAGTACTCCACAACTACAACTACAAACAGTACACAGTAGCACATAACAGTACCTACAATACAATACAGGTACAAGACAACCACAGTATACACATAACAGTAGGTACTCCATTGAATGTCACTAATATGATAAAAGCTAAAATTCGACTAAATTAAACGTGAGTAAGTAGTTTGAGTTATTAATTAGGCTATATTTTCATAATTCATAATTCATAATTCATTTATTGCTTAAATATGGGTACAGTTAAAGATGGAAAGGCTACAATAAAGATCTCCATACTTGACCTTTCGGCATGCAAAAAGAAACCATCACTACTAACAAGTACAATTCCATTCAATTACATTAGAATACCAAAAAAAGTCAATAAAATCAAATACAATACACAATATGACAATGTTAATTAATTAATGTCAATAGAGATATAATAAAAATAAAAAATGTCAAACATATACAATATGTTTGACATTATGTATAATGTGTGTAATATGTTCATGTATAATGTGGCTGAAATCATGTTCATATATCTTAGTAAAAGAAATTCAAACTATAACAAAAGATAATCAGAAAATTGAATGATTCAAAAATCCTGGATAATGTGACCCAAAAATTCCAAGGCTCTTGAATGTAATAAAGGTCCAGTATGTAGGAAGTTCTTAACAAGGCTTTATCAAGGTCTCCTCCATTCAACTGGCAACTTGTGCAACTAATAAACTAAATGAGATCGGACCATAAATTCCCGAATTGAATAAAACCTACCCAAACGTGGTTGTCGGGACAACTGGCCAATTACTTACGTCGGTAGCCAGCCAGAGGCGATTACAGGCCTACCAATAGTACTTCAGTGTTGGCCAACTTATAGGACTAAAATTTTTATTCGATACGCTTTGGGTTTTGTTTAAGAAACGTGATGGTAGCTCCCCCATTCAAGTTTGCTTGTAAGTTGGTCGTAGTGCGCAGCTGTGCTGTAACACGCCTCGTAAACACTGGCTATGATACCTGCATTACGATGAGTTAGAGATGCTAGATGTGAACGGATCTTTTGTTAACGATGCTAAAAATAATGAGATTTTTGTTTCTGATGCTGAAGTTGACGATCTTTGACGATGGAAATAATAACAGCGTCTTCCATAAGTGGTGAAAACAGTTTCTTTTGTTTGTTAAAGATGCAGAGAGTCTGGATTTCACAATTTCCTGTACTTTTGGAAGGTGTTACCAAAATTTTACTTTCCTTGCGTTAATGTAGATTTTTTTCTATCCCTTGGGATCACAGAATAGAAAAACAATTTTCAGGTTGAAATTCCGAATGTTTCCTGTTCTTTTGTCCACACCTGACAGCGTGTATACACAATTTTATGATGATCGGTAGTAAGAAGTATTTAAGACGTAAAAGCGTAACAAACAATATCAAGAATGGGTATAGTAAGCTATGCTTAAAAGGTAGATAGGTATAGGATTCTTTTGTAAATCTATATAAGAGAAATATCCCACCATACATTGTTTTTTTATATCTCAAAGGCAGCGTTTTCGATTGAAGCTCCCAGGTGTCAGCAATTATCATCATATTTCAACCAATTTATACAAAACCTTGACAAATTATCTACTCAAACTTTTCTCACGAATCACTCTATCATTGGTAAAACTCGCATGATAATCCATTCATTAGTTTTAGTTTATCGCAAACAGACAGACAGACAGACGTGGCGGACGACTTTGTTTTATAATATGTAGTGATGATGTAGTGAGTAGTCGTTCTATCAGTAATCTAATCACATAATGTAAGTTTGGCTTAGTTTGGCGCGCTGTGTGCAATGTCCTAAAAAGTATACCATATTGTGGGTAAATAACTACAATATTTTCAAAACAAAAATGCGTCGAATCATGTATTCGCGTTGAGCGATTTTTTGGTAGGGGCCAAACTTATGGGTTCATATGACCGACATGCTAACCTGACACGTTTTAAGTTTTTACTTCTGTCGGCACTCGTCATAACTGCCTAATTTGTATGTTTGACAGGCTAGGTGTTTGATCATAACTCACCCGATGTAGTCAAAGATAAGCAAGCACAGTTATCCTGGGATTAATGAGCTGTTGGAACACACAGATACGTGCTCGGAGGCAGGTTTTCACCTTGACAGTGGTTAGCCAGGCGAGTACTAGATAGCACCCTACCGCCACGCTATGGTGTCCTCACGCTGTTTGCCAATACGCCGTCACGAAACAATATTATCAACCCAAGGTTCGATATTACTAACAAATTTATACAGAACCATATCCAGTATCCTTATTTCATTTCTCGCCCTACTTTGTTGGGCGCATGTGTTCATCCGTCATGCTAATGTGGGTTATATGGGATGGACGTGCCAAAATAATGCCATGGCGACCAATAAAGGGGGCGAGACCGCAAACCCATGTACGATTACATCTGATTCTATAATTTACTGTAATCGCAATTTTCACACGAATTATGAACAATAGCCGTATTACTACAAGTACCTGGTTGACCGAGCATTGCTCGGCTGAAAACATGGATAAAACGACGTTTTCTGAAAATGAAACCTAGCTAGATCGATTTTTCGCCCCCGAAACCCCCTGAATACAAAATTTCATGAAAATCGTTGGAGCCGTTTCCGAGATTCAGAATATTTAGAATTCTTGTATATATATATATATACAAGAATTGCTCGTTTAAAGATATAGATAGATAGATAGGCAGCATCATCGCTTAATATCAAACGAGATGGCGGTCAAAAGCAAGCCTTTTAATAATAAAATGATCCTGAATCTGCGTATATATAGAGTTCCCCCGCTGAATCACCTGAGAAATCCGTTGGGCTAGGTGCCAGCCAAATACGGGGATCCTATATATTTTGCGTGGTGGTAGGGTACTTTCTAGTACTCGGCTGGCTAGCTACCACCCTCAAGTTGAAAATCTGTCGCCAAGCATCTAACGATGTGTTCCGGCAGCCTCACTTGAGAGCCAGTTCTATTCCAGGCTATGTGTGCTTTACCATCTTCGACCACACCGTCACTTAACATCAGGTGAGTTGTGGTCAAACACCAAGCCTGTAAGCCATAAAAACATAGTATTTAGAATATACCAGACTAACTTGACTGTTGGTAAGCGACAATATGTATCTAGTAAAAATACGACAAAACTAAGACAACAAAATTGCTACATAAACGCTACGAAAATGCTACGATAATCTTAACTATATAATATTATGTATTATTATTTTTAAAAAATTACATCCTTGCATATCGACACATACCTAGTTGCTTATCGATTTACCGCATACGAGTAGGTACACTTTGAAGAGTGCGCTTCAGATCTGCATGACCTAATTCCCCCCTGTCCATTCTACTATCGGACAGCCAGGATCTTTAAACAGCGACACAAGCGTTTCATGGTCGATATTCCAAAAACTCAAATGAAACGGCTTGATTCCATTTTCATCAAACGAACTACTAAGCAGTAGAATTTGTTTCCAAAAAGTGTCAAAACCACGTCAGTTTCCATTACCAATTGTCACGTTTTTTTTTTTTTTTTTTACTTGACTTAAGTCTTTCAGCATTTAGCCACATTAAGTTTACTAGTTTATTGAAATGACTTATGAATTTTCAATGTGTTACTGTAACCGGACATTTAACGCTGCTTAACGCAGGTTTAATGTGTATGAACGCGTAAAGTGTAAAATCGTGTTAAATAAAATGCTCGTTAAGCATAAAAATGTTGTAATGTCCAAGAGTTGGAGGCCGTACATTGTTTATTTTGTAAACTTGCTCGGAGGAGGTTTGAGAGGATTTTCCTTGTTTCTGCTAAATAAATTTGCATTCTTTCTTTAAAAAAATACTCCCTGTTTTATTAGAATGCTTATATACGGGAAAATGTAAAACAAATGGCAATTAAAGCCTCTCGATTTGGCTCCACAAATATATCAGGCTTTCTATTTTTATTTTTTATCTATGGTACAGGAAAAAATTAACCAAAAAAAAAATGTCTATGGTACATGTTGTGTTGACATCGAAACGAACAATGGATTTGAAAAATGTTGGAGGTAACGCGCAGATAATATCACTGCATTACGTTGTGGTTTTATTTTTTTAAATCTTGTCATTGTTTATAATAAACCATAATATAATTTAAAAAAATCTAATGATACGCATAATTATGGACAAGTGATAGAATAGGGTGAAACGTGAATACGGTACGTTTCGTGTTAAGTTAGTACCTAATGTTGTCACTACTTTATTATGGGACAACCAATTGACCTTGACTTACTATGTGTCACTGACTTTTTTGATATTAACGAAATGCCTACTTCATACTGGCAAAATGCATAAACCGCTATACCAAAAACAAAGAAAGAAGAAGTAGATTTAACATCGACACGATCAATTGTTTTTGTTCTTTAGACGCAACCAACGATGGGTTTTAGCGTTTAACCACCGGAAACGCAGAAAGAGTTGTGTCGCCTCGCCAAAACTAGAGTTTTTTCGAGTGTTTATCTATAAAATAGTGGTGTTTTCGCGAGTGTGGAAACGTGATATAATGTGGCGAAACATGTCTTTTCGTGTTGCTTCGAAACTCCATCGAAGCTTTTAGTAAAGTCGCCATTACTAAGGCACGACTGGATTTTACTGGCACGGACTGGACTTGACCAAGACTGAATTTTGACTGTAACTATAGATGTTAGACATAAATTGCAATAACCGAAGACGAGGTAATAAAGATAAAGAAGCTGAAGACTGAACACTAAATACAGAAACATTGAAACTGGCAGAATTCTCAGAGTGCGATGCCAAGAAGAAAGAGGAAAAAAACCGTGAAAGAGGCATAGGCGGGAAGCCGATTTTACGTGTTTCTTTTATTTTAATAAAATAATCTTGCGTTTAATCACCCTCTCACCTGATGTTTAGGTGTGGTCTAAACTCAGACTGTATCTATCACTTTGAAAAATGTATCGCAATAGTTATTTGACTGAATATTTATTACCACTTCACTGAAATTTGTATCATAAATCTATGAAACAATATTAACAATAATAAGGCTGGGTGGCGGTCGGTAATTAAATTAAAACAAGGTTTTTATCCACATGTATTATATACCAGTGAGTAAAGTTCGCGATGTGCTATATACACATCCATAAACAAAGCCAGCTATCTCCCCTGAAACAGAAGCACAGGTTTACTCTGAAAAAAGAGGTTCGTACATCACAGAATAATTCAGAACCCAGTTTTCGTAAAATGGAGTCCGGAAACAGAGGACAGCTCGACGCTTCGCGTAAATATTAAATCCGTTTTTGTTTCAAAAGCGCCATAAATAACTTTAGATAGATTTATGACAAACGTGGATTTTTCTTGTGTATTCTTCATGTATTTGCTTTATTCATGCCACATAAGTTCTTTAAATGTTCGAACAATAAACTGCCAAGCGAAGTACCTAATTGCCTCGCCAAGCCTGGCTTGCTTCAAGTCTCGCTTGAAGCGCTGGCTTGTTGATCAGACGTTCTACAGTTATAATATAAGTATTTCCTTGACTATAAAGCTTAAGAATATACAATTATACAAATTCTTTTATTTATTGTATTTGCATTTTCAAATGTATAATTATAATTGTAAATTAACTTCATGTGATTAATTAATCTAATCTAATTTAATTTATTTAATTTTGACATGCAAATAACATTTATGAAATAAATGAATATGAATTTATTTTAAAACTAAACACAATACACAGTTATTAAAACAAAAATTGGAAGTATAATCCACTTTGGTCCGATGCGAGCTTGTGGAAGCTTATTGGCTATATAGGGAAATGTTTTAAGCTTTTACATGGCAAAACAATATATAATAATAATAATAAAAAAGCCTTATTTATTTCCTTAATAAAATTTCAATTTTCTTATTTACATATAAAATGGTCATCATGTTTAAATTTAAAGAATAGTTCAATGATGACTAATAAATAATTATAAAATTTGATTAATATAAAAATAATAATAATAACAACAATAATCAATTTAATTTATACACATTATTCAATTAATTTATTTTCTACATGCACTATACCTACAAAATATATATATTTATGTTATTTTATATTTTACTATTTTTTTATTTATCTTTATTTTTTCAAGCAACACAATTTATATTCATCTTTTTTTTTTATGCAACATATTTATTAAGGACCTCCCTGGAGAGTAAAGGCCTCCTCCATTTTTCATGGCAAAACAATATCGTATTAAAAAGTTTTGATGCTTACAGTACAATGCACATTCGCGTGTTGTTGGAGATTTAACTTTTCCTATGTTTCTGTGCTTAATGCTCTTGTACTCTATATTTTTGTTTTTAAAACTATCCCAAAATATGAACTATTGTAATTTTTAAATTTTCGCGATTTGAACACATAATTAGGTTTATCGCCGGGTCTTAATCGCGCACAGAATACTATGAAATTAGTATTGTTTATTTACTTCGATATTTCAACCATGCTGGAAAAGCCGTGGTCACGTAATGACTGGAGAGACTGTTTATAATCAATAAAACTTAGTATAATTAATAAAACTTAGTATAATTTAAAAAATCGGTCAAGCCGTTTCGGAGGCGTGCGACCATAATCACTGTGACATTATATTTATATATATAATTATGTAGATATTCATGTAACTGTTTTGACATCTATCATTATATTTTTTGTTTCTTTCTATTCTATGGTTGCTTGAAAAAGATAGTTTTTAGCGATAAGGCCATCACTTGGGGCACTATCTCTTAAGTTTATTATTTGTTTATTATATTTTTATTTTTCTGGTTTAAGAGTTCTGATGCGCACAATAAAGAATTTATATCTATCTATTTTCTATAGACCATGTTTGTAGCCAAAAGACTTCATTTCTCGTGTAATTAAGTCTCTTGTTAAGACGTTGCTGCTGGCTAGGGCGATAGTAGAATAATGCTAAAGTGAATTATCCTTCCATTTAAAACTGATTTGCTGTTAAATTCTTGCAATAAATTTTAACTTCTAACTAATACTTTCTTCTAATTTAAATTAATTAAACCTTAGTATATTTTAGCATAATATTTTTTTTTCAAAAAAACTAACTTTTTAAATATGTACTAAATTTAGTGAGACGAACGAAACACTCTCCTGATGGTGAGATATAACGAATATCTGGTACTACTATCTCTATGCCACTAAGCCCCAATACGGATAGATTTTAGTTAGATATTTTGGTTTAAAAATCAAACTGCTTAACCGATTTTATTGACCTTTCTATGGAATCTATGGGACCAATCTCAATGTATATCCTTTCAAATTTTTTTTTTCCAAAGTGGTTTATAAATGACGGAGATACATATCTAATACCTTTAAACGAGCAATTCTTTTATATATGTATATCTATATAACCTGAATCTCGGAAACGGCTCCAACGATTTTCATGAATTTTAGTATGCAGGGGGGTTTCGGGGGCGATAAATCGATCTTGCTAGATCTAATTTTTAGGGAACGTCGTTTTATCCTTGTTTTCAGGCAATCAAAAACTAATAGGTCATCCAGGTACTACTCTTAATTGTGACAACACTGAAACTCCTCCGGTTTTGAAGTCGGTTAAAATCTCTAAATGTATGCAAACTTATAAAATCTAGGCAAATTATATAAGCTACGGTAAATTACTTTTCACACCCACAGATCCTTAAAATGAATATTCATTATTATAATTTTGGGCACCCATTTCAGTTCATGAATATTATTGGGACTGGTTTGGATCTAAGATTATGAGGTATGTATTTCTGTAATGGATTTGGAAGACTAAGGAGTAAAAATATTTCAAGTTTTCCTAATTAATTATTCGGCTGTTCTTTTAGCTCATTTGATAGTACGTATCTCTATTTCATAAGCTGTAAGGTGTGGATTCGATTCCCATCTAGGACAAACATACGACACACGTAAATATTCGTTCAAGGTCTGGGTGTGTATGTGAATCGTGTATTTACAAAAAGTAAAGTATAAAGTAATCAGCCAGTATAAGCTTTGCTTCGTTTGGCGCTAGATGGCGTTGTGTGAAAATGTCGTCCAATATTTAAATTATATTTTAAATAATAAACATGGCTGAAATGTGGAAGTTAAATACCAACCATTAAAAGTAAATAGGCTCAGAGATATCGATAATTTTATATATTATGTTCAAACGTTTTGACTAATCAAACTGGTAACTTTTTCATAAAAACTTCGAGCATTATATTATACTAGCTTTTACCTGCGGTTTCGCTCGCATTAATGTAGATTTTTTTCTATCCCTCGGGCACAGTATGAAAAGTACCCCTGTGTCTCTCAAAAACCTTATTTCAACGTGTCAAAATTTTATAAAATAGTGTCTGCAACGTAAAAGTCTATGAACACAATATAAAAACACACCATAAAAAAACAACACGAACGCCCACTAATAAAAATTGCAGCTATTGATGATGATGATGAGCTTGTGATGATGTAAGGATTATAACCAAACTCCGTATATTCAGATTCTTCAGGCGGTTAAAAGTAATGATGGAATAAAGAAACTAACATATAAATGAACACTGAAAACATTACACGCTTTTTTTTGGACAGTCATGTAAATAGAGAAAACAAACCTAACCCACGGATCTGAAAAATTTGACTCATAAATTTGTAATTCAAAAATTGTTTCAAACAAATTCACATCTAACTCTATCCTGAACAAAGACAGATATACGCTTAGCCTATTTTTCCTCGAATGAAATAGTCGCAGGGAAGGGTTATTAGTCCAATCATGCGCTTCGTTTGATCCCTCCAATTAAGCGGCAGTTTTCCGCTATCGGAAACGGAAAATGTAAATTTAAGTTGGGTTAAGCGGTTAATGCAAATTCACGGTTAGAATTCTCGACAACTTAGATTTCTATGATATGAGAGATGGATTTAAAATCGGAGATAAATTATGTAACATTTTGTAACGATGATAGCTCAGTGTGAATTACTATAATGAATGTCAAAATTATACAAAAAATGTCCAAATAACATTAGGTAGTTGTAAATTTTAATTATCTATCTATCTATATAATCTATCTAATCTAATCTATATCTTTAAACGAGCAATTCTTGTATATATATATGTATATATATATTCTGAATCTCGGAAACGGCTCCAACGATTTTCGTGAAATTTTGTATCCAGGGGGTTTCGGGGGCGAAAAATCGATCTAGCTAGGTTTCATTTTCAGAAAACGTCGTTATATCCATGTTTTCAGCCGAGCAATGCTCGGTCAACCAGGTACTCAAATACCTTTATACAAGCAATTCTTGTATATATGTATAATATATATAATCTGAATCTCGGTAACGGCTCCGACGATTTTCATTAAATTTAGTATGCAGGGGGTTTCGGGGGCGATAAATCGATCTAACTAGGTTTCATTTTTAGAATACGTCGTTTTATCCGTGTTTTAAAGTAATGAAAAACTGCTACAATATCATTAGAATACGGCGTTAAATTTCGCCATCATCTACAAGGTTATATAGCTCAGGTGTGCAATCAGGCGGTCCCGGAACCAGAAGACCCCGGTTCGAGTCCAGATTATTATTTTTCCCCTTTTTTACAAGTTCCTTCTTAAAAAAACCGAGCAAAGCTCGGTCATCCAGGTACTAATAATGAACATTGTAACATCGAGCATTGAAATTAATTTCAAAGGTTTTGGTATAGGTACATACGTATATTACAATTGCTCTGAACAAATGAATGGCATTAAAATTTAGCTTTCCCTTTTTTGTTTTAATTTAACAGGAGAGGCCAAACCCATGTAAATTATAAATGTAAAAAAAAAGATATTTTTCTTTTGTATTGTAACATTCATATCTTTTAAATCTTTAACACATAGTTATGTTCATTACCGGGACAACATTACATTTTTACAAGACCTAAATGAATGTAGGAGATCGCAATACCCTCATATTTTCACTGAGACGGCTCTCCTGTCAAAAACAAATATTTTATTGGTAACTTCAAAGTTACAGGTCATTTTTCCATTCATATTTAAAAATAACATTATAAATATCAAAATCATAACTCATATGTCAATATAATGAAAATGTCAATATACTTAATAATTTGTCAAATATAAAATATGTCAATATGATTACATGACAAAAAAAAACTAGTAATTCAATAAATCTCTTAATTATAAATAATTGTTGTCAGCTCGCGACCACTACTATTGTAACATGAACGAAATTATTATCTTATAAATTAATAGCATTTTGTACGCGATGAAGTACCGGTGATAAATATAATTATTGTGACATAGTTTCAATTATATCTCCATCGCTGTCAATAACAGAACTGATGTTAAGTAAACGGATTAACTCAAAGGATCCAATCTTATCTACTAAATCTGACGGGCAGGCGAATGAGCGCAAGATTTATCGGATAAACAGTGCTCAGTGGTTAGGGTGTTCGGAAAACGAGCGCTAGTTTGCTCATCCTTCAGTTCACCAGTTTGTTCGCCAATCATTTGTTCAGATCAATAATTGTTCGCCAGTTTGCTATGTCGGTTCAAATCTTATAATATTTTTTATTGAAAATTTAATTATTTTTTTGGATTTTATATAAGATGATCATTATGCGTTCATAAAACGTTATATTTTTTTGATAAAAAAACCAGCCATGTGCGAGTCGGACTCGCGCACGAAGGTTCCGTACAAACCTGTAGGTATATAAGTAAAAGTTATGTTATTTTTTTTAAATAGTTATTTATGCTTTTCGCAGTTTTTCCTTTATCTGTGCTATAAGACGTTGCTTCGTACCAAATTTCAAGATTCTGAGTTCACGGGAAGTACCCTGTAGGTTTTGATTCCGTTGCGAGTGTTGAAAATTTGTAGTATAAGCGGCTGTATCTTTTGATTGCGTAGGCTCAGAAGTTTGATTTTTTTCACAGCTTCAAGGGACAGTAGACCTGAGTATTTGATATGAAATTCAGCTTGATACATCTACGCGTTCCTGAGAAAAAGGGTTTTCACATACAGACGGACAACAACGTGATCCTATAAGGGTTCCGTTTTTTACTTTTGAGGTACGGGACCCTAAAAACGGAAACTAAAAGTCATACAATACCGTCTTAGCATCATTCTCTAGGGTAACAAAATATAATATAGGTACATCATATTGTAGACACTTTGGCTTTGAGTCTCAAAGCTCTTGGTCTGACAATCTGACAAGCAATGATGAAACTAACTAATCTTCGGTTAAGATTAAATTAGTCGATAGCGAAGAGAGCATAGGACAAGTTTCGTTTGAACATAAAAAACAGTCAATATATTTTTCTCATAAAATAATTTGAACAAGGTACTAGAATTTTAATATAATTTTAAGCTTTTTTATTCTATTCTTGGATAGTAAGAGTTAATGAAACCAACAAGTCGCTTTTAATAATTGTTTTCGGTGCCAGAACTTGCAAGAAAAGAAAGTCTCGGATGTCAACTGAAGAAGGTCAGCTGGTACATGCGTCATACTCGTGATCGGGTGCTGCTTGCAGATCGCTGGTCTGCATACAAACTAGTACTTTAACCCTAGATTAAGATTAATACAAACATCCGTCTCCATGAAAAAAGAACTAAAAAGTTGACAAAGGTCACGGACAACGGTGTCTATGGAACGTATGTCATTAACAAAACATCCTAATCCTAATGAGCTCTATAGCCGTTAAATCTGTCGCATCTCTGATAGGATAATATAATGAACTATAAGATTAATGCGTCACTGTCTGTAGGAGTGACAGTTTAGTACCCAACCTAAAGGGTGGTCGGTAATTAAGTTAAATAGGACAGGGTGTGTTACAACACACTGTTCGTAGAATCATAGTCCTGGAGCTTCATACGTCACAACTTCGCGTCAATATAACGGCCATAATTTGTTTACTTACTATCCATAACAATGCGGCTTGATTCGCTTTTTTTTATTCCTTTAACTAGTGACCCGCCCCGGCTTCGCACAGGTGCAATGTAGATACATGTATTATACATATAAACCTTCCTCTTGATTCACTCTATCTATAAAAAAAACCCGCATTAAAATCCGTTGCGTAGTTTTAAAGATTTAAGCATACATAGGGATATAGGGACAGAGAAAGCGACTTTGTTTTATACTATGTAGTGATAGTGATGATGGCTTGGCAGAAATGAGAGCAGTAATAATGTATTATCAAATAAATATTATAGGACATTACACACAGCGCCATCTGACCCCAAACTAAGCAAAGTTTGTATTATGGCAGTCAGATAACTGATTATACTTACCTTTTTTATGTTCGACACGTTAGGTTTTTGTCCACAGCTCACCTGCTGTTAAGTGCCAGCGTGGTTGCATATAATAAACACACTAAGCGTGGAATGGAACTGACTCTCAAGTAAGGCTGTCGGTGCTTAACAACGTTAGGTGTTTGGCGGCAGATTTTAAACTTAAAAGTGGTAGTTAGTCGAGTAACTAGAAAGTGGCCTACCACCATGCTATGGTTTCCTTTACCAGCTCAAGCTTACTGTTGGGATCTCGAGTCACGCCCTTCAGCGTGTGAACCAACCGCTAACTACTGAACTATCATCGCTAAAATAAATACAATCTTTGTATAAAAGTACTTCTTATTATTTCCAGTTTTTTTTGTCATTAGAATATTTTCGTTCTATTTCCTCTTTATAAGAGACAAAACTGATAATTACAATCGATATTACATTAACATTAAGCAAAGTTCGCCAATCGTTTTCTGGAATCGCTTTGTGAAGATGACCAAAGTATTAAATCTACTTGTCCCGAAAATGACACCTGTCTAACATTTTCTCAACAAATCCAAATATTTGAAATATTTCTTAACAGGAAATTAATTTTAAAACTTCATAAATATTGATTAACCTGGTCAAAACTTACTAACAAAATAAACTCAAACTGTCCAATTTACTTTGACATTTAAGTATCTCATTCATTCATTCTCATTCTCGGCCAGGCGCTTGAAGAGTCAACACGTCTTGAGGATGCCTCGTCTAGAATCGAAACACGTGTCGGCAAGTGGTTATTGCAGCGAGAAGAAGATATAAAGACTTGTGGTTATTTTAAATAGATATTTTTAATTTATTTAGATATTAAGTAATGTTTTAGATAAATAATTAAAGTTATCTTCAAATTGTTTTTTTTTGGCTTGGTGTTTGACTTACAACTCACCTGATGTTAAGTGACGTTGTGGTCGAAGATGGTAAAACACACTTAGCCTGGAATGGAACTGGCTCTCAAGTGAGGCTGCCGGAACACACCGTTAGATGCTTGGCGGCAGAGTTTGAACTTGAGGGTGGTAGCTAGCCAGCCGAGTACTAGAAAGTACTCAACCACCACGCTATGGTTTCCTCACGATGTTTTCCTTCACCGAAAGCTCAAGCTCATTGTTGGGGTTTGAACCCACGCCCTTCGGCATGCGAACCGACCGCGCTAACCACTGAGCTATCATCGCTATAAAATACATGTTTCATATCTCTCTGAACCTAATTCTAAAGTGAACGCGGACGAAGTCGCGGGCGTAAGCTAGTATATATAACGAACATAAATTAGCACCTCTCATTAGAAGCATGTACAAATATAAAGACAAAATAATGTTGACAACAAAGCGACGTAACAAGTACCTTATGAAACCAAGATTATATGTTTCCTTCAGCTACTGTTAACCGGAAGTAAAAAGCCCAATCCATTGTTGTCGTTGACGTACCGAGAGTATCCGGTTCAGCTACCTCATTTCCGACATTTCTTGTGACGTAATTCATTTCCAAAGCTATCACGCGTCCCGTGAGTAATATGCGAAATGCGAAAGGCGGAATTAATTCTCGCTGTATTTTGGAAACGAATTAACGAAAACATTATAAAGATAAATCAAGTTATGTATGTAAAAGAGAACTTGAGAACAAAGAAGTACTTTCCCACCCAGCACTACTTGCTCACAACTTTCCACACACGCACACACAAAAAACACGCACGTGTACACACGCAAGCTCTCACACACAGAATTAGAATCAGAATATTTTATTGTGTAAAACTGTATACAATATTAGGTTATAAATATTTAGTCTTATGCCAGATACACACACCCACATAGACACGCTCCCACACACACACACACACCACACCCATTCCCACACACATACACGCACACACACACACACCCACACTCTTGCATGCATACACACTTTTTTGGGCTCTGCGCTATATTTTTCACTTTTTTTTGTAAAAAGCTTTTGAAGTTCTAGAGGGTGTACTGAGAGGGTTGGGTGTAATATAATATCATTTGCATATAGACCTTCCATATTCTAAAAAGTATGAAAGCAGGGTTAGCACTTACGTGTAGACAGACGCTACTAACAACAAAGTAGGGAAAGATCCTTTACATTATGTATGTCGGGAACAAGAGATTGACACAAGCCTGTGCCCTAATCTCTTGTAGGACTTATAAACAGAGTCTTAACTTCAAAAACTTTATATTTACACTGGAACCGAGCAGAACGTCAACAGATGGTAAGCGACCAGACGGTGCCACGTTAGTTCCACGCTCCCTAGGACATTATTTGTTAGGCTGTACAGAAGTTGATCTTAACAAATTGTTATAATGTTAGGAATAACTCCATACCTAGTTAAAAATAAATACAATTGAATTAAATAATAATAATTTTAATAGTACAACAAAATAATATTTTATTGATAACTCCAAAGTTTGGTAGGAGTAAATTAACTAAGGAGTTTTGGAAGCAACAAAAAAAATCACGTTACCATTATATCACTTTATGAAAAAAAACACTACTACTTTTATACATAAGCGCTCGAAAAAACATAAGGTTTGTTAAATAATACCTACAACACCGACATGATATTTCCGCATTCCTGCCAAAACTCTTCTCTTTCTCTTTCTCTTATGTGAATGGAACCTTCATAACTGGCTATAGTCAGCTACGAAAAGTTTGTACGTAACCTTGACAAGATCCCTGTCTGGGAAAGCGAGGAAGGTGTTTATTTTCGACACCCTTTTCAGCTTTCGGATAACACATTCTGGTTCGACGAACAAGTTGAAAAATTCTGGCATTTTGAGTGAGTGGGCGGAAAGCGTTTTCAAAATTAAGTGGGCTTAAAACCACTAGACGATAATGTCAAAAGGCTTTTTTTCTAGAGGCGGTTAAAGAGCTCTCAAAGATTTTGTTTCTTGATCCTTTGTTTGGAAAATATTTCTGAATAATTCTTGTAGAGACATCTATTCACGCGCCTTGGCAGTAAAATCGTATAAGCTTACTTCCTTGCGCGCGCGTGTAACGCAATGTATAGGCACTTCGTTGCTTTTCTGTGTGAATGTTTTACATCTGCCGGGCGTCCATCTATTTTACTGTATACTCGTAGCTAAAAGTTAGTTATTTATTTTGCTTGGAAACTATTTTAATAATACGAGGAAGTTTCAGCGTGGTTTTGGAACTCTTTGCTGAAATATGTGTTCCGTGAAAGGTAAAATATGGGTGTTTTCAAATTTAGAGTTAGCCCATTAACTCCTGCTAAGTAGACGTCCTACCTTTTACTAGGTGGTAGATTTCCTTAGCAGGAGGTCGTCTGGGTAGGTACCACCGCAGTACCAGATATTCTGCCGCTAAGCAGTGTGTTCCGGTCAGGGTATCATCACTACATCATCGTTTCTTATCATAATTACGCTAAATATTCCATAATAAATCATAAAACTGAAGTTACTTCACGTACTCGTGTATACAAGATTATATTGATTAACTGAAAAAAAAGGCTACAGTTTTTTACCACTCTAATCTTTCTGACCTTTCGCCTTTACTTTTTACCTAGCACGCGGTGCTATCTCCATACCTAAGACTACTTTTTGTTCAAATATCTTATTTTTATATCTTACAAGCTTAGAAAATATTCGAGGGTGATAAAATTCTCTTTGGCTTTTCACCGAACTTCATATGCAGCTATCCGTTATTTATATTATTTAACTTGCAATGTATGTACATATGTAACTAGGTATGTTTGTTCGGATGGAATCTTGCAAGTTAAATATGACCCACTTCCCGGTGTCCGATTGGACTCAAATTTGGTTTACTTATGTACCTATCTTCGGTGACAATACAATGATATGGTAACGTGGAGCTGGTCTGATGATGGAGACGAAAGATGGCCAGAGGAACTTCTGAACTAAACAAGATAAACCCATCGAGTTTGGGCTCGATTGATTCGTCTTGAGGAGCAATCTATACAATACTTATTAAAAATGAAAACCACGAATACCTACGAATATATCTTTAAAGGTGAATTGGCAGTCGATCGCGATGATATAAGGATTCTATCGATTCCGCATACATCCAAATCTGTTTAGGCATTTAAAGTTATCATCATCATCTCAAACGTAGGACGTCCACTGCTGGACATAGGGCTCCCCATTGACATAAAAGTAAAGAGTTATGGTGGAATAATACTCACAAACTTAAACCCTGAAAATATTAGGTACCTACACTCTTTTATTGGGCAGTCGTGTAAAAAAGAGCACCGACCAAGCAACACCGTATTTTACGGTGTTTTCAGTGAAATTCTAAAAGCTAGAGACTAAAAATTCTTTCTTAAAGATTTTGTCACTTTTCTATCACTACGAAAATATACATCTAATATAAAATAAGTAATAATTTGGTGTACGCTGTAATGTTGCTTATTATTGTTACAATACATAAGTAAAATAAACCTTCACATAAATACATCGTGAACAGAAAAGCTCCAATATCCAAAACAATATACGTATAGCGAACGCAGTCTCGAAAGACTCAACAGGCTGAACATTAAGGCAGCCGTACCTCTTTACGTAGTAATAGGTAACTAGGTCGTGGCCGTAACCAGTCAAGGTCCCCGGGGTTTCTTTTTTTAACCGTCCTCCTTCACTATTACCCCTGATATTATCCAAGACTTTTTTTAAGTACGAAATAATCGTATTTATTGAAAAGTAGTGAGTAGTAGTTCCCTTCCCGCGTATTTTTTTTTATTTGGTCAACCATATTTTTATTCAATTTGTCCCATTGGGTAGGCTAAAGCTGTAAGGCCATACTGCCTCGTCATCCGTTTTTGCATTTCATGTTTAGATAACATCTATAGTTACAGTCAAATTCCAGTCATGGTCATCTTTTTTTCTCTCTTTCTTCTTTGCTTTGCACTTTGTGCATTCTGCCAATTTCAATGTTTCTGTATTTTGTGTGCAGTCTTCAGTTTTCAGCTTCTTTATCTTTATAGTATAAGTCCAGTTTTGGTCAAGTCCAGCCCGTGCTAGTCAAATCTAGTCATGCTTTAGTAACGTAGTGGTGACTTTACTATAAGCTTCGATGGAATTTTAGAAGCAACGCGAAAAGTCATGTTCCGCCACATTATATCATTATCCCACACTCGCACTTGACTTGTAATTCGGCACTATATGAATAAAACACTGCTATTTTTAAACATAAACACTAGTTTTGGAAAAAAATACAATAGGGCAACACGACTCTTTCCATGTTCCCGCCAAAACTCCTTGGTTAACCAATGCCGCGTTGGTGGCGCGCTTTTTTTTATTACCGGCCAGGACTTTATCGATGAGAATTGCGTTCAATTTTTATTTATTAAATTGTGTTCCAAATTCAAAAGTAATTTCAGCACTGTTATGTGCACCGGAATGACCGATTTTGCTCGCACTTATCGTGGAAGCCTTTGCCTCTCTACGAATAGATGGGTTGAAATATGTAGATTTTTTTGGAATATCCACGTCGAATGCGTGACAATACATCTACATATTATTATATGAAACCTAACGTACAATAATAAATGGTTTGTTCACTATAAATATTATTTTGAGATTTGTATGATTGCACATCGCCATTATACAAATATACAGCCCCTTTTGAAATGTATTCCTGAGTACGACCTTGTAACTGGGTAGTAGGCGTACGTGAATAAGCAATAGGTTTACGCGCCGGAAATTCGCTCTAACCTTTGGGGACGAATACGGAGGGAGTTTGTATGCAAACTCGTTTTTGGTGGACCATAGAGGTCGTAAATTAATATTTTGACTCCATATTTTTCTCAGGAACGGTTTTTGTGAGTGGTGTAATATGCTACACATCTCTACGCATAATAATCTTCCGCGTTATCCATACGAACTGTTTTATTTTCTTCTTAATTTTTGGCATCGTACTTTTTGTGCATTCTGCCAGTGGCGTTTCAAGTGTATTTTGAATAAACCAAACTTCTGATCCTTAAAGTAGGCGTCGCACCGGTAACGCTTCTGATGATGCAGATGTTCATAGTCGGCAGTGACCACTTGGTGACTCGCTTGCTTGTATGTCACTTTATTAATATCAAAAATCAAGTGCAATAAGTTTCAGACACAGGTTACATAAAGTAAGTCCCAGTCAAGTCCAGTCCACAAGTCTTTTTTACGCACCTCACGTGTACTCGTAAACACGCTCTGCGTGTAATCCCGCACTCGCGTTACTCGGCCGCCGAAGTACTCGACGCCAGTGCTGCGGCACGGCCTAGCGTGTAATTCGTAGTTTTTGAATTTGACAATAAACACCTCGGCAGTTAAAGTGATACCACGTTCGGTTGTCGCTTTGATCGCACGCGTACAGTAACTGCTCCACACTAGTGCTGGTTGGTCATAATCAAAGTTGGGTTAAGGTGCTATCGACAATTTGTCGATACTCACACCTTAGCCCTACATGGAGAGGTTTCTGGTCAGATCCACTTCCAACCCCAGCTTGGCTTCAAAGAGACCAAGAGAAGATGAAAAGTCTCCTGATAAGTGGCGTAAACCTAAGAGATTTGTAACAAACCCCAAAGAAGACGGGAACAACAAAACGCCAACAGGCAATCGATTCAAGGGCCTACCGGTAGACACCAGCGAGAGATTCCCTGAGCCCTATAATAAAGCGTGTCAGAAGAAAATACCAAATAATACCCCCCCAATCATTATCGAGTTAAATGATGCATGTACACATCAGAATATAAGAGTTGCGATTGAGAAGTATACAAAGGACTTCTGTATGCAGTATAGGGGTCAAAAACTAGTGAGAGTACAATGTTATTCCGCTAAATATCATCAGCTGCTCAAAGAAGGCCTTCTAAGAGAAAAAATTGCCTTTCATACGTTTACGCGCAAAGATGAAAAACTTCCCAAAGCAGTTGTGAAAGGCCTGCCCAAGTTTGTCCAGGGCAACATTGCCGCAGAGCTAGACACCCTGGGTTTTGCCGGTGCTATTGTCACAGAATTAAAAACATCTTACTCCACAGAATGCCCGCCTGTGCTTATCCAATTACCTAGTAGTACTGACATGTCAAAATTTAAAAAGATAAAGTATCTATTTAATTGCGTGATTGAGATCCAGCGTTACAAGCCCAGCAAAAAACCGGGTACTCAGTGCTACAGGTGCCAAGGGTTCGGTCACGCCGCGCGGAACTGCAATCGACCACCTCGTTGCGTCAAATGTACACAAGCTCACTCTACTTGGGAGTGTACTAAAAAAGACAGGAAAGAACCAGCTCGTTGCTGTAATTGTAAGCAAGATCATCCTGCTAATTATGCTAAATGCAAGGAAAGGCTAAAATACATTGACAGAATTGAGTCTAGGCATCAGACATTACGTAAGTTGACACCTAACCCTGCAACTGTGAAGATACCTGCTACAAGAACTTGGGCTCAAATTACCAAAACTAGCACAAGCAATAAACAAACTTCTTTACCGCATCTTGAAGCCTCTGCCAACTCCAATATTGTCACATCTGGGCGGTCTTCTAAATCACCTCGGCTTTTTAACATATCTACAAACATGAAAGAAGTTCAGCATACTCCAAGTCCTGAAACTACTAACGAAAAAATATCACAAGATCTTGAAACGATGGAAATGCTTGAAATCCTAACAACCATACAAACTATAAAACAAGAGTTTATCAAATGCAAAACTTTCATGGAGAAAGTAACTCTAATTTTAACGCATCTCGGTCATTATGTCTAGTTGCACCGAACTGCGTATATTGTATTGGAACGCTGATGGCATCCACAAAAAGCAACAGGAACTCGCAGACCTAGCGGTAAGCAAGCTTAACGTCGATATCATAGCACTCTGTGAGACAAAGTTAACAAATCGACTTACCCTTAATATCCCTGGGTTCGTATGCTACCGTAAGGATAAGCATCGTATTGGTGTCGGTCAGGGTGTGGCTTTAATTGTCCGTACTGATCTGGTGCATAACTTGATTCCAACCCCACATTTGAACAATCTAGAAGCTGTCGGTATCTCTCTTACTCTAGCCAACGCTAATGTAACCATATTTTCGATCTATCAATCACCTAACTTACCATTTATCACTAGTGACTTAGACCGTATTATGGCGACCGGCTCCAAGGTACTGGCTATGGGAGACCTTAACTCTAAACACCCATTTTGGTCACCTGGCCCTAGCAATGTACACGGAAATAAACTATACCAGCACATGCTTATTAGCGATTACTCCATCCATGCCCCACAGGATTGTACGCTTGTTCATTACTGTGTTAATTTTACCCCATCAATTCCTGATATACTTTTATGCCAGAATTTTCTTCCCCCTCACGATATAGTCACTATTCCAGCACTATCGTCTAATCATTTTCCTGTTCTAGTTAAATTTGCTAGTAATATTATACGTAAACCTATAGAGAAATTTAATTATTCAAAAGCAGATTGGATAAAATACCGCGATATCCTTAATCATAATACTGTTTTATCGTCCAAAGCTTTCGAAACGGAAAGGGAAATAGATGAGACTATCTCGCAGTTTCAACGTCTCCTACTGATGGGAAGAGATGCATGTGTGCCTGTCTCAACCATTAAACCTTGGATTTCTTGCTCGCTGCCTCGACGTATCAAACGTTTGATAAGCCACAAGAATCGTTTGCGTAGATGTGCTGCAAAAGAAAATAACACCTTATTGCGTAGGCTATTGTACTCGCAAATTAACCAACTGAAAAATAAAATTAAGCTTGCAATTAAATGCCACAACGACAAAGTTTGGGACACTAAATTGAATAAGGTTGATAACCCTAGTAACGATCTTTGGCGTATTGTGAAACAATTGCGGCCTTCTAGCACGGCGATCATTCCTGCTCTCAAGCTAGCAAACGGCTCCCTAACCAGTAGCCAACAGGAACAATGCAATACTTTAGCCAATTCTTTTTTAAATAACATGCTGCTAACTCATGATTGGCCAAGTGATGTTATGCCTGCCATAGAACTTTCATTATCGGAATTGAACAATCAGACCAATAATGAAAGCATTATCTTAGTTCGACCGTTTGAGGTTAAAAAATGTATTTTGGAATTAAAATCACGTAAAGCTCCTGGCCCGGACCAGATAACTAACCTCTTAATAAAAAAAATACCCCAAAAACCCATTGTAATGTTAACAAAAATTTTGAATGCATGCTTAAACTTGAATTATTTTCCTCTCCCTTGGAAAATGGCCAAAGTTATAGCGATTCATAAGCCTGGAAAGGATACTGGTGATCCAACTTCTTACCGACCCATCAGTCTTCTGCCATGCCTTGGCAAACTTTTTGAGAAGATTATATCTCGACGTTTGCTTCTCGCTACAGACAACCTTCTGATTGATGAGCAATTCGGTTTCCGGCAAGGCCATTCGACAGTCCAACAACTCGCTAGGGTTGCTGATACCGTGTCGCACAATCTCAATCTAAAACAATCTACCGGGATGGTTCTTTTGGATATTGAAAAAGCTTTCGACACAGTTTGGCATAAAGCACTCCTACATAAGCTAATTTCGTCAGGAATTCCCTTTCCACTTATTAAAATAATAAGCTCTTACTTGGCTGATCGAAGTTTTCGTGTTCACATCCAGGATGTGTTTTCTCCCCTTAAGCCTGTGCCTGCGGGTGTCCCTCAAGGCTCCATCTTGGGCCCTCGCTTATTCATTCATTATTTAAATGACATTCCTGTACAGCCACGAACCAGTATTGCCTGTTTTGCTGATGACACAGCAAAACAGCAAAACTATTCTATCTCTCGCAGTTATAATTATAACTATCTGTCGCTTATTTGTATATATATCCTCTTTATACAAATATTTATTTTATATATATTAGTGTATTTTTTAGTTATTCTAATTAATCTATGTATTAGGATATATTATAATTATTAGAATGTAGATATACTTATGTCATAATTTTGTATTCTCCTATATGCATATCCTCGTTATTGACACACCCCGTTTTTTCTTCCTCTAATCCTTTCCATCCTGAGGTTGCCTGGAAGAGATCGCTTTTAGCGATAAGGTCGCCAGTTGTTACACCTATTTACTAGTTAATTTCTTCTGTATTATGTAATTTTAAGTGTGTACAATAAAGAGTTATTCATTCATTCATTCATTCATCCTTTACATCTTCCTCAGATATTGATCTGATTATTAGTCGACTACAGCTTTCCATCGATCTACTCGTAGCCTACTTCAAAAAATGGAAACTAAAAATAAACGATTCTAAAACTGAGGCTATCCTCTTTACTAGAAAGCGAGCTGTGCCAAGTAGAACTTTAAAAATAGGTAACTATGCGATTCCTTGGAGTCGTTCCGTGAAATATTTAGGAAC
This sequence comes from Biston stratarius, assembly GCA_950106695.1. NCBI lineage: Eukaryota > Metazoa > Arthropoda > Insecta > Lepidoptera > Geometridae > Biston > Biston stratarius. The sequence continues at coordinate 27,978,889 of OX467111.1, read as the reverse complement.
TATGTTAGATACTAAACTCAACTGGACTGATAACACATCGAAGCTTTGCCTTAAAGGTGTAAAGGCGCTAAATGCTCTAAGTCCATTGTTAAATAAACATTCCAGTCTTAGCTGCACAACTAAGCTGCGAATATATTGCTCTTTGGTTAGACCTTGTATAACGTATGCATGCCCAGTGTGGTGCAGCACCTGCCAAAACAACATAAATAAGCTTCAGATTATACAAAATAAAGCGCTCAAGTACGCCTTTAATACACCGTTTCAAACAAATCTTAATAAACTGCATTTAGTTATAGGACTTCCAACAATCGACGTTTTTATTTATAAACTTTCGGAAAAATTTTATTTACACAATAATCCACACAATAAAAATGAATTAATCAAAAACATTTGTAAAACTCGTATAAATAATATCTCATATATCGATACGTACGGACGATATAAGTTACCCCATCACTTGTTCTTAGAGTGTTATGAACGACGAGCGTCATTAGAGTGAGCGCACGCGGCCCGACGGCGCGACGGAGTGCGCGCCATTCCCGCCCGTATTGTCCTTGGTACGTCGGGTGGAGATGGCGCGCGCTGCGTATAAGACCACCGCATGACGCGTTCTTGTTGCTAGTCGGTGGCTTGCCAGACGACTCGATACTTTGTCGGCCTACCGCCTAATTTCTTAAAATGTACAAAATGTCATTTTATCATACGTAATGCTAGATCCTAAAGCCTACGTACTATAGTAAATATTTATTATTATTATAATTTTTCCAGCCTCAGTGTATTATTTATTATTATTTATATTATGTTAAGTTTTATAAGAGCCTACGTGCTCGACAAACAAGTAATTAAGTATTTTTCTGTACTACTAGGATTTAAATACTCACACTAGTAATTGTACAACTTCTAGATAATTTCTGACAAATAAAGATATTTTGAAATTGAAATTGAAGTCCACAAGTACCTTAGTCAAGTGTTTCTACGGAGTTTTGAAAATAATATTTTCACTACATTATATACTGTAGAATTTGGTACTTTACACGACTATAAAAAAAACTCAAAACAAACCCCACTAGTTATGGAAAATAATAGAAAGCAGCCATTTTTTCATGTTCCCGCCAAAATTCTAAACAGTTATTTTATTTTAAGGTACAACGTAGAATCCTTAGCAGCATTTTGCCCTGCAAACTAGAACACAGTAATATTTACTTACTGTAATAAATCTGCCCCATAAATTTATATTAATAACAAGTAAATTCTTCCACTTTTCTCGATCACAACCTTAGAGTTAAGAAGCTACTGAAGGAATGAATACTAGCCGTCTTTCGCCTCCTATCCCTCCCCTACCCTCAGAGGGTAGGCTCTTCTTTTGCGATCATCCGGTGAGCGCACACCGAGGTAGTAATATAAATCAACTGACGAATTATTAAAACGACTAACGATACACACTTATACATACGGTCGCGATTCACAAAACTAGATAACAACTGCTTGGCAGCAGAATATCTGAAACTACTACAGAATGATTTGAAGTTCCCATGCCACCTTTTTTTATCGGATGGCCAGAAGCTCGAAAAAGCGACATCGTTTCATGGTTGACATTCCAAAAATCCGTACGAAATAATTTGAATCTACTTTCATTGTTCGAACGGCTAAAGCGTGGAATACGTTACCCGAGTGGGTGTTCCTTAATAGATACTATTTGGCAGTGGCGTAGCGTGCCTTGTAGGGGCCTGTATCAAAATTAGTTGGGGGGCCCAAATGAAGGGCAGTGAAGTAGCTTGCGTTAGACAGGCCCTGTATCAAGATTTATCTCTTCTACCAGACTTTCATAGCTCCACGGGGTCATGTTTATTATTCTTTCACAAACTTGTTAACGAACATATAATCAAACGAAGCCGTTGTTGCCGCGGCCTGAAGGCTTACGAATCTTTGCTTATACATATTGGGGCCCCAGTATTCCGAGGGCCCCGTATCATACGGCTGATACGGCGGCAGCTACGCCCCTGCAATCTGGGTGTCTTCAAGTCGAGAGTGAATAGTCTAGGAAAGCGTGCTCTATCGTAGACCCGCATCTTCACTTAACATCAGGTGAGGTGGCGATCAAACGCAAGCCTATTTATCATAAAATACATCATAAAAAAAAGTTAAAATATTGTCGAACACAAATACATAATCCTTTTTGTTTATGTTGATATCAATTATTTATTTTGAGCTTATAACTTCTACATAGTCTTCACTATTCAATAACAAACTTGAGGAATGTCGAACCTTCGCTACATATTTCAGTCCCTTTGAGAATCGATCGGCGACGGCGCCCGGAGAGTTCTAGAGCTGTTTATTACAACGTGTCATATTCAGAGCTTAGAATGTATCACCTGTCGATACAGCTGGATAATAATTCATAGTTACAGCGAGAAGGCAAGCAACATCGTGTGCCTGAGGCATCGCAAATTCATCGCTTGGAAGTGTTTATTATTAATATTTTGTTTTATTTTACTATGGAAACTGACGTGGTTTTATTAGATTTCTGTTCACTTACGTTTACTTATATTTTTTGTTTTTGTTTTTTGGGATCTTTGTCTTCATAGAGCTCGCTTTATATAATTTTTATATTATTATTTATTTCTATTTATTTTATTTATCTGAAAAAGGTATTAGCGCATGAAAGACTTCATGAAACGCGAACTCCTGCTATTCCTAAAACGTAAACTTATGGACGTATGCATTGTTCCCATTCTATATGCACGATATATGTTCTATATGTATATCTATCTTTAAATATATATAACTCAAAGGTGACTGACTGACTGACTGACTGACTGACTGACATAGTGATCTATCAACGCACAGCCCAAACCACTAGACGGATCGGGCTGAAATTTGGCATGCAGGTAGATGTTATGACGTAGGCATCCGCTAAGAAAGGATTTTGATTAATTCTACCTCCAAGGGTATAAAATAGGGGATGAAAGTTTGTATGAAACTTTGTCAATTTTAAACCGATCGGGCTGAGACTTTGCATAAAGCTACTATGACGTAGACATCTAGCGCGGGTGAAACCGCGGGGCACAGCTAGTTTGTTATATATTTTTTTTACACATAGTTTATTATATGTTTTTATATGAAATATATTATTATAATCACAAACTACAATTTAACTAAATCAAATTAAATAATTGTACAATTACAAATGTCAAATGTTGAATTAAAATCACAATAAATTTTCACAAAAACGTCATATTTATATTATAAATCACATAACTACTTTGAATTTTTTTGTTGTATATATATAATATTTATTTATCAAAAGCGTATGAAATTTCATACTTGTAGTGCGAGGACTGGACTGCTTTGTTACTTCCATTTTTGGGTAGTGCTGCAATGGTCATGGATAGGCCTGATGTAAACAAGAGAGCGTTTCACCTTCTATTATTTAACAAGAAAAAAAAAACAATTTAGTAGCATGATTTTTCCACGTTTCTGCCAAACTCAAATCTGTTTATAAACAGAATACTAAAGCACTCTTTCATAAATCTCGCGTCTCTTGTAAGTTCTCATCACTTATTCATGGAGGCTTCTGTTCAACCGAGTAAAACCTCAGATTCGAGATAGGATTCCAAATAAGCTCTACAGATATGCAGATTACCTGTGGATGAGAGGTGTTGTCTGTTAATTTGATTAAAATTCTAATTAAAATTTAAACTCAATGACAAATATACGAAGCGTTGTAGGACGACTCGAATCTCGTCTAAGACACATATTTATAAATTTATAACATTTTGCAAATTTATAAATTTCTTATGGTTTTGGAGGTCATTCCTTCCATCCGTCTAGCCCCAAATAAAGTAAAGCTTGTACTATGGAAACCAGCTGATGATACTTGATGAATTATTAAAGATGATATTTTATTGTGCTAACTGTTGTTTGTGCTGTCTTCGACCAGTGTGTTACCAGTGATGACTTATGGCGCTGAAACGTGGTCTCTATGTGCCTTCTTAGTAAGCTTAAAGTAGCACAACGAGCTACGGAGAGGGCTATGCTCGAAGTTTCCCTACGATATCGAATCAGAAATGAGGAGATCCGTAGACGGACTAAAGTAGCGGACATAGCCCAGCGGATCAGCAAGTTGAAGTGGCAATAGCCAGGACAAATAGCACGCAGAACTGATGGCCAATGGGGCTGCAAAGTTCTGGAGTGGAGACCACGGACCGGCAAGCGCAGCGTAAGACGTCTACCCACAAGGTGGAGAGACGACCTAATAAAGACCGCAGGAACGCGCTGGATGCGGGCCGCTTCCAACCGGTCTTTATGGAAGTCGATGGGAGAGGCATATGTACAGCAGTGGGCGTTCTACGGCTGATGATGACGATGAACTGTTACTTCCAAAACTGATTTGGTGCGGATTAAATACTTGTCTTAGTTACTAAATATATTATTTATATTTGACAGGCTAGTTCGACCACAGTTCATCTGATGTTGAGTGACGATGTGGTCGAAGATGGTAAACACACCTTGCCTGGAATGGAACTGGCAAGTGAAGCTGCCGGAACGCACCGCTAGATGCTTGGCGGCAGATTTTCAACTTGAGTGTAGTAGCTAGCAAACAGAGTAGAAAGTACCCTACCACCTTGGTTTCCTCGCGATGTTTACCTTCACTGGCATCTCAAGCTTATTGTTGGGGTTTGAAATCCGGTGTTTCGCGTGGTTTAGATTCAAATTTGTAAAAAATATAACTATGTAGTAGGTTTTTCTTTTTTCTTAACTTTTTTTTTTTTTTTTTTTGCAATGTCTAGAAGTGGTTGAAGGCAACCTCTGCCTTCGAAAGCAATCTTTTAAAGTAAGCGGGACGAGAACATTTCGGACGATACAGAACATATATAAAATTCAGGACATTAGCATAAGAAATGCAGCTCAAATCGGAGTGGTGCCACCAGCCACCTGGTAACCACAGAATGACATTGAGTTACTATATTTTCTGAATAATAGGATAAGATTTCTTCGATTTAGAGTTTGCAACAAGAAAGTTTTATTAGTTTATTGTTTTTGTTTTACTTATGCGGGATTACTCACGTTTATTTATATCGGAAAACCCCGATTATAACTGATAGAATACCTATAAGTATTCTATCAGTTATCTGGTTTCCATTTTGATGAATGAAATGTCGTTAGATTCGTCTTTATTGCGTGAGTATCAAAGCCTAGAACAAAATTTAAAAAAAAATATAAGTGGCGGGTTTTTCGTACTTCCGAGTTCTAGTTATTAAACTTTTTAGCTTTTTTAAAGGCTAACTTTTTTACTATAGCTTACCTGATATTATGTGACAGTATGGTCAAAGATGGCAAAACACTAAACCGGGAACTGGCTATTAAATCCCTCAAGTTGAAAATCTGCCGCCAAGCATCTAACGGCGTGTTCCGGCAGCCTCACTTGAGAGCCAGTTCCATTCCAGGCTAGGTATGTTTAACCATCTTCGACCACAACGTCACTTAACATCAGATGAGTTGTGGCCAAACACCAAGCCTGTCAGCTATAAAAAAAAGGCAACCGGAACACACCATTAGGTAATTGGAAGCAGATTTTCAACTGAAATAGGTACTTATTATCTGTGCAGCTTTTATTCAAGAGATAATTATACGGATCTAATAAAGATGTTAAGTGGCTCTATAAAGCAGTGTTATTCAAAATGCATGAACTCAGGAAGCTCTTGTATACTAACTTATCTATGAATAAAAGCGCACTGACGCTTTTCATGTTTCCTTTGCGTTTGTACTTGGTTGTATGTGTATATTTAGGGATAATGCGAAACCTTAATATTGGCAGTTTAGCTTTTTTTAAAGAAAAGCAATGGAGACATGTAATTTAACAGTTGCGTATAATTTTTTGTTTTATGTATAATTTTTATCTCGTATAATAAAACAAAGTCGTCCGTCACGTCTGTCTGTCTGTCCGCGATAAACTTAAAAAACTACTGAACGGATTATTATGCGACTTACACCAATATATAGAGTGATTCATTAGGAAGGTTTTGTTTGAAGGTTGCCGTGGTAGTGCCGGCGTTAGAATTGTACCCCACCCTCTCTACCCGTGGTTGCCGTAAGAGTCGGCTAAGGGTTGTAATCCGGAAGATGGGCAGCAGCGTCTTCCTTGCACAATCATACCTAACTGCGCTCGCCAACTCGCCTGCCAAGCGTGGCGAGTATTGGCAAACACACACAAAATAATGCATGGTGGGATATTCCTCTTTTATACATCTACAAAAATTCCGCGGTAGCATATTACCTTTTAAGGATAGCTTACTATACCCATTCTTACAACGTGCGAAGCCGGGGCGGGTGCAATGTAGGTACTAATGTGGTACATATGCATATATTATACATAAACATTCCTCTTGAATCACTTTATCTATTGATGGATACCGCATTAAAATCCGTTGTATTGCTCAGAAGAAGTAAACGGAGAAACAGATAGATGCGGACAAAAACTTTTTTTAATACTATTTATTCAGACAATAGAAAAGATGATTGCAATCAGAGTAGCTCTAAATAAACCACTCCTCAGAAAAAAGCGTCCACGAGTTCTAACAAAACGTCTGCAAAGTCACTTCAAATTATTATCTAGCTGTCGATATAATAGCTAACTTCAGCTGGAATCTAAGGACTACCCGACCTGATTTACTGTATTGTCAAAGGGAATTCAAAATCGAATCTTTTCTATCTCGCCAGGATGATAAAATCTGCGGATCTTTCGTTAGAATGTCAGTTCAGAATAGTTTGCCATGCTTATACTCGTATTGCAGTTCAGAAAATGACACTGGTTTTTGTTTAAAACAAAAATTACATTAGGTACCAACAATTAGGTTTGTAAAGTTTTTTTTTTGTATTTATTTTATATTCTTTACTGATAGTTAACATTATTTTATGAAACTTGGATATTTGTGGAATGAAGTGGAATATTTTGGCTTTCTATGTGGTTGTTGATATTTATTACGTTTCACTTTTTATAGCGATGCCGTCATAAAGTAGGCTGAATATAATATAGGTATCAAAAAAAAACAAAAATAATTTTATTCGACATAAGACAAATAGTACAAATTAATTTAGTTCCATAGACTCCCGAACTAGTTAAAGACTGTGTCAGGTGCCATTGGCTTCTCCTATTACATGATACATGTAACAATACAACTATTGTTTTGTTTAAATTAAGTTTAACTTTGACCAATAGTGAGCAATGAGTTAATTAATTTTGAATTTATATAAAGTTGCCAAATTGTTGTAAAAAATAAAAAATATGAGAGAGTAAAAACATTTTAAGCAGATTGCTTTTATAATCTGTTAGTTAATTACTGTTTTGGTCACCAGACCGGCTGAATGTTACAAGACAGTCCTGAACCGAAATCCTAAATCATGCCTTAATGATCATAATTTGGAACCCACAGCCACTGTTTTAAACTAGCGATTGTTACTTACATCCAAACAGCGACAGCTGGCAACAATCCAGGTCAATTTAAAACCATAGACAATAAAAAAAAATCTACAACAATTAACCTATTTACGAATTAATATGATTAGTAGTTTTTGATCTGAGAATTAATTAGATCGACCACACCGTCACTTAACATCAGATGAGCTGTGGTCAAACACCAAGCCTGTCAGCCATTAAAAATAGTACCCTACCACCATGCATGCAAGCTTTTCCGTATCCTAAGTTTTATCCCAATCCGTTAGCGTGAAGTAACTAACAATGGACAATACAATGGCCCATTAAGTCCATCTGGCTAAAATGATGCGTCACAGTCGACAATAGCACGCCGTTAGAGACAATGCCACCAAAACACCGCTTTTCCAAGAACAAACCATTACCGATACTGCTTACGTTACGCGGTACAATTAACCACGGCTAGTTAATATTAATAGTGGGTATACAAGGGTATGTGGTAGGCCGAAGGTCGGTCGGGATTAGCCGACAATGTTTGCTCGAGTTCGGTGCAAGATTATTGAGATATAATAGTTTCACGACGGGGATAATCCTGAATAAGATAATATGTTTCTCTTTGGGTAAGATTGAATGGTTTTTAGCCGTCCTTCACCACCAAGTGTACCTCTGATATAAATCAGCGACTTTGTTTAGATTATTGTTTGCTTTAATATTTGTTTTAAAATATATAAATTGTTAAAACATTGGTATTAATAGATAGCTATTTTTTAGCACGTATTTTGTAGCACAAATGATATAAACATTGCATTTTTTAATTTTAAAATCAGCATCATTATTTTAAGTTTATTCCTTCAACCTTTAAATATTGTTGTCCTTTTGGATTTGACTTTTGAGCTATAAGATTTAGGTAAATTATTTTCCGCCAAACCCTTAAATGTTATCCTATCAGCAATTTGTTCCGAATTGTGTCATTTTCGACAACTTTTTCAATTTATTAATCCACCCACGTTTCTTAGAAGGATCGGAAATGACGGAAAAATGCCTCCGTTTTTTTGGTTGATATAATAATAAAACTTTGTCGAAATCAATCAGATTGATCACAACTTATTTATTTCATACTCACTAAAATATGTACAAAAGAAGGACTTAATGCTAAGCATTTTCTGCTAGCCATCTCCACAGTATAAGGGATGTGGTTGTAGGCGCATATCAAAATATAAAAAAAACCGATAAATATATACATAAAACAGCAAACAAATAAATATGATACTATTTAATATTAATGAATAAATAATAGACAAATTACTAATTATATTAATACATCTTCGTCAAATGATGAATCAATTGAACAAAAAAGCTTTTATAAGCTTTATTATCACAAAGTATCACAAAAAATATTGAGGTGGATACAATTCGTAGCAATGATAGCTCAGTGGTAAGCACGGACGGTTTACACGTCGAAGGGAGTATGTAGGTTCAAACTCCAGCAGGGAGCTTGAGTTACCGGTGACGGCAAACGTCGTGAGGAAATCATAATATGATGCTAGGGTTGCTTGTACTCTTGTACCGTTACCAAACACCTAATGGAGAGTTTCAGTAGATCCAACTTGAGATTTTGAACCAGTTCCCATTCCAGTGTGCTCATCATATTCGACCAAGCTTCATTTAACATCAGGTGACTTGGTAAAAAATCTAGCCCGTCACCATAAAAAACCTATTCTTGTAGAATAATCCAAAATATTCTTCTTATTTCTAATAATTCTCCCTGGAAGGGCAATATAAACTAACACATAATTAGTTTACCCTCTACGAACCAATTCGAAACTTTGCTTTATTGTGTTTGTCAACAGAGAAATGGCCGGCCACATTGTTTGAACTAACTTCGATTTATGATTGGAAATTTCAATCACGGCATTTGTGCAGAAAGCTCTTTACGGAGATTATTTATTGATTCATATTACATTTAAATTCCAATCTTTAGAGCTACTACAGATTACTGCAATTAAAATAAAATAAGCATTTTCTAGTTATGTTGAGCTTTAATATTTTTAATAGGTAGAAGTCCGCCTTTGAGCACTATGTCGCCTGATGGTAAGCGATGATATCGCCAAAGATGCAGCACGCAGACTAAGAAGATACCTATTCACTTTGACCTCTATTCTTATTGAAAAGTGGGGGCGACCCCAACAATGAGCTTGATCTGCTGGTGAAGGAAATCATTGCGAGGAAACCATAGCATGGCGATAAGGTATTTTCTAGTACTCGGCTGGCTAGCTACCACCCTCAAGTTGAAAATTTAACGGTGCATTCCGGCAGCCTCACTTGAGAGCCAGTTCCATTCCAGGCTAGGTATGATTTACTATCTTCGACGACACCGTCTCTTAATACCAGGTGAGCTGTGGTCAAATAGCTAGCTTGTCAAACATTAAAAAAAAAAACAAACGAGTTGGTGGTCAAACGCAAATTCTATATATATATGTAGTTAAAAAAAAGTTAGTTCTACCCTTTAAACCAGAACACAGTCATCTTTAAACACTACTATTTGTTGGCAGTATAATGATACCTACTGCGGTGGTACCTATATAGACGGCTTTCTAATGAGATGAAGATTTACCATAGAATAAAGTATAGGATCTAAAAAAATTGAAGAAACTTATGAGCATTTTTATTTTATTTGTATTATGTCTATGTTTTTTTCTTCATTATTTTATCCTAACCAAAAACCTAACAATGTTTTTTTACGTTTGTTTCAGAAAACCACCCGGAGTTGGATAGAGACATCATTCCAGAAGCGAGAATGCAAGTGTTTTGTGCCCAGCGCTAAAGATGAGCACGTGTAAGTAATTTTATACTTATATTTAATTTATTAATTTCGATTGTTAAATGAAGGGGTTCTATTTTTGACTCTACGTTTCTCATCCGTACGGCCAAGGAATGGAACAAGCTGCCGGCTTCCTTGTTTCCTGAGAGATATAATCTAGATCTTTTCAAGGCCAGAGTGAATAGGTATCTTCTAAGTCTGCGTGCTTTATCTTCGACTACATCATCGCTTACCATCAGGCGAATTGGTGGTCAAACGCGGACTTATCCGAATTTAAAAAAAACCGTTTGGGTCGTGCAAATTTCAATCAGAGTTTTAACGAGAATGCTTGTAGGTAAATAATTTCGCAACATTGTATCGTTTTGTAGCGATGATAGCTCAGTAGTTAGCTTGGTCAATTCACGTCCGGATGGCGTGGGGTTTAAATCCCAACAATAAGCTTGAGTGAAGAAAACCGTCATCAAGATGCCATAGCATGGTGGTAGGATAGTTTCTAGTAGGTACTCGACTGGTTGCAGTGGTGGTGCCGGCGTAAGAATTGTACCCCACCCTCTCTACTCGTGGTTGCCCTAAGGGTCGGCTAAGGGATGTAATCCGGAAGACGGGCAGCAGCGTCTTCTTTGAATAACCACACTCAACTGCGCAACCCGCCTGCCAAGCGTGGCGAGTATTGGCAAAACCCCAGGAGGAGACCTATGTCCAGCAGTGGACGTCATATGGCTGATGATGTGTGTGTGATGGGACTCGACTGGTTAGTCAAGTTGGTCAAGTTGAAAATCTGCCGCCAAGTGTGTGTTCCGACCGTTACACTTAGTATCAGGTAACCTAGCTTGTCCACCATTAAAAAGAACTCGATAGTGTCAAATGCACAAAATGCGATGCCAAAAACAAAAAGAAAATAATATTAACCATTCATCAAGTTCATCCGTCAAGTTCACGCCACAATAAGAAAACAAATGAAATTGAAACTCCCAGTGGAGTCGCATCCCGGAAAGATTCGCCGTGTAACACGCTATCCCGGGATCCATTTCATAAAAAAACAAATCGTTACCAAAGAATACATAATTGAACATCTGTAACGGTATTATTCCGGAATTAGTAATCCGGGAAGCCACCATATTGTAATATTGCGGAAAGACTATCGGGGACCGACATATCACACTAGAGTAATCATTGAGAATCTAATTAATTAAATGATATAAGAAAATGCACAAGCATATTTTACATATCTTTAACAAAGAGCGTCATAAATACCTTGAGTTCCATGCAATAATCGATGTGCCGGGTACAATAATTTGTACACTGTTTATGCACTATCAGCATCATCATCTATCTTTCACACTAGCGTTTTTCAAGCGAACGCATTCTTCCATCCAAGGACTCGCACTTGGCTGTTTTTTTTTTATTGTTGACAAGCTGTTCGACCACAGCTCACTTAAGGTTAAGTGTGGTCAAATAGCGTGTGCGCCAATACTGTGTGTGTGTGTGTGTTGTTTTGGTGTGATCAATCTGTAATGTGGCACCGGCCAGGCACAGGCCAGGCTTGATCACCAGATAGTGATCGATCAAACCTGGCCTGAAATAGAACTGTCTTTCAAGGGAGGCTGCCGGAACACTGTTAGGTGCTTGGCGGGATGTTTTCAACTTTGGTAGCTAGCCAGTCGAGTGCTAGGTACTAGAAAATGTCATACCACCACGCTAAGGTTTCCTCACAATGTATTCCTGCAGCTTAGAATTCATAGAATATTACAGCATATAATTCTAGTTTTACTACTTTTTCTAAACTAGGGATTTTTTTGAGCTAGATGGCGCTGTGTGATATGCCCTCCAATATTTATCTATTTAAATGATAATGAAATCCAGGTTATTACAAAAAGTATTTAATAAGACTTCACAAGGACTTAAAACACATCATAAAAGGTAGTGCTATCTCCTGCGGCTGCCACGGTGGCCGCAGTATCGGCAACCGATATTTGTTGGCGTGACGCTCCGTGACGATCGTCTCGTAAAAATCGTTGAAATTGACCGGGTGTGTTTTAAGCTCCTTCTGGTTATCCTATGTTTTAAATCTCTACGCCTGACAGGCATTTTTTTAGGGAGCCGTCGTGACAGTGGCCGTTTCTCGATTCGGCCCACCAGTCTCCTCTTCCTTTTTCTTTCTGGGAGTTTCGCCTCTTTCACTGCCGCTGATTTAGCACTGACTTTGTGCCTGTTGCTCGTCATCCCCACCTGGCTGCGCAACGACGTAGAGCTCGACTGAGAGCTCGCACTGTCCATTCTCGAGTCGCCGCCGTCATCCTCTCGTTTATCAGCATCACTACCAGTGTCCTTACTTGGGTTTTCTTTCGCACTGGTGGAAGGCTGATCTTCCTTCGAGTTATCATCGTCCATCGCCAGTTTCTTCAAATATTCAAAATACCTCAAAATTTTGTCCTTATTTGTAAAAACACCTGAAAATTTGGAAATTTAGCTTTTCCGTGAAACTTACATCGCAATTTTTTAAACTCTGTCAAAAAATAAATTGAAATTTGTGATTGATTCTTTATTTTGTAATTCTTCTTTTGTTTTCGCTCTCTTTTTTCTGTTATTAATGTTATTTAAAAAAGGATTTACCACTATCTTCGTTAATAAAAAAGATTGAATATGAAGTACTTTAAGGCATAAAAGGCGCAAAAGGTATGTACCTACTCACGTCACATCTGAAAGAAAGTAGTTTTTGGATTAAGAATTCGGAATTTACCGAAACTATTGGAATGACATTTTTTCTGAATCTGGCGACATTTTAGCCTATTTTAGGGAGAAAATAAAATTCATTGACGGCAACACTGGCAAAAGCTGTGGGCATATAGACCGTTCTAGATTCAAATGTGAGTGTTCATTGTAGATGTTGGTGTGGACTCAGCAAGACGGCCCATGGAGCGAACACAGCGACGGCGACTCCGGGCGAGGCGTGGCTGCCAGCGAGACACACGCATGCCGCGCCCACTGACGCGTACGGTACTGTCGAGTTCCAGGGCGGACCGCATCCCACGAAGGCTCAAGTATGTACTTTAATTCTTAAGATTTGTAACTATAAGTATAATCTAATAGATTGATTCTATATTATATATCTATTCGAAATATTCATACACAATCCAACATAAACTTAATATCGAAATATAAGTATATATACCTTGAACACTATCTAATCTACCGTGGTTCTCAGGAAAAGTCACATTTCTAGCGCAACGAAAACGAAGCGTTGTATGACAGCAAAACAATTATATGAATTTACTTACATATGTATTTCAAAGGTTTGCGCTTATATTGGGCTGGTGTATATATCTATATCTTTAAACGAGCAATTCTTGTATATATATATATAGAATATATATTATTTATCCGTGTTTTAAGCCGAGCAAAGCTCGTTCATCCAGGTACTGCTTACTTAAACGTTGCAATTACATTATACACATTGTTTTTTTCTAGAAAGAGATTCCAGTAGAGAATTTTATATCTGCGTTGGCTCGGGTAGATGTTGGTAGGGAGAAATGCACAATACATCCCAAGCGGGACGTCATTGCAGGACTCGTCGCCCCCATTCCGAATAAGAATTATATATTATTTTTTCAGTACGTTCGTCTTTCACACGACACCCGCCCCGAGCTGATCGTCCAGCTGTTAACGAGAGAATGGCAGCTCGAGAGGCCGAAACTCCTGATCACCATCCAAGGAGGAAAGGCCAATTTCGACCTCCAACCGAAGCTCAAGAAAGTCCTGAGGAAAGGCCTACTAAAAGCAGCCAAGACAACCGGAGCCTGGATTTTTACTGGAGGCACTAATACTGGTATGAAGTCATCCCACTAATATTATAAATGTGAAAGTTTGGATGGATGGATGGGTGGACGTTTGTCACTCGATCACGCTAGATCGGCTGAACGGATCTGCTTGAAATTTTGCATGTAGATACTTTAGGCCCCGGAATGAAACATAGGATACTTTTCGTCAATCATCATCCATCACCACGCGGGTAAAACCGCGGGGCGCAGCTATATAAAAATATAGTAAATTGTTCCATCCAGTACATATCAAAGTACATTTGACTTTGACAGCCCTGTTGGCTCATTTGGTAGAATATCTGCTTCAAGAGCTGTAGAGCGTGGGATAGTGGGAATCGCCACTAGAACAAACATTTAATTTATGTGACCATAAATGTATGTTCTTTTTTTGTTTATAAATGTAAAAAGTATATAAGTATTCTACCAGGTATCTGGTTTCATATCACAAGTTTTTATTTCTTTATTTTCATAAAACATACAAAATCAAATTAAAATAAAAAGTTATTTAATTATGTAAATCTTGTCAAAAAGTCAGAGTCATTAAGCAAAACAAATCATGTCCGAGTCAATGTTCTTAACAGAATTTAAACTATTTATGTTCAAATTTGTCTAACAATTTATCCAAGTCGCAAGTTGAAAACACTATGTTTTGTAATAATACCGACAAAAATGCTTTAATTGGTTTCGTAGTTAATTGGGCGCACTATGAAAAGGGAAGGTGAGGCTAATATAAACATTGCTGAAGGCCTTTTAGTGCTGCGTAAAAAGGCCCGCTGGAAGGAAACAGCATTATGTTTCGAAAAAATTCTGAACGAAAATGTTGAATACATAATTAATTTGGCTCTTTAAATCTAGGTGGCAAATTTTCTTATTAAAATAGTCGTCTAGGGAGGTACCACCGCAGTATCAGATAATCTGCCGCCAAGCAGTAGTGTGTAAACATTACTGTGTTCCGGTTTGAAGGGTACTGCAGCTAGCGAAATTACAGGGCTGTTGAGACTAACCATTGAAAGTCTCAAAGTAGGTAATGAACGCCAAAGCAGCAATGCCTTGGACTTTGTTTTTAACCCCCGACGCAAAAAGAGGGGTGTTATAAGTTTTACGTCGATATCTGTCTGTCTGTGTGTGTGTCTGTCTGTGGCATTGTAGCTCTCAAACGGATGAACCGATTTCGATGCGGTTTTTTTTTCATTTGAAAGCCAGTTTCCTTGTACTACTTAAAGTTTTGTGTATTGCTACAAACGTAACCTTATTACTATTACATATAAAAATAAAATCTGCCGCCAAGCAGTAGTGTATAAACATTACTGTGTTCCGGTTTGAAAGATGCTGCAGGTAGTGAAACTACGGACATAATGAGACAACCAAACAAACATTCAAATACATAGGCTAAATATTACAGGGCTGTTGACTGTTGACTAACCATCGAGTGTTTTAAAGTAATGACCGCCAAAGCAGCGATGCCCTCCCCCCATACTTGGAGCTTCGAATCACAATTTCTGTTAGGTGCTCTCAAAAAAGCTAGCCGACTGCGAACCTTATCCCGCAGGCATACGATATGTGATCGCGTAACTTTTTCACGACACCAAACAGGAATCATAGGAGCATAGAGGACGGGGGCTGGACTTTGTTTTGATACTCAAAGTTTTCGTTTCAATGGACATTTGATTTATTACTTTCATATAAAAAAAAACTTGACATCCTTGATAAACTTGACAAACTTGTCAAAAAAAATTGATTCCTTGACATTACTCACGTCGTGTTGACACGTATGTAAAGTGGCCAAACCTTTACCTGGCTCACAATCACAAGTCACTGTACAGGTTTTTGTCCCTACAAAGCAGTGGACTCGCCACCCATACGGTATTACCACTGAATGCTAAAAAGTCTGAGACAGAACGTAGATGAGTTTTCGTGGGCACGTGGTAAATTCAAGTCACCGAATCACGAGTATATTATTCTGCAAAAGTTTATTTATCGAGTGTTTATGTGCCTATAAATATAGAGATGTTTTTTTATAAGCAAGTACTCGAATCGCAATGTACCTATTTTCAAAAAGGTTTTTCTCGTTTTTATAAGACCTAAATACGGGTAGGAGACCGCAAAACCCCCATTTTCCACCGGGACGACCCGCACTCTCCATTAAATCCTGGTGATAAACACAATTAAGTTAAATTTTTCTGTACCTACATAAAGAGTCAGTACAATAAGTTTTGGAGTACAAATTATCATCATCAACCTATCGAAGTCCACAGCTGGACATAGGCCTCTCCCAGGACACGCCACTCAGCCCGATCTTCAGTTTCTCTCATCCAGCCACTGCCAGCTGTCTTACGTATATCGTCGCTCCATCTAGTCTCAGGGCGTCCTAACACAACACCTAACATAACATGTCAACAATAAAAAGAACACTACGTTTACCGATTCACGGTCTCTACAACACGTCTACCCCAGCGGTTGTCAGTTCTGCGGCAAATATGACCAGTCCACTGCCACTTCAACTTATTAATTCGCTGAGCCAAAGAGTAATATAATATAGGGGGAACGCTGAGCTTTATCGGTGACTTTAGTTCTCTAGCGAACAAACAAATTTTCAGAGCGAAAACTTATTTGAACTGCGCCTGGGAAGCTATTACATGGCTAGTGTTTACCCTTCAACGGAAGCCTGCAGACGGGCGGAAGCGCAAGCTAACGACACACAGTAATAAAATTATCGTCCTAGAGCTCGAAACTGAATTAAAACGGTACTAGCTCTTCACAGGAGCTGTCTTTTAGGAATTTAAGTAATTGGATGCCTCGTTTTGATACTGCACTGTGCTTGCACTCACGTGTGAAATGGCCTTATTTGCGTGAATGTTATCCCTGTGATCTCATTTTGATGATATACATTATTTTATGTTACACATCATCAGCCATAGGATGTCCACTGCTGGACATAGGCCTCCTCCTGGGGAGGAATGTAATCCGGAAGATAGGCAGCAGCGTCTTCCTTAAACAATCACACCTAACTGCGCTCGCCAACCCGCCTGCCAAGCGTGGCGAGTATTGGCAAAACCCCCCTAGGAGGAAGCCTATGTCCAGCAGTGGAAGACCTATGGATGATGATGTGAGCTAGTTTTTGTAACGTATAAACGTAAATTATTTTTCTTCTTCAATTCATGAAGACTTGTGAACCGAAAAATCTATACAAGGTTATATAAGCTTAGTGTGTTCTAAGCCAGAAGGGGGTAGGTATACAATTTTATTTTATTTCTTCCAGGTGTAACCCGTCAAGTGGGAGACGCATTACAGCTAGAGAGGTCTCAGCGTGCTGGCCGAGTAGTAAGCATCGGAATCGCTCCCTGGGGCATCGTAGAAGGCGCTAATGACCTCGTGGGGAAGGGTAGAGATGTCCCTTATCATGCTATGGCTTCACCCAGGTAAGTCCACAGCTCACGTAAAGTTAAGTTATTTTTTCTTTGTATTGTTGACAGATTTTAAGTCAGGCTGTTTCATGAAATGCTGTTATTTCACTGACTCTTTATCACATAGCCAATATGGAACACGACAGAGTCACGTGAGATGATTTTTTTTTATGTGGTCGAAGATGGTTAACACAACTAGCCTAGAATAAATTCCTTAACCGTGCCGCTAAGAAATGGAATTTGCTGCCCGAATGGGTGTTCCCTGATGGATACAATTTGGGTGCCTTCAAGTCGCGAGTGAATCGGTTTCGGTTTCTTCTAGACAAGCGTGATCTATCGTAGGCCGCATCTTCGCTTAACATCAGAAACTGAACTGTCGGAAAACACCATTAGATTCTTGCTGCAGATTATCAACTTGAGGGTAGTAGATATCCAGCCGAGTAGGTACTAGAAAGTACCCTACCACCACGTTATGGTTTCCTCGCGTTGTAGGTATTCTAACCTCTACAAGAGGCATCCTCAGGACGAGCGCTTAGCCAAGAAACCAAAACGACTTTTAA
This sequence comes from Biston stratarius, assembly GCA_950106695.1. Taxonomy (NCBI): domain Eukaryota; kingdom Metazoa; phylum Arthropoda; class Insecta; order Lepidoptera; family Geometridae; genus Biston; species Biston stratarius. The sequence continues at coordinate 27,960,854 of OX467111.1, read as the reverse complement.
GCGGAAATACACTAAATGTATACCTTGAACACTCCTTATTTGATTATTTTGTAAAACTGGCATAAAGAAAATCTCGTTTTAACTAAAAATCCATCATACTCGTAAGTCACTATACAAGGAAAACGCTTCGATGAGGGTGGAGCAACGACCGCGTTGATTGATTATATTACATTTATATTTACCCTTTTTGAAGGTTTGGTCAACCTAGTGCCAATTGCGAGCCAACTTAAATCTTGACCTAATACTAAAAATAGTTTTATTTGAAAGGTCTAAAAACGATTTCTGTGTCCTTCCAATCAATCAGATCTATCAACAGCCGGATGTAGAGGGTTAGAATTCAATTTCTGCAGAACAATGTTACGAATATCATTTTATTCCGATTCCTTATTTTAGAGAGTATCAGAAAGAAATACTAACATAATATTACTCAATTTTTTATATTACACTAGCTTACGTCCGCGTCTTCGACCGCGTTGACGTGAGAATTAGGTTCAGAGAAAAATGAAATATGTTACAAAAGAGCAGTAGTTTTATTCATCGTGAAACTTTCGCAACTTAATTACATAGATTAATACAAAAGATAACTTTTATTCCGGATTAATCCATAGGTATAAGACGCATCTATACCAAATTTCTAGTAAATACGTCCTATAGTTCGTTTTTGATAATCCCACAGGAACCTTACAGTTTTCTGGTATAAAAAGTATTACATATGTTAATCTAGGTAATATGTGTGTGCCAAATTTAATCCAAAAAAATAAAAAAAGTTGAAAATTATGGTAAATTTTGGTACTTAGGTGCAAGTTTTCGCGAAAATCTTAATTTGCCCATATCTTTTTATCGCGTTGACTCAGGGCCTTGATTTTTATACACCTAATAGAGACTATAGACCTCAAAATCTGGTATAAATTTCAACTTGCTAGGTCCACCCGTTCCTGAGAAAATTATTGGTGACACACGGACAGACAGATGGACAAGAGATTATAAGGGTTCCTCTTTTTACCTTTTCAGGTACAGAATCCTAAAAAGTATATCCGTTTCATGTTGTCCCGTATATACCTACGAATTTGTTAATCTCATCGTACTTACGTACATTATTGCGCAATCACCCTTCAAGGTTAGGCTTATGCCCAGCCAAGTGACGTTAAATACCGATGTACTATAACATTTATGAACAAGTATGTATATTATATTTTAAGGCGTTGTGGAGCTTGTTTCTTGTTTGAAAGGGTCCATAGTAACTATTTTGGTCGAGGAGTTGAGGCCATTGGTCTGAGCTTGGAAAAGGACATCGTTGATCAGTTTTTCAGCCAGGATTCTCATATTTGGTGGCAAGTACCGCAGTTTTGCCGCTACGTTTATACCTGAAATTAATTAGCTATTTTAATGTAGTTTATTACACAAATTTTTTATGCTCTCAGTGTTTAAAATACAATTTATACAAATCTACATAAGATTTGTATTTTTTTTTGCTCCAACAGAGCTTCTAGAAATCTGAATCTTTACTTAGTATAAAACAAAGTCACTTCCCGTCGTCTGTACGCTTAGATCTTTTAAACTACGCAATGGATTTTAATGCGGTTTCCATGAATAGATAGAGTGATCAAGAGGAAGGTTTATTTGTTTAATACATGCATATGCACCACATTAGTATCTACATTGCACCCGTGCGAAGCCGGGGCGGGTCGTTAGTCAATTTATAAATTTGGGTCATATTTATCAAATTGTCACATTGTTCCCGATCAATAATTCTAGGTAGACGTTACTAGGCAGACAGTATGATGGCTTAGTGGTTAGCGAGGTCGGATTAAAATGAGCTTGAACTGTCGATAAAGACAAATATCGTAAAGAAACCATAGTATAGCGACAGTGTCTAGTTTTAAACTGGTTGGCTACCATTCTCTAGTTTAAAATCTGCCACCAAGCAGTGTGTTCCAGCACTGTCCTTTGAGAGCCAATTCCTATTCCAGGCTAGGTGTGCTCACTTCACCGTCACTAGTGATAAAAAGGTGAAATTTCAAAAGAAAGTTGCTAAAATGTTATTTACAATTCCACTACTTATTGTAGGTATTTTTTTTTCACACTTTTTTCTTTAAAATAGACTTACGTTCGGCCACACCTTGAGTGATTTAATCAAGGATAGAGCTTTCTTACCTAGAATAAGTCTGCTTACTCTCGATTTTCAGACACGCAAACTATCATAAACTTCACCATATACTTTTACTTCATTTTTTATTTATGTCCTTTTTATTTGTGTTAGGTTACAGAAAATAAGTCAAGAAATGAATTACTAATAACTTAAATACATACATAAATATCGTAGGACATTACACACAGCGCCTTCTGACCCCAAACTAAGCAATGCTTGTATGATGGAAGTCAGATAACTGATAGAATACTTAAATACATTACTTAAGCTGTTCCCCATGCGCGCACTAAGCGTTTCGAATCTAGATTCTTTATTCGCACAGCGAGGATGTGGAACTCTTTAGACAGGTTCCTTCAAGGTAAGCGTGTCCCATTCTAGGCCATATCATGGCTGAACCACAGGCAGGACGTGGTCAAACGAGAACCTATTCGGTATTAAAAAAATAAAAACATTTGTTTTGGAATTACATGCTTATAATACATACAGAACACCCAGACACAGAACAAACATTTGTTTATGTCACAAAATGTTTGATCTGTGTGAGAACCGAACCCACACCCCACAGCTCTTAAACCAGATATATTACCGACCAGCTGCGCACGGTTTTACACGGGGCTTTTGATCTATCTCAAAGGGATTAGGCAGCGTTTTCGATGAAAGCTCCCAGATGGTTTGACTTTATCCGATACTTCCAACAATAATTTATCATATTTCAACCAATTTACACAAAATCTTGACGAATTATGTACATAAACCTTCCTCATGGATCAATCTATCTATTAGTGAAACTCGCACGATAGTCCGTTCAGTAGTTTTTAAGTTTATCGTGAACAGACAGACAGACAACCGTGGCTGTCAACTTACCTATGGCATCATATTCATCGTCTACTTCGGTACTAGTTTTAGATCTTTTATTTTTATAAGAATCGCCACTAACAGGGCTCGAATGCTTAATGCTAGTAGAAGGTCGATCAATCTCAACCACGTTTAAAGGTATGTTGTATTCTGCAGACTGGTAGGGCTCTGTATCGTATGTCTCCTGGTGGTGATCTTCTAAAGCCTCTTCCTCTTCTTCTTCACCATCTGAAGATTCTGATTTTTGTTTCTGAAAACGAAAAAGTTTAAGTTTCACGTCTTAATAATTTTATGAATGCGAAAGTCCGTTTTCATGCTATAAAAGCTTAACAAAATGGAATTTAATTTAAAAAAAAAGTGTTAATCAGAGGCAAGCATCTGATTAACACTTAATTATGCTACTTTTCTTTTTGCGGTTGACATGCTTGGCATTTGACCACAGCTCAGATGTTAAGCGACAGTGTGATAGAAGATATGGTAAACACATTTGGCATGGAATGCATCTGGCTCTCAAGTGAGGCTGCCGAAACACGCCGTTAGGTGCTTGGCGGCAGATTCTCTACTTGAAGGTGGTAGCTAGCCATCCGAGTACTAAATAGTACTCTACCACTTTGTTCCACCGAAATCTTCCTTCTACAAAGAATTTTTGGGTAAAAGAGAAGAGAAACATTTACAATGTCAATTAACAAGTAAGACACCGAATGAGACTGTAACCCTGCAGTTTTACCAGCGTTTTCTAGGAATTGTATCTATGATAGATCAGTGGTTAGCGCGGTCAGTTCACGCACCGAAGGGTTCAAATCCCAATAATGAGTTTCAACTGCCGGTGAAGGAAAATATCCTGAAGAAAGAATAGCTTGCTATTCTTTCTTCAGGATTTCTTTGTAGAAGGAAGATTTCGGTGGAACAAAGATAGTAAAAATAGAAGGGATTCGTTTGGACTCGAGATCTCGTAGGAATTCCAGGATATTCAAAATATCATATTACAATTACGATATAATTGTTTAGAAAATGATCAGGTCCAATATTCCTCGAAATGATATTAAAAAGTAAGCAAGGCCGTTATACATAGCGCTACCAAAATATCTGCAGAGTTCTATGAGGGCGCCTCTACTATATTTGCTAAACATAACCAGTCACTATAAATAAAACATTTTCAGTTTCATTATTTGGCCAACTTTACCAATAAATAGGTAGGGCTAAAACAACTTTTCTCCAAAGAGATTATCCCATGTAATTGGCCATCAGGGCAAGTTTAGCTACGTGTCCGGGATACGAGGTAGCCAATTGGTGGCCTAAATTGAGCAAAGTGCGTAATGTGACCTTTGGGAGTTCTGACTATTTGTTAGCGTTCGTTCGTTCAGCTTTGCATAAGTATTTCTAAAGTAAATAAAAAATATTTAAAATATTTTACAGTGTCGTGATTAAAAAACCGTCCAACTGCGAGTCGGACTCGCGCATGAAGGGTTCCGTAACATTATCTATAAAAACGGCACTAAAAATCACGTTTGTTGTATGGGAGACCCCTTAAGTTTTTAGTATTTGTTGTTATAGCGGCAACAGAAATACATCATCTGTGAAAATTTCAACTATCTAACTATCACGGTTCATGAGATACAGCCTGGTGATAGACGGACAGACAAACAGACGGACGGACAGCGGATTCTTAGTAATAGGGTCCCGTTTTATACCCTTTGAGTACGGAACCCTAAAAATAAAGACTAATATTAGGAACTTTTTCTTAATATTTGATATAAGAGTACTATTTTAAGTTAGCTACTTACGAGATAATTAATGATCTAGATCCAAGTGGTATCTGTGGTTAGAAAACATTGTAAGATTGAAATCAAATCATTAATTTTGGCATTAACACAAACACGTAATCTTTATAATTAATAAATAATTGTTCTACAATATTATTTGCTACACTTTTTTTTTGTATTATTCCTTCTCGTGATCCGTTTTATACCATAAATTAACATTTGTATCTAATTTCGTCTCGAAAATTTTATCAATATTAGCTTTGATAAACGTGACTTATTTTAACGACTTGCATAAAATATTTCAATTACTCCATTAGAATATTCCAGCTTGAGAATAAGGGGCGTGACACAAAATCATTCTAAAGAATGCTGTCGTAGGGCGGTTCATTATGAACAACGCTGAACAGTATTTTTTCTCGTAGAGTAAGAAACGACGGCAATCACACACCAGGTTATGATAATATTCTTTGAATTGTTTTAAAAATATAAAAATATGCTAGGTTTTTTTTTTGTGTATCATGAATATTGGTAGCTAAATAACGTAATAAACCTTGACCTAATACATTTCTCATACATATTAACAAATAAGCGAACCGACTAGTTATACTGTATTAATGATTTTTTATGGTTGACAAGCTAGGTGTTTGACAACAGCTTACCTGATGTTTAGTGGCGATGAGGTTGAGGTAAATCACAGCTAGACTGGAACGGAACTGGTTTTAAACGGAGTTTGCCGAAACACACCGTTAGGTGCTTGGCGGCAGATTTTCAATTTGAGGGTGGCTGCCGAGTACTAGAAAATATCCTACCACCGTGCTATGGTTTCCTCACGTTGTTTTCCTTCACCGGCAGCGCTACCACTGAACTATCATCGTACTATAAACAGCTTAACCGAAATTGAACGATTGAGTTGTGTTCGTGTGTAGCTAATATTAATAAGATAAATTATGTTGCAGATCAAAACTAGCTGTGCTGAACAACAGGCACGCATACTTCCTGCTAGTCGACAACGGTTCCGTCGGGAGGTACGGGGCAGAAATCGTGCTCAGAAGAAAGCTTGAGAAGTATATCGCAGCGCAGAAACTACACCCATGTAAGTACACCTGCCGCAGCCCATATCAACCTATTGCTTTAAATCATCCTCACATCAGTTCTTAGCCTGACATAATAATATTCCTTTACAAGGTATCATCTAATCTGTTTTTCTACATCCTTTCATAGCATTCAGCATCCAAGGGTTGTATATTATGTGCAATGTTTAGCGGAGTAGATTGTCGAACTATTCCAAACGCTAAAACTTTAGGGTTAGCGGTAGTAGAGCGTGTCCAACTTCACAGTTTATGGAGGTCAACACATTATAGGGAGCGTTAGTTAGACGATGCTGAAAAAGGAACTACAAAATTTCTATCAAGAGGCACAAATAGTAAATGAGTTATGTATCTGTAATAGTATTATAATACTATCACAGATATATAATTCTGTGCTAAAAACAATATTATGGTACATTTTTTAGTGTTTTAGTGTAGGTGGTATAGATGGCGCCACTTTACTATGCGTGATTCTGACTACGTTAGACACTTCGTAGTAATTAAGCGTCTAATCAATAGATGGCGCTACTTTAAGCTTGAATGTTTAGTTTTTCTTCGTGGACCTCGTATACTATAAGTATTTGTTTTTTTATACATATTAAAAAAAACATAGGACTTTATACACAGCGCCATCTAGCCCCAAACCAAGCAAAGCTTGTACTATGGGAACCAAATAGCTGATAGAATACCTAATTATTTTTTGGATATACATACTTATTATGCATTTAGAACACCCAGACACAAAACACACATTAATCCTTTGTAGGGATGATAGCTCAGTGGTTAGCGCGGTCGGTTCTTATGCCGAAGTACGTGGGTTCAAATCCCAACAATGAGCTTGAGCTGCCGGTGAAGGAAAACAGCGTGAGGAAACCACAGCATGGTGGTACACTACTTTCTAGTACTCGGCTGGCTAAGCTACCACCTTATAGTTGAAACTCTGCCGCCAAGCACCTAACGGTGTGTTCCGGCAGCCTCACTTGAGAGCCAGTTCTATTCCAGGCTAGGTGTGCTTTACCATCTTCGACCACACCGTCACTTAACATCAGATGAGCTGTGGTGAAACCTTGTCAACCATTAAAAATGGATTGAGAAGTAAACAATAGTATAGAATATAATAGGTATGTATATGAGGTCGCATTTCAGGTTGATCAATTAGTTATAATTAATATATTATATAACTTTACTTGATGTTTACTTTATCTTGTGTAGGAGGACGTCTAGGTATCTATCACTGCCGTATCAGATATTCTTCCGATAAGAAGTAGTGTGTAAATATTACTATGTTTCGGTTTGAAGAGTATTGCAGCTAGCAAAATTACAGGGCTATTGAGGCTAACCATCAAATGTCATAAAGTAATAAATGTCAAAACAGCGACTGACATAAGCTGTCCACGTGACATATCGACAGCTTGTGCCAATCCCGTACATTTTTTGGCTTTTCAATTGGTGTTATCGGTAATCGAATGTTACTTAGTCAGTTTGTCCAGGCCCTCTGGACTTTGTTTTGTTATTCAAAGTATATCTGTAAGATGCAATAGTCATGGACATGCGTTATCTCTTATTTCTTCTTGTCATTAGGAGAGCGTCTAGTTAGTCTCATTAATTCTGCATAAAAGAAACAACAATTTGCAAGCAGTATAATTATACATTTGCCGTGGTGGTGCCGGCGTAAGAATAGTACCCCACCCTCTCTACTCGTGGTTGCCGTAAGAGTCGGCTAAGGGATGCAATCCGGAAGATGAGCAGCAGCGTCTTCCTTGAACAATCACACCTGACTGCGCTCGCCAACCCGCCTGCCAAGCGTGGCGAGTATTGGCAAAACCCCCCCAGGAGGAGGCCTATGTCCAGCAGTGGACGTCCTTATGGCTGATGATGTGATGTGATAATTATAGGTACATATTATATGAAAACTGGCTCCCACTAGCGGAATTAATTAACTAATTTTATTCATCTTTTACGGACTAGGCAAATTTTGCAAACGAATACGCGTTTCTTTCTTCTCATTACTTGTACATAAAAATAATTATCTGTTTAACAAATTAATAGGTATATACTCACTTTATCAATGGGCGCTTCATTATCAAACACGAACGAAAACAAGTTGTAATACCAAAGGTTCGGTTGGTAGATCTCGTCCTCACAGGTCGCGTGTCGCCGACTCTCTTGGACTTTCTTGTATTCACGACGCACACAGGCGCGCAAACTGTCAATCTTCCGCAACACATGGACACGTGTCGCGTTCGGATCGTGTTGCTGAACCAACTCCGTCAAATGAGACAACGCCGCATGCTTCTTCATTTTAATTCTGTAGTTATCATCCTCCCGATCCCACAAACATCGCAACTCTTTGAATTTTTCTATGAATTTCTTTGTTAGTTTGCGTGGAAATACGACGTTGTTGAAGTCGGACATTTTGTACGGTGACGTTTGACAAGCGGCGCGGCGCGCATGTCACTGAGCGAGCCGCTTGCTCGGCGGAGGGCGCCGTGCGGAATGCTCGGTGCGCCCGTCCCGCGCCTCTCCTTCCCCCTTCAGATATTGTGCTCGCTCGCCCGGTCGGCCGAGCCAAATCGATTCGGGAATTTAGATTTACGAACAAGACCGAACAGCTCGCCGCATGATAAATGATATAGTTTTTGCATGGTATTTAATTTTGCTTTACTTGCTGAGAGGCGCATAGAACAACTTTTCTGGCTAGCACTGCATCGACATTACTAAATTGCAGGGAAGCCCTAAGTGACGGCAAGTTTGTTTGCCAATCTATCTGAAAAAAAAAAAAACTAGAAAATATTATAGGATTGAGTAACTGCACCTGAGAGACGAACTGCTTGCCTATCGGTTAGCTTCTACATAAAATTTTAATAGCATTTAAAACCAACAGTTTTTTAACACAGCGTAACAATGTAACACGCCGCACTCATGACGGAAAGTGATAATTCGACTTTAATACGATAATAATAAACATCGTAGGACTTTCCATATAGCCTCAAACTAAGCGAAACTTATACTAGAGAACCAGATAACCGAAATATTTTATAATTTTTTGTAAATCCATACTTATAATACATACAGAACACCCAGACACAGAACAAACATTTAAGCTCGTCACATAAATGATGAACGATGATTCTATTATTTATTGACCATTAAGCTCATTTAATAGTAGATCTGCTTCTTGAGGTAAAGGCATAACATAAAGCATATATGTACGTATTTATAGTATACAATTATTCTATGTTCGGCTAAGCTCGGAGTTTCCCTACGACATCGAATCAGAAATGAGGAGATCCCTAGACGAACTAAAATGACCAACAAAGTCCAACAAATTAGCAAGTTGAAGTGGTAGTGGGCAGGGCAAACAGCACGCAGAACTGATGGCCAATGGGGCTGCAAAGTTCTGGAGTGGAGACCACGGACCGGCAACAGCAGCGTAGGACGTCCACCCACAAGGTGGACAGACGACCTAATAAAGACCACAGGAACGCGCTGGATGCGAGCCGCTTCCAACCGGTTTTAATGGAAGTCAATGGGAGAGGCTTATGTCCAGTGAACGTCCTACGGCTGAGATGATGATAATAATAATGATAAATTATTCTATGAACTATCTAATTGCTGCGTTAAATGAAATGTTCTCCAATTATATTCAGTACCTGGTTGACCGAGCATTGCTCGGCTAAAAACATGGATAAAACGACGTTTTCTGAAAATGAAACCTAGCTAGATCGATTTTTCGCCCCCGAAACCCCCTGGATACAAAATTTCATGAAAATCGTTGGAGCCGTTTCCGAGATTCAGAATATATATATATATATACAAGAATTGCTCGTTTAAAGATATAGATAGATTCCTCGTACGATTAATACAGAATTTAAATCTAATAATGATCAACATTACTACCAGCCCTGCATTAAATAGCGCTGGATACATTTGTTTTTCTTTTACGGGATTACTCACGTTTAATTTTATCGGAATCTCCCATTCTAGTTTCGACCACATCCGGTGGCCTCCATCATGGAGACAAAACTGAGTACGCGCGTGATTTTGACGCACCCGCGTGTGTCAATACCACGTCAGTTTCCATAGTAAAACGCTGTGATTCTGTCAGATATTTATTTGTTTCTCCATTCCCTATACAGAATCTCATATTACCTATGTATATCTTCATTCTAGCATGTCTTTCACTGACCGTGGCGTCGCGCGCGGCCGCAAATTTAGCCGCTACCGCAGACCGTGCTCGTGCGGGAAATGCTTCGCTGTGTATTGCCACGTTTGTCACCGCAAGTTGCGTCAGCTTGGCAAGCCTAGCTGTGGTTTTAATCGGCCCCATTTAGGCTACCGCTTACACGTCTGAGGCAGACTTTTCAAATGATATCATGAGTTACACCATTGCATCCCAAACCTCGATTTAGATCTAATTTTATCCTTATACCGTATCAATAAAGAACTGTTTTATGTAAAACAAAATTAACGAAAGAGGTATGAGATAACGCCTGTCCATGACCATTACAGCAATACCAAGAACTTTGAGTAACGAAACTTTATTTTTGATTACTTGCGCTCAGACCTGTGTGACATTTGATGTTTTTCTTTATAAGTTTTATGTGTTTTTTTATGGCTGACAGGCTATGTGTTTAACCACAGCTCACCTGATGTTAAGTGACGGTGTGGTCAAGATGGTAAAGCACACCTAGCCTTGCAAACTCTGCTTTCTCAATAGCCCTGTAATTTCGCCAACGGCAGTACCCTTGAAATCAGAACATAGTATATGTTTTTGTAGTGATGGTAGTTCAGTGGTTAGCGCGGTTGGTACATACGCCGAAAGACGTGGGTTTAAGCCCCAACAATGAGCCTAACCTACCAGTCAAGGAAAACATCGCGAGGAAACCATAGCGTGGTAGTAGGATACTTTATAGTCGACAGGCTAGCTACCACCCTCAAGTTGAAAGTCTGTCGCCAAGCACCTAACGGTGCATTCCGGCAGCATCACTTGAGAGCCAGTTCCATTCTGTGTTGTGTTTAACATATTCGACCACACTATAACTTAACATCAGATGAGCTATTAAACACGTAGCCTGTCAACAATAAAAAATATGTTTAGACACTACTGCTTGGCGATAGAATATCTGATACTGTGGTGGTTACTATATAGGCCCCCTCCAAGTAAGTAGATCTACAACCTAGTAGGTAGAAGTTGCAATTCAGTTAATATGTAATAATATGATATAAGATAATATGATAAAAGATAATATGTAATAATTTGTTAAATGGTTACAATGTCAATATGAAAACAAAAAAAATATTAAAAAAAAATAAGTTGTTTTAATTTATTTGACACGTTATAATTCACAGGTCATATAATTTAATACTTAGCAACTAATTAGTAGATAAAAATGTCACAATTTATAATTGCATACTTAATAAATACAAAACTTATAATTGTTTATAATTTAAAGTCAGTTTTTTTTGTCAATTTTTTTCAAAGTTTTATTAAAGTTTGTTTCAACCTGTAATTTCGCTAGCTGCATTATCCTTCAATCTACGTCACCAACTTAATGGATTAGCAACGATTCCATACTTATTTTTTAAGGTAACACTTTATTTTTGGTCTCATAATAACACCTACACATGAACGCTTAACACTCAATTAAGGATGACCCAATCGTGTGTTTGCGAAGGTCCACCTGTCGGGATCGTTTAATATACTCCAAAATTTCCCTACAGAATGCGCCTGTTGAAAAGTTTGTTCATTTCAGAATATAACATTTTGTTTATTTCGTAACTTTACGACAAGAGAAACTTGGAATGACAAGGGTCAGGCGAAATCCGAGAAAATATTGTTGTATACTAGATCCGTTTATTTGCCGCGTTTATGATTCATTAGCATAAACAAATGGGATGCCTGCCACATTTGAGAGGATTTCTGTAAAACATTTTCTTGACCTCATTCACTGTGTTATTTGTTAACTATAGGTACTTTTTGCAGTGAAAACTTTTTTAGCCGCGTTGAATAATTTTTTAGGGGCATAATTTATAAATTAACGTCACCAACATGCTAATGTAACGCGTTTTAAGTTTTCACTCATGTCGACAGCCCCCACGATTTTTTACACGACTACCAAAAATATAAGTAATTTTTTCATGTATGTGAATTTCTTTATTCTACCATACATTTCTAATGTCTGAACTGATTTGGATGTATGGGGTATCGTTAGAATCCTTACACCATCCCGAAAGACACTGCCTATAAATGTTTTAAAAACTATTTTTTTGATAATTTTGTCAAATTAGCATGTTTCTGTGTATACGAGTACATAATATAATCTGTGTATTCTATGTTAGTGTATTAGTGTTCCGATATCTACCCATTAGCCAAGTAACTTTTTCAGTTCTCAATTTTATCTAGTTCCACCACAGTAAATTTATGCCCTTAATGTTTGAGTTGAGACGACCAAATTAAAATAAATCCGTATAGATTACCCACGTCAGGTCCAACTGGCCATAATCTCACCAATTTTAGAGGTTTATGACTGAAATTCGATTTCAGATAGATTCTTATAGATTTATCGAGTACATTACGAGCAGAGTTTAAGGCTGTGGTCACGTTGAATCTTGTAGCTTATTTAGCTGCTCTTAAATTAATTAGTATTAATTAATTAATTAATTATAATTATTGAATTTACTGTGACATCCTATACGCTAAAACACGCGCATTCCTAGATAAGATAAGATAACCTTTATTTCATAAGACTGTGTAAATGAAAGTCTAATACATTTTTTTTTTAGCTAAAACGCGTTTATAGTCATCTAATCCGTCAAAGCGCGATTAGTAGTTTAGAAGATGCGAAGAGGCACAGAAACAATCACACATATGTATATATATAGACTGTTAAAACCATATCACAGTTGTTGGGTGATCGGGTAAAAAAGAGACAACAACACCAGAAATGCTAAAGTAGGTAAGTCCTAGGTACCCAATCGTGTTGGTAACATTCTTATATTATAGGTAAACTAGCGGTCCGCTCCAGCTTCGCACGGGTATAAACCTCAAAAATAACAGTATTTCTCCACTATTAATGGATGTTATTATACATATAAACCTTCCTCTTCAATCACTCTATCTATTTTAAAAAACCGCATCAAAATCCATTGGGTAGTTTTAAAGATTTAAGCATACATAAAAACAAACTTGTTACACTCTCAACAAACTCGCTCCTCTGTCCCAGCTCAAACCCTCGTATAAAACCAACCCCTAAACAGTCATAAAGGGAGTTTTAAGATGGCCAAGTCTTTTGTGCCCGAAATTGATAAAATACCTTAGCGGATTGCGGAGCAGCGACTGCCGAATACACTTTGCAATATTCATGTTGGTATTGACAATTGACTGGTTTGTGTGGAATGTGCTTCATGGTATTATTTTATAATAATAATTAAAATAAATTAATTAATAAATATTGTAGGACATTACACACAGCGCCATCTGAACCCAAACTGAACAAAAATCACGCTTGCCTAGAAGATACCGACTCACTCTCGACTTGAAGACACCCAGATTATATCCAACGGGGAACAACCACTCAGGGCATTCCACTGTCTAGCAGACCACACAATGAACGTGGAATCAATTGGAGTTTTTGGAACGTCGACCATGAAACGATGTCGCTTTTCCGACAAATAAATCCTGTATATATATAACAAACTGAAGAATTTAAAAAATCTGTAACCCGACTGCGAATTATATCTATAATTTAAGGAAAACCACTTTTTAAACCAATTGACTATTCCTAATTAAATTTTAATATATATATATATATATAGCCTTCCTTAAGGCTCATGTTTTTCGCGCGGTTCTTGTATGTATGTATGTAAAATATATATATATATATAAGTATACCCTACTTGATGGGTTTTTTTTTTAATTAACGTATTACTTTTTCGCGCCAAAAATCCACCATCATGTATTTTTTATCAACCTAAGGACACTTTGGTTGATAAAAATATAATTTAGTTTCTCTTGGTCACGCCATAACATGAGAACTATTTTGCAAACATCATTTATCTTCTTTTTTGAATTTTCTAATACTTTTTTATTATTATGTATAAAAAAATTATGTATCCATTAAAGGAAAATTTCAGAAAAGTCAACTATTTTATATTGGCGCAAACGCGGAAAACTGTGAGAGTATAGTTCGCGCGTTTGATGAAGCTAGGACAGGACAACGTCTGTCAGACGTCAGTTAGTGTAAGATAAATCTCACACTAAATTCCTTATATTCCATTTTCGCAAAACTTATTTCATATTTTGTTATACTCACGAGCTTTCGCCAAGTTTTATACTAATCTAACTTTGGTCACCTTGAGAATCGGAAATCGAAAAACACAACGTATCTATAAATATATACATTACTTACAAGAAAATTCCATTTTCTCAGACGATTCCGTGGAGTACTTATTTATTATATCTATCGTCGTGCAAAAAAGTGCTGGAGTAAAACTTATTTATATATTACTAGCGGCCCGCTCCGGCTTCGCACGGGTATAAACCTCAAAAATAACAGTATTTCTCCACTATTTAATGGATGTTATTATACATATAAACCTTCCTCTTCAATCACTCTATTAAAAAAACCGCATCAAAATCCGTTGCGTAGTTTTAAAGATTTAAGCATACATAGGGATATAGGGACAGAGAAAGCGACTCTGTTTTATACTATGTAGTGATGTAGTGATAGTGATAATTTTTATCATGACTGCTCTCCGTGTAAGATGGAGAAAGGTATCCAAGTTTACTATCGCTGCCTTTGCATATCTCAGGAGATTCTGAAACGTGTTTTATTTTCTTTTCAAAATTTAAGATCTAAGTAAAGTTTTGAATGTATAAGAAGTTTTTTTGTGCACACCAGAAATAAAAATAAACAATGTACAAAAATCAAAAGAATCTCAAGAGCTAGTGCCATAAGTGGCGGAATTATCGCTAACGAGTGATCTCTTTCAGTCAACCAGGAATGGAACAGATTATAAAGTATACTATAGTATATAGGTAGTATACTATAAATATATTTATATAGTATACTACCTTACTCTCGCGACTTTGTCCGCCTTAAAATGTTATTAGAGATGTGAAAGTTTGGATGTTTGTTACTCACTCAATTACGCAAAAACGGCTAAACGGCTTTGTATAAAATTTGCACACACATTCAGTTCAGAACATTATTCAGATATGAAATGTATCCTTTTATCTTAATCTAATAATAAAATAGCTCAAGTTTCATGACTATTACTTATTTGTAACTTATACATGTTTCATTTCTCTCTGAACCTAATTCTAAAGTTATTGCGAACAAAGTCGCGAGCGTAAGTTAGTAATTATACTTAAATTAAATTAAACTAGCGACCCGCCCCGTCTTCGCACGGGTAGTAGAACATATAATGTTTAAGTTAATAAGGGTTAATACGGTATCCGTCTAAATACTAGCTTTCCAATTAACGCCTTATACGTGACAATTCAAGATAGAATGGGTAAAGTACGCTATCCTTAAAAGGTACATAATATATGCCACCGCTGACTATTTTGTAGATCTATGTATAAAAGGGGAATATCCCACCATGCATTGTTTTGCTATATCTCAAAGGGCTAGGCAGAGTTTTCGATGAAAGGTCCCAGGTAGCTTGACTTTTTCCGATACTTCCAACAATGATCATCATATTTTAACCAATTTACACAAAATCATGACGTATTATATACTATAAACCTTCCTCATGAATCACTCTATCTATTCGAGAATCACGCATGATAATCCGTTCAGTAGTTTTTAAGTTTATTGACTGACAGACAGAGACGCGGCGTACGACTTTGTTTTATAATATGTAGTGATGATGATATAGTTTAGTATATTCTTAAGTATAGTTTGAAGAACAAAACTCTGAAGTGGCATAAGATATAAAAAGACACAGCGTAAGGTGGTGTTCTTGTTTTCCAACCTATTTAATAAAGGTATCA
Organism: Biston stratarius; assembly: GCA_950106695.1. Lineage (NCBI taxonomy): Eukaryota > Metazoa > Arthropoda > Insecta > Lepidoptera > Geometridae > Biston > Biston stratarius. Next base: position 27,944,999 of record OX467111.1, on the reverse strand, counting down.
TATTAATCCTCTCAACTATCAATGCTAATATCTAAGATTAAAAAACCATAAACAACCATAAAAAAACCATAAACAACAATAAAAATACAAAATATAATAAAACTTCAAGGCCGCAAGAACGCACCTGTCCCTTTACGCTCCATACAATATTTATTTGTCACTATAATAGGTACGCGTTTCGCGACATTTTACGAGAGACTTTATGACGCTTTTCATCGAGCTCGGTGAATGAAAGGTTTAGAAATTATGGGAGTCAAATAGTAAAAATTTATGTCGTTTGTTCCTCTTTTAATGTGCCTCTCTTACTAGTGATGATTGGCATATCAATTTTGAATATTCTGCTGCTGTAGCTATTCTTGAAATGTGAGCTGTGTAGTGATTAAGTTTTAAAATACAATTGATATTTTGAAACTCATTTTTAAAAGTCAGTCAAAAATGGTAACGACTGTAATACAACGCTACTTTTAGATTTATCTAACCGTGTACAAATCTCAAATCATAATGAAATACAATTGTTAGGGCTGACCGCAGCGACGCAGTTGTACTCTGATTACGGAAAGTTGCGTAGTGCCCACGGTGGCAGCCCTGGTGACCGTGGTGACAAATTAGACGTTAATTTTAATTTGACTGCTTGTATATTTTTGTAGGTTTTTTAACTTATTTCCTTATTTCATATTGATTAACGTGATAATTCTATTATTTGTTAAATTAGTCATTAGTTTTTTTTCTTTTTAAGGAGTTATGGTAACTTTATTGTACGACCGCCTGACTTCCAATCAGGTGGTCTAGGTTCAAATCTCACGGCACGCACGTCTTTTTAAGTTATGGGCGTATTGTTAGTCCAAATTCAAAGTCAAATGTGGTGTGTGTGGGTGTGGGTGTGTGCGTGTGTGTGTCTAACTGTGAGTGTTTGTGTGAGTGTGCTTGTGTGAGCGAGTGTGCGCGTGTGTGTGTGCGAGTGTGTGTGTGTGAGTGTGATATATGAAGCGGTGAAGGAAAACATCAAGAGAAAAGCTACATATATACATATGTCTTAGTCTCAAAGATGTGTGAAGTCCGCCAACCAGCACTTTGCTAATGTAGAGACTATGGCTTTACCCTCAATGAAAAATAAACCTGATCTAGAAATCAGCTTTATTTTGAAAAGCCGCTTGGTATTTTTTGATTAGCTGTTGTTTATCTGAACAGTCTTGTATACATGAACCTCTATTATTCGCTAAATAATAATTACGTAACATAATCTTTACAAAGTAGGTACATAATTATCTGACAAGACTTGTCGAGAAAACTCGTGTAAATACATATTCACCTTTCTCGTGTGAACATCTCAATGAAACCACAATTTGAAAATGAAAAACGATCATCGAAAATTTCATTGCCAACTTTCTGAGACAAAATTTAATTTAATATTTATTTCTTGCGTCGAGGAAAGAACATAACCGAAATTCTTTTGCGTTTAATTAAATAGAAATCTAATTAACGCCAACGACTAGCAAACTTGCTTAAAGTAATTAAATACCTAATAAGAAAAAGTTTCAAAACATTGTTTCTTGAATATTTTTGTAGACAGTTAAAAGGTACAGTAAGTTTTAGACTTTGTGTTTTGTTCCTACGATTTATCACCGTGAAATCTTTGTCATGGTTTTTGGACGGGCTAGTTGTTTGACCACAGCTCACAGTGGCAGTGTGGTTGAAGATGGCAAACAGCAAAATATCTGGTACTGCGGTGGTACTTACTTAGAGGTCTTCCAGCTAAGGAAATCTACTACCAACTATTTAACAGAATGATTATGAAATATTCAAACCGACTTGTTAAATTTATCTGTGAGATATATCGAATGAACAATATCTTGTATTGTGACTCTATTATGGCTTGTGAGTTATAATATATTATGATTTGAGTTTTTTTTTTCGAGTTAGTAACTGCCTTACAATATTTGATTTATTATTTATTTTATTTATTTAGTAGCGATAATGGCTCAGTGGTTAGCGCGGTAGGTTCGCATGCCGAAGGGCGTGGGTTCAAACCCCAACAATGAGCTTGAGCTGCCGGTGAAGGAAAACATCCTGAGGAAACCATAGCGTGGTGGTAGGGTACTTTCTAGTACTCGGCTGGCTAGCTACCACCCTCAAGTTGAAAATCTGCCGCCAAGCATCTAACGGTGTGTTACGGCACCCTCACTTGAGAGCCAGTTCCATTCCAGGCTAGGTGTGCTTTACCATCTTCGACCACACCGTCACTTAACATCAGGTGAGCTGTGGTCAAACAACTACCCTGTAAGCCATAAATAAAAACTGGTAAAAGGTAACAAAGTGCAAAGCATGTGTTTTTTGGGCGTGTTAACGTCTTAAAATTTGCTTCTCTTGTGGGAGGCAATTCAGATAACTCATGATAATGATTTCGGGGCATAGAACGTGGTGTTGCAGCTAAATATCTACGTGTGAAATTGAATTACACCACTAGATAGCTAAAGGATCAAAGAATTCGTAACGTTGAGTGTCGAGTTTTTTTTTTAATTGACATTTATTCATTTATTGACATATTAATTTTATTGACATATATTAACATATGTTATGATTTTGATATTTTTAATTATGAATGGAAAAATGACCTGCAACTTTGATGTTATCAAAGATTTGTATTTGTATTTGAGAGTACTTGAAATATAGAAATTCGAAGGACTTCTTTGTGTTTTAAAATGTACATGTCCACGACACAGTCTCACACCGATTTTTATAAACCACAAACTTGTTCTCGACTACATATATCTCTAGAAGTAAGAATACTGTACATTAAAGAGTAAGCCTGTTTCCTCGTCAAATACTCTCGGAGCACCGTTTATAAGTGCATTTACAATCCTCTTACGTCTCTTTTAAGACTTACGGTTACGGAGAGTCACTTATATTAGATATTTTTCAAGTTGTAGTTACGAATTAGTACTTTGCCGTGGTGGTGCCGGTGTAACCGCCCCGCCCTCTCTAGCCGTGGTTGCCGTAAGAGTCGGCTAAGGGATGTAATCCGGAAGATGGGCAGCAGTCTTCCTTGAACAATCACACCTAACTGCGCTCGTCAACCCGCCTGCCAAGCGTGGCGAGTATTGGCAAAACCCCCCCAGGAGGAGGCCTATGTCCAGCAGTGGATGTCTTATGGCTGATGATGTGTGTGTGATGATGTGACTTAAGTGTACTTTAAATCGATTTTTATTATAATAGACCAGAGGGCTTTTTTTATGCAAAAGTAATGAGACGAACGAGGTGCTCTCCTGATTGTAAGATATAACGCCTGTCCATCAACATTGCAGTGATACACAGAACTTTAAGTAGTAAAACGAAATCCAGATCATCGCTACTTTGGCATCCATTACTTTGAGACTTAGTATCAGCCCTGTAATTTCACTAGTACCAAACGGGAGCACAAACAAAGAATCATTCGATATAATGTACGGGATTGACATAAGCAGTTCACTTCAATAAGCTCATAAATTCTACTAAATATTATAAATGTGAAAGTTTGTATGTTTGGATATTTGTTACTCAATCACGCAAAAATGGATAAACGGATTTGGTACACATATAGTTTATTACCTGTATTATTTCCAAAAATACTCAAGGTCGCTAGTAGATGTCGTCTAGTTCAGAATAGTACAATAGTATGCCTAGTCTAGTCACAATAGTATGCCTATTCTACTTATGACTTGATGACACTTAGTGGTGGTATTGACTTTTTATTGTTAAATTCTACTAGTTATCAATAAATCAAGCTGCACTGCGATGATTTTTAAAAAGTTCAGATCTATCAACTAAAACCTTAATAATTTGTCATTACACCGATTTTAAAACCTAATTCTAATATCGGTTCTACATAAAAGTTAATTCTTTATTTCCAGATACACACTCGTCGACGCCGGTAGTGTGTCTAGTGATCGAGGGTGGTACCAACACGGTGCGCGCGGTCCTGGAGTACGTGACGGACAACCCGCCCGTTCCCGTCGTCGTTTGCGACGGCAGCGGACGTGCTGCTGACCTCATCGCTTTTGTACATAAGTTAGTAACTGCATAAATACTTACACGTGAGCTTATATACTCGTCGACGCCGTAATTGAGGGTAATATCAACAAGGTGCGTCGTTCTACGGTAGGTACATAACGAACAACCCACCTTCCCGTCGTCGTCTAAGTTGACAGCCGAGGCGCTGCTGACTTAATCGAGCGAGCCATTTCAATACCTACGACATTATTCATGTCACTAATGTCATAATGAGAGTGACAACTCTAACTTTAATTTACAAAATAGTAAACGGTTTCAGAATAATATCGCATGTTCCAGAATATGGAGCTGTGAGAGTTTTGGCGGGGACGCAAAAAAACCATGTCGCCTTATTATATTATTTGGTAAAACGACAAACGACGTTGTTTTCTCAATTGTTTATATTAAAAAAATGTGGTGAAAAGTGATAGGTATAATATGGTGAAACATGACTTTCGTGTTGCTTCCAAAAGTCCATCGAAACTTGTAGTCAACGCGCCACTACTTTACTGGACTCTACTTTACTTTTCGTGACTTTGACTATGAGTCAAAATTATTAACCTTGATTTTTCATGATATACCTACGTAAAAATATCGTAATACTTAATATTGGCAAATGCATAAAGTGCAACGCCAAAAATAAAGAAGAATATGGAGCTTGTGCTAACAAATACTTAAATGCTTAACACATACCCGGTTTTTTGGCGGAAACGCGGTGAGCGTCGTGTCGCCCTATTGTATTTTTCTCTAAAACTAGTGTTTTTTCGAGTTTTTATGCATAAAAATAGTGTTGTTTTATTTATAAAGTGCCGAATTACAAGCGCGAGTGTGGGAGAATGATATAATGTGGTTAAACATGACTTTTCGTGTTGCTTCCAAAACTCCATCCAGAAGCTTATAGTAAAGTCGCCACTACTTTACTAAGGCATGACTTGATTTGACTGGGACCGACTGGACTTGATCAAGACTAGACTTTGACTGTAACTATAGATGATAAAGAAGCTGAAAAATGAAGACTACTCACAAAATATAGAAACATTGAAACTGGCAGAATGCACAGAGTGCGATGCCAAGAAGAAAGAGAGAAAAAAACACATACCCGTGTAAGTTGACATCTGCTTGTTGACGCCCATCATCGTTCTCACTCCCAATTACCATATTTTTCGAATACTTATATTTATCTAATCGCCAATGATCATATAACAAACAATAAGTAACCCCTCTTGTTATTAGACCACCATAGTTTTTATATTACCATCCAAAATACGAAAATTGCATCGATGCTCGTCAGTAAATTCAGATATAATCCAAACATTTCAAGACAATTTGCGAAAAAAAAATCGTCAAGTTTTCCATACCAAATTGTATGAAAAATAATAGTAGGTACATACTTCACGTAATTTTTGATGTGTCGGTATAGCAAAACTTGACGTCAGTTTTATTGTAAATTGCTATGCTAGATCTTTGAACTAACGTTGGTTAGCTTTATCTGTCTCAGACTGTAGTAAATGTGAATTCTACAGAACAATGTGATCGTTAGTGAACTAACACTAATTGGATTCGGATGCTGCGTAGTTGGACGACAATTTAATTAACTTGAGATATACTAACCGTTGACAGACATAGATAAACGTAGAATTCCAATATCATACTTACTTAACCGTATAGTTAGTCTGTATAGCTGCACCCTGCGGTTTCGCCCGCTATTTTGCTAGAATTATACTTAAAACTATCTCTAGTTTAAGGCAACATGCCCAAAGTGCAGGCCACATTGCCCTGCTACATAACAAGACTAAGTTTTTGTACGCAATAAAGGCCAGTATTTTGATTACAAATAGGTACTCACGATAAATGACGTATGTTGGTTTAAAAGATTTTTTCCAATCAATTTGTTTTATATCTGACCTGACTTTAGAAGTTTCATGTTTGTTCTTTGATATCGTACTAAGATTGTAATAAAAATTTCTTTATCAACAGAATTTTATAATTTATAGAGGAAAACTCTGATAAAACTAATAAACAACAAAGTTGAAGGAAAATGTCATCTTCTTGTAACGGAAGAACCGATGGGAAATGTTTTAACAAGCTTAATATTTGGTTAAGTTTGTGATCGTTCTATCTTGCGAAGGTGTTTAGAATAAGTTACAATAATTGTTGTCATAGGTATATACATATACATACATGTACATTTTTCTATTTCTGGTGAGAACAATAGACAATAAACAACACTTTATTTATAACATAAAACAAATTTCCATTACATTCACAAATGCATAAAGACTATAAATACATACAATAAAGACTTTCTATCTAAGAGTATAATAAATATTTGAAACAATTGAAGCGTGCATTAATGTTATTTCTTGTTGTGAAATCAAATGACGTACGCCTGCGACAATCCAAAATCCCCCGACACCAAAATCAATATCAAATTTCAACTCTATCCGACCTGTATAGACGCTCGGAAGATGCTCAGATTCATTCATCAACTAGAAAATACTTGGTAATCTTACAGCAGCTTAACAGATTTCCTTAAACTATTAGATACCAGTAGTGGTTATAGGTAGTTTTTTCAAATCCATCTGTCTATCTGTTGAAAAGTGGCATTGTTTAAACTGCGCTTGTTTAAATTTCAGTTTATAATTTTATGGAAAGGCTAGCAATCTAGCAGTGTTGTTCGCTTTATGGTAAGCGAACTATCGACCATAGTCACGTCCAACATGGTGATGTTGATGATTTGTGGCCATCTGGGCAGTAAAGATAACGCCATACAGCATTATCTATAAATCGGTGCAAAGATCTTTAGAAATGAAGTCAAATTTCCCGGTGCCCCATAGTTCGAGATAACAGAAATATTTTTAGATTTTCATGAACCTTCAATACTCCAACCAGCTCCATCCCAGGCTAGGTGTATGCATCGTCGACCACACTGTCACTTAACATCAGGTGAGCTGTGGTCAAACACCTAGCCTGTAAATCATAAATAAAAAACTTTTATTACAGAATATCCTTTAAGTTGCAATGTTTTTTTCTAACCAGATATGCGTCAGAAACGGGCGAGCAGACGATCCTGGAATCAATGCGAGACTACTTGATCGGCACCATTCAGAAGACATTCGAAGTCGGGCTCCAGCAGGCGGAGTGCCTTTACACGGAACTCTTGCAGTGCACTAGAAAAAAGAACTTGGTAAGTTACTTCTCTTGCTGCCAAACACTCTAAATCTTTTTGTAACACGTATTTTGTGTATATTGACTACCATGTTAGCTCATTTGATAGTATAACTGCTTCAAGATCTGTAGGGCTTGGATTCGATGATCTGATATATACGCACATTTTTCATTCTCACATTAAAACTACTGAACGAAATCTATTCTTCAAAAACTAAAATTAGAGTGTATGATAAATAGGTTCGGTTCCGGTAAGCATGCTACATTTTATGCTGCATCATTGACATAATTAAACAGTATAAAGTAAAATGCAAATCCTATTATGTCCCCAATAGCTAATAAATTAAAAAAAAAAAACTTTGTTTTTCGATATTAGAATAGTGGTACAATTATGATGGATCAATGCCTATTTTGTTAGTCAACGGATAAAATAATTGTAAAAATAAAGCTTTTACAAAATAGTACTTTATTGAAATGATCAAAAGGACGTTACAAGTCCTAGGTAACGCTCATGCATTATAACAACTTGATTCGAAGTTTAGTGAAACAAAAGAAAGAATAACGAAACTACAACTAAAAGCAGACAAAGAAACTCAAAGAAAGTGCCCCTAAACTAAATTTCTTTCGCTGTTAACAAGATTTTTTTCTCTGTCAGTAACTAAGAGTACTTTTCAAGTCTGTAGAAAAGCTCTCTTAATTAAAGAGTAGGTTCTTTTTAGAACTTTGCGATCAATACGAAACGATGAGGATACATTATTTTAAGAAAAAGTAAAAAAAATTGAACGGTTGAAAGATGTTTGATTGTATTTAAGAATTAGTCCTTTTTTCTTTTATATCGTTGTTATTTATAATACTATTCTCTACAAAGCTATTTTAATACACGACAAATAGAGATATTATCATACAGAACACCGAGACTGCTCATCAATCATAGGGGAGGATAATATTATTGGTGTCATCTAAAAATAAACACTTTAACCGTGACATTCCGATTTTCCGGCGGAAATAAAAGTAAGTAGTCTTTATTTTCGTATCAAGTAAAACAAAACATTAACTAACCTTTGAAGGCTATCGTTAAAAGTAACTTACTCGTATAAGTAAATCAGTATTGCTAGTCATCCTAATTTATTGATCAATCTTTTTGCAAGTCTGGTCAAACTTTAATTTAATTAAAAATACAATCCTTGTTTACAGAAGCATCTTAAAGCCAACACTGGAAATTGCTAATATGCATGCATATCTGTCATGGCATACTCTAGGAAATAAAATGAACTATACTGTATAAAGAGATGTATACGTTTACAATGACTATAGGGATATAGTTTGATGAAAAGTGTTTGTAAAATACAACGTGTACCTAATAACGTATGCATGATGTACCCTTTGACTTAATCATACGCATAATTGTGATTTTTATATTTCTGAGAACTTATTTAATCAAACCAAATATTCCAGTTAGTACGTTATGCTCAGGGCTATAAACTTTTTTGATATGTAGACCTCATTAGAACATCGTCGTAAAGTGTAGAATATGACGTAACTTTCTTTTTGCAGTTCAGCATCACGTTGTTTGATATTCAAGAACTACGTGATTTCGTAAATAATGAGGATTTCGTAGTAAATTGCCTTCAACGGCGTAGGCGTACTTCAAAATAATGTTACTAAGACTTTAATAGCGGTCTGTGTTGTGAGTCCGTAAATTGTTTTCTAGAAACATAAAAGCTACTGTTCCATATTCATGAGATTTACTAACAATAAGCATAAAATCTATTAGATAATTAGCTACAATTATTTCTGTATTGGGTTCTATTTAGGTTTTGTATACATTTTTAACACCGTTAATTTAGGTTAAATCAATCAAAATGATAAAAGCTGACACACATACTATAATTACAAACAAAATATTATTTAAGATTATACGATCGCGTTTGATGCTATAATCGGCTTCCAAACCAAATTACTCTCATCGAAATGTCAATTAGAACTCTATGATACCTAGGTTAGGTGCATACTAGCAAAGCGAGGTATAATAAAGCCGTGTTTTAATGAAGACTGCTCGTTACGGTTAATGAACGCTTTAGGCATGCCAGGAGTGCCGCAGGGATCTATTCCAGGTACTACACTTAATCTCTTACGTAATTTCGATTTTGAAGTTGTTGAAATAACACGTTTCTTGCGGTTGACCATCTTAGAACGTCTCATTTCATTAATTTATGTTTTTGCACAATTTTAAATTTTTATCTTCTTCGTAAGCAAGTAGGTTAATCGAAATAGCAGTAATCAGCTAGAGAATTACAGACTGCTCATTTTCATTCATTCCAGTGTTTCAGCTCCTTACGGAACAATGTTCCAACTCAATGGGGAAAGCTCAACTTTGAAATAAATAATCACAAATAGGTGTTTTTTTTTTTTTTGTTTTGTGTTTACACAACTGAAATGTATTGCAATACGAAAGGACTAGACTAAGATAACTAACACTTGAATAATTATATCTAAATAAAAATATACTTACCCACAAAATGTATTAAATATTTAATCCGTAATGAATTCCACTCTCGTGCGATTTTCTTAAAACTCAAATTCACGGTCTAAAATAATATTAGAGTATTTAGAAAGAAAAATCTTGAAAAACCTTGAAATAAGATTCAAGCTAGCAGTAGGACATTGTAATATAACTCCGGGCCTTATTCTGCTAAGCCTTGGATTTTTTCTTTAACTTATTATATAAAATTAAAGGATCTGACTGCGTTACAGTAGACTATGTACATATATCAACTTCACGCCGGTCTCACACTATTTCTAAAATATATCCGATACCAAAGACTTGTCGACTCATTCTGTCACATATATCAAAAGAACGGAAACATGAAGGAAACTTGTGCTTTTGATAGATGATAAATGACTATTGATAGTTGTGATGTTGATAATAGACAGCAGTTATTAGAAGTTTTGGCGGGATCAATCATCAAAAAGACATGTATTATTTTTCAATAATTGTGTTGTTTATGCAATTTTTAAACTTTTGTTATTTGAACACATATCATCATCGGGACTTAATCGCGCACAAAATTATTTTAGTTTTTTTTTAGTGACATAAATGTAAAATGTAGTAAAGTAAAATTAAAGTGGTGTTTTCATCGTAAAGTCCTAAATTATACGTACGAGTGTGGACAAGTAATATTGCATTTTCATGTTTTTTTTCAAAACTCCGTAGATTATTTTTGTAGTCACTACTGTACTAGGGTATAGCAAAATGTATCTATGTTTGATAGTGACAGACTTATTTTACTTGATTTTATCTTGAGCCACTTGAACTAATTGACACTAGTAAAATGCACAAATTCCATTGCCAAAAAAAAGAAAAGAAAGAACGTCACAACGTTCTTGGCAAGCATGCACAACAGTATTCAAAATATAATGTAGACCTTAACTAAGGATTCTTGACCCCCTGATACCCAGGGGGACCGTGAAGAGTCTAGAAGATATCAAAGAGTAAGTGACAAAGTCGTTACATAAGTTACTCGGTCACTAACCCTGAACGCAGAGCAAAAAAAATTTATAGGACTTTCTAAACCTGCAATAAGTATAAAGTATAAATTACTAGTTCTATTCCCATTATAATAGGCTAGTTAACTAAATTATAAAAAATATCTTGATCTAATGTAGGTACTTCAAAAATGAGTTATTTTTTATAATTGAAAAATTTACATTAATTATGTTTCAAATTAAAAAAAACAATTAAAATTTACCTCGAGGACGGCCAGGACTGTCATGGTGTCTTAATAACGTCACGCCATGTCCAGCAATCATATCTCTTTGTCAATTGTTCTACGAAAATATCACTAGAGCAATCAGTCTCGGCCAAGCGCTCGAAGAGTCAACACATCCTGATGATGACTTGTGTAGAGGCGAAACACGAGTCGGCAAGTGGTTACTATAGCTAGAAGAGGATATAAAGACTTGTGGTTATTTTTATTTTAGTTAGTGTTTTGCTTAATTTGGTTTTAGCTTTTAATTTTATGTCAAATTTCAGTTTTAGATATTAAGTAAAGTTTCGAATAAGTTATTCTTAAGTTAGTTAAATTTAAATCCTCATCACTGTTGTAACTGAAACGACTGTTAAGCGGAATTTAACTAAATATATACCTTGAACACTCAAAATGAACTTCCGCACAAGTAACGCCTGAATCAATCTAAATATATATATATAACTCAAAGGTGACTGAGTGACTGACTGACATAGTAATCTATCAACGCACAACCCAAACCACTGGACGGATCGGGCTGAAATTTGGCATGCAGGTAGATGTTATGACGTAGGCATCCGCTAAGAAAGAATTTTGATTAATTCTACCCCCAAGAGGATAAAATAGGGTATGAAAGTTTGTATGAAACTTGGTCAATTTTAAACCGATCGGGTTGAGACTTTGCATGCATAAAGCTACTATGACGTAGGCATCTAGTGTGGGTGAAACCGCGGGGCACAGATAGTCAATTATAAAACAAGAGCAATGGCGTTACATACGGCGTGTCGTAACAGTCTTTGCTTGGTGCTCATGATCACGTGATTAAAAGCTTAATTTTACCGAATTTATATTACAAAATTTTTATCCTTTACTATAAATAGTTTATTAATTATTACATATTTCAATTCATCCGTTTTATTCCTAGTGGAAACAAGCCTATTACATCGATTTGTGGCATACTGGCAACCCAGTACGATACATTTTTACACTGGAGACCGGAGCCGCAACACAGCTTATTTTGGCCGTGTCAATAAAATATTCAGCCTAATGCCTTCATATACACAAAATATTCGTACAAACTTGGAGTACCTCGATGAAAAGTTGAAATACATACATTTCATCAAACTTTAGATTGTTGGCATGTGGAAGTTCTTTGAAACTTAACTTCATAAGCGATTGCTAATACGTTTTTGATTTGTTTTTATTTTTATGCCTGTTGCTGGTAATAAATTAGCATTATCTATGGAACAGCTGCTTTTTATATTTCAAACTTTAAAAACTTTTTGCGGTATAAGATCGCCCTTATTATAAAGGTATGTGTGTATCTAAAGTTGTAACAGCTGGACGGATTTGGACCCTTTTTTCAGAAACGCGTAGAGGTATCAAGCTAAAATTCACATCAAATACTCAGGTCTACTGTCCCTTGGAGCTGTGAAAAAATCAAACTTCTAAGCCAACGCAATCAAAAGATACAGCCGTTTATGTTGCAAATTTTCGACACTCGCAAGGGAATCAAAACCTACAGGGTACTCAGAATCTTGAAATTTGGTACGAAGCAACGTCTTATATCACAAATAAAGGAAAAATTGCGATAAGCATAAATTACCATTAAAAAATACCATAACTTTTACTTATATACCTACAGGTTTGTACGGAACCCTCGGTGCGCGAGTCCGACTCGCACTTAGCCGATTTTTTATCCTACCTTCAAAATGACATGTATTGTGTTATTAGAGAAGGCTACAATATAACGTATAGCGAAACAGTTTGTAGACTATTTCCGCACCTAATAACCCAGAAAAATTTCCTGTTTCACCCTAGAAATGTGATGGAGAAATGCCGCTAATATTTCCGCATTACGGCACGTCCTCTTACACTCACACTTAAAACACACTCACACGTAGAGGCCGACAAGCCGTTAAATGAATATTTTATTGTCACACAAACGAGTCGTAACACTTACGATGTTTTGAGTTGAAAAACGACTTATTTAAGTGTCAGGGCAGTTTTTTTTTGTAGATTAATGGGTCACAGATAAATATGCAAAATAAACTTATTTTTTAAGTTATATGCATATTGCCGATAACTTCAAACAGTTTAAGAAAACATCGTGAGGAAAACTACATGTCTGATTGGCCAGAATGGTGGACTTATGGCCTTACCCTTCTCACAGTGAGAAGAGACCTCACAACAGTGGGGCAGTGAAAAGTTGACGCGGCATTGATTAACTTTAAGCAACGTTTATAAGTGAAGCCCGAAACGCTTTTTTATCAATCTTTTGGCCAATAGAAACTCTTTATTGTGCTAAACAGAAATAGAAAAAATGTACTGAAAACAAAAGAATTAAAAGCAGAAATATAGAGTCCATATTTAAAAAGTTGGATTATTAAAAATATCGTCGATCGAATTATTTATTCGTAGGTGCTGCTATAATTCATTCGATTAAAGCAGGAACTGCATAAAAGCATTTATATGCATATAGTTTCATGTTATTTATGCACTGGTTAAAATACAATCGAGTTAATATGTATTGATGGCTCCAGTGGCGTTTTAATCGTGGATAGCTTACCGATTTATGAATATTTTAGTTATTAAACATAGTGAGTGACTGTGATCGTTATTGATGCCTGTAAAAACTAGGACATCATCATCATCTTCAGCTTACTTTAGTCCATTACTGATTATAGGGAACCAATGCGCTATGCATATACCATATTTACGTTTTCACCGTAGTACGATATTAATAAAAATCTTTTAATTCATTGATTAAGCGCAGCATGATTCATTCGCAGCGAGAAGAGGATATAAAGACTTATGATTATTTTATTTTTATTACTGTTTTGTTTAATTTGTTTTAGCTTTTAAGTTTATGTCAAATTTTAGTTTTAGATAGGTATTAAGTAAAGTTTCGGAAAAGTTTTTTAAATTGTTGTAAAGTTAGTTAAATTTAAATCCTCATCACTGTTGTAATAAACTAAATATGTACCTTGAACACTAAAAATATTTTATTTCGTCCATTACCTGTCTTTGAAAATACTATGGTTTATTTTCAATTATCAGTTTTAATAACTAAAATCACAAATCACACCAAAATCAAATCAATTGAAACAATCAATCAATCAATCAATCAATCGATTGGCAGCACTAATGCTAAGTTCTTAATTTTTTTTTATTATTGTTATTATTTTGTCGTCTTTTTATTATTTATATGTGGTTGTTGTAGTGTTGTGTGGTGTCGAAATATATGTTTTTGATTCTTTCTTTACTGGTGACATGCTAGATATTTGACCACAGCTCGTCTGAAGTTAAATTAGAGTGTGATGTAGGAACTGGCTGTTAGAAAACGCCGTTAGTTGGTTGGTGGCAGATTTTAATCTTGAGGACGGCAGTTAGCCAGCCGAGTACTAGAATAAGGGATCCTGAGATTTTTACAGTTTGAGAATTTTCTCTCAAACGTACTTAACAATTAAAAAAATCGTAAAATTATCGTTTTATACACTGTGGGTCTCGCTCACGCGTTGCACATCACACTCTGGGGGGTTTGGGGGTATGGTTAGCAGCACTCGACCCCCACCCTGATCAGTAGGTAAAATATAATAAAATACTAAAAATCCCGAGATTTGCAAATTTCAACCGCAATCCAATCCTGAGAAGAGCATAAAAATCCTGAAATATGGGAACCCTAACTAGAATACATCCTGCCATCATACTACAGTTTCCTCGCAAAGTTTTTCTTCACAAGCAGCTGAAGCTCAATGTTGTTATTTTAACACTTGCCTTAAGCTAACATCACAACGAAACTCACAAACTTAAAATACTATTCCGGTCTATAAATAGAATTAAATAAAAGGCACACTAAGAATTCTCGCAACGTAAACACTTCTGCTTCTATTTGTAAAAATAAAATCCATTTCCATCGATATTATCGGATTTATCCTCAACGAATGAAAGCAGCAATGTATAAAAGATTGTTTGACCCCGTGATAAAGCAGGATTCACACCTCTCCGGGCCACACCCGGATAATACACGGACGCGCTTAACTTTGAAATGTTAGTCCTAATTTTCTTTTTTAAAACACCTATATTGGTCAACCTAGGTCTGGCCTAATAGCATAAGATTATTGTTTTCTGTACAATTTTTTTTTTCGTGTGCATAATAAAGAGTTTTTATGTATCTATCTATCTAAACTCTTTTTATATTATTCATTTATAAATACGCTTGCGTTTGACCTCCAAAACGAATATGTCGTACGATTAACTAAAAGAAACCGATTCACTCACAACTTAAAGGAACCCAGATTGTGTCTATCAACAATGTATAAATCTACTCGGGCAACAAATCCCATTGTTTAGTGGTTCGTATAATAAAAGTGGAATCAAGTATTTGGAAAATCTACAATTCGAATTCAAATTATACATTTTTATAGTAGATCAAACTATCCATATCAGCAACATAAACGAGAAAGAGAGTAAAGCACATGCAAGAAGTCAAATCAAATTCGACAAAACTTCAAAAAACCGGACTCGCGCACGAAGGGTTCCGTGCCATTATATTATCTATAAAAACGGCAAAAAATAATCACGTTTGTTGTATTTCTATTATTCCGTTTGTTAGTATTTGTTGTTATAGCGGCAACAAAAATACATCATCTGTGAAAATTTCAACTGTCTAACTATCACGGTTCATGAGATACAGAACTTAAATTGAGTAAAATACACTTTGGAATAAATAAAATAATATCATTGTTATGAAAACAGAAACGAAAGAATTTGGTCAAAAATTTTTCGAACTAGGAGGAGCAAGGAGTTTCTAACAAAGGCTTCTAAGTAATTTCTAAGGGTTTTGCCAATACTCGCCACGCTTGGCAGGCGGGTTGGCGAGCGCAGTTAGCTGTGATTGTTTAAGGAAGACGCTGCTGCACATCTTCCGGATTACATCCCTTAGCCGAATCTTACGGTGACCACGGGTAGAGACGGTGGGGTACAATTCTAACGCCGGCACCACCACGGCACATATCAGTACATAGTTTAATAAAAATAAAATTCAATCTTTTAAAAACGGTAAATATCGAAGTCTCAGTTTGGAATGAATAACGAGTCTTCAAACCATTGAACGATATTCATTATTTAAAAATTGTATAAATTAAATCATTGTCACCCAGTTAAAAATGTGGAGAAATGAGTTTAAACCGGGTTCAAACTCAATTCTTTTGATTTTTACCCAGGCGATAGGAAAGGGTTTTTACGCATTACACACGTTTTGTTATACGTAGGTAACACGATAATATAAACCTCGCGTTTTATTACTGAGGCTGACCAGTCGGCGTAATGTGGTTCGAACTTAACTCGCGAGGGAATTGGCTGGTCATATCACTCGTGTATGTGTGATATATTAATACTATGATGTGTGAAAGGTACTGACCTCATGAAAATAACCTTTGCTATTTCCCATGAGAATGGCCGTGAATGATTCCTATCAAATTCATTCGTACTCATTTGTAGTGGATGGATAATATATTAGAAAGAAAGAAAGAAAACATTTATTTTGATACAGACACATTTTGTAGCGATGATAGCTCAGTGGTTAGCGCGGTTTGTTCGCATGCTGAAGGGCGTGGGCTCAAACCCAAACAATGAGCTTGAGCTGCCCGTGAAGAAAACCATAACATGGTGGTAGGGTACTTTATGGTACTCGGCTGGCTAGCTATTAAAAATTTAAAAACCCCCCTACGCAATTAGCCAAACATAGCTAACAACCACCGCAAGGAAACTGGCTTTCAAATAAAAAAAGCCGCATCGAAATCGGTCCATCCGTTTGAGAGCTACGATGCCACATACAGACACACATACACAGAGACAGATAGACATCGGCGTCTAACTTATAACACCCCTCAACTTATAACATCTCGTCGAGGGTTAAAAAAGAACAGAATGAATATAAATCTATCTTTTTCAGATCACTGTGTTCCGGATCCAAGAGCGCGCAGAAGGTGGTGAAATCCAGGAACTGGATCAAGTGATCTTGACAGCTCTGTTCCGAGCCCAGCACCTGACACCGAGCGAGCAGCTGTCCTTGTCGCTCACGTGGAACCGAGTGGACATCGCGCGATCAGAGATCTTCGTATATGGACAGGAATGGCCACCGGGTAAGTTAAACCAAAGAAAATATGTCATCATTTTTAAGTCTCTGTCTTAAACTGCAGTTCACGGCTATACACGAAAAATGTATGTATAATTATTAGATATGAAACGGATAGTTGTTTTGCCGAATACCGAATATCCGGCCAACTTTGAAGCCAAATAGCCTAATATCCAGCCGAACATAGCCATTTTAGCCGAACACATCGCGATCAATGATAAAACGCGTTTGCATGTGAAATTGATCTTTATCAGAATTCAGTGCGTGTTGGTCGCGATCGTGTTCCTTATATTTGGTCAGTTAATGCTGTACAATACCCAAACTAAACAAAGTTTACGAGAGTTTATCTTTTAGCGCCCTGCAGCAGGGTACACAGCGAAAGACATTTTAGGAAGCTGGCCTTGTTTACGACAACATTCGAAACCGTTCGTTGTCTCCTAACGAAGATTTTGTATTCATTCGTCATAATTTACCCTAACTGCAGTTCGAGTATTAATGTTCTTTGTTCTGTAATTAAAAAAATATGATTCTCTTTGTTATATGGATTAAATAAAGTGTCTCTAAACTTTATATGTCGTATTTTTTTAAATCCGGTATTTGGCCGGATACTCTTTTATTATCCGGTTTCAGCCTGATTTTAAATTTACGCCGGATAGGCCGGATACCGGATAGTTGCCTAATATCCATTTCAACTCTAATCTACATATAAAGTACTGATAAATCTTGATTTTTCACTTATATAATGGTACCTATTTACCTTGGTATATACTAAATTGTATATACTAAAATGTCATTATACTTACCATTATGAACAACAGTACAGCGGAGCGACTATTATCCGAACATCGATCAACCAAACGACCGCTTATCCGAACTGCCTGCCCGACTCGCACGTGACACAACCCCGTCCCCGCTATAGTGCTCGATAACTTTTAAAGTGTTAATTGTAATTGTTGTGCGTTAACAAATAAATATAGCACCTTCATGTTTTATTACACTTTTTTTTGTTTAATCACTAATTATTACAAAAAATATAAATAATTATGTAAATATGGTTTTCATTCACCAGTAAATAAATACATTTATGGCGTCGATTATCCAAAAAAACCGGTTTTTCGAACACACATGTCCCCCAAATTGTTCGGATAATCGACGCTCTACTATACCTACACATAAACATGCATATAATTGACGGACAGGTAGATTGACGGCGGCGATCGGTCACGACACAACAAGTAAATAATCTATACTAATCTATATATAATATACGTATACTCCAATGACATCATAGGTAAGTTCAGAAAAAAAATATGCATGCAACGTTACAATGTTTTTCAGAGTTTATTTTTAGCCAGTTTGTTTCCCATTAGAGAACACAAACAGAAGTGGAAACTTTAAACAGTTCCTAAGCATACATCCAAAACTCTTGTTCCCCATGCAGTGCAAATGCTACATTTCCCGGCAAATAAATGTTTGTGAGTGAGAGAGAAGATAAATACCACATTGCCAGTAAGATAAAAAAATATCCATGTTAATTTTGAATTGTATTTCTTTTGTCCTGTTTGGCGAGGGCATTGTAAAGTAATACAAATTATCATCAAGCCATGTTTTCCTAGCCTTATCTAAAAGCCTTTTAGTAGCGATGATAGTTCAGTGGTTAGCGAGGTCGGTTCACACGCCGAAGGTTCAAATCCCAAACTATGAGCTAGAGCCGCCGGTGAAGGAAAACATCGTGAGGAAACCATAGAATGGTGGTAGGGTACTTTCTAGTACTCGGCTGGCTAGCTACCACCCTCAAGTTGAAAATTTGCCGCCAAGCATCTAACGGCGTGTTCCGGCAGCCGCACTTGAGAGCTTCGACCACACCGTCACTTAACATCGGGTGAGTTGTGGTCAAACACCTAGCCTGTCCAACAAAAAAAGCCGTTTTTGCATTCCAGGCTAACTGTGCGGTAAAGGCAGGTAGCTTGAAATAGGTAACATTAACCTCCAACCGCATCATCAATTAACATCAAGTAAGTTGTGGTCAACTTTCGATTGACCGCCATCTCGCTTGATTTTAAGCCTGAACGCTAAATTGGTAATCTTAAAATAAATCTTTACTTAAAAGTTTTTCAGATTATCCTATCCAACAATATAAACTTACAGTTAAATTATGTACCTATAAGAAAAATTCTAGACATGTGCCAGAATTTATTGGAAAAATGCCAAATCAATATGAAAAACTTTTACAGATTTGACCGTCGAATATTGAATTTGGATTCGTTTATTATTTCGATAACGTATGTTATTCTTTGAGAACTTTTTAACGAAATCAATTTATATAGATCTGCGTGGGACTGATTCCACAACTTTCTGTTATTCGCTACATTCACAGACTCAGTTTTTTTAATGTAAAATTTATTCATTCGTACGTGACGCTCTTCTAATGCTAAGATAAAACTCCTGTCCATAACTATTGCAGCGATACACAGAGCTTTGATTAGCAAAACAAAGTCCAAGGCAATGCTGCTTTGGCGCTCATTACATTGAGATATTGGA
The DNA here is from genome assembly GCA_950106695.1 of Biston stratarius. Lineage (NCBI taxonomy): Eukaryota > Metazoa > Arthropoda > Insecta > Lepidoptera > Geometridae > Biston > Biston stratarius. The sequence goes on along the minus strand of OX467111.1, from coordinate 27,925,379 downwards.
TGGTTAGTCTCAACAGCCCAGTAATTTCGCTGCAGTACCCTTCAACCCGGAACACAGTAATGCTTACACACTACTACTTGGCGGCAAAATATCTGGTACTGGGCTGGTACCCCTACCTAGACGACCTCCATCTGCTATGGAAATCTACCACCACCTCTATTCTCACACGTTGTTTTTCTCTTGAAAACACTATTGAGGCATAAATATTGAAAATACTATGTAGAACTTTACTAAAAGCTTCTACGGAATTTAAGCAACACGAAGACATTACTTTTTACACTTCTCTACACTCGTCCACGCAATATGACATTTATGTATAATACATAAAAACTTCAAAAAAATGCTATTTAAAAACATAACACAATACAACGACTTGGTTTTTCTGCGTTCCCACCAAACCTTTTTTTTAAATTCATTTTCCCTATCGGGGTGGCTAAGGCTGTAAAGCCATACTGCCTTGTCTTAGATTTTTGCAATTCATGTCTTATATCTATAGTTACAGTCAAAGTCCAGTCCGTGCCAGTCAAATCAAGTCGTGCCTTAGTAGTGGTGACTTTACTATAAGCTTCGATGAAGTTTTGGAAGCAACACGAAAAGTCATGTTTCACCACATTATATCACTTTCCCACACTCGTACTTGTAATTCGGCACTTAATGAATAAAACACCACCATTTTTATACATTAAGCACTCAAAAATCACTAGCTTTGGAAACAAATACAATGGGGCGACACGACTCTTACCGCGTTCCCGCCAATACTTTAGCATCTTCTTTTTTCTTTGTTTTCGGCGTCCCACTTTGTTCATTTGCCAGTTTTTCGATAATTTCAAGTATTTCATAAAAAATCAAACTAATTAAGTCTGAAACACAGTCAAAGTCACACAAAGTATGTCATAGTCGAGTATGGTGATGCCCTAGTAAAGTAGTGATGACTTTACTACAAACATCGACGAAGTTTTGGAAACAACACGAAAAGTTATAACGTTATATTACTTTTTTCCGTTTTATTTATTGGAATTTTGTCGATATTCCACTATGCCACTCCCATAATAACATAATACATGTACCACACCTCACTATGCACAATATCTATCACTGTCCAAAAAAATGAAGGCTCCAAAAAAAAACTAAAGTTTTCGGAAAATAATAGAATGCGGCGACACGGCTTTTCCGCTTTCTAGCCAAAACTCATTTAAGTTAATTTATAAGCGAGAATGTTTTTTAAATATATAAAGTGGTTTATATCATTTCTAAATACAAGCTACGTCGATATCAATTGACTCCAATTAGACAAATACATTCGCATAACAATGGATTAAGAGCATTATATCTTTATAGTTCAGTTTATTTAGTGTCGGTATAACCAGTTCCCATTCTCGTCTGATTGTTTCGAGTGGGCTGTTTACTTGTTTGTTCACTACACAGAATCGTGTACACACTATCAAACTTGTTTGATTACGGTGCCTACACGTTTTATATGAATTGAATGTCTAGAATCCCATAAAGTCTTCGCCTCAGGTTGTTTGTGCTGTTTTACAAGAACCAACTTTTTTTTTTTAATTATGGCATCGCTCTTTTTGTTGTCTCCAAAAGTCAAAAGAATAATCATTATTCACTAACGCACTACCCCACGTTAAGGCATTAGTGGCGGTAGTATACAAATGCTTTTTTAAATATATATATTTCACTATTCATACGCAATAACATATACATCGCATAATATACTAGAACCGTAAAAGAGCGTTTCATTCATCTCATTACTTTTACATAAAAAGCTTGCATATACGTACAAATTTACACAATATACTTATTAGGCTGTAGGTATACATATTTCGAAGTTATTATCGTAATCTTTGATGATAGAATCTCACAGCGTAAAGCTTCGAGCAAAAACGAATTTACTTCCTCGCCTTTGGCTCAAATTACCAAAATACAAAAGAAAAATATGTTGTATTTGTTGTGGTACGGTTATTTAACAAAATATAACAGAAAACAACCTACAAACAATATACGTTTTGTTTTACTTATGCGGGATTAATTAAATACATATTATATCAAATATTCTGTATAGTTTCGGCCACATCTGGTGGCCTTTTTCATGGAGATAAAGCTGCGTACAACGCTCGCGCGGTCTCGTCTTGCTTCGGCGTAGCACGTGAAGCAAGCGGTTAGTGCGCGGGCGCGAGGGTGGGAGCGTGTAGTGTGAAGTAATTCGCTGCAAATAAAAATACAAATGCAATTTTTGCAAATGTTTTGCAAAAATGTGCTAAAATTTATTTGCATAGAAGTGGGAGAAAGAGAAATACCAGCAAAATATATATATAATATATATTTATATATAGCAAAATAGCTATACGTATATATATATATATGTATTAAGACCACGGTCTGCCAAGAACAACTTTAAATCGAATTAGCGTTAGTAGGATCATATTATTTCCTTGTAGCGATGATAGCTCAGTGGTTAGTGCGGTCGGTACGCACGCCGAAGGGCGTGGGTTCAAACCTCAATAATGACTGAGCCACCGGTGAAGGAATACATCGTAAGGGAACCACAGCAAGGTGGTACGGTACTAGGGCAGCTTTCTAATACTCGACTAGCTAGCTACCACCCTCAAGCTGGAAATCTGCCGTCAAGCATCTAACGGTATGGTCTGGCAGCCTCACTTGAGAGCCAGTTCCATTCCAGGCTAGGTGAGTTTTCCATCTTTAACCACAACGTCACTTAACATTACGTGAGCTATGGTCAAACATCTAACTTTTTTTGGCGTCACACTTTGTGCATTTGCCAGTGTTAAGTATTTCGATATTTTCATTTATGTATGTATTTTGTGAAAAATCAAGTTAACACCAAGTAAATGTCATACAGTGTAAGTTTTGGTCGAGTCTAGTCGTGCCATAGTCAAGTAGCGGTGTCTTTGTACAACAATGAGCGTGTACAAGCCAAAATTGTAGTACCCAGAAGTCTTTTCCCATTTTCTACTCAACATTGTATCTGTAATCCTTCTTATAATCTGTGTTTCGCACGTAGAAAATTGTGGCAAACAATATAAGAGTTAAGTGCTTTCAAAGTGTTTCTTTGCACTGGAAACCATTTGCGCGACATTTGACATATACGTATTTTACTGTCACCTTTAGATAAATGTTTTGTATTTTTTTTTTTTATGTAAAAATAAATGAGACGATCGAGACGTAGTTACTCGTGATACCACCAAGTATAATAAAACTTCTTCTATTGTATGTGGCCCGTTCCTATCTCGTCCACATGCCATAACGAAATACGGAAAATCCAAAAGTTAATCTTTTAAAATTGTTTTATTATTATACTCTATCTGACTTTTACGACGCTACGTGTGCTACGACGATATACGTTCGTGGCATCAATGTCGTAGCACTACGATTAAACTTGACTATAGTACTTCAAATTTTGTTTCGGAATACAGTATATAAAACAAGCAGAAAAGTTATAAAAATCTATAACCCGATTGCGATTAAAATAGCTATAATTAAAGGAAAAAACTTTTTAAGCAAATTTATTATTCCTAATTAAATTTAAACATGTCATATGTTTAAATTTAATACATACGTACAAATACGTTACACATATATATATTTATAAACTTCTTTTAATTGCCTGTAATTAGATCATCATCATCAGTCGTAAGCCGTCCACTGCTGGACATGGGGAGGGGTTTTGCCAATACTCGCCACGCTTGGCAGGCGGGTTGGCGAGCGCAGTTAGGTGTGATTGTTCAAGGAAGACGCTGCTTCCCATCTTCCGTATTACATCCCTTAGCCGACTCTTACGGCAACCACGGGTAGAGAAGGTGGGGTACAATTCTTACGCCGGCACCACCACGGCACATCTATAATTAGATACCATACTTAAAAGGTTTGGTTATTTGTTTTTGTATTAACGTGTTACTATTTTGCGCCAAAAATCCACCATCTTATTTTTTTTAACCGCCCTTTGGGGACACTAGGTTTATTGAGAGAAATCTAACAATACCTTAATTGTCGTAATCCATTCGGCCGTTTGGAAGATACGAGGTTATAAAGAAATTTACATACATACAAACATAACCCTTCCTTGGCAGTCGGGTAATTACGGTCAGATCTCATCTCAATAAAATATTTAAGATCATTTAACATATTCCAAATGGTTTGACCGCAAAGTCCTTTTAACTAAAAAAACTTCAACAAAAGAAAAAAAACGAAGTATAAAGTAAGTACTTACCCAAACATATTTTCGGCATTTTCTCGTATGACGTTTAAAGTAAAGACCAACAGTCGACCGACTTGGCAAACAACTTACGTTAACCAGCCCCTAAAATAATAACTAACAAACTGTTGCGCTAACATCTACATACAACAACTACAAGTTATTGTAAATTGAATTAATTTGTGTTTTCTTATGTAAATCTCTGATTTAGGTATTCTATGTTAGTGTTCATGATCCCAATTTAGGATACTCATTTTGAAAAAACAACGTTAAGGAATATATTTTGATTGCGTTGTCATTTACTATCTTTAGAGCGTGTTGTTTTTACGAAATTACGAAAAAAAATATTACGAAATTTCGTCATATCATAAATATTGTAGGACACAATATACACAGCGCCATCTGACCCTAAACTAAGCAAAGCTCGTGTGATGGAAGTCAGATAACTCATAGAATACATAAATACTTTCTTTTGTTAATACATACTTATAATACATACAGAACACCCAGACACAGAAAAAACATATAATAAAATATTTGTCCTGGGCGGGAATCGAACCCGCCATATCATATATATCATATCATATCTTTTAACATCTTAGAAATCACGTTGCTATCTTTTTTTCAACTCGTATAAGTCCACGTTTGATCACCAACTCGTCTGATGGTAAGCGATGATGTGGTCGAAGAAAAAGAACGCAGACCGTTTTTCTACATTTTTTTTTAAATGACAAGTACTGTTGCGTTTGACCGCCATCTCGCCTGATGTTAAGCGAAGATCCGGTCTACGGTGGAGCACGCTCGCCTAGAAGAAATCGATTCACTCGCGAGTTGTAGTCTTTCAGATTGTACCTATCAGGGAACACCCACCCGGGCAACAAATTCCATTGTTTAGCGGTTCATACAATGAAGGTAGATTCGAACCGTTTAGTTTGAGTTTTTGGAATATCGACCACAATGCGGTTTTATTCAAATTTTAGATATACAAAGAGATTCATTAAATTTTTTAATAATTATCTTATACATATGAGTAGCTCCTGTCCAGTTGAGATTAACTCCTGTGTTACGGCAGACAGCTAACTTCGCAAAAAGCTTCAATAAACAAATAAACGACGTCCATTTTCTAACAGACGTCGTTTAAAAAAAACTAGATATCCAGAAAACAAGGAAACCGGCAGCTTATGTGCCTTGGCCATACTTGGCAGAATTAGTAGAGAAATATTTTTCATGGCAACAATAATACATCAGCGTTGGACGTATGATACAAAGATCTTTGTTACTTTGATCGAAGACTAAGGCCTTCAGTTGACATTCATGTTTCTTTGAACTAGCTAAAGAAACTTGTATATTAATACAAAGCTATTTGACATTGTTTTTTTTATTTATTTCAAAAACTTAATGAACCAATTGAAAAGCCTAATTGCAATTTAGTAACATACCTGGACGAAGCATCAAAGTTTTAATTACTTTTGTTCGTATCTGTGATTTGAAATAATGAATTTATGGTTCAGAAGGTTCATTAAAATATACTGAAAAATTAATTTGTTTTCACTTTTAATTATCTGTGGATTTGGGGCTTATAAATTATGGTTAGAGTAATTTTCTGCACGAATGTTCCTTATTTTTAAAAGTCAGATTTTTATGAAAATAATCTGCTAAGTTCAGAAAAGTTAAAAAGGTACTAAAGTTAGTCGAAATGTAGGGAAAAGTGTAAAAAGTTAATACTTATTTTACATCACATCACATCATCAGCCATAGGACGTCCACTGCTGGACATAGGCCTCTTCTTGGGGAGGGGTTTTGCCAATACTCGCCACGCTCGGCAGGCGGGTTCGCGAGCGCAGTTAGGTGAGATTGTTCAAGGAAGACGCTGCTGCCCATTTTCCGGATTACATCCCTTAGCCGACTCTTACGGCAACCACGGGTAGAGAAGGTGGGGTACAATTCTTACACCACCACGGCAAATACTTACTTATTTAATTGGGTTGTATTGTATGACTTTAAAGACCTAGCGCTACTTTGGTTTTGTAAAGTTGATACCTATCAAATATAAGTAGAACATGACATTATGTTGCAAACATCAAACTTCAGATATACCTACCTACAAATATATGCGGTAAAACATCTTAAAGTCACACTAAAATACGAACCGCAAGCTACATTGCTAACGAAGCTTACAATGAGTAGGTACAGCTTATTTAATTTAGCGTACTTCCAACTGCGCAAGCTAAACTATCTAGGTTCGCACTGCTCTTTTTCCTTCACTCCCGCACAAAGGGCTACATATCTGCCGCTGACATATCGTGGCAGATATAACAGAGGGTTACTTAGTATCAAAATAAATTTAATTTTATTTGTATATTAAAATGGTTAAATATTGATTATTTAAATTGATTAAAATAAATTTGGTGCTATTGAAATGTTACATTGCCGGGTTAGTCATCTCACATAATTCAGTTTGTTCGCTTCGCTGCGTGGTTCGCAATGTGAACCTAAGTATAAAAAGATGCCGCAGCTATGCATAATTAATTAGTTAGTAGCTTGAGTTTTAATCGCTTTTACTTCAGTTTAAATCGGCTATATCTGTCTGTATACAAACATGTTTTAATTTAAAATCGATTTTCTCATACAACTAGGGAATGGCTTGACGATTTCAGTATTTTCCGACAGAGATAATCTGAATCTTTTCAAGGCCCGAATTGAATACAGTAAATTTTATTGACACCACCAAAGTTACAAGCTATATTCCAATTCACACATAATTATATAGGGTAGTTTTTGGCGGCGAAAATCAAGCTAGGCCTTTTCTCTGAATTTTTTTTTCCAAGTGTTCGTGCACATCATATAGGTACAACAAGCAAAGCGCAATCGCTCAGGTATTAACATTAAAATGACATAATATTCAAAAATAAAATATAATAATACATCTGTAGTAAAAATGAGAGTTGGTGGCTAGGCGCGGACTTATAATTTTGTACCTATTATCTGTGCCTCGCGATTTCAGTCGCATATTCCCGGATAAGAAATAACCTACGTGCTAATCTAAGCATTATGCTAACTGCATTTCAAAAGTCTTCGTAATCCCTTTAGTTGTAAGAGCGTATTAACATATAATTTTTCGCATTAGCGATATTAGCAATATGGCATTGAAAACAATAACCTCTAAATACCTTGGCTGTTCATAGATAAATGCTTGTAATTTTAGTTTATATACCGTGCTAAAACTTTTTCTATTTTGTTTTAACTTTATTTTTCCTATCTTCAATAGGTGCGCTCGACGAAGCCATGATGCAAGCTCTAGAACACGACCGCATAGACTTCGTGAAGCTTCTTCTAGAAAACGGAGTCTCTATGAGAAAGTTCCTCACCATACCTCGCTTAGAAGAACTGTATAACACCAAGAGTGGACCTAGCAATACCTTGAGGTACATCTTGAGAGATGTGAGACCTCATCTGCCGAGAGGATATGTGCATACATTGCACGATATCGGACTTGTCATCAATAAGCTCATTGGAGGTGCTTACAGGTACGTGAACCCTTGCACTCCTTTTTTGGCAGTCGTGTAAAAAAGAACCCTTATAAAATCATTTCGTTCAGTTTGTTTAGTTCGGAGATAACTACACAATATTTGTTTACTTTAACACAATACAAGAAGGGAATTAATTTCGAGCACGCCTTTACGCCATCAGATAAGCTGTGGTCATATGTCTAGCCCTCATCCATAAAAATCTTTATATATTAATTTTCTCTTACATACTTTTATTTATTTATATGTTGATTGTACATTTACTGTAACATGTACAATAGAAGGAATTAATGGTAAAACATTTTCTAGAAGCATTATTTTTTTCCAAAATCAAGTTTTTTTGAAATTTCAAATCCATTTTTTCCCAGATGTTACTACACTCGACGCAAGTTCCGTCCAATCTACGCCAAAGTGATGAACAAGAGTGTGAACGTGCATAGAAACAGTGCTTCGTTTACTCGACACAACGCTGGAGGCCTATCTCTCATCACGGGATTCATGCCAGTCACCAGTGAGATGGCACTCTTCGACTACCCATTCAATGAGCTGCTGGTAAGATGCCTTTAGATACTCGATCATCATTGCTTAAGGAATTTCTTGATAGCTCAGTGCTTAGTGCGATTGGTTCACAATCCAAAGGGCGAGAGTCCAAATCTCGACAATAAGCTTGAGCTGTTGGTAAACGATTCCCGCCGCAAGCAATCATGTATAGACAACTCTTTATTTGTGATATAAATATACTATTTTTAAATTACAATCATCATCATTACAATACACCCATAAATAAATAACAAACATTAATAATAAAAATTAAGGAAAAGATCAAAAAGAAGATATTTTTTATATCACTAACCGTATTAACATCTATGTGACGAATATATATATGTTTATTCCATGCTTAAGTTTATTTTACGTATTATAAAATATTCACAACAAGAAAAAAATGTATAAATGTTCTTTGTTTCCCATAGTACAAGCTTTGTTTATTTGGGACTAAATTGCGCTGTTTGAAATGCCCACCGATATTTATTTATTTAGGTATTTTATTTATCTATTATCTACAAATTCATTATCGTGAATTGTGTAAGTTCCGGTCTTTTCTATTTTCCGGTTTGAAGGTTACAGCTAGGTAGAAGGTTACAAACAAAACACTAATTAAAATAAAATAATCACAAGTCTTTATATCCTTTTCTCGCTCCACTTCAACTTCAACCGAGAACTTCTGCAAAGTAACGCCTGAATCGATCAATTATCTCACCATCGAATGTCAAAAAGTAATGAGCGCCAAAGCAGCAATTTTTTGTAATCGAGTTTTTTCGGTGGATGTGGAATCTGTGGTATAAGAAATAAGAGACGTGAGAGCAGACTGGTAGAAGCGTGAAAGAGGGAAGGACGTAATTTTTTCTTGGTGGTAGACATCCTTAGTAGAAGCTCGTTTAGGTAGGTACCACCGCAGTACCAGATATTCTGCCGCCAAGCAGCAGCGTGTAAACATTGCTGTGTTCCATTCTGCAGCTAGCAAAATTACAGGGCTATTGAAACTAACCATCGAGAGTCTCAAAGTAATAAACGACAAAGCGGCTATGCTATGGATATGGATTTTCGTATGGAAGTCGAAAAACTTAAAGATCTGTGTATTGCTGCAATGGCCACGGACAGGAGTTATCTCTTACCATCAGGAGAGCGTCTCGTGCACGAGACTGAAACTGTAAGTTTCGGGAATCTAATACTTGCAAACTTATTTTTGACACGTATAAACCTTTTTATAATCCCTAAAGTTTCATTATCTTAACACACTGGCCACATAGAAAAAAAAGTAATGGTTCGGTTTTTAATTGTATTTTGAAGGTATTTTTTGGCGGGAACGCGGTAAGCGTCGTGTCGCCCTAGTATATAGTGTATTATCTATAGTGTCGCCCCATTGTATTTTTTCCAAAACTAGTGTATTTTCGAGTGTTTATGTATAAAAATAGTGGTGTTTTAGTCATAAAGTGCCGAATTACAAGTATGAGTGTGGGAAAGTGATATAATGCGGTGAAACATGACTTTTCGTGTTGCTTCCAAAACTCCATCGAAGCTTATAGTAAATTCGCCACTACTTTACTAAAGCACGACTAGATTTGACAGGCACGACTGGACTTGACCAAGACTGGAATTTGACTGTAACTATAGATGTAAGACATGAATTGCAAAAACGGAAGACAAGGCAGTGCGGCTTTAAAGCTTTAGCCTCACCAAAAGGGCAAATTGAATTTGAAAAAAAAAATGTATTTTGAAGTCTCTTGAAAATGGAATTGTCCCGTGAAAATTTAAGAGCTATGATTTATTACGACTTTAAGAGTGGATTAACGCAAAAACATTGTGGAGAACGGATGATTGCTCCTTTTAGTAATGAAGCACCTTCAAAGACGACAATATACAGGTGGTATTCAGAATTTCAACGTGGTCGTGTGTCCCTTACGGACGACGTGCGTGAAGGTCGACCAAAATCGGCAGTCACGCTAGAAAACATCGATATTGTGGTCAGCGGTTTCAGACAGCGGAAGAATCATTTCAGGCCTTTAAATAGCTATTTTGTCGACTACCATTTCAGCGTTCAATAAGTGTTTTAAAGACTAGTTTGAACGCTTGGAAAAGTGCATAAAATATAAATGCGAATACTTTGAAAAACAATAAAAATAATTTTATTTAATTTGACTGCAATTTTTTCCCATTCCCGAAACTTTCAATTTGACCCTCGTATCTCATTACTTTTACATAAAAAAATGAAATAAAAATTTATTCCAGATGTGGGCAGTTTTAACCAAGCGGCACCAGATGGCTCTTTTAATGTGGACTCACGGAGAAGAAGCCCTCGCCAAGTCGCTTGTCGCTTGCAAGCTTTACAAGGCGATGGCTCACGAGGCGGCGGAAGATGACATGGAAACAGAGGTCTATGAGGAACTTAGGCATTACGGGAAGGAGTTTGAAAACAAAGGTATGGTTTAGGTTTTGTACCATGAAAGCTCAGTGGTTAGTGTCGTCGGTTTACAGGCCGAAGAGCGTCGGTTCAAGCCCCAACAATGAGCTTGAGGTGCCGGTGAAGGGAAACATCGTGAGGAACATAGCAACATAGCATGGTGGTAGGGTATTTTCTAGTACCCTCAAGTGGAAAGTCTGCCGCCAAGCACCTAATAATGTGTTCCGGCAGCTTGAGAGCCAGTTCCATTTCAGGCTAGGTGCGCTTTACCATCTTCAACCACACCGTAACTTAACATCAGATGAGCTGTGGTCAAACACCTAGCTTACAAACCATAAAAAAGGTAAGTACCAGGTTATGTTGTGCGGAAGCTTACCGGTTATCTTCATACGTTAACTGGCGTAAAATTAACACAAAGTAAACCGTTATCCCGACCTTCATCATGAAAATTTTACCAAATTGGCTGTTTACGTTATTAATTGGCAATTAACGGCAGGTTTGGGGTAATCAGAACACTGAATTGAGAACTTTCACCGTTAATAATATATTATTTGTTGAGAGGACAATACTGCAAAAACAAAAGCAAAATGGTTATTGGTTACATTTACTCGAAATATCTACTTAGTATAAATCAAAGTCGCTTACTGACGTTTGTACGCTTAGATCTTTTAAACTACGCAACGGGTTTCAATACGGTTTCCATCAATAGATACAGTCATTCAAAAGAAAGATTTATATGTATAATACATGCATATGCACCACTTTAGTATCCACATTGCACCCGTGCGAAGTCGGGGCGGGTCGCTTGTATTAAATAATAGATCATTGACTTAGATAAGAGACTGTTATAAGTGTTGAAGATGATATTAACTTATTTAAATCAGCTCTCACCAATTTATTAATTGAAAAAGTATATTACTGTATTCACGATTTTTTAAACATATGTAGATTATATTTATGTTTTGACACCAAGTATAGAATTGATTCATAATTTAATTGTTTTATATTTTTATTTTTCGAATACCTATGTATTTGCATGCTTTCAAAGCAAAAGTAGTACCTAACTACCTAGATATTAATACCACATTTTTTTTTTAAATTATTTTGCAAAGATATAAATGATATACTTGATACCCGTTGGTGTCTACCTGAGCTGTAGAGCGTGGGCTCGATTCCCGCCAATTGGTGTCTACCTGAGCTGTAGGGCGTGGGCTCGATTCCCGCCAAGGACAAACATTTTATAGTATAAACACATGTTTGTTCTGTGTCTGGGTGTCTTGTATGTATTATAAGTACGTATTTACAAAAAAAAGTATTTATGTATTCTATCTGTTATCTGACTTCCATCACATAAGCTCTGCTTAGTTTGAGGTCAGATGGTGATGAGTGTAAAAAGAACTTTCCTATCCGTAAGAGATATCGCCGAGCCTCGGCCATCGCATTGGAACCCAGGACTTTGGAAAAGAAAACATATTAAACAAAACAAAACAAGTTAGTCGCAACAGCCCTGTGATTTCGCTAACTGCAGTAACCTTTCAAACCGGAACTTAGTGATGTTTATACGCTACTGCTAGACGAACTACTGCTTAAGAAATCTATTATTACCAAGTATAAGCTTGTGTTGTGTATTGTATTCATAAAGGTTTAATTTTTACGAAGAAATGTAATACTCAATTACTTATACATTGTATTGTATAGTACTTACTTATTATAAATTTTATTACACCACAGATAAATAAAATAAACATAGGTCATTTATTACACACGGCGCCATCTGACAAGCAAAGCAAATCTTGTACTATGAAAGTCAGATATCTGATAGTATTTTTATTTTTTTTATAAAAACATTCTTATAATACAATATAGAACACCCAGACACGGAAAAAACATTTGTTTATACCACAAATTGTCCTGGGTGGGAATTGAACCCACGCTCTTAAAGCAGATGTACTACCAATGAGCCAACAAGGCTGGCAAATTAAAATAAGTTTTCATAAAGATCGTCTACACAACTAATAAAAAACGTCTATCTATACATATAAATGTAACGTAGGTTTGCTTTGCTGATATTGCTAAAGTTAATATGTAAAAGTTTTGATTAGGTGCGTAACGTTTCTGCAAATACGCACCTGGATAATAGTTAATAAGAAATTGTTTGAAACACAAATAACTACTAATCAGAAAGTTAAATGAAGTTCACTGTTAACTATCTGGGGACCTGATTCTAGTCACATAGACGCTGCTAATAGAAAATCTTTATAACAATATTGTTCGGCCAACTTTTGTGTAATTTAAAATGATTCCAAGAATAACCAAGTAAAGAACTAAATTAAATTTTTGTTTCACACAACTTCTACATATTATATTTTCTACGTATTTTTTTCTGTTTTATTTTCGTCAAAGGCTTAGGAAGATGCGATAGAGCAGATCATTGACCCCGATTCACTTGATTTTAAATGACTGCGAAATAGGTACGTCTATCTTTGTGGACGATACAATAAAAACAAGAATTTCACAAATCCTTATTCGGCGGAATTAAAAAAAGAGAACTGTCGTCACTTAGAATCTTGCCAAAACATACAAAGCAAATATTGCCATAAACAAATATTAAAATAACAAATATTGCCATAATTTCTTATGTTTTTAACATAAATTGACGAAGCAGCACTGAGTTAAAAAATAAAACACATTGACAATAATGATATTATAGATAATAATATATTAACCATTTTATTAATGACTCGTCGGCGAGTCTCCTGAGGAAGTTCTTACTGCCAGAACTCAAACGGTTTCGGCACCTAAAACGGCCTTAAAAATATTCTTTTTCAATTTCACAAATCTTTATTCCATTCCTTGATATAGTCTGAAACAAGAAGAAGAGAACTGTCACCTAGAATGTTGACATATACAATATTGCCATAATCTTTATGTTTTCTAACACTATTTTATTTGAATTGGATACTAACTGTGGGCTCTAACTTAGTATTTTTTCTTGTCGTGTCACAGCCTTGGAGCTTTTAGACTACTGCTACCGACAAGATGATGACCAAGCTCAGCAACTCCTGACTTGCGAGCTCCAGAACTGGTCTGGCCAGACCTGCCTCAGCCTTGCCGTCACTGCTAACCACAGAGCTCTTCTAGCCCACCCGTGCTCACAAATCATACTCGCAGACCTTTGGATGGGTGGGCTTAGAACAAGAAAGAACACCAACCTAAAGGTAAGTGTCATCCAACTCTCGCAAAGTATCTTTTCTTTTTCATATTAACGCACAGACTAGTCATTAGCACTGTATCAGATGACGAAACGAAGGAAGCAAATCGGACGAAAAAATACAAATTTGTAATGATTTCGCAACTAGCACACTTTGCACGAGTAAGCAATATTTCTTAACGACGTTCGTAAAAGGCAACCAATCACAAGCGGCGTTTTTATGCGTGCGTAAAGTTCCCTTGTTTCGGCAAACTGAGGCACGATCGTAGTAGAAATTCAGTGTTAGATAATAACTTTAGAATCTAACAGACGATAGACCGTTATGTATAAATATGTCGATGTCTGTGTGTCAATGAGTCGCTTTTTTATCTATTTTTGGATTCAGCATGTACTTCGGACGCCGATTACGCAAGTATTAAGCTATCACCATATATTCATCTTAGTATGTGATTCATAGACAAACAGACATCTTCATTGGATTTTTCTCCCCAAATTAAAGTATCTAATATATCTTGCATTAATCGGCGTCTGATTCTTGTTCTAGGTCCGATCTCTATAATCTATTCTTGAATAGTTTATTCCATTCAAATACATATACTATACTTTTTAAGTAATTTAATATCTCGTATAATCTTAATTTCACAAGATTTTCACTAAGATATATATCGTGTAATCAAAATCATTGTCACATTTACATTATTCAATATTATTCAAGTCATTAAAAACATTTATGTGAACACTTAAACTATCGACATAGATCATCCGAATAAGCCACAGAAAGAATATAAAAAATATACCAAAAATTTGTCTTTTCTCAAACATTCGATCACCGCAAACACAAACTTCATTAATAACCTTTATTTCAAATCAGCTTTTGTCAAAATGTCAATACATAACACATTTTTTTTAACACTTACCTTTATATTATTCCACTCTTTACTCTTTTCACAAAGCACCAGCTTACGCCAACGCTCCTTACGTGACTACTGCTGCTGAACTAAATAAATTATCGAGCTCGGACCTCAATAGAGCATGTCGCTTGAGTGACATAGTACCACCGTTTCGTTTTGGCACATCGGCTTTGTCTGAAGGTAATACTGAGCCTGCTCTGCCCGCTGTACATTCTCCAACTGGAGTTCAAGTCCAAGGAAGAACTGCAACTGATGCCGCAGACTGAGGAGGAGCATCTCGAGAATGAGAGCATTGAGGACGATAGGAGTACGAAGGACCCCAACGACGCCGAGGTAATTTGTGTTTAGTTGCTTCCCATCTTGCTTCTACGGGGTTTTGGAAATCTGTAAATAAGTCTAATGATCACTTCTCAGTTATAAACTATTGCAAATAACTACAGGTCACACAAATTTGTAAATTTAGTTATTGTTACAATCTTGTTTCTTGATATAAAATAATGCTAATATCTTTGCGATGAAACTAATAATGCACATAACTAGTTCTACGTTTGAGGAACCTATCAACTAATTTATTTTCCAACATTGTATGCTCTCAATTGTATAAATTATAAGTAAAATAATAGATTGTTACACGTAGGTTGGAGTTGTGAAACGGCGTACACTTTCTATCAAGAAGATAATACCACCGGGGCAACAGGCTAAAGCTAATAAGGTAGACCGTCGCCTTAACGTCATCCGTCAATGTGATACGAACACATACCGCACTCTGTCAAAAGCACAAACCAAAATTACTTCCACTGAAACAACATTTGTACATAAATACTTAAGTATACATTGTCAATATTACACGTCAATAAATACATCGCTCGCTGTCGTCGGGAAGGTCGCGGCAAATTGGCATCACATTATACACAATATTACCTACGTGTTCCCGACAAGCCACTCTGTGTTCGTATTACATGCACGCCAGCCAATCGACCTATTGTTAAGGCGATCCGTCTATAGCTTGCGTGGTCGTAGGCTTTCGTGACGTTTCATGTATACTTGGAGCCCTTTCGTTCACCCTTTTTATATCTACGAGCTCGAGATTATAGGACACGTTATCGTTTTATGGCTTGCCTTGTACAGGCCCTTCACACGCGGCGTTCCGCAAGGAGTTTACGACACTGCGCTAATTCCTTGTTAACTTTCAACGAAGAAATTGTTTAACCTACTTTCAACTTTTATAAGTATTTTTACGGCTTCAATTAAATTAAGAGCCCGAGGTGAGCTGTAAGCGCTGACTGTAAAACTTCCGATAGTAACGTCGATTTTTGCCGATGTAGTATGTAGTTAGATTTGTTGTTTTAATCTCCGAATTTTATGTGAAACTGTTTCTGTAATAAAATTTTATTCCATAATCGACGCTTTTACCGTTTTTCTGTCTCTTCTCTTTGTAATATAAAAGCTGTGCTTGTTAACTGATATAAATTGTTATGACAGCTTTTACATGTTATCTATTTACTCGTTTGAATGGTTTGTTCTCTGTCTAATCTGAGCTTCGTGTTTGTATTATTAACCGAATCATATCTATCACTTCTGAATCGTTGAGCATTTCTAATCCTTTTCTCGCATCATGCTGATACTTGTGAATGTTTATTTCTATTATATTTAGTAGGGTGTGAACTATCTCTGTAATGTTGATACGTTTTGTCTGGACTCAAGCAGGCGTTGATTGGCTCAGGGGCCGAATGCGAAACCCGTGTCGATCAGAACGGCAAAGTTGGTAAAATAGGCTGGGAGCCGTCTTACCGTGAACTACCAGAGTACCACGCGCCTGAAGACAAACGCATGAGACCACTTAGGCTCAGGAAGAAAATCTACGAGTTCTTTACTGCTCCTATCACCAAATTCTGGGCCGATTCGGTAAGTTACTTCATTTATTATAAACTTCAATTATTATAAGCAATAAATAGGATTCATTCAAAAGTCTTTATTTAGTTTTAAGTATTTCATAATGCCTTTTCAATCTTGTTTTATTTGCTAAGAAATCAGCCACACTAACTTATATTTATTTCCACCGGAATGAACCAGCGATCGTAAAGCACCAATAAGCAGAACGTCTCTCGGTACGGAACCCAATATATATCAAGAGACCTTCTCTACACTACATAGAAATAAATATCAATTGTAGGCTGGGTGTGTCCACCATATTCGACCACACCGTTACTTAACATCAGATGAGTTGAGCAAAACACCGAGCCTGTTAATTTAAAAATTTCGTTTGCCAAATTACATTACAATATTTTGTAGATAATATCAAAGTTCATCATGTTAACTACTTACGAGTAATTTAATTAAATTTAAATAAACGTCAAAGTCGAAAAACAATGTCTCTTGTACCCAAGATCTCAGCGTGGTACTTGTCTAATGACACGATTGTCACGAACAAATACCACACGTTAACATTGCTATGGAGTGTTTCATATTTTGTGCTTAGTCAGAAAACCTTTCCTCCTTTCCCGGGCAAAACGCTCGTTTGTGAGAAATTCTATTATGATCCGAGAATAGGGTTACCACAAATATTCCTTTCAAGAGCTTCCGTACACTCTTGAGAGACTTTATTTCGCAGTTGAAGAGCACGAACAAGCTGAAGAGTTTAAAAAATCTATAACCCGACTGCGATTAAAATAGCTTTAATTAAAGGAAAAAACTTTTTAAACTAATTTATTATTAAATAAAATATATTACAAATATAATACCTAACTAGACGACCTCCTGCTAAGGAGATCTACCACCTAGTAAAAACCATCGTAAGTCTCAAAATAGATTATCTAATTACCTATATTATAAACGATCGAGTTTTCTATTACTGCCTGTTCCCATGAGAATAGAACTTCTTCTAGTTTCCCATAAAAAGATTCTAGAAAACGGATCTTTTAAAAACTAGAACACACCACTTTCCTTCTGTCCAGTGAAACTAAGACGGATGGATCCTCCAAAAGGTACGGTTACTTGACGTGAAAAATTGCCGCCCGTGTAACAAATTGCGTTATATTAAAATCACTTTGATGGAATACCAGCATTTGAGATTTCACTCCGTGGCGAAACACCATCGTTTCTACGACATTTCACTCCCACTTAAGCGAGATTAGAACCTTTCAGTGCTAAAGATTAATTCTACGGCTTAATGAATTTTATGCTTATTAAAAACGGGTTATTGAGCGCAAAATTTATTTTAGCTCAGGTATATTTCTAGCTCGTAAATGGAGCTCGTTCGGCACTCTTCATAATTCACATCGGATGGAATAATAAAAATCTTTATAAAGAGATTTCACAAGTAGTCTTAATAGTCTTAAAATAATAATATAGACTTCGATTTAAATCTGTACAACATGCAATATTAAATCTTATTCTAGTAGTTGGTTTTTGTTTTACTTATGCGGGATTACTCACGTAACCGACATAGCCCAGCGGATTAGCAAGTTGAAGTGGCAGTGGGCAGGGCACATAGCACGCAGAACTGATGGATGCGAGCCGCTTCCAACCGGTCTTTATGGAAGTCAATGGAATGGTCTATGTCCAGCAGTGGATGTCCTACGGCTGATGATGATGATGATAATGATGACTCACGTAATGCAACGACGTGTGCAAAGATGTCACACGTGTGGTGTATTTGTGTATATGTATTGTTTCACGTGTGTGTGAAGAAAGACGAGGTCGCGTGCGCGTTGTACTCGGCTTTGTCTCCACGATGAAGGCCACCGGATGTGGGCGAAACTATAGTCGGAGTTTCCTAGAAAATTAAACGTGAGTAATCCCGCATAAGTGAAACAGAAATGTGTAAAAACCACGTCAGTTTCCATACTAAAATAGTAGTTGGTTGTTTTTGTAGATCTGTTTGCCAGTCGGCAAAGGCCTCCTCCAATCTTTTTCATTCGCGTCTTCTGAAGCCACTCTGTTCCACATCTCCCCTGCCACTTGTCTGATATCTGTGGTCTACCTCTTGCCCGTTTACCTTCTTTAAGGTACCATCGTGTTAAGATTTTACTCCATTTGTCTTGTCCTCTTATCATATGCCACGCTAGATATGTCTAGGACCTTTGTTTTATTTTAGTATCTAGCTTCATTAAAATTTGTCCAGCCGAAATAGTCCAGTGCGAAAAAGCAACAAACATACAAACACACTCACAAACTTACACCGTTATAATATTAGTGTGATAGTGTTCTAAGAACTTTAATTTCAATGATAAACTAGAAATAGAAAATATTTTTCTGCAAAGATTTTTTAGCCAAAATAATAGACATATTTATCCACAACTTAAAACGAACGCTGGCTGCTGATAAAAGGGATTATATTTAATTGCTGCGAAAAAAGCCTTTCTGTTTTTTATCTTTTTATTATTTTACTTCATTGAATAAACTCTACGTAGTTAAAATTAAACATTATTTATTAACGCCTTAAGTTAATTTAATAACACCTTTAGCATCGCCTTTTAATTACCTATATAAACCTTTTGAATTTACTGTAACGCCATATATGTATCTACCACATACACCTCAAGTATTTTCAAAGTAGCTTCGAATCAACTCTTCTCTTATAGATTTATACATTCACATACACACACACGAACACAAACACACACACACACCAACACACACACACACACACACTATCACACTCACATACACACGTGAAGAAGTAAGAAGAAGTTAGTCAGTTAGTTTATAATTATTTTTTTAACTTCGCTGTATTATTTAAGAATCATTATTATTATTAAGCGTTACTCGTGAACATTAGTGTCAAATATTCAAATTAACAATTTTATCATTTCAACCGTGTTCTAAATCTGTCATTATAGTAATTAAAATCTGAATTATTTTCTTAATTACGATCCTTACCTACACGGGTCACTGATAAATTGGATCAGCTTTAATATAAACCTTAATAAATTTTATATTCTATCGCGCGGTCAACGCTGTTTCGGTAAAATGACATTTCGATAAATTAAATCTCGAACTATTAATAATGCAATATAGTTTGTGAAATATTTAAATTACGTACAATGGCATGTATTTAGCCTAATTTTATAGTGATATATTTTACATTAATTAGTCAGGCTAACATTTTTTTTTTTTTATTCGTATAAGTCCGCCTTTGACCAAAGGTTCTCGTCACCCCATTTTGACACGGAAACAAGAGCCTGATTCATGCGTTCAACCATATCTTCTCTCAACGCCTGGGTTTCAGCCCTACTGGCTCTGGGATTGGATATGTACTTCTCCACAACTGTGCTGTCATCAGCGTACCCATAGATACCGGGTATTAGTAGGTCATTGATCTGCAGCAGAAATAGAGTTGCGGCTCTCTGCCGACCCTTGAGGTACCCCGGCAATGATGGCCATTTGATCCGAGGAACAGCCGTCGACGACTACTCGAATAGATCGTTCCCTCAAGAAGTCTGCAATCCAGGCACATAAGCCAGCGGTTTATGTGCCTGGATGAAATGTGGTTTGGTGCTCAAGTCACAGTTTCTATTATAGCATTGTATGTACGTTGAATTTCGCCTGTTTTAATTGCAGTAATACCTTTGTTGTGGAAACAATGTAGCTGAAACAATTCTGTCATAGAATTAAACGTTTAATGATTTTTCTAGGTAAAGCTTAATTGTTTGAAAGCCTTTCGTTGCTTCACAGAGGTCAAGAAGGTTTAAGGAATAAGCCTGTACTCAGACTATCCTCGTTTTATAGTATAAATATATATAGGTAATATTTATTACATTACGTTTACATTTATTGAACAGTCTAAAGCAGTCTTTTTCAAAGTGGGCGATAACGCCCTTTGTGGCCGCTGGAGTTTTAGAGAGGAGTGGTAAGGGTCTCAGAAAAAATGAGGGGTGTTTTAAGTAGTTTAGGGGCGATGGTTGATTTGTAATTTCAATTACTTAATATTTTAAAATTCACTTAAATTAAGACCTACCTCCTATACAAGATTGATTATTTAGTTTATATTTCTGCCCTGTTTGATTGCTCTCACTGGTAAAAAAGTCTCGTTTAGAATGTTCGTTTAAGCTTCAGGCCAGACAATAAAACACACTAAAGTTAAATTAATGAAAGTAATAAATGTTATTGTGCTTTTTAAGATGTGGTAAAGTAAAAAATAAATGGGGCCGCTGAAAAATAATTGATTTTCAAAGTGGACGGTAGATGAAATAAGTTTGGGAACCTCTGGTCTAAAGTGACAAAATATAAGGATAGACGACGCGATTTAAAACTGTAGAGTATACATTTTACATAACATTTTTTTTATAGTGTACAGGCTAGGTGTTTGACCACAGCTTATCTAATAAGTATAAGTGACTGTATGGTCAAAGATGTTGAACATACCTAACCTGGAATGGAGCTAGCTTTCAAGTGAGGCTGCTGGAACAATGTTAGGTGATTGGCGCAAGTTTTTTTAAAAATAAAAATATTTGAATATTCTTAAATTTATTCACTTTACCCTCTCGACAGTTGGAATACCAATAACTGGAACAATACATCATCCGCTCCATCGCTAAGTGATAATCGATATCTATACGGTTTTATTTCTCTTTTATTTCACTTCCTTTCCCAAACTCTAATGAATGGCACCATATTTCATAGAGGCTGACGTTGTTGGACGACCTACGCTGTTATTGTGCGGGGTTAGTGTATGTATCCAGAAAGTCAACTTTACACCGATCTTGTCTCTTATCCACGGTTTATATCTAATTAGGGTTTACGGGGCATTTGTCAAAATTAATAGAATATCAAACAAAAATCTTGAATATATCAAGGGACTAGCCGCAACCCGTGGTGTTACCCGCTGTTCCCACGTGAACACTACATTTTCGGGATAAAAAAACCTATGTGTTAATCCAGATTGTCAACTATCTCCATATCAAATTTTATCAAAATTGGTCCAGCAGTATGAGCGTGAAGAAGTAATACTAACTTTTACTTGGTGGTAGATTTCCTTAACAGGAGGTCGTCTAGGTACGTACCACCGCAGTACCAGATATTCTGCCGCTAAGCAGTAGTGTGTAAACATTACTGTGTTCCGGTTTGAAGGGTACTGCAGCTAGAGAAATTACAGGGCTGTTGAGACTAACCATCTAGTCTCAAAGTAATGAGCGCCAAGGCAGCGAGCTCTGCACTTTGTTTTACTTCTCAAAGTTCTGTGTATCGCTGCAATGGTAATGGACAGGCGTTATCTCTTAACATCAGGAGAGCATCTCGTTCGTATCATTACTGTTACATAAAATAAAATAAAACATACAAACATACACACTCACAATCTTTTGCCTTTATAACATTAGTGTGATAAAGAATAACATGAAGAGCTTTGTGCAATTGTGCATGTTATACATAGCATATTGTATAAGCATGTGGTAAGCATGAGCATTTGGGTATTTATAATGAACTAGCTGAATACCCAATACCTCGTACCCGGTGTACGATTGCAGCGCCACCTACTGGGTTTAATTCCAAACCATCCAGGGACCCATTCAAACACACACAATATGTTTTGAGTTTTTGCGGAACTAACACACTGTAATTCATGTTTACATATTGATATCTATATATAATTATTATAGATAACTAAAACAAGATATTACAGAAAATGTTACAGGATTAACAATATCTTCTAAACGATGTGTTTTCGTAAGTGTTTACGTTGACTTCAGAAGATTTATACATATTAATAAGAAGATATATGTAGAATTGTATATAGATTAATTTTCTATTAATTTATTTTAATCATTATTGACATTTATATTCTTTTTGTTTTATTTATTCGGGATTACTCACGTTTAATTTTATCGGAAACTCCGACTATAGTCCGGATGTGGCCAAAGCTATAGTCGGAGTTTCCGATAAAATTAAACGTGAGTAATCCAATCCGCATAAATAATACAAAAACTGTGTCAAGACCACGTCAGTTTCCATAAATTATAATCTTTTTCATATTTTGTAAAATCATCATTTGTGACATTTTATATCTATAAAATTAAATAAACTACAAAAATTAAAATATTCAATATAAAAATATTTCTTGTATTTGACATTCATAAGTGTTACATAAGTAACTAAAACTTATTTAACTGTAAGTTAAATAAGTATAAGTTGATTGAAATGGAACGGTATTCCTCACGTTTAATTAAATTTAATGTCCCGACTTATTATTTAATTTCGAACACATCTAACCTATATTTGAATAAAAAATCAATTAAATTAAACTGTATTCCTCACGTTTAATTAAATTTAATGTCCCGACTTAATATTTAATTTCGACCACATCTAGTAAAACAAAACTATGACAAATGAACGTCTATGCCACACTATAATCGAATCTAAAAAAAAATATATAAACTTTAACCACAAATTTTGAATCTGAATCGAGTTATCTTACTGCCTTGTAGTACTATAGGTGTACTTGTGCGCCTTTTGTGTAGAGGTTTTGTAAAGAATGGGGATCGTTTGTGGGCCCACACGCTTAACCGGGGTCAACAATGGGCCGATCAAAGAGATCCTGAACCTGTTCTCATGTTTTCACTTTGCAGTTATTTGATTTTCCATTGTAGTTTTTATGCTCACTATAATTACAACACTCTTAACAGCTCTAGAAAGGGACATACGCATACATTTTAGATTATTACTTGGTGGTAAATTTTCTTAGGAACTCGACAAGTTAGGTACCGGCGCAGTACCAGATATTCTCCCGCTAAGCAGTAGTGTGTAAACATTACTGTGTTTTGGTTTGAGTAGTACTGCAGCTAGCGAAATTATAGGGCTGTTGATACTAACCATCTAGTCTTAAAGTAAAGAGCGGCAAACCAGCATTGCCATGGACTTTGTTTTGCTACTCTAAGTTCTGTGTGTCGTTGCAAAAGACGTTCGTTATACATACAGTGGAATCCGTTTTTAATGACATCGAAGGGAAATGACAAACACGTCATACAAAGCGGCCGTCATACAAAGCATTTTGTAGAAAATAAACAACCTCCTGTTTTTTTATATATGTATGTAGAGAAACACAGCATATTAAATCAAAATATGTAAAAATTGTACGTAATAAGTACATTATATATTTTTGCGTCACGTGACCCTCCCGAACACTGCTGAAGGTGTTAGGAATAATGTCGGTCACTACAACCGGATATAATTTATTAAAAATGAGTCATAATAAGCGACATGTCACTATAAGCGAAGGCATTATATCCGACTTTTTTATAAAGAATTTTATATGAAAACCAAACTTCGCTGTGTAATTACTTCATATTAAGCGGTTGGTCAATATAGGCGGAGTCATAATAAACGGATTCTACTGTACATATGTATATTACAATCCGGAGATCGTCTCGTTTGTCTCATTACTTTTACACAAAAGATATCCAAGTCTATTCAAATATGAGTAAGTTCTTTATAGTACAAATTTCAACTTGCCCGACTTATATCCATATTAATCTGTGTTTTTGTTTCAGATAGCCTACATATTGTTCCTATTGATGTTTACGTATACAGTATTAGTGAAGATGGATCCGACTCCATCTTGGCCGGAGATCTACTCCATATGTTATATTATTACGTTCTTATGTGAGAAAGTAAGGGAGATAGTAACATCCGAACCAGTTGCTATTAGGTGAGTTTATTATTCCTTTATCTCCATTGTTGTTTCTAATGTTAATTAATTTGACCTTCTTGTAGTCTTTGTTAGTTGGAATCACCAGATTTCAACAATAAAATTATTGTGTTGTATTCTGTCCCGTTCAGTTTTGTTCTGGCCTGTTCTGTTTTGTTCAGTTCTGTTTTGTGTTCTGTTCTGCTCTTTTCTGTTCCGTTCCGCCCTGTTCCCTTATGTTCTGGCCTGTCCTGTTCTATTCAGTTCTGTTCTATTCAATTCTGTTTTGTTCTGTTCTATTTTGTTTCATAAAGGACTCCCCCAGTGTGAGGTTCAGGGTTCCACGGAGTATTAATATTGTTACTTTTTTTAAAAGGGCGTGACTTCAAATCCTAACAACGAGCTTGAGCTGGAAGGAAAACATGGTAAAACCATAGCATGGTGGTAATGTATTTTATATTACTCGGCTGGCTACCACTCACAAGTTTAAAATCTTGAGAGCCAGTTCCATTCTAGGCTAGTTGTACTTGCTATCTTCGACTGCACCGTCACTTAACATCAGGAGAGCTGTGTGGTGTGTCAGCCATATTCAATATTTTTTTCTATACCTACAATTATTAATATATCCCAGAATGAGTCGGTTTGTGACCATAGCGCATAACCTTATAAATGTATGTGTACAACGTGCCTCCTATCCCGCTCTAGTCAAGCGGCTTGTAGGTATATGAAATTCAATTTTACCTCAGAACTCGACAGGCGAATTTGTGATTTTCCCTTGTGAAGGAATCACAACCAATCAATCTTGCGAGCTTATTGAATTTGTTTGCATACTATGCATCTCTAGGAAATTCTTATGATCGATTGGATGTATATTTCTTTGGGCTTCGTAATAGATTCTGAACTAATTCAAATAATACACATTTTAATTGACTTGAAGTTGGAGTAAAATTCTCAATTCAATCCGTATTTTATTTTAAATATACAATACACATAACATACTATAATATGGTAGTGCTCATAATGCGTAGAGTTGATAATGTAACCCAAATTTCGTTTTAAAAGAATTTTTCGATAAAAATTCTAACTTTGGAAATATAGATCAATAATTTTTTCACAAGGCTTTGTGCTTGACCACAGCGCAGCTGATGTTTGGTTCAAGATTTTGATCAAGACTAGCCTAAAATGGGAACTAGCTCTTAAATGTAGCTCCTGGAACACACTGTTAGGTGTTTGACAGCGGATTCTCAAACTTGAAGATTTGGTGAGCAGACCTTCCCCGCACTTTAGGCCGCCGATGGCCCCCAATGCGTAACTTGGAAGGTGGTAGATAAGCTAATCGAATACTGGAAAATAGCCTACCACCATACTATGTTTTCCTAACTACGTTTTCCATCACATTCTGCTCAAGCTCGTTGGGGTATGTACCCACGTCCTTCGTGTCATCCAACCGCCAACCTTTACACTATCATCCCTATAAATAGAAATACCCAAATAGATAAATTAAATACCAATTTTTTTGATTCACCAATAAATTCCTTAAAAGTTAAATTTCCGAGATATATGTAAATCTGGACAGTGAATATTTTAATTATGTTTCAATTACAAATAATCGAAATAAATTAATTATTATTAGACAAGATATTTTATGCAAAAAAAAATGTTCTGCTTGTATACTTATAAATTTTCTGGTTTAGTATATTATCTCTGTTATAAATAAAAAATACCCTTAATTTTATTCACTAAGCAGGTTTCTAGAAGCTCTAGATATTTTATGATCAATAAGAGCCTCAATTTTGTTTTATTCTTTACATAACACTTGTTACAACATTGATTTTGTGTAATGAGTTTGTACGCAAATTTGGTTCTGAAGTGTATAGGAAATTTGAAATTCAAAGATAAATTTTCATGAAGTCTCGCTTGTGTCAACTAGTGATTTAGGGACCGTTCAACACATTTATTATATATCATATTACATAAGCACCAAAGGGGGGTGGGGTCTTTATTTTGCTTATTTTTGATGATATGGGTAGGGGGATCTAAATGGTGGTAACAGTAAATTGTGCTGATTATATTATTTATTTTTCTACTTGTTCTTGAATCCTCTCAATACTTGGGTTATCTATAATAACATCACTTTTAGCGATGAGGCCGCTAGTTGAAACTAATGCTTACGTAAGCATAGGAGGAGGAAGTAAGAGCTTTGCTTACTTTTGCTGACAAGGGGGAGGTGGGGTTAATAATTACTAAAATTCTACTTGAATGGTCCCTTAGATTTGAGCTTCGATGTTTTATGGCAACAAATAATGAGACGAACAACAAAAGTTGTTATTTTCATAACAACCTATTTCAATAGTCGGGAAGCTGTCTACAGCTATAACTGGATAATTTATGATGACTATAATAATATGCGTAAGCTTTATAATTGTTTCATACATAAGTTGTGTTAGTTGTTACTAACAAAAGTTGTTATTTTTATGACAACCTATTTTTAACTGACTTCAAAAAAGGAGGAGGTTCTATGTTTGACTGTATGTATTTTTAATAGTCGGAAAACGGCTTACGGCTATAACCGGATGATATATGATGACTCAGAGTATAATGCGTAAGCGTTATAATTGTTTCAGACATAAGTTCAGCGTGTGGGCATGGAACATGTGGAACACGTATGACGCGGGCTTCATCATCTTCTTCCTTGTGGGGTTGACTCTGCGCCTGCGCACCGGCTCTATGGACGTCGGCCGCGTCATCTACTGCGTCGACATCATCTACTGGTACCTCAGGATACTCAACATATTGGGTGTCAACAAGTACTTGGGTAAGATAATTTAATTTCATACACCGTCACACTAATATTATAAACGTAAATGTTTGTATGTTATTTACCTCTTCATAATGACAAATTAATGAATAACGATTTAATTAAATACAGATAGATCATATTTAGCTTTCCTACATTATCACATAGTCTGCTTTTTAAGATAACTCGGGGCATCTCATGAAATCTGATTATGAAGATGGTAACGTACATAATTTTGCCTAGTGTTCACACTAGCCATACTATTTCTTAAAAAAACAAATACTGCTAAACATATTTTAACCTTTAGGAAATTATATTTTTAATGCCACACACATACAATCTTGTTTTGTTATTTATGTTAGACAAGACAGGGGTTCGACCACAGCTAACACATCGTTAGGTGCTTGACAGCAGATTATTAACTTGAAGGTGGTAGCTAGCCTGCTGAGTATTATAAAATGTCCTACCACCATGCTATGGTTTTCTCACGATGTTTTCCTTTTCCGGCAGCTCAAGCTCATTGTTGAAATTTGAACTCACGCCCTTCGGCGTATGATCTGACCGCGCTAATTATCGAGTTATTATCACTACAATAATTTAACTAAGGATATATCTTCAACATAAGTTTTGGCAAATAACTATTCAATCACTAAACTATAACTTCATTAAAGACGCCTACGTCTCGTCCAAACATAAAACGCTGTCAACATAGTAGACTGATTGCATTTACAAATGAAGCTGTCTTGTTTACGAACTGTAAACTGAGAAACAATTATCAAATCCATTAATATTTACATAAAATGGCCGAGGCAAGCCGTGCCCGTGACCTTCAAAGAATTAAGGTATCGAGAATTCGTTTGAATAAATTGGCTGCGGTCACGAATGCTTTCTTACGCCGTATTATATGGAATATAAAACTATTCGTGCTAAACACACAGTACCAATAGTATTTGTCGGAAAAATTATAGGAACTCGGTCTCACGACAATGATTATGTCGCCCTCTGGAATTAGAAGTTTTAATTCCCTGAAAATTTTACGGCTTCCGGGCGAACATTAAGTTTGTTAAAATAATCTGTTTTTTGTTTTCATTTTGTGTAAACTTTGATATTTAATTTGTTTTTAACTTTTGAATTGCAATATAAATACAAGATTACAAGCGTGAGTAAACTACACCAATAAGGATTTATTTTACTTATCATTATGACATTTTTTATGGGTACATGTCTGAAATTATGAAAAATATCAGCTGTTCCAGAGAAAATGTTCGTTGGCCTTTTTTTAAGATTTCCTGATTGGTAAAATTTGTTCATAATATTGGTTACAATGACTCCCTTTCGACTTCTACCAAGTTGTTTACTATATAAGTCTACCAAGCTTGTTCATGTTGAAATTCAGCGTCTCTAGAATAATTTCTGACCAATCTCGGAAATTTTCGTCTATTATTTCTCCATAGCTGGATATAGTCTTCTTTCTTTTTTTTCTCAATCATTATTATCATCAGTCTTAAACTTCGGTAATTTAACTTCTACTGTTGAGCACAGACCTTTCTTTTTGTGATCTTAATTCTTATTCGTAGCCTATATTTATTATAAGTACGTCTTTACAAAAAATATATATAAGTATTCTATCAGTTATCTGGTTCCCATAATACATGCTTAGTGAAGCTAGATGGTGCTGCGTCAAATGTTCAATTTTGTTTATTATTATTATTAATCTATAAAAAAACAGCCAATATGAAATCTATTTTATCCCCACAGGTCCATTAGTTACAATGATGGGCAAGATGGTGAAGAACATGATATATTTCGTAGTTTTATTGCTGGTAGTGCTAATGTCTTTCGGAGTTGCAAGACAAGCGATATTGTATCCAGAAGAAGAGGCTAGTTGGCACTTGATCAGAGAGGTAATTAAACAGTCCAATATTCTAATATTATATTCCATAATTATACAATATTTTCGCAGTAATCCATGGCAGATTTTATCGTGTCAAGAAAAATATGTCCATCCTTGATAATAATATAAAATTGTATTAGATATTATTATTAAAAGAAACAAACGCCAAAGCAGATATTTATTTTGCTAAGTCAATATAGAAATTAAATTTTATAGACTGTGGATGTGTAAGTTTACTTTCTCATATAAAATTTCATATTAGATGTGTAATCATAATAAGCATTATACGTATCTTCTCGATTGTATTGACTACACTAATAAGTACCTGTGATTGCGTTAACAAAAACTTAATAACTATCAGTTACATAACCATTTGTGCATACTAACACTTGCAGGTGTTCTTTCAACCCTACTTCATGCTGTATGGAGAAGTGTTCGCTGAACAAATGGCTCCTCCTTGCGGAGGTCCAGGGCTCGAGGAGTGTCGTGTCGGCCACTGGGTTCCGCCTCTAGTGATGAGCGTATACCTATTGATTGCCAACATCTTGCTCGTTAATCTTCTCATTGCGGTGTTCAATAACATCTTCATTGAGGTCAACGGCGTCTCCCACCAGGTTGGAGGCTCGACATGCGGCTAGATTGATTGTAGTCTCGGTGTTGTTTGTGGATGACCTGTTGCGAGATTTTAGTTGGAAATAGGTTACGTTTCTGTAGACAGTAATTAAATATAGATTGTTGTTTTAAACAGTGAGGGGTCCTTTTGATTTGATTATTAGTTTATCATTTAGATACAATTTATGTTATAAATCGTTCATTTTTGTTATGTTTTTTTTTGTAGAAATTTAGCATATGATTTATCTACATCTATTTGTTTTCAAATTAATTTACAAAATTCAATTCAGTTTTTTTTTTTGTATTTTAGTTTATTATTATTTTGTTACCGTTTGGTTTTGGTGTTATTTTTAGGTATTCTTCCAACCCTACTTTATGTTATACGGGGAGGTATTCGCACCGGAAATCGCCCCTCCGTGCGGTAAAGACGTGAGCGACCGGAAGTGCGTCACGGGCCGTTGGATCACGCCCATCGCCATGACGGTGTACCTGCTCATCGCCAACATCCTGTTGATTAACTTGTTGATAGCCGTCTTTAACAATATCTTTAACGAAGTCAACGAAGTCTCGCATCAGGTTTATGCTCTTTATTTGCTTTTTATATTTAGTTTCTTGATACTTGTTTCAAAACCATTAGGTAGGATATTAATAACTACTTTTTTGAAGGGTGACAGGATTTTTGACCGCAGCTCACCTGGTATTGAGTGACATTGTGTTCTAAGATGGTAAACACATAATCCCTGTAATGGGAACTGGTTCTCAAGTGAAGCTAGCGAAACACACCGTTGTCGGTAGATTTTCAACTTACAGTTGGCAAACTTGCTAAAGATGTTACATTACTGAATTACAAATTATTTTCGTTGTAACTACAGTTAATTCTTTCACTTGAAAGAAAGGCAAATAATTATTCCCTAACTACACTGGAATCGTACACATCTTGTGCTTACATTATCTAGTAATACAACACAATTCGCGAGCATAGAGCAAGCGTCTCATGAATAAATAGGTGAAATACGGGGATTCCACCACAACTGAATGAGGCATAGTTTTAGAATGCGGTCAAATTTCTAAGTAAGTTTGAAGTCACCCGGCAATGCACACATAACTTAGTAAAGATAGAGGTGCGTGCTGTGGGGTTCGATCCCAGGACCTCCAGATTGGAAGTCAGGCGGTCTCCCAACAAGACTGCCAAGATTTCAATAAATAAAAAAAGTACTTGAATGTTATTACGCATGAAATGTATTTGAAACAAGTATATGCATGATTGTCTTTCTGAACTGAACATGCATTCCTTTAGAACTTTAAAAATTATTTGCTGTTTAATATTTGTTTAATAAGATTCTTAATTTATTTTGATGTTTATAATGAGTATTTATCACGTACGCCTAATATATTTCAATTACTAACACAACCTTTCCTTCAGGTGTGGATGTTCCAAAGATTCACTGTTGTTATGGAATACGAACAGAAACCAGTCTTACCTCCGCCGCTGATAACCTTCTGCCACATCTACCATGTCTGCAAGTGGGTAACCAGAAATGTCTCACATAAACGGTTGCAATATGACAATGGACTAAAACTTTTTTTGGAGAAGGAGGACATGGAAAGGCTTTATGATTTTGAAGAGGAATGCGTTGAAGGGTACTTTAGGGAACAAGTAAGTGTGAAGTTAGTGGAAAAACTGAAAAAACACGCATACTATAGATACCACAATATTATGTCTATTGGCAAATGCAAATGAAAAAGTCCCTTCTTCTAAATAATAATGTTTTATTAAATATCACATAAAAAACGACAAGAATACACACAAATATGCTATAAAATGGTGCAATAAATATGGGAATCTATGTACCTACTATATCCAATATATTTAAATTAAATTCAAAATACATATACTTAAGTTCATCATCATCAGCCTATCGAAGTCTAATGCTGGAAATAAGAATCTCCCAAGACACCACCAGCTGTCCTGCGTATGTCATCACTCCATTGAGTCAGAGGGCGTCTTACACTAAGTTTGCCAATTCGCGGTCTCCACTCTAGAACTCGTCTACCCCAGCGGTCATCGGTGCTGCGACAGATATGTCCAGCCCATTGCCACTTCAGCTTGCTAATACGCTGAACTATGTCTGTGTCTTTAGTTCTTTGGCGAATCACTTTGTTCCGGATACGATCCTTTAGTAAAATACTTTATTTAAATACCAAATATTCCGTAACTAGACAACGTCGTTGGATGTCCTGTGTTGCTACATCTTGTATTGTTATGATAAGATCTGCGAAGATGAGATATTTTAGACTAAATGGAGCATTGACAGTTAAATGGTAGCTCGTGAAATGAGATGAATAGACAAAGTCGGATTAGAATAATGTCGTGTTTTATAAGAGAGATAATGATGATGAAATTTAAAGATTACACGCTGTGCCCCTGAATTTCTCCGTCGTTTTTCAAACAGTGCTAGATTTTTGCCATAACAATAAAACATTATTCCTTCACTAAATATTAGACAATTTATAAAAACAACGTAAAATTTGTTTTTCAGGAAGTAAAATTATCAAATTCTATAGAAGAGAGAGTAAGAAACACAACTGATAGAGTAGAACATATCACAACAAAAATGGAGGACTTGAATCAAAAGGCTAACTGTCAAATACAATCTATGCAGGTAACGTAACATGGAATTAATAATAAACATAGAAAATAAGACTGGATACATCTGGACATCGGACTCATTAGAACACTAGACATAATAGGAGAGGAGACTAGACGTTGTCGACCTGAACGAGAATTTTCAATTACTGATTTAAACACTTTTGACACCTTTTCTTATGCTAAAATCCTTACATCAGAATCAGGGGTTTATCTATGGATATAATATTATATTAAAATATAAGCACACAATATACGCGTACACACGCAAAGACTACACACGCACCCACACACACACACTCACACACAGACACACATACACCACACGCGCATACATACATTGACACATATACTTACTTATACACATGTTTAGACCTCCTTAGCAGTCCTATATTCTACCGCCAAGCATGAATGTGTAAACATTACTGTGTTCCGGTTTGAAGGGTACTGCAGCTAGCGAAATTACAGGGCTGTTGAAGCAATGAGGTAATGATGCCCTATATTTAATTTTGCTACTCAAAGTTCTGTGTATCGCTGCGATGGTCATGGACAGGCGTTATCTCTTACTATAAAGAAAGCATTTCGTTCGTCCGTATATGTAATACATATAGGTTAATTCATGTAATTCTTTAAAAAATGTTTTGTTTTAAGTATGTTTATTGCATTTTGTTCTTGAATAAGATATTGGGAGAAGCCATTGGAAATACAATTATCACTAGTTCGGAGCTAATGGGTTCACATATTCATGTATCCAAAATGTATGCCATATAAATTGATTTTGATTTTAATTTGAATAATATTGTCATTTGTAGAAAATTTACAACTAGGAAAGTTGTGTAGATTTACTTTAAAAAATGTTACTCGTGTAAATGCTGTTTACAAATATCTTCATATATTTTCAGAGCGTAGAATTTAGGTTAAGGAAACTAGAAGATGTAGCCCAACAGACCATGAACCACCTCGCTGTGATACATCGATTCATGGCGACACATCCCTCATTGGTGAACCGAGGGTCCACAGATACCCTGGGCCCTCCCCTGCCGAGCTTCCAAGGCGGACCTGCTAGATTGAGGACCGCTAGTGATAGATCGGAGGTAACTAAGCAATATTTATGCTGATTATTATCCTTTGTTTATTATATTTCTCGGACCTAGTTTCTTACGATATTAATACAATTTTTTTTTTCCAATTATTTATCAGTTCGTTTTTAGATACCTCATTGTTATTGAGAGACTAATAAGTAATATTAAGAAGAATTTTAATATTAGGAAGCATGCGTCCATCGATGCTTTTCTTACTGTCTCTATTAAGGGGAAGACACTTTGTTCAGGTGTTCTATAATATGTAGTACTCACTGCACTGACATTAACTAACTTAATACACTAACTCAAAAGGTTTTGCAAATACAAAAAAATACAAAAAATTGGTGTGTGCTTAAAAATTGAATTACGACAGAATTGAAAACTCTCATGTAACTGTCAAACAATGATGGTCAAGTCTTTTTTAGTGTTAACCTGAGATTATTCATCATGTCATATAAGATAATAAAATGGATGACAGTGCACCAGAGTGCGATTCGCAAATTAATTTTACTTTTTTTTCTTACTTAATACTTACTTTAAAATAAGTTTTTTATTAATAATAAAAAGTTATTGTATTTATAATGTAGAAAACGTAATTAAACCACACTAATATTATAAAGGTGAAAGTTTGTGAGTCTGTAAGTGTGTTTGTATGTTTGTGTGTTTTGATGAAATTTTGTATGGAGGTAAATGATACCCTGGATTAACACATACGGTTACATCTAATATAATATCTACTACTATAAAATAAAGTAAAGTAAAAGGCCATTATCAACGGGAATAGATCCCAAAAGACTGGTCCGATTGCCACGTTGAATGGCAATACTTAATTTTGCAAAATAGAAGCAAGCATTGAGTTTAGTTTCATTTTTAACGTAAGCTATTGATCCGCCCCGGCTTCACACAGGTGCAAAGTAGATACTAATGTGGTACATACTCGTATGCATGTATACATGCATATAAACCATCCTCTTGAATCACTCTGACTATTAATAAAAACCGCATTAATATCCGTTGCATAGTTTAAAAGATATAAGCGTACAGACGGCGGTTAGCGACTTCGTTTTATACTATGTGTATGTAGAAATGGGTTATAATTAATAAAAAATAAAAATAAACTCAATGGGTTAACATGAATAAAAAGAAAAATTTCAAATGTTGAAATGTTTGTTTTATTCAATGTTTTTTAAATTAAATTTACAGATACGCCGTCGTGAAAATAACCTAATAATAAAACCTAACAAAAGCTACTTTTTTAACGTTTCCCAACATTGAAAACTTGTAATTAAATAAATGTAGAAAAACAAATTGTGTCACGAAATACAGAGGTTGAAAAGATACCTAAGTACATTTATTTGAGTAAAATTAAATTCACATTCATTGTAGAAATCTCGACGATTCTTTGAGACGAAACATATCTCAAATAATTGTGAGTAGAAGTAATAAAAGTGATGTAGATAAATTGAGAAAATCCGATAATGGTCCAACAAATACAAACGCTATCTTTTTTTCTTAAATCAGATAATTTATTCATGAATCTGAATGGTTCTATTGTCTTTTGATAATAACTTTGTCCTCGAGAGCGGGACAAAATTTGATAGAACCGCGGAAAATCAAAAAAGGAGATGGCTTTCATATGTTTTTATTTATTTCATATAACACTAGGTTATAAAGTTATTACTGTAGTGTCACTGTTTTAAAATGTATAGCTTTTATTGTTCTACGTTAAATAAGAATACCTAAATACGCCTATTGTTACTATATATTATTATTGATGATATCTGCGTGGTGGTAGGGTACTTTCTAGTACTCGGCTAGCTAGCTACCACCCTTAAGTTGATGATCTGCCGCTAAGCATCTAACGGTGTGTTCCGGCAGTCTTACTTGAGAGCCAGTTCCATTCCCGGCTAGGTTTGTTTACAATCTTCGACTACACCGTCACCTAACATCAGGAGAAATGTGGTCAAAGACCTACCCTGTTAGCCATGAAAAAAAAATGGCTTTCAAAACAGACCATTGAAAATAGTGCCAAGATTTAGTTCAAAAAAGTTTATGAATACGATAAGAATAGTACATGCAATAGTTCTTTATCTTTTTCCGAATTAAAAAGGCAAGTAAAGAAGACAAGCTATCTCCTTTTTGGATTTGCTCCGCGGATCGAACAGAAAGGACCGAATAAGCCGATTTACTTGTGAAACCCTATTTATAGAGTGTAACGTTGTCACATGCCGTGTTTAATGATATCTCTAAGCTTTATTAACATTGTAAGGTATTCTATATAGCATGTTTTTATTAGTGTAGAGTTTGAAAGCCAATTTTACCTAAAAAGATTGCTTAGATATTTTGAAATAATTTCTTGATATTTCGCCTATTCTTATTAGAAGCATTAGTATACTTCGAATCTTATTAGAAGCATTAGTATTCTTCTAATCTTTTTAGAAGTATTAGTATTCTTCTAATCTTATTAGAAGCATTAGTATATTTCTAATCTTATTAGAAGCATTAGTATTCTTCTAATCTTATTAGAAGCATTAGTATTCTTTTAATCTTATTAGAAGCATTAGTATTCTTCTAATCTTATTAGAAGCATTAGTATACTTCTAATCTTATTAGAAGCATTAGTATTCTTTTAATCTTATTATAAGCATTAGTATACTTCTAATCTTATTAGAAGCATTAGTATACTTCTAATCTTATTAGAGGCATTAGTATACTTCTAATCTTATTATAAGTATTAGTAATATTAGTCTACTTCTAATTTTGTTAGAAGTATAAGTATACTTCCATTAGGCGAAATATTAAGAAATTATTTTCTCATTGTCCGATTTTTTTTCTCCTAATTTTATTCATGATATTTCGTTTAGGTTAAAATTGACATGAATGTGTGTAATTATTTGGTGGTATCATTAACTAATCATTTTTCATAAATAATTTTTCCAGAGCTATATCGATACCTGTTTTTGTTTTCTTTAATCTGATATCGTATTGATCTTTTTCGTACACTCGGTGTTGTCTTGCGCTATGAATAAGTCAAAGCGAATATCTAAGGGAAGTTGATATAACTTTGAGATCAGTATCAATGTCTAAAATGGGAATAATTTTAATCAAAACACCGCAATATCGTGTCTTTCAAAGAGATTCATGTCATAAACAATGTCACCCAATCCGTACTTCCCTTCCTTACTAACATTATAAATTCTAAAGTGTGTTTCTTTTAGACGAATAAAAATATAAACCGACTTCAAAAGGAGGAGATTCTAAAGGTTGTATTTTATATGTTTGTTACCTATGAACTCCAACATTTATGAATAGAATTGGAAAATTCTAAAAACGATATACTTACAGATAGATCCCATTGATTACCAACTTAATTTCACCAAACTCAGTTCTGTAGTTTTATTTTTACCAAAATACCAAAACCCTAGTGCTTGGGCGTAGTGGCATGGAGTTGTTTTTTTTTTTTAATCATTGATTAGGGATGCCATAGATCGATCCGTTTTTAACCTATAAACAATACGAAAGTATGACTAGATTTTTTGCAATTTATACATAGGTATCAAAGGGCGGCAAATAAAATAGGCTACTTTTATTAAAAAAATAACAGTTGTTATAAAACAGCGGGTGAAACCACGGAACACCGCAAGTTGGTTTATAAATTCGCTCATTGCGTCAACCTGTTAAACTCGAATCCCCAGATTGCTGAACTTTGCGCGTTAATTGAGCACGACTCACCCAAATTGGAACAAATCATATTTCAAGCACTGAAATTTAACCTCCAAATGACGTCAGAGAACACCAAGTGTACTTCCCTAGATGTGTCATAAATGTATTTCTCATTGCTCGTGGCTTTTTCAGTGTCGTACACAGAAACTGGCACGCTCACAAGTTTTAAGCTCGTTCTGAAATAAGATAATTATAAGTGCGATATATTTTATTGGTGCGAGAGGATTGTGAGCACGCCAATTCGGCATCCAAAAGACTGAATTACGCTTTGTCGTTGAGAATAAAAGGTATTAAGGGTTGCTTCGCAGAATTGATTTGTTTTATTCGCGCGTACCAAACTGGGCCGTTGGGGATACAAACTTTGCCTTCAGGCAACTATTGCTGTCTTTCTATCGACCTAACCGCAGTAGTTAGAAATGCTTTTACATTAAACCAACGATCTGATCAATCTCTGTGACTTCAAAGACAGAAGAATGTCTTTAACTGAATATGGATTATTTTTGTGGCTTAACATGATACAATATTTCGTTTTTATTATCTTTTATCGTTTGATCCGAAAAATTTAACTTTATCGGTCGTCAAACAGTTTTCTATACCCCTTCTCCAAAGATCCTCCTGCTCACCGACAAAGCGATAACGCCGACACTGGATGAGCCACTGACCGGTGGTGGCGCGCGGCAGGTGCTGTCGGACAGCGACACGGGCGCGGCGGTGCCTCGGTTTGCTGTCCGTCCTGTGCAGGAGGAGGACGAGCATGCCTCGCAGCCCTCCGACGTAAGCCGCTTCCATCTGTTCTTATTCCGTAGTCGCGTGTTGCTGCCTGGACAGATGTCGCCTAGGGCGGGGGTTGTCAAACTGTTAGGTACAATTTCATGTCATTATTGGTACCATATACATGATGTTTCATACAATTGTATGTCTGACTCTAATTTGACTGTCCTATTCATTTGATAGAATATCCGCTTCAAAGGCTGTACAGCGTGGGTTAGATTCCCACCAGAACAAACATTTATGTGACGATAATAATTATTTGTTCTGTATGTAAAGTGTACAAGTATTCTACCAGTTATCCGGTTCCCATATTAGAAGCTTTGCTTAGTTTGGGGCTAGATGGCGCTGTGTAAAATGGCGTACGATATTTTTTATCAGATGTGTTAATTTGGTGATCTTGGATTCAAATACCACACACACACCTCTGTCTTTCCTGAGTTATGTGTGTAATGCCACTAACTTCAAACGATGATGGAACATTGTGAGTGTATACCTGAGATTTGATCTCGAAGACGTGTGTGTGACGTACTTGGTTAATGTGGTGGGCTGTGCTGTGCTTTAAGCTTCTCTCAATAAGAAGTGCTTTATAAAACGAGGGTTCCTATTTTATCAAAGCAAAAACTTTTAGTACTACACTAGTTTACTAAATCCGATTTAAAGACGTGATTGAACATATTGTAAAATGGACTTTCTTTTTTCTAATTCTACTGTCCCCAAAGTTTTTTACTTTGGTGGTCAGATTAATGTATAATGTATGAAACACGTTGTATATGTGTACAATTCTAGTTTATCATAATGAAGGCAATATTTTCTTGAAGCTCAAATTTGTCGACTAAATAAGTCGTTGAGGGTTTTAATATTTTAAAAAATAACGAATTCTAATTTCTAAGTTTTCTTAGAAAAGATTTTGAATAAATGTGCTAAAATAGCAATAAATATTCTTTTACTGGCCTATTATTACAGAAACGTACAAAAGGCAAACTGGAATCCAGTTATGCATAACATTTATTTCCTTAATGAAACTTTAAATACAAATTCAAACTTGTACAATAACATGCAACTCAAACGAGCTGTGTACATTCTCTGTAATATAAGTACTTACTGTACTGTATTGTACTTAATTTATAAGTGTAGGTGGAATAACGGGGAAGTTGTTAATTAACTTTGCAATCAACTCTGAATGGAAATATATTTATGTACATGCATGCGACAATTCGGGCTTTGGCAGACGTGCTACCATACGATCTTGAAAAATAGAAAAAATTAATATGCAACAAGTTTTAATTGGTGGTAGATCTACTTAGCAGGAGGTCGTCTAGGTTGGTACCTCCGCAGATATTCTGCCGACAAGCAGTAGTGTGTAAACATTAGTGTGTTCCGATTTGAAGGGCACTGCAGCTAGCGAAATGACTGGGCTATTGAGACAAATCATCGAAAGTGTCAAGTAATGAGCACCAAAGCAACTTTACCCAGGACTTTGTTTTGCTATTTATAGTTCTGTGTATCCCTGCAATGGTCATGGATAACTTTTTACACAAAAAAATAATTTTGGAAGAGTAATTTCGTGTGAATTTGTGAAAGTTTGATGTGCTTACGAAAAATCTAAATTACTTAAAATATTATATATTTTTTTGTATAATTACAAAAAATATGCCTTCACAATCTTAATTATAATAATTATAGAAATACAATATACAAGTGGAATTTGCAATGAACGCGTAACGTCTGCCTCAGCTTTCTATGCGGTAAACGTTTGTCTAGGCAGCAAAATGCAAAATAGTGTTGTAAGCGGCAGTTGTAAACCAGCGTTTATGTTTCAATAGCATACGATTACGAACTTGCCAGTAAGTACTATTACAGAAGACACATAATTACACTTATCGCTTTCTTAAACAATGATGGTACGGGTCAGAAGACGAGATGACTGTGTCACGTGGGACAGCACCACTAGATGTTCTATATTTAATATTACTACCACATTTACATCGCTTTATACACGATATTTTTCAAAAATGTATTACAACTGCTATTCGCTATTTTTAACTGTGTCTTTTTTTCTCCTTGCAGCTACATTGTTCCATTTATCGTGTAAATTATAAAAAACAATTTGTTTTCTAAGTTACTTGTACCTATTCGTTTAAGCTTTTCTAATATCAGTTATCCATGTAATAATGTATATCGTTCTATCTTCACTACTCTACCTTTTAACACACCACACCCTAGTATATTTCTTTTATACTTGTATATTTATCGTCCTCATTTGTTGTATATTGTCACAAAATGCACATATACCTGCTTTTATTCTCCGCGCCCCGTGTTGAGTGATCATTTTCCTCGTAGGACGAACTCCCTCAGTCAGGGCCTGAAGTGATCGAGAAGGAACCTGATGCAGCCTCAATATCGTCGTCATCAGGCGCTAGTGCCGCCGGACCTGATGTGACTGTCATCAGACCCCAGCCCCCCATCACGCCTGCTAGGCAACGCTCCTCCGATAGCAACAGGACGGAGCCTAGTGATGAAAAGAAAGGTAAGTTGCCTTAGTATAAGCTAGTGCTAGTTCTCGTTATTTGATATATTCGATAACGCTTTAGAAAAGTCCAAAAATGTATGAGATTGACGAAACGTGACATATCAACAGCTTATGTCAATCCCGTACATATTGTATGTTTCTTTTAGCGTTATCTCTAATCCAATGTTAGTTTGTCTAGGCCCTCAGTTCTTTGACCGGACATTGCAAAACGTGGATTCAAACCCAATATTATGCTTAAAATGATAAAGATAGGGTACTATAATTAAGTACACGACTGACTAGCAAACTCTCAGATCACAAATTTTATGGTTTATTCTGACAGACAGCCTTACCTAAAAGCTAATTCTTATTAAAGGTTCGGCAATGTCGTATTAGGTGAACTTTTTACCATAATAACCGCTAGTAGAGTGCATGGAGGATTCTTATTTTTATTCAAAGAGGGTGTTAAGTCCTGCAGCGATGTCCTGCTTAGGGTGTTTTGTGCATTTCCCCCTTTCAGCATCTATCCGAGCCAACCCAGCTCCTTGAAGTACCGGAGCGAGGCTCTGGGTCGCTGCTGGAATGATGGATGGAATGTTTAATGACATTGATGACAGTATTCAAAGTGTTGTGGCGACATGGATGATAGCAAAGCAGCTTCATGCAGCTTAAAGACAATTCTAGTACTTTCTGTGGCTTTGCAATGCCAAAGCACATGTTCTACAAATTCATGCTGTTGCAAGCAGAGAATCTTGCTGGTTTAAAGAGATGACTATTCAAGTTGCAATTACCGGTAATTAGACATAATAAAAGACGAAGGCTCCTGTCGTTGCAACTTCAATAGAGTGTTAGTAATCTTTCTGTTAAGAATTGGATTTTGTTGTTCTTTCTCGGTGTGACAACGTAATAGCTCTCACACTTCCATCGCTGATGGTTTGTATAGAGCCACCACGTCCGCGTCATCGCTTACCATTGCATGCTTACTTGTATGGAGTAATATCGTGAAGAAAAGAAAGAGGAGGATAAAGCGCTCCCAAAAAAATTACTCTATTTGTTCTACAGTGCCGTCATCGACAGACGACGCTTTTCTACCAGAAGTACGCGAGATGCCTTCAGACTTAAACAGTCTACGCCCTCGCACCACTTCTGCTGGCACTCGACGCACAGCCAACACTAGAAGGTAAAGCCATTTTAAATCATTATCACTTGCCTAGTTACTAATTACATACAAATCCCACGGAGATCAAAGATTGCTATTTCAAAATGCAATATAATCTCAAAGAAGTAAAGAATTCTAAATATACCAATTTCATCAAAAGAATTTCACGAAGCAAAATGTATCTGTTTTTCGCAAAATTTTGCCCAATTTTATCGTCAGAATCTATGTATGTAAATTTTATCACCAATGTTGATACTACTGATAAAAAGGGAGATAAAAGATGAAATAAAGTGAAGACGACTACCTGATTTTCAAAGTCGCATTAAGGAAAATGTCGGTAAAGTCGGGCAAGTTATATTGTTGACCCGACAGAGCAAATAATATTTGGTATCTAGCAGTTGTTGTGATTCCATTCAGGCCGCTACATCCATATTGTTTCTGAGCATGACAGTTTCGTTTCTTCGAGTACCATTGTTCATTTCTTCATCGGAATCCAGAAACGTTTCATGCATATGATTTTATTTATTCACAAGATCGACAACAACTGTGAATTTTGTTTGTACGAATACGAATTATATCATCGCCATGATTGTTTTAATTTTAATTTTTGTTACCTTCTTGCATCTGTTAGGAGACGGTTGTGGAAACAGTAAGTCAATTAGACTCATTGGCGATTGGCTTAGCTTTGTAATGCTGTAGTTAGTCGTAGCGCATATTATATGTAAATACTGATATATCATCACGGTTGTATTAAAGCTTAGACACGGATTCACCACACTGTAAATCGTTATTAACAGCACTTTGATTTTTCTAGTTGGATACACACTACTCTGAATATGTATTTGTTTTTGCTATCTGTTAGACTCTTTCCTAATTTTTATTTCTAAACTTCTAATCCACTAAATAATGCAAACAACTATAATGCTGCAAAGAAACTCTAAATAATAAATAAGTAAAATTGCTCGAGATTTCTTTTGTTCACAAAATATTTTCACGTATTCCTTTTTTCTAT
Organism: Biston stratarius; assembly: GCA_950106695.1. Lineage (NCBI taxonomy): Eukaryota > Metazoa > Arthropoda > Insecta > Lepidoptera > Geometridae > Biston > Biston stratarius. Next base: position 27,882,721 of record OX467111.1, on the reverse strand, counting down.
TATCTTCATAAATTTCTTGAAAGTCATACTTGTATAGACATTATTTTGAACCACGAAAATGAAGTGGTCTCAAAAGGCTCAAGAAAAGGTAAGACTCACCGTTCGGCTCATTTACAATTCTATCGTATTTAAATAAATTCAAATTTTGTTTCATACTTTTCTTTTCTTATTCTTTATTAAAATAAAACAACTGTTCAGTATATATTCAGACATAATCACACTTAATCTTTATACCTACATAGCTATTTGTAGCAAAAAATGTGACACACGACATAATTTTATGTATATATATAATATCAGGTTAGTATAACGTAATTATTTTAAGTAATAAAATTATGAAGGTTACACAAATTTACAAGGTGCCGTACTTGAGGTAAAGATAATATACTGCTTTGGGTCAAAGCATCCGCTTCAAGCCTTAGCATTTATGTATAGAATATGTGATCTTGCCACGTAACCACAAAGCGAATTCTATCTACGTTGAAGACAGTCATCTTCGATATTGTATGGGAAACACACCTTTAAAAAAAATTCAATGATATAAAAACTAAGATCAAATAGGGTTAAATAATGATATCACTGTTTCCATCATAGAAAACAATTGAGACATTTAAATCTAGTATTAATATACATCAGAGGGCCTAGGCAAAGTAACATTCGTGATAACGCTAATAGAAACGTAAAAATGTACAGGATTGACATAGCTGATTGAGCTGGATTGATATATGTCACGTGGGCAGCTTATGTCAATCCCGTACATTTTTCTAATAGCGTTATCGATGTTACTTTGTCTAGGCCTTCAGGTATACATAGGTGACGGTGATTGCTATACCATTAGGCAACCTGCAGCAGACAAGTTGCTCGTTAGTATAGCGAAGCCACATTTGTTATAAAAAATCACGAGCGTTTCAATAGCGATATGTCTGAAAAGAGGTGTCTTTGTAATGGAATTGTAAATGATCGGTGCTCGGCAGGCGTTCGGAAGGCGGTAATGACTGTGGAATGGGTGGACATCACTCAACGCAGCATCTGGCTCCGCGTCGCCAACTCAGCCAGACACACTCTGAGCCGGACAACTCTGCCGTCGACGCGGGATCTACCCACAATTCTGTTACTGGTAAGTGGCTATAAGAAAGCAAAGAAGATCGATATTCGCGAACCGTAAAAATGTTGGTTTGCCCAATATGTACCTGCCAAATCATACTAACTTCTTAAGTTAGTAAAAGTTAAACTTACTTTTCCCCCGTATACTCACCAACAATTAACTCTATTGTTCAATTTTTCATTCAAAGCGTAACAATTTTTTTCACCGAAAAAATACATTTTGTCTAAATCAATTTCATATTGTATCATGTTACGAAAGTGTCAATTCATTTAGTATTTGTGAAGTACTGAATGAGGTGTATACACTGCTCTGCAGTTGAACTGGACGAAGTCTGTGTTTAGACTGGATTACTATCTTATACGTAGTACATCTACCTTCTTATCTTTTTGCGAGGTAGACCGTTTGCTATTTCAACTTTGTCTCGAACAGTATTCAGATCATTTGAACTTACCTACAGAAATTGCTAACATCAATGAGACATTAATATTTAAGGACAAACAGAAATGTTTCTTGTTGGGAAACTACGCAGTAAAGGAGTATTTGACTGAGTAGTTTTAAATCTGGTTTGGACATTATAATTACTATTATTTTTTAATTTTTCTTTTTTTTTATGTCATAAATATTATTATTTTTTGACAATTGTTTATTTTTGTATTTTTAGTATTTATTTTTATTGCCAAGCTGAATAATTTGTATGCCGAAAGGTAGTCTATGGCGTTACTTGCTTGTTTTTTCTTTATTACACCTGTACTATACCCATATCGCAAGTAAATAGATTATTATTATGGCACCAATAAATGAATTTCGTAACAATTTTCGTGTTAATCGTTAACTATGAATTTATCTGCAGACAGTTAATCGGTCTGCAAATCTCTAAAAAAATCTGCAAAGTGAACATTTTTAGAACACTAATTTTGTTAATTTGAGAAGAGTAAAATGTATGCTCAATTGTTTATAGAAAATGATCAATGACGTGATCCGTTTTGTATGAGGACGTCATATCCATAGGTATTTCATTTTAATAGAATACGTTGTACGTGTGTAGTCTAACTTCTAGAAGAACCCTTTTCTCTTACTTTTCCAGTTGCTTTCCGAAACTTCGCGGGCCTCACGTCTTTCTTTTTTAATGTATACAAAACTTGTATCATTAGGTTGGGAAGCGACAGGGGGCGCTACCGGCATCGCGTCAGGCAGGTCCCGAGTCGGAGGCGCCCCGCGTTCTCTTCTGCTCGCCATGCACGAGTACACCAGCATTACTGATGAACTGGAAACCGTGTACGGGCTATTCTCTCCACCGCACACACCAAGGTATGTAGAAATTGTTTGATAGCTTCTCATGGAAATGATTTAAAAATTTACCAATTCGATTTCTCCGTTTTACATTATGTAACTCTTTTGTGAAGCAAGCGTGCTCCATTAAGACTGCATTCTTTTTTGCCCAAGGAAATCCTTAATGGATCCCACGGGCTTTGGGGGAAGCATTGGTTATGTGGGACTCTCCGCCGTAGTTGCGGCCTACCCAATAAACCCTGGAGTGTTTCTGCCTAACGCCTTTGTGCCGGGGCTACAGAAACGCTTTCACATTCATCCGCAGCCCCGACGGTATAGGCTGCATTTAAGCAAGATGGCGGTTTATACTGTTATTTATTGTAACGGCTTAAAGTGTAGAAAACACGTTATTTGTCAAATTTCCAACTAAATTGTATGAAATTTTTCTCAGGACGCCCATCACGTCCCGATTGCTATCACCGGCTCGTGCAGCCTCGCCATCGGTCCGGCGCCGACACGCCAGCGAGATGTCTAACCCAGAATTTGCCCTCTTTATGGAGAAAGAGCATCTCCGCGGCGCCGAAGAGGACGACTACATTATCATGGAGAACCTCATTCAGAGGCGGTGAGTGCTCCAGAACTATGTCCTAAGTTCTAGCAAGCGTGCATCTTTGTACCCGTAGACTGCATCAGGCGAATCAAACGCAAATTTACTAACGCATATCAGAAATCATTTTGAAATTTATTATCCATATTAAATCAAATAAAAGTATTTGCATTGAGTTCAGTTTTCCGAAATACAACTGGTTTGGATCGAAATCGAAATACAATTTGGATGTTCTTTATTCTTTACTTAAATAAATCTTCAAATTTGTTTCAATCGTGGGAGGCAATACAGAAAACTGGTGATTACAAAATCGAGGGATATAGTTTAGTGCTGCAGCTGGTTAGTCTATCATCTACGTCCAAAATTTTATTATCAACACCACTCGATAGCTAAAGGATGAAAGAATTCGTTACGTTGAGTAACTAGAAACTGGAAGATCCGAAAGATCCGAAGAATGCCTTTCCACCAGGAACGAGCCGGAATAAGGGCCATCACACTGATCTTTTACGCGTTGTCCTATTTCACGCACCAATTCCCGAGCATTCGCGCCCCAGCTAGTGTCTCCACCGCAATAGGCATAAAGGCATTGGGGTTCCAAAGCCGAATATTTAAGCTGCTTTCGGCAGGACGCGTCCTTCGCAGCAACCGCTGGGGAGAATATGGAACGACTCAGGTGGCTGGAGGCTACAGTGCCTTTTAAAAATTTCAATCTGAAACATTTTTAGGCAGCCCTTGTATTACCCGAATACTACTTCTGACGTCTACATCTATGTCCAGTGCATATAATTCGTAGTCCCCGAATTATGATCTAGCTAATCATAAAATAGGCAACAAACAGGACCTTTTACTAACTGTAACCATAATTTATCATTCCAGACACTTCTATATGGGCTCACCTTGGACGTCAAAATTGTAGGTTGAACATTTTCGTTTGTGTCTACGTCTCGTTAAATTTCTAACCAACAATTTCACAGCTTTACTAAAATAAGCACCATTAGGAATGGGTCCGGAAAAAGTAGCTTTTTGTGATTGTTGTCTGACCATCTTTCATAGTAGAGTAGACAGTATTATTTAAATCTTGTCATTGAAATTATTAGTATTCACGGGATAGCTGAACATACATTTGTACAATTGGAGTTACATGCACCGTTTTTTGGTCAGTCGAGTGAAAGTGATTTCAATAAAATCAAAGTTTTTATAAATTATTATCACAAAATATTTACAACAGATTATCCTGTGAGCATTAATATAAAATGTAGTTTACAATAAAATAAATATTACATTTTTTGTCATCTTTGAAAAGACAATCTACTTTTATTCAAAGTTATAGGAATTGTTAATTTCAAAATAGCCAAGAATTGGAGTATGTCCTGAACAGATATGAGGAAGAGGAAGGCGGGGAGGTGGAGGGCGCAGGAGGGGAGGTGAGCGGTATCAGTATCAGTGTGTGCGTGAACACCAGTGGCAATGAGGAGCAGGGTGTTCCTCCGCAGACGAAGACGCTGCTAACTGTCGGGGACAGGCGGCTGACGCATCAAAGGTAATGGTTCAGGCTGATGCAATTTTTTTGAATAACAACGTAGTTTGATCATCTAATTCTTATTAAATTTGTTAATGAAGAAATTCGTTTTCAACAAGACGCTCCCTTGATTGTAATTGATAACGTCTGCTCATGAGCATTGCAGCAATACCCAAAACTGAATAACAAAAAAAAAACTCATTAGAATTAGAATCTCACCTACGATTTTGTCTTATAAAATAATATAAACATTTTTTTTTTTTCACGAACTCTTATGTCTAAAGATTTGTCTCACAATTTATGATACTCTAAATAAAAAAATAAGTCAGTTCAGGAAGTGGTCCTGGCCAGAGAGGAATCTATCGTAACCATTTTTAAATGACGACTGTCCTACATTTCAAACTAATTTGTTTTTGTTTTCATTCAGAATCAGAGATTAATAGAAATTGTTTAAAAATATCAAGATTTAACAGATTCGCTATAATAAATAAATAAATAAAACTTTAACTTTTCTATTTATCACACGTACAGGCATTCTCTGCGAAGGTCATCAGCGATCGATAGTCGTGAGCTTCCATCCCCTCTGCAGCCCCTGCTCGACGATGACACATGTGGAGAAGTCTCCCTTCCCGTCCCAAGGCAGCCATCAGGTAATTATTGCTCCTGCCAGCTTTAATAACGCTTCTTAACGCTTCTTATCTAATGATTCTTCATTGTGTAAGTCTACTAACTGATCATTTTCAATAATTATATCATGAGCATAACTATATCATCTCTTGTGACTAAGCCAGTTGTAACATTAACAAGAACCGACTCCGATTGCTTTAGTTTTCACGCGAAGATTTCCTTCACTAGAGTCGACATGGTGGTAGGGTAGTTCTAATATACCTGGTCGGCTTAAACACTCTCAAATTGACAACCTGCCGCCAAACGCCTAACAATGCGTTCTGGCAGCCACACATGAACCAGATATCATTCCAGATTAGGTGTGTTTGACATTTTTGACCACACCTTCAGTTAACATCACCTAAGCTGTTGATAGAACACCTAGCCCGTCAATCATAAAAAATATATTTAGGATAGCAATAATGGAAACAATGGTAGTCATCCTGACGGAAAAGTGCTGTGTAAGGGTCCAAGGTAAAGTTGACTTGAGCTGACGTGGTGTGTAGGCGAGACGAACGCATCGTCGGAGCTGTCTCTGTCGCACATGGTGAGCGAGAACCTGCCGCCGCGGCCGTCCATCGTGCTGGATTCAGCGTCGCTGCCGCGCCAGCGCTCCGCCGACCAGCCGTCGGCGCCGGCGCCGCCCGACCGCAGCCCGCGCCCTGAGACCATGTGCTAACACACGCATTCACGTGCGGTACGTCACATCCACGTTAACTCTTGTTCGTTCCCCGCCTATTATCATTTTTCCATACTTCAAAGTTTCTTTGTGTCTTTTTAGTATTACCTCAATTTTGCCAATCTGTAGTGTACGTAGGATTAAGCAGGATAGTGCTGATTTATATCCCACCAAATTAATTTAAAAACGTATTTTCAACTCTGCTCTGGGGAGCAAATTTTTACATTAAGTGATGTATCGTACTCACGAATAACTACGATTGTACACATGAGTCCTTTTTAAAATGTTGATTTAACTTAAATGACTTTAGTCAACATTGCACACTTCCATAGGTATTGAACAGAATTTACATACATTTAATTTCTATCATGACACAACCATTGTTATCGTCAACATTACACATGATTGTTCCACAAGTCAGAGCATTTAATAGGACTCGACTAACTTTTATTATTTTAACGCTTAGACTCTGATTCTAATTTTATCGATTTGCTACCCAGCGCGTTTTATTTTTAAATACTAATTTATGTACGATATGGTCTCCTTCACCTATTTGTCCATTACAATTTTTCCTAACTATAAGTTTCGTAAATTTTTGCAACAACATCGCTGTAATAAAATTTATCTGAAACGCCACCACTGCTACGCTATCATGCTTATTCACCATCAAAACTAACAGATCCGTGGGTTAAAGTATATTTGGAATAAATTTATTGAAGTTCTTAAATTTAAATTTGTATTGTCCAACTAACAGGCAAACTGCAGCGGCTTAACACATTCTGAAGCTTCCAAAGAAGATTAATTTAAAATGCCAGTAATAATAAGCGTTGTAGTAAAATCTACAATGAGGACTGAAGCGTTATAAAGTATTATACATAATGTAATAACACCAAACTATACTGTTAATGTTAAAGAAAAAACATTTTGAGAGGATCCGTATTCTGTAATGTTGAGTGCGTTTTGGAATCTCTTACACCTGTTGCACTTCTTATTGACTGTACTAAGTACTATCTAAATGCTCTTGATAATATATATTATACTTTTGTGAACTGAATGGAATGTAATTCTATTATACCAAATCATATCTCTAGTTCTTTAGCACTTTTGACACTACTACATAACATTTCTTTGCTAAAACTTTGTATAAGTGAATTATGGTTAGTGAGTATCTTTTACATAAAGTTTTTATACTCAGCACTGATTCTATGATAACAATTCTTTTATCATATATTCACTGTCTATGATTTTAAAATTACTTTTCTACAGCTCAATGGAAACTACTTTTAAAAAAGTTTTAAAATTTTATATCCCTTTGAATATAAGTAGTATCAAATTATTCGGATTTCAATTTCGCTGTACATAATGCTAAATGTTAACTCAATTTAATGTTTCATCTGTAGGTACCTGGTCCAAATGCATGTATTTTCGTAGTACATGAACACGTGCTCTTAGAATTTGATACATAGTACTTACCTACACGCTGTTATCGTATTTTAAAACTAGTGTTTCAAGTTCTAAGGTCGTAACTCTTTATATTAAGTAAATGCTGTAAAAGTTTATAAAATAAGAATGGATCAGAAGTGCTCGTAAGAAGTAAGGGAAAAACAAACGACAATACAAGTATGAGTGCTCACGTCTGATACTGTTGTCAGAGAATAAAGTTAAAGTAACTAAATGGAACCGACGTTGTTCATAGGTGACGAGATTTTAGTGTTAAGAGAGACGTATACAGACAGATTTTAAATTCGATGATATCCCTTGTGGAATTGATGCACTATGCTTCTTTCAGAATTACCAAATTTCTATAATAAAATAGGCACATTAGTATACATGTATTAAACAATGTTCACTACCAATAAAATTTATTTGTTCTTGTATAAATTTAGTTGTGAATTTGTTTTATTTCCCACATCTTCTGTGAACTAGTTTTTTTTTTACAAAACTATGAATACTTAGATATTTCGGAATTTGATTTTTGTATTATATTACTAATGAAATAAAATAACATGGTCATCACAATGTGTTCAATATTACCAAATATTTTGTGCAAATTTTACCATTTTATTATATTTGCAGTACGTGACATCTTTGTATATAATCGTAGATCATCAATGAGTGAACATGAATGAATTATGTGTATATTTACTAGGTGACTATAATAAATAAATCGTATGGAATAAAACACATGTAAGTAGCTAGGTATAAGCGTCGATGTAAACTGAAATAAAGATGGCAAAGTTATATTTACAACTAAAATACAAATAAAAATACACTCACACATCTTTGTGCAAGATCGATATTGAAAAAACAATGAGTACTTATTTTTATTTATTTTAAACACCAATAATATTTTTTAGTACGTAAAACTTCTACAATTTATCTACAATCCAAACTTGTAAGCAACAAGATTCAATTTCACTTGATATCACTTGCCTCTAAAACATTCCACACACTAAACGTTTTTTTTTTTTTGCTTTTGAATCTGGATTTTATCACTTTTGTTAGAAATATATCAAATGCGTCTAAATCTTCCATAGTATCTAATAGTAGACGTTTGGAAAAATATTATTTTATAGTATCTACTTAACGTTATTTGAATTTCAACGAATAACATTTGAAATATAAACTCGCAATAAAAATTGTTGCCAAGTTCTAAAAACTCCTGAAAATTATAATGATGTTGAAATAATGTAAATATGAGTGTGAGTACATTGTATTGCATGCTGTTTTATACAGAAAGTTCGTGGCATAAAGATTCCATATCAAACGGTTAACCGAGCACAATCTTATCTAGATATATCAATTATCTTTTCATCATTTTATAAAAAAAAACTTTTTATTCTTAGCACATGTTTTAATTAAATCAAATTTTCTTATTGGGAATTTATTTATACTTAAATTTATTTCTCAGTGATAGTCTACTTCGTCTGTGTTATAATATGTAAACATAAATTATGTACAATAAAACAATAAATATATTTGTGATATTACAATAAAATTTTGTTTTATTTCATGTCCATTTTGACTTGATTCTAACTTTACCTGTTTTTAAGATAATTTGCAAAGTTATTGTATATTTTAGCTTTAATTAAAAGTTAAGGAATACCTAAAACAAGGGGCGTGTATACAGTGTCCCTAGATGGTAATGGATACCATTTATCAGCGGTGAAAGGGAATGTTGTTTTATTTGTTCCTTGTAATTAACAGCATACAGTTCATATGGCCTTTAATGACTTACACCTAAGCATATACGACATAGATATAATTAATGTGTCTGGAATCTTTAGAAATTTTGACCTTGTCATTCTTTTGGAATATTCAGAAATTTGCTAGACAAAATATTATTTTAACCAAACAATAGATTATTGCGTGTTTTTTTTTTTCTTTTGATGTTTTATCTTTTTGTTTTTAGATACCTCATTGTTATTACAATCTAGCCAAGTTGAGACTAATAAGTAATTTTATTTATAACTTAAATTGCTAAGTTGAGTAATTTATTTGATTTCAGAATAACATAATTGATAACAAAATATATAGTTACATAGATTCTGATTAAGATTAAGAGGAAAGCAGTCAACTGAGACATTTGAAAATTAGGAATTTCACCAAGCTATTTCTGTCGCGCCGCACGCAGCACCCGCGTACATACTGAGCGAAAAGGACAACTGCACCTCGGGCTCATTAACCCGAAATAAAATGAGCAAAATCGAAGTTTCGTATTCCTCTGTTTCCTCCTCCAAATTTAGACCGATTTTAGTATTTCTTTTAACAAGTAAATAAGAAGGATGTGTAAATATGTCTTAAAAAAATAAAACGCACAGGCAAAGAGCCTGTGCGTTTTATTTTTTTAAGATTATGTCTATGAGATTGGAAATTTGGACGTTGAAACACAGCGTTGAAACTAGGTAAATTTTAAGATTTTTGAAGATTAGTAGCTCTTATAAAAAAAACATATATCAAAAAATCAAAACAGAGGGGCATGAAACTAGCAAGTATCTACTTCCTATTTAAAAAATATTGCTCTAGTATTAAAATCCTGGAAGGAAAATGGGGAAAACGTTTGTATGAAGAAAATGACGACTTGTTTCCTCTTAAGGACTTCTGATATTTTTACCTGACTGCCAAGGAAGGGTTATGTTTTTCGCGCGTATCTTGTATGTATGTAAACTTTATTACCTCTCAGAATGGATTACGACAATTAAGGTAGGTATCCATTCCAGGCTAGGTGTGCTTTACCATCTTTGACCACACCGTCATTTAACATTAGGTGAGCTGTGGTCAAACACCTAGCTTGCCAAAAAAAAAGGTATAATTAAATTCGTCTCAATAAATATAAAGCGGCACCGCTTCATGGTGGATATTCCAACAACTCGAACTAAGCGGTTTGGTTCCACCTTCTTCATACGAACCGCTAAACATTGGAATTCGCTGCCCGAGTGGGTGTTCCCCGATAGGTACAATCTGGGTGCCTTCAAGTCGCGAGTAAATCGGTTTCTTCTAGGCGAGCGTGCTCCATCGTAGACCGCATCTTCGCTTATCATCAGGCGAGATGGCGGTCAAACGCAGGCCTATTTGTTATAAAAAATAAAAATAAATAAAAAAAATTACCCAAGTGTCCATAGAGGGTGATTAAAAAAAATAAAGACCGTGCATTTTTGCCCGAAATATTAATACGTTTAAAAAAACCCTGTCAAAACCAAACCTATCAAGCAGGGTACCTAAATAAAGTCGAATTACAAAAATATATATGTTATATGTTTAAATTTAATTAGGAATAATAAAGTTTTCCTTTAATTACAGCTATTTTAATCACAGTCGGGTTATAGATTTCTTAAACTCTTCAGCTTGTTGTTGAGTTTGAATAACTGACATATTTTTTTATTTTTTTTAGCGCTGACAGGCTAGTTTTTTGACCACAACTCACCTGATGTTAAGTGACGGTATGGTCGAAGATGGTAAAGCACACCTAGCCTAGAATAGAACTGGCTTTCAAGTGAGGCTGCCGGAACACACCGTTAGATGCTTGGCGGCAGATTTTCAACTTGAGGGTGGTAGCTAGCCAGCCGAGTACTAGAAAGTACCCTACCACCACGCTATGGTTTCCTCACGATGTTTTCCTTCACCGGCAGCTCAAACTCATTGTTGGGGTTTGAACCCACGCCCTTCGGCATGCGAACCGACCGCGCTAACCACTGAGCTATCATCGCTACAAAAGGATATAATGGAAAGAAAAGCCGGTACCTGCATGTCGGCTAGTAAAAAAATAGATTGATATTTATAGTATCCAAATTGCACCCAGTAAAAACGAAATTGCAGTGGGCAGGGATGTCCGCAGTAATTTGCCCTAAGTGCCGATCTGCTATCGTCGCGTCCCACCTGAATTACAGCCATCAAAACTTTACTGTTCCATCAACCAATGGCAATTGCAGTGGCCGAGCTTTTACAGGAAAAGTTAGGAACTGTGATTTGAAATTTTAGACGTATAAAGTTATATAGCTTTAACTTAGGTCTAGGTTTTGGATGAGGTCTGTTCATAGTTATGATGCTGAATAATTTGGGTTAAGATATCTTATACTTTTATATAGAAAATAGTCGCCGTCCACGACTGTCTGTAAACCTTCTTACTTCTAAACAACGCAATAGATTTTGATACAATTTACACTATCTTTTAAAGACATGTCTAGCCTGACAACCATAAAAAGCCGTTCCACGCGAATACTAACAAACATTTAATTAAAATTGTTGATTCGATACAAGATTTTTTTATTAATGAGATCTTAAGTTATTACACAGCCCTTCCATATGAGGTTAATTAAGTGCAAACTGTCGTTAAACTACTTCGAGTTAGTAAAGTATAGCTCTAAGTTCAACTAAGTTACGACTTGGGGCCAATTTATATCCTCCAAATGGCGGATGGCATCAAACTGCAACGTTTCGCCGCAAAGTGGATATGAATAACTTGATTTAACTTGAATCCTTTTCGAAATGTTTTCGTCGTTATGTCCTTTCTGTACATTATTTCTTTTTTTTTTTCTGGTGTGCATAATATAGAGTGTCTATCTATTTGAAAATTTATAGAGACACGGTAAAAAATTAAATTATAAAAATAAAAAAATATTGTAGAACAAAAAGTTTGTAGCGATGATAGTTCAGTGGTTAGCGCGGTCGGCTCGCATGCCGAAGGGCGTGGGTTCAATCCCCAACAATGAGCTTGAGCTGCCGGTGAAGGACAACATCTTGAGGAAACCATAGCATGTACTTTCTAGTATTCGGCTGGCTAGCTCCCTCAAATTGAAAATCTGCCGCCAAGCATCTAACGGTGTGTTCCGGCAGCCTCACTTGAGAGCCAGTTCCATTCCAGGCGAAATGTGTTTACCATCTTCGAGCGCACCGTCACTTAACAGGTGAGCTGTGGTCAAACACCAAGCCTGTCAACAAAAAACAAAAAAAAGCTAAAAACATGACAGATAGAAATACATCCGAAACTTTTATTATTTAAAAATAGTACCGCTTTAATACAGTTTTTGTCTTGAAAATAAAATAAAAAAACTCATGATACGAGCATACTATTTTCTTATCAGTTTTCTTCTTTATTGTCCGTTTATAAGATACCCTTTTTACCTAGACTAATAACTTTTCTCCTAAAAAAAATTTATTAAATTTGCGAGTTATATTCGCGTACTTCTGAGCAACAATACGGTCGAGCGGTAGATTCTATTTTCATCCTTATTCATTCATAATTAGGGAGTAATGTATGGGAAAAAGATCAGAAGCGATTTGAGGTTTGACAAATAACATGTTTTAGTTTTACACCGATCCTAACTATGGTTCATTTACAAATACCATGGCAAAAGTCATGTTTATCCTGAAGCCTCCTCTTAAAATATAAATTATAGAAAGTTTGTAAAAAAAATATTTTATTGACAATCTTTGATTTCTAGTAATTTTAATGGAGCTCAAATGATGTCATAATCATGTTTGATAATTCCTTCTTCAGATTTTGCGTTGGTCTGTTTCTCGTCTTTCTCTTTTGTTGGAGTAGGCTGAAATAAATTATTATTATTATCATATTGTACAATCCCACTGCAGGATGAAGGCCACCTTTCCCTCCTTCCATCTTTCTCTATCTTGTGCAACCTGAGTCCAGTCTTTCAAACAGGAGTCAAGTTCGTCCCTACATCTCCGTTTGAGCCGTCCAGGAAGTCGTTTGCCGTCTTGAGGGGACCACTGTGTCCTGATTTTGGCCCAACGATCTCCCGACATGTAGCTAACGTGATCGGCCCAGTCCCACTTTAAGAAGGCGGCTTTCTGAGCTACCAGGCCAGCTTCCAGCACCAGCTTGACCAGAGTAGTGAACTTATGGGTTTAGCCTTCTTACACTGAGAAATAAGACATTTCTCACAATGATAAAACTTGCGGCAAGAAATGGAACAGAAAATATAAGCAGAGCGGACAAAGAAACATAATATCGTCCTGAGTTTTGGCGGGAACGCGGTGAGCGTCGTGTCGCCCCATTGCATTTTTTTCAAAAACTAGTGTTTTTTCGAGTTTTTGTGCATAAAAATAGTGGTGTTTTATATATGAAGTGCCGAATTACAATCGCGAGTGTGGGAGAATGATATAGTGTGGTTAAACATGACTTTTCGTGTTGCTTCCAAAACTCCATCCAGAAACTTATAGTAAAGTCGCCACTACTTTACTAAGGCATGACTTGATTTGACTGGGACCGACTGGACTTGATTAAGACTAGACTTTGACTGTAACTATAGATGATAAAGAAGCTAAAAAATGAAGACTAAATATAGAAACATTGAAACTGGCAGAATGCACAGAGTGCGATGCCAAGAACAAAGAGAAAAAAAAATATCGTCCGTTAGCTATCTTGTGTGCGCCCGCAAAGGTGTTCGAGTACATCCTGCGTAGTTTTGATGCGGAATAGTTGCCATTTGGTCCCATAAAATTTTAACATAGTTTGTCCCAGTTGTTTTCATTTATTAAGGAATAAACAAGGCTATATTATTATCTATCTAATGCCTTTAAAAACGAGCCATTCCTGCATATATGTATATATATACATATATATATAATCTGAATCTCGGAAACAGCTCTGCCACCATGTGAAATACACAAACTGAGATAGTTTACTTACAAGAATGACCTTCTGTGTGACCGGCTTCATGGTATCCGCGTACGCCAACCAGAATAGGGTCACGTGGTTGGAGGAAAGCTGCCGTTCTTGCAAGGCACAGCACAATCGCCAGCGACCCATCGGCCTCAACGCTACAAATCCTGAAATAAAATTAATGCAATTCTTTTTGGCATACTAAGCACTTTATTCGTCCGTATTTTGGGAAAGCTGTTAAGTAGCTTAACCAGAGAAGTATAGTTTGATAAAGTAAGTATCACGTTTGATTAGGTTGGATATTCCAACCGTAGTTTTAGTCACATCCGGTGACCATTTTCATGGAATCAAAACCGAGTACGAGGCCTAGGCGGCCTTGTCTTGCATCACGCTAGAAGCCGTTGCGCGTCTCGTACGTGATTTGATTAAAATGGCAATAATTTTGGCAAACTCAGCATAAAATTCAAGACTAATTTTGGTCTTTAAACTTTAACTCAAACATATCCACATTATTTCGCATCCTTATTATTAGCCCACCCTTTTTCTACTTGTTTTTGAGTCTTTTCCATCCTAAGGCTGCCTGGAAGACATCACTTTTAGCGATAAAGCCACCAGCTGCTACAATTGTCTATACAAAAATGAAACCCTGTCACGCCATAACTTTACGACGAAATACTACCGATTTCATTCAACTTTTTTAAAGTGTAATAATACTGTGTAGAAATTCTTACGGAAAGAAAAATTACGAAAATTACGCAGAAAATTGGATTATTTCAGATTTTTTTTGATAAATTCCACGCGAGCGAATTAGCGGGTAAATTATTATTTTTTTCTATTGAATTAGATAAACAATTTTGTGTGAACAAAAAGAGTTCATCTGTTATCTTCACAACTCAACTTAGCAATTTAAGTTATAATAAAATTACTTATTAGTATCAAATTAGCTAGATTGTAATAACAATGAGGTATCTAAAAAAAAACAAATACATCATTAAAAGGAAAAAAAATATGTTATCTTGAGTTTATATGTTATCTGTTTATCTACTACTTTATTAATATTAAGGTTAGCATAGTATTAAGCTAGATACATCAATGTAAAAGGTTGTAATAAATATTTCGCTTCCTCTAAAGCACCCTAAATCCAAGGACTTGTACGCTAAACTTCAGCGTTCCTGTTTGTAATCCTACTTGTTAGTTTGCGTTAATCTTACCGACAATAACGGCCACCTGAAGTTTCAACGCCAACTCCTCGAATAAGGCAGGGATGTCCTGGCATACGGGGTAGTTTCTCTGAAAATTAAAGCTGAGTTTTACCTTTGGGTGGGTTAAAACTATGAAAGAGCGAAAAAAGAACTATTATTTATGTTGTCATATATACACCGTGTAATTTTAAACATTAGCAATATTGACACAAGAGGTTCAGTACTCGATTGTCGTTTCAAATAATAAATAAAAATAGGTGGTTAATATTTGACCTAATTATCCTGAGCAAACACAAAAATACGGACACTCAAATCACGCGCACCGAAACTTACATGATAGTCGCGCGCGGTCCCAGATTAGATAACAGTTACTATACTGTCTACGATGGTAGTTATGCCTTGCGCTAGCTCAGTGCGCATGGCTACGCGCTGTCCATAAATTCTGGAATCTTGGGAAAAACTTTAACCAAGGTATTCTTGTTTTTTTTTTTGTATTTGTTTCGATTTTATTTCTTTATACGTTTCATATGACCACTAACTACGATGTCTTTTAATATTGCTAAAGTTCAAGGTATCAGCCCGTATATGAATATATTTTTATATCTACATTTATATATATATATATATATAGATATAAAAATATATAATATATATATAAATCTCGTCACGGTGTTTGTGGTCGCACTCCTCCGAAACGGCTCGACCGATTTTTATGAAATGTATGTATATTTAGTAGACATGAATTTTTTTTTCAATAAAACATCTTATTTGTTCTATCTACAGTCAGTTTGTTTAAAGGTCTTCGCTCTGATCTTTAAAATCGAATAAGGGTACGTGGTTTGAGAAACCCTGATCTAGGTTAATGGTTTTTATTTCTAAACCACAATTACAGTAATAATGTGACTAACGAGGCACTCTCTCGAATGTCTCTAAGTAATTAGCACCGACGCAATGATGATCTGGTCTATGTTTCGTAAAAGTTCTGCAATGGCTATAGCCAGACGTTATCTCTAACCATTAAGAGAGCGACTTTTTCATCTAATTACTTGTTACTGTGTAAAAAATTATCAAATCTCGATGTGTAGCGGTCGGAGGACGTGGCTTCAAACCCCAACAATGATCTTGAGCTCCTGTTGAAGAAAAATATCGTGAGGAGACCATAGCATGGTGGTAGGATATTTCTAGTACTCGGCTGGTTAGCTACCACCCTCAAATTGACAATCTGTCGCGAAGCACCTAACAGTGTTTTCCGGCGGCCGCACTTGAGAGCCAGTTCCATTCCAAGCTAAGTGTGCTTTCCATCACTTAACATCAGGTGAGCTGTGGACAAGCATGTAGCCTGTTGACCATAAATATTAATAATAATGCACACACACACACGCATACTTGCACACACTACACACACACACACGTACATACTTTCACACACTACACTTGCATTCTCACAAGATAAATAGATTTAAATTCAACTTCCTTGAATATTCTACGTTTTTTATCTCAACAGTATCCATAAAAAAGCCTACTTTCCTTACTTTCTCGGCCGTTTGTCTTTGTGAGCCGGCTCTCTATTCAATTTTAAAAGTTCCAGAGATTTCGCAAAGTGTTTGGTGCACAAAGACCGTTGGAAGACCAATTTCGTATTTTATACTTTTTATACATTTTGCCCAAGCCTTTTTAAAGAACATTTTGAACATTAGAATTTACGCGGAATTGTTATAGCAAATCAAAAGGAGTCCATTGTTCTCATAATTATGAACTACTTTACTGTGAAACTAGCGTCAGGAATAGCGATAAAAATCGGCTGCTATATAGAGATATGTGATTGGCCTGGAACAAAATGTACGGAACAGCTTCACGATATCAGGGTCAGTCCAATAGTAAAAATCTACTATAGTCTATTTCTAATACTATTCCGTGCAGTGCTAAATACAAAATAAATGAAACACGATAAATTATTAACGGTATCGTCATTTTAAAAGCACAAGAAATCAGGTAGTCATGAGCACCATAGCAGCTATGGTGCTTTATTAGTATTATTTTATAAGTAAGTAAGTTTTTTGTAAGTTAAGTTACCTTATACGCAACAAGTATTATAAAGAGATGAAATCTTAATAACATTATGCGATGTTACGTTTCTCTCTAATATTAATTTATTCACTACTAAACAAGTAATTCTGTTCTATTAGAGTTTCCAGTCTCAATTAACAATATTAGAACTAAAGTTCTTACGCCTGCACAGGGGGGGAACTATACAAGAACTTTTTGGGCTGCAGCTCAGGGCCCCGTAAAAATAGGGGCCCCCAGCCCAATTAAAAACAAAATGAAGTGACTTTTAATGCTAATTTATGAAAAGAAACTTGTTGATGTTTCCCTAATTAATTATATCTTAAAATGTTTTTAAGGTTGCCTGTGAAGCGGAGCACTCTTTCTCCAGGATGTTGTTTACAGAAAACAAATATAGGACAACAATATCAAACTATTGACTAAATTATTTATCAGTTTTTTTTCATAAATTGTGATTTAACAAAGGACTTACAATATGAGGAGCAAATAAAGGAATTATGGTAACTTTTTTTTTTATGTAACAGTAATGAGAGGAACGAGACGCTCTCCTGATGTTAAGAGATAACGCCTGTCCATGACCATTGTAGCGATACACAGAACTTTGAGTAATAAAACAAAGTCCAGGGCATCGCTGCCTTGGCGCTCATTACTTTGAGACTAGATGGTTAGTCTCAATAGCCCTGTAATTTCGCTAACTGCAGTACCCTTCAAACCGGAACACAGTAATGTTTACACACTACTGCTTAGCGGCAGAATATCTGGTACTGCGGTGGTACCTACCTAGACGACCTCCTGCTAAGGAAATCTACCACCAAGTAAAACTACTAATAACCTGTTGATTTCTGTTGGGATATTGTCTCCCAGTTGCTGTTTGTGTGTCTTAGGCATACTAAATAAATAAACAATTTGATTGCCCCCTTGTTTTCGTAAGCCGTGCACCTGGTACACATGATCGCAAGCAGGTTTTTGACAAAATGGCAATTGAGTGATTATTTATTTAGACGGGCCCCTAAGTAATATTAGCCCAAGGCCCCACAAACATCTGGTCCGCTCCTGTGCCTACAAATGATTGTGGTAAATTTGGACAGATGGACTCAAGAGTAGAACACAAGGATACAAAGTTATATACAACTTAGCCACCAATTGTAGATTTTTATTAATTCCATATCCTAACTCTGTCTGTTCAAATGAGCCTAGAACCCCAATATATATTTTGCCTCGATGATTTGTAGACGAGGCCTAGAAAGAAGTTATCTCTTTATATAAATTTCGTATCACGTTGTTTGTCCGCGATGAACTCCTCAACTACTGAACAGATCTTAACCAAATCTTGCACACTGTGTGCAGTTTGATCTAACTTGAGAGATAGGATAGTTTAATCTCAATTTATAATTTATAATAAATACTTTTTTTTTTTTTAATACATACAGCACCCCCTTACACAGAACAAACAATTGTTTACACCATAAAACGTTTGTTCTGGGCGGGAATCGAACCCACGCCCCACGGCTCTTAAGGCAGACAATTGGACCAATTAACCAATGAGCCAACAGGGCTGTCAACGGTGGTAGGGGATTGTAAAAAGGTCTAGTAAAAGTTGAAAATCTGCCGCTAAGTATCTTATGGTGTGTTCCAGCAGCCTCACTCAAAAGCCAGTTCTATTCCAAGTTAGGTGAGTTTACAATCTTCAACCACATCGTTACTTTAAATCAGGTGAGCTGTGGTCAAAACACAAAGCTTGTCAACAATTAAAAAAATAAAATAATTACAGCGATTATTGAACCCCTGGAGGTTGAATCAAATTCTAAAGCTATCCCAAGGAAGTTATCTCGAGTCACCACTAGATATTGTAACTACTCAAGATGACCAACTAGTTCAGCAAACGTGACATAAATTAAGGCAAACTTTGACAATATATAGTTACAGTTTTCAGTCGCCAAGCTGAGTATTAATTGACACGGCTCTCTAACAAGCAAACCAAATAGTAAAACCATCTAATTTGAAACTATTCGGAAACTAACCTCATACCGTACGACATAGAGTTCAAATAGTTAAGAGTTTTTAACATTTATTAGGGAAAACTCGTTAAACTCAAAATTCTCGAATTAGACAGTTGTTTCGTGTTATAGGGGTGAGAAATTTTCTTCTTTATAAATAGACTATGGTTAGAATATATATGTAGATTTATTTGCTGAATATTTATTTGTCTAGTCCTTGATTAAACTGCATTTATGTTTTTATTTAATAGAAACATTTTTCTTCAAAATCAACAACTTCTCGCAGACAAAAGAATTGAGATGTAATAATTTTTGATAAATAAAAAATATATATAATATAGATTATATATTTTGTAGTGGTGATAGCTCATTGGTTAGCGCGGTCGATTCGCACGCCGAAGGACGTGGTTTCAAACCCCAACAATGAGCTTGAGCTACTGGTAAAGGAAAACATCCTGAGAAAACTATAGCATGGGGTACTTTCTAGTACTCGGCTGGCTAGACTACCCTTAAGTTGAAAATCTGACGCTAAACCTCTAACGGAGTATTCCGGTAGCCTCACTTGAGAGCCAGTTCCATTCCAAGCTAGGTATGTTTGCCATCTTCGACCACACCGTCATTTAACATCAGGTGAGCAGCTCAATTAGTCATAACGATGTTTTTTACTGAGCATTTATTTATCATTGACACTAACATGAGATAAATATTTGACATACCATATTTTTTTTTATATATATATATTTTTAATTTGAAATGTTTTTTCTTTTTAATTATGTGACATAAAATTAAATGTAAATGTGTGTCGTTTTTATGCTAATAAATAAATTTGAATTTGAATGAAAACTCTCACATTGGCTATTAACAGTGGCTTAAAATTAATTTTAGGGTATGAAATACCATGTTACCTTTACGTATTCTAGAATAGTCATTGTTGTGACATCTTGTTGCCACATGGTTAGCCGTCGCAGTGACTGATAGATCATCTGTGGTGTAACCTACGGATAAAATACTACAAACCATGGAGTTAACACATTCAGAGAAACACAACTGCTAGACAAGAATAGCTTAAAAAAAAAGTGAAAGTAATAAAACGAACGATACGGTCTCCTGATGGTAAGAGATAACGCATGTCCAAACCCATTGCAGCGATACACAGAACTTTGAGTAGCAAAACAAAGTTCAGGGCGTCGCTGTTTTGGCGCTCATTACTTTGAGACTTTAGATGGTTAGTCTCAACAGCCCTGTAATTTCGCCAGCTGTAAATATACAGTAAAAAAATAATCTTATTTAACAAGTACCACAAGTGGCAGCTTTATCGCTAAAAGTGATCTCTTCCATGCAACCAAGAATGGAAAATACTTTACTGATTAAGAACACACGGGCGATGATTATGATTATCATAGATATGTTTTTTTTTGTCTATACGTTGTAAGTACGCGGTTGACCACATCCTGCCTTATGTTAAGCAACGATATGGTATAGGAACACGCTTATCTAGAAGGAACCTGTTTACTCTTGATTTGAAGACACCCAAATTATAATTTTCGGGAACATGGACTCCGGCAAAGAGTTCCGCATCTTCACTGCGCGAATCAAGAATGCGGAGTTGACGCGCTCAGTGCGCACATGCTGAACTAACATAACCTAACGATTTCAGCTCTATATATTTCCATTGGACGAGACGACATGGATGTTGCTAATGGGATATGTCATTGCATCTTACTGATTTTTGTGCCATACTATGTATTTTTATATAGAACGTCGAAGCCACATCATAAAAACAAACACTGACACTACGCAGCGCACTGCGTGGATCCGCTCCTGTAAATATGCCAATATATCGCCAATTAGTCTTTTAATCACAAACTTACATCGCAAAATTGTGGCGTCTCTTTTGGGTCTTCTGGTTGTAAAGTTTTAGTATTCTCACACAGCGAGGATAACATCAGGCTTCTTGAGCCAGCCTGGATGCACTCCGATCCTGAACATCATTACTTTTATAATAATCAATCGGCAGAAGACAGGCTTTACATTCGTGATTGTGGGTTCTCAGACTTATACTCGTGAGAATTTACGTACGGACTTTAAAACTCACAGTTGCTTTTCATTGATTTCATCTATAAAACTGTATCATGTCAGCGAAGTGTTATATTATGTGATGAAATTTACACATTAATATTGGAAAATTGTAAGTTATTATAGTTGTAGTTGTGTATTGGAAGGGTACTTTCTAGTACTCGGCTGGCTAGGTACCACCCTCAAGTAGACAATCTGCCGCCAAATATCTAACGGTGTGTTCCGGTAGCCTCACTTGAGAGCCTATTCTATTCCAAGGTAGGTGTGTTTACCATCTCCGACCACAACGTCACTTAACAACAGGTGGGCTGTGATAAAACATTAAAAAAACGAAAGTGTCCCAGTGTGTGTGTGTGTGTGTGTTTGCTACTTTTCCATGTTGTAAAGGTGTAACAAATTTAAATTTGAAACGCTAAGCAAATAGGCAGTTGAAACTTAGGGGCAAAGCTATATAGTCTCCCATAATGGGTAAAGCAATAGACAAGCTCATACTTACTAAGTATGTTTTCGTGAAACTTCTTGGAAATGTTCTGGATTCCTGCAAGGTACAAACATGATGCCTTACGTAAATAACTAGAGCTCAGATTTACTAACATCCCAAACTATATGAGGAATTACTCTGGAATATTTACTTGTAAAAAAATCATAAGGAACTCTAGTAGAGCTGGTGAGATTATTTATGTCAGAGGTGACAAACAAGCAAACGGGTTGCTGTTGGTAAGCAATCATTGTCACCTTTAGATATCATCATGATATGTATGATACTGATATATCAGCACTACATAAATATAGGTACGTTGCTGACCTTTTAAGATTCTATTAAAAGTTAGAACGCTTTTTGAAGAACCCAATGTTGTCACGTCGCTAGAATACTGAGGAAGCTAACTGGTGAATTCGTGAAGTAGGTAATTTACATCTTAAACGGAAGAATTTACTAGGTGCATATGTGCTCATAAAATGAATCTGTCCTTAACTTGACCGCAGTTGTTACTTAAATGAATGAAAATTTACCATACTGTAGTAATATTTACAATCAGTGGTAATTCTATTTAACCAACCACTGTGGAATTTGAACATTTAAAGTTGCCTAAATTTTAGGCATGTACATTTGTAATCTTGAGTACCTTTTTTCTTTGAACAGGGCTTCACTCTCCTATGTTCTCCACGTCTCTTCTCTTCTTCTCTATCTCTCCTCAGCACTTTATATCTGTTGAAAAGTAAGTATCCTTTCTATCCTTAATATAATTCATCACCATCAGCCATAGGACGTCCACTGCTGGACATTGGCCTCCTCCTGGGGGGGTTTTACCAATACTCGCCACGCTTGGCAGGCGGGTTGGCGAGCGCAGTTAGGTGTGATTGTTCAAGGAAGACGCTGCTGCCCATCTTCCGGATTACATACCTTAGCCGACTCTTACGGCAACCACGGGTAGAGAGAGTGGGGTACTATTCTTACGCCGGCACCACCACGGCAAAATAATATAATATAATTAGACGAAATTAAACAGCAAATATATAAATAAGTACTTATTTAATACAATTTCAAAATTTTATAAACGTGTGACAACGCTACCTTCTGCGGCAGCAACGGTGACCACAGTATTGACATCCAAAATTTTTTGGAGACACGGTTCCTGAAGACTGCCTACTGAAGATCGTTGACGTGGACTGGGTTGGTTTCCTCTTAGCAATTCTGGGTTTGGTCAATCTACGCTTCATAGGTTTTTTAGTGAGCCGTCGTGGCATTAGCCGCTTCTCAATCCGGCCAGTCGGTATTTTTCTTTTCTTTTTCTTTTCTGGCAGTTTCGATTCTTTCACTGCCGACGGCGGTTTAACTATTTTATGCCTGGTGTTAGCTATCTCCACGCGACTGCGCACTGATACAGAGCTCGAACGGGAGCTCACACTGTCCATCTTAGAATCTCCACCATCGTCTTCAATTTTGTCATCGTCGCTACTATGACCTTCTTTCACACTTTCTTTCCTACTAGTGGAAGGCTGTTCTTCTATAAAGTTATCATCTTCCATCGTGAGTTTTTTCAAATATTTAAGGTACCTAAAAATTTTGCCTTTATTTGTAAATGGCTAGTTGTTTAAAAAAAAAATATCTGCCAGAAATTTAGCTCATTTGTAAATCGGAACGTCGTTAGAAATTTGAAAGCTTTGGCTCTGTCAAATATGGCTACGAATATTCGATTGTTTGCTGCTTTCTTTTCTACTATACAGACTTTTTCGTTGGAAGTGATAAGGTTTGTAACTTGTAATATCTGAAATACTCGCCAAGCATGGCAGGCTGGTTGGCGAGCGCAGTTAGGTTGTGATTGTTCAAGGAAGACGCTGCTGCCCATCTTCCGGATTAAATCCTTTAGCCGACTCTTACGGCAAAACTATTTATTATTTCCTAAATAGATAATGAATAGAATTCCATTGCAATCAGCTCTCGCTATCAAACTTTCAGCGTAGCGAATAAACGAGAACGTCTCATAGACACGATAAACCAAATAGGTGTGTTTACCATCTTTGACCACATCACTTACAACTAGTGAAATTATACGGCCATCGAATGTTCCAAGTAATTAGCGCCAAAACGGCGATGCCCTAGACATGTTTTATAACTTTGTTGCTCTATCTTTTACCATCACGAGAATTTGTTTCATTACTATTACATACATAAATTATTATCTTAATCTTCATCAATTAAAATAAACCATACTATAAGCAACTATAACAAAAGTATATTTTAATAAATCAAAAATAATGGACTAGTTAGTATCTTCGCTCACTGCTGTGGACCTCATCAAGAGGTGCGAGAATGACTAGACCCCGACTCGCTAAACTCCGACGAACTTTTTTTTGAACCTTGTCTATCGGAAACCGAAGACTCGGTACTAGAACAAACAGGACTTAAGCGCAGCACCCGTTGCTGTATCATTTTATTTTTCTTCTTATCTTGTGAGGTTTTATTCTTAGCTTTCTCGTTTTTCTTAGGCGTGTATATCTTACGATACGCACGACCTCTTAATCTCTTCCTGGACTTTTTGATAATTGGATTGTATTGCATTCTCCTATCCCTTATAACATTCCTGATCTTTTCCTTTGCTATACTCTTCGACTCTCTGTGTAAACTCTCGCGCAAAATGACGAGGATGTCTGTTCTTTTACGGGAGCGTTTAACTGGCCCTTTCGCTTTGGAACTTGGTCCAGGAATTACTTGTAGCATACCAATTCCATCGCCGTGATTCATAGGAGCGTCTGTGGCCTTGTCAGACTGATTGTCAACCAGGTTTTGGGTCCTCTGGTCTGTCTTCGAGTCTATCGGTAGGAGTTCCTGGTCCAGAATTTCCATAGCGTTGTGGATGCTGTGATGCACTTCTTCGTCCATTGTAATAATATTTCAGAAAAATATATTGGAAACGTAGAAAAACATGTAAAATTTTCACTTGATTGAAAATATGTTGAAAAATCATAAAACAAAATTACAACAAATGTCACAGAAATGGCAGAATTGTTAAAATCAAAAATTAAAATGCTTTATAGGTCTAAAAAATAAAAAAAGAGTATTGTATACAAAAAAAAAGGTTTAAAGAAGTGTAACCACTATAAGTTTACTAAATGATTCAAATTCTAACAATGAATTTGAGCATGGTAGTAGGGTATTTTCTAATACTCGGTTGGCTAGACTTCGGCTTCGGAAGCACCGCTCAGGATCACTCTTGAGCTTTAGACCACAAGTCGTAGCCACAAAACTACGTAGAATCCGAGCGTTCTGTGCTCTGTGTTCTAACCCTACTTTATGTCGGGGTGTTCTATGTCGGTTCTTCATACATATCTACCTAACTTATGCATGTGAGGGTGCTTTATAATATGTATCTTGTTACTAATGTCGAACAATAACTTCTCAATAAAATCTAAACGAAAAAATTAAGATATACCTTCATTGTATTTTCTTTTGCCGAATTTACTTTCATTTATTTGCACTACTTTTCCGGGTCCACCAATGGAATATGACTATTGTCTAGCAATAATAGCTGTTCCAGTCGCCAATAGTGGAGCTAGTATAGCATAGTGTAGCTACTAATGTGTGGTGTGCTTTTATCGTAATTTGGGATACGTTCTACGTCCAAATCTGCCCTGTTTCTAAAAACCCTTCCACTGCTAGGTGCAGGCCTATTATGTTATCATATGTTTATTAATTTATTTTATAACTCAATTTTTTTTTAAATCGATAAGCATTTATTTCCTTACAATAAGCCGCGAGTGTGTGTAAGAGGATATTATTATCTCGCACCAAATTTACCGCCGCATTCATGCCGCGGACTTCTAAAGTCAACCCCAGACCGCATCTTCGCTTAACATTAGACGAGATAGCGGTCACACGCAAGCCTATATTTAATTTAAAAAATACAAATTGAAATAGAACACCCAGATACAGAATAAAAAGCAATGTAGGTAATGTAGGTACATTTAAATGTATCGCAGGAGGCAAGAGTTCTGCCGACTGAGTGATAAGGCAATGTAATAAGTGTATGAACGAAATTTGAAAAAAAAAAACAAATTTTCAATTTGTAATAAAATTAATTTAATAGCACTTTGAACTTAAATTAAACAGAAATAAGTACCTAATGAACTAATGTTATGGCTGCCCTCACAAAACCCCACACAAACTGTCTCAGTAAAGATATTTATAAAAACTGTATCAGACATTTTATTATATTTATTTACAAATCAATATTAGTTCCTCGTTAATTTTGATGTACAAGTTAAATCCGTCTTTTTGTTAAGCGTAGAAAAAGTCATGGTCGATTTCAAAATGATTTCTCGTCGACAACTCTGATGCGATGTTAGATGGTATTTTATCTGAAAGATTGAAATATTAGCTTAGTATATTTAATTTATATTACATCGTTTCAAATCTCTTTGTTGGACAGTACCTTGGATACAAATAGAGTATACGAGTATTATCACATATAACTAAATAGTATAAAATGAAGTTGTCTTTGACGTATGTCTTCCTTACTACGCAACTGATTTTGCTACAATTCTTTATTTATTCAGATAATTTATTACAAGATTTTACAAATTCCGTGCGAAGGTCGCTAATATTTTATTAATATAAAGTTAATATGTTGAAAGAAGGGGTTGCAATCCAGCACCATTTTCAATCCAGCGGGATCTTTGCTGGATTGACTTCAATCCAGCGGGATCCCGCGAATTCCGCAAAGCAATAACTTTTTTCGAAATTTAAATAAATATTCTTTGTTATACAATATTTAAATGTTTGTAAAAAATCTACAATATCTTACTACACCTACTTGACTAATAATAATTTTACTATTTGACTTTTTATTTATTAATAAACATTTCAAAAGCAAATACAGTGGACCCCCGGTAATCCGACAAACGTTTTGCAGGGCAGTGTCGGACTATCGAATTTGAAAAGAATCAGGAAAATCAAGAAACATAAAAACAAGTAATTACAAAATTCACTTACCATTACATCTATAGACGAGATTAGACCAAATTATCCTCTCTTGCGAGAAACAGAAGACGCCGAGCCTGCCTCCCTTCAACGTGAAGTCGTAGATATTGCCTGAGTCAGCTACAAGGCGATTGTTTTCGTAGATCTTGAGGCGGATGAGACCGATCTTAGGCCGGTGGAGGAGGCGCCAACGGTATGCAGTCTTCTCGCGCCAACCGACATTGCGAGGATCTTTCCAGAGCAGAGTAACCTGGCAATACGTTTAATTTTTAATGAAATGACGACCAGCGTTAGCTGACCACGTCCAGTTGTGGATCTTTATTGGTCCACAACTGGACTGGAACTAAACTGGAACAAATTGGTCCAAAACATACAATATCTATATCTATCTTTACGTGCGCGGCCCGCAGTGCGATACAAGACAAGGGCGCGCGCGCGTTGTAATCAGCTTTGTCTCCATGATGAAGGCCACCGAATGTGGTCGAAACGATAATCGGAGTTTCCGATATAATTAAATGTGAGAAATCCCACATAAGTAAAACAAAAATGTGTTAAAACTACGACAGTTTGCATAGCAAGAATATACAATTCTGGGAACCTTGATATTCTATGAAACATTCACTGATGCAAAAGTAATCTGGACTATTCTAAAATAGGGGAAATCAGACTTTTACATTAAATTGCTTAATGGAACAAAAAAATTATTAGGTTCAATTGTAAATGCTCTTTTTATGATTTGTACTTCTTACCAATATCTTTACCATACAACTAAGTTCTAATTCTATAATATTCTGAGCATTTAAAAGATCAGAAAATATCAGATAGTATCCATTTTTAACTAAACTATTTATTTAAAATTTTCTTCTGCATATTCTTTGCGAATGTGCATCTCAGCTGAAAGTTTAAAAATAAAAAAAAATTACTTCTAAATCCAGATCAAATTTTTTTCCATGTTACGTAACATCTTTACCTGGTCAGGAGTAGACTCGGTATGCCACAGGGCATTCCTCATGTTCTTCCCTGGGCCAGTCTTAGAGTGCACCAGTTTAAGCTGTATTCCGGGCTCAGCGACTGCGCGGAACGGAGACGTCTGCCAATAGGTTTGGACGTTCTTCTTCCACATTACCACGTAGAAACGCTTGTTGTTCTGATATCTAAGGTGATAAAACTATCAATTATTATTGATAACTATAAAAATTAGAGCTAGTTAATTGAATAATTATGTGCCATGGATAGATTTTCTTAATGATCTTTTATTAATTGTTATGTATTTTATTACTATGAGTTACGTTAAATATTCATGTATTGTCCTACAAAGAAATTAAACAAAGGAAACCAAAGATAGAAATCTTAACCATACACAATAATTTTCTTCAAAATCGGTCCGGCCTACATACAGTACGAACCGAAGAAATATATATGTATGTAGAGATATGCATACATACGTATAAGTATAAATATATATAAGTAAATTTACATACGCATACGTATACGCATATGCATGCACATTGCACATACACATATACACAAAACATCCATACTGAAATAATGAAGAACAATATTAAAACTTTGTAGTGTTATTGTATTTGGCAGCAACTTTTTAATTAGTTTTACCCAAATATGAATCCAACGTAGTCATCATCGATCTGCGTATCAACAAAGAGCGTTCCTTCGAAGTCGACTCCGGTGAAATGTTCGTAGCCCACAGCGAGGCCGGGGTCAGAGTTCAGGGTCTGAGTTATCTCAGCACCTTGATTTTTGATCTCCCAGTTGGGATCTTGTTGCGACTCGCCTTCGGGGTCTAAACGGACTGTCATGTAGTTACTGGGGAGAAAGTATTAAAATTATTGAGATGATGTAAAGATATTATTTGATACTTGAGTGAAATAAGAAAAATCTAATTCGCAGTAATCTGCCGTCCTTATGAAAAGTGCAATAACTTGGCTTCCGCTATATTCGGCTCATTTTCCTGAATACGGATATGTACTTAAGTCAGAAAGCCCAAAAACCCGAGTTATTGCACTTATCATAAGGACGGCGGAGTTGTTTTCGATATGAGCTAAAAATTATGTTTTTTTTATTCTAAAGTTAATCAGTAGTATATTATGTACACTCTATGACTCGACCCATTACAATAAATTGACACCTGAAGTATAAGATCTTACATAGAAAGCTATTTTATTAGTGTTTTACGTGTTTGGCGTGAGAAAACGGCAAACTGGATTCAAAATGTTAGCCCATAATATAGATAGATTCGAAATAGGCAAGATTACATTAGAAAAGGTATAACATATGAATGTATAAGGTAGATTATTTCATTTATTTAATACTCCACGTACACCGAGGTCCGTGACCTTTGTCAACTTTTTAATTACAATATTTTTACTTTATATACAATAGTTAGTACTAGCTAGTTTGTGTGTATACCGCGAGCAGATCAACGACCCACAAGCAAAACCCGATCACGAGTATGACGCATGTGCCAGCCATCGCCCTCCTCAACCATATCTGAGGGAAGAGAGCGTCCGACACACGACGCCGCCGCAAGAAGAAGCCTTGGATGGTGAGCATGAATGCTCAAAGCGTACACACAATCCTTATTACTATTTACAGTAGATTTATGACAAGTCATAACTTCAGTATTAATATACCACCCGAAAGCTTCTGACATAGGAAAATACAAAGTATCTGAATTGAAACATCAATGTCATTGTTGATTGTAAAATACATGCTTTTGTTAATTAGCTAACATGCGCCCGCAACTTCGTCTTCATTGACTTAAGAAATTGAGAGAAAAAATAAACATGTGTAAGTAAGAAAAAAGCTAATTTTAATTCATTATGAAACTTGCATACTTAATTACCTAGATTAATATAAAGGATACCTTTTATTCCGGAATAATGTTCTGTTTTTCACATCTATACCAAATTTCAAGTGGTTATATGATGTAGTTAGTTTTTTGAGAATCCCACAGGAACCTAATATTTTTTTTATATATCTTTCCTAATCCTAATATTTATTTTATATATGTTAATCCAAATAATAAACTATATGTGGGCCAAATTTTAAATGGGGGGGGTAAAAAACATACAAACTTTCACATTTATAATATAAGTAGGAGTAGGATAACAATTTAAATGTTTACCGGAAATCAGTACGGTAAATCCGAGAATTGTTGGGACAATTATCGATTTCATTGATCACTTTGTCTCCGTCGAAATCGTTGTCACAGGCATCACCTGTTCCGTCATCTGCAAGATCGAAAATTCGTAAGGGCACAGTAAGGTACGGTAAGGTAATGGTACAGAGCTGTTGAGACTAACTATCGAAAGTCTTAAAGTAATGAGCGCCAAAGCAGCGATGCCCTGGACTTTGTTTTGCTACTCAAAGTTCTATGTATTGCTACAATGGTCGACAGGCGTTGCATTTGTCTCATTCCTATTACATAAAAAAAGCACAGCAAAATACTTAAAAAGATCGTTGACGATAGCCTAACCTTCTTTCATTAGACTTCTTCTCCGCAAGAATATAAGTCGAACGTGAAGTAACAGCGACAGAAAACATCGTAAGAAAGTTATAATAAGCTGTATGGTAAGCCAGCTTTTTAACCGCATTTGAGTAAAAAATCTCTTGTCAAACACCTAACGATATTACAGCAGACTCTTTGCCAGTTAGTTTTCATCCAACAACGTTCTATATAAGGGGAACTGTGCTGAAACTCCAGTCATAAAAACTGACATATTGATTCATTGATTCAGGTCATTTAAAAATTAATACACACTGTTAGAATCCTTCTGATCTCTATTGGGTACAAGAGAACAGTTGTCTTCAACATCGATGATGCCATCACCGTCATCGTCGTCATCACAAGCGTCTCCCTTTTCATCACCATCAACGTCTTGTTGGTCGCTGTTTGGGACTAGAGGACAGTTGTCGAGCCCGTCTTGTATACCGTCTCTGAAATCAAGAAGTGTAATTTGAATACTAAATATCTATCTATCTATAGAAAGTATATGGGCAATAACATCCATCTTTAAAGGTAAATAAATATCGTAGGACATTACAGACAGCGCCTCTGACACCAAACTAAGCAAAGCTTGTACTAATGGAGTCAAATGACTGATAGTATTTTTTTTTAAATAATGTTTGTATATACATACATATAATACATACATTACACTCAGACACAAAAGAAACATTATCGTCATATAAATGTTTGTTCAGTGGGACCTACAGCTCTTAAAGCAGATATACTACCAAAGAGCCAACCGGGCTTATCAGGTAATTTTAGTATCCAATATATCTTTAACTAATCTACATAAGAATACATCATCAAATAGAAAAAATATAATGATGTATGTATATGTTGAAACATGAATCAATTGCATGTATCCTCTCACTATTTAAGGCTATATCGCCTCATATTCTACTTAGACGTAATTATGAAATGTTTTCTTCTTTATATTCGTATTATTTAGTCGGTGAAATATCTGTATGGCGAATAAATTTTACATAACTCTAAATATCTATCTACATTATTTGTCTATACTGAAGCGTACTCACTGATCTCTATCCACGTCACTATCACAAGCGTCGCCAACGTTGTCCCTATCAGCGTCCTCTTGCGAAGGATTCCGCACTCGCGGGCAGTTGTCACAAGCATCCCCAATCCTATCTCCGTCGATGTCTTCTTGTCCCGGGTTGTACTTACGGGGACAGTTATCACTTTCGTTGGGGATATCTGTCAAGCATATAAAATGTATGTAATGTCGATTCTATTTGCTGCTGCTTTCGAAACATAACTCACTCAGTCGCAATCCATGACTATAGCAATATAATCTATATTACCGTCATCGTCCATATCAGAGTCGCAGACGTCTCCATGTCCGTCCCCGTCGGTGTCTTCCTGTCCCGGGTTGTACCGCCGAGGACAATTGTCGCATGCGTCCCCGTGCTTGTCGCTGCGATCGTCATCGCGGTCCAGTTGGTCGGGATTTGATACTAACGGACAATTATCCTGAAAATAATTTTGTTATTGTATGATCGATTTGATTCGAATGACTATTATATGTCATACAAATCATTTTCTTTAGCATTGCTTCACGATTTGATTGCCTTGCTTGACTGGTTGTTTTGCCTAATAAACTGTAGGTTGCGAGCTCGATTTCTATCCAGGACATTTATATGACGAGAATAGATGTGTGTTGGTGTCTGGTTGTTCTAAAATTATCTATGTATTTACAAATAAAAACATAAAGTTTCTCACTTCTGGATTTTGTAGTACAAGCTTTGCTTAGTTCGGGGCTAGATAGTGCTGTACAAAATCTTCGTCCAATATCCTCTATATAGGAACCTTAATATTATTTGTTAGGATATAAATACTTATTGTATTATTCCAAGATACTTTGATAACTATCCAAATAAAATCCATCTAAATCTATTCAACCGTCACGGAGTTTAGCTAACTCCAGATGATATTAGTGAGAACCTGTAAAAATTTGAATCGTCTTAAAAATTACCAGTCAAACCTTGTAACTTACAATATTTAAAACCATTCTTTGTCATTGTCTGTGACTGGAATTTCATGGCTGTTTTTATCGGCGTCTTCTTTCTTTGAGTTACCTATATATTTCAGCGCAATTGTCGGTCTCAACCCTCGTCGCACCTAAGAATATAATTTCACTCACCGGAAAGTTTGGAATTCCGTCTCCATCAGCGTCAGGGTCGCAAGAGTCTCCTATTTGATCTCCATCGGCATCTTCTTGACCTGAATTTGAGACTTCTGGACAGTTGTCGGCCTTACAAGTAGGCTCATTGCAAGGTAGCGCATGGTCGGGGAAGCCGTCAAGATCTCGATCTGGACCGCAAACAGTGCCGTTACCAGCCCATCCAGTCTGCGAAGGTAATTTAATGTTATGTATAGTGTTCGATCATGTTTATTTATATCTCAAATTTTATTGATAACCTAACACACTAATGCTGAAACCACGAAAATACATTTACAGGATATACAGGACTTTGATATATCCCAAGGTTCGAGGTACCGATGCAACGGGCATAAGTAAGCGTAATATTTTATTATTTTAGAGAGATCCTAAATACTGAATATTCAGAATATTTGCTTTTATTTTAACTATGCAAAATGGAGCTACGATTATTTTTCTGTAATGAGATCTGCATCAATTTCTACTTACAGCACAGACACACTTGTATCCGTATTCGCAGACGGCGTTGTATCGCCGACACTGTGCAGGGTCGCACCTCTTCACCAGCTCTCCAGCATCGAGACATGGCCGCGTTGTGTTCACGTAGTAACTGCCTCCGCAAGGTACGCAGATGTACGAACCCTGGATGAACATAAACCAGCAATATTTAACATTAAAGCTTTTTTTAGAGAAAGGCAATAACTTGAAGGAAATTAACACAACGAGCTCACAGCACCGAGCATCATTCCAGAACTTTTAATTATAGACTGCCGGAATAGAGTGAGAATAAATGCATCTATGCAGTAAACATAATTATTGCAGCTAAAACTTATTATTCCAACTCGACTACATCTTGATTTTCAATGACTTTTAAGCTATTTTATCAACATTTTCAGCGGATAAACCACCGACAAAGTTATTGTTTCATAATTTTATTCGCTTCTACAAATGTGTTTACAAAATTTACCGGACCTTGAGACACACCTTCCTCGCTTTTTGCGTCTTTCTGGAAAACTCGTTTAGGTTTTACCACGGACAGAGTCTATAACCATTTGTACAGTACGCTATACTTACCGGGGTATTTACACAGAGTCGTCCACGGTTACAGCTGGCTCGTCCCTCGCTGCACTCATCAATATCCACACACATTTCTCTTCTAACTTCCCTTCCCGCTCCGCGCCAGCCCTGACTACCCGAGTACCCCGGAGGACAAGCCCCACATATGAAGCCCCCTTCCTCGTTCTGACAAGAGACTTGTTCGTCGCAAGGCTTTATGAGATCACACTCATCTATGTCAACGCATGTGTATCCTGTGAAACAGCAATAAGGTCGAATTTATACAATCATAAATATTACCTAATCTTTTAGGTAATATTTATGATTGTACTTTTTTACTCTTCAATATTTCCATAATTTGTTATTAAATGTTTCGGACTATATATCTTAAGCTAATTTAAATTGTATTTTATTGGGAAACAAGTGTTCATTAGTATAATATCTTGACTTCAAAGAGTGGTTATACTGCGGTTATACATACTTTGCTGGTGTTAATTATCAATTTGAACATTATCCTTTTTCATAGTCAATACTACACTATTAAAAAAATTACAACCTTTAACCTTTTGCCCCGTTACTTTTACTTCCTAAAACTCTAAACAACTTTTAACTGTACTAAAGTCAAACTGAGAATATTTGGAACAATAATATGTAAAAGACTGTCTGATATGTTGTACTTGCCATTCCACTCGAATCCCTTGGGGCACTCCTCGCAGTCGTAGTAAGGGTTAGAAGCTTTGGGCGTGCACCGCCTGTCTCTACATGGTCTCCTCGCATCGCACACATGCTGGCACTGTTGCCCGTTGCCAACATAGCCAGCCGGACACGACCCACAGCGAGGGCCTGATGATGTTTCTGTACATTCTACGCCTATAGGAAAGATATTATATAATAAAACCAATTTTAGGGTCTAAGGGCCTAAATAAATTTCTAAATACTTTTAGGGTAGCATTTATGAGTAATAGACCAACTTTATAAGATTCATTTTTGTTTTTGTTTTTTTTTTTTATTATTGACGTGTTTGATCATATTTCACCTGATGTTAAGTGCCGGTGTGGTCGAAGATGGTAAGCACGCCTAGCCTGGAATGGAACTGGCACTCAAGTGAGGCTACCGAAACACACCGTTGGGTGCTTGGCAGCAGATTTTTAACTTGAGGATGGTAGCTAGCCATTCGGGTACCAGAAAGTACACTCGTTACCACTATGCTATGGTTTCCTCACGAAGTTTTCCTTCACCGGCAGCTCAAGCTTTTTGTTGGGGTTCAAACCTACGCCTTTCGGCGTTAAAGCGACCACGCTAACTACTGAGCTATCATCGCTACTATTTTTTCTTTTCTTTATGCGGTTACTTACTTACGTTTAATTATATCGGATACTCCAACAATAGTTTCGGCCACATCCGGTGGCCTTCTACATGGAGACAAAGTTGAATACAACGCGCACGCGGCATGATTAATGATCATTGATTGATTTAACGATTAATTTTATTAACATCGGATTTTGTTTAGCCTACCATACAATACTATTGAATAATGAATTTTTTGCAGTAGAATTACAGATGTTTGTCAAGGCACGATTTATGATTTATTAACGACGATACGAACCTTGAAAGCAAGTGATTGCTCGGCATCCTAGTCTGGAGCATTCTTGTCCATTGCCGTGAAAACCTGAAGGGCAGGGTCCACATCGGAAGGTACCGTCTGGCAGGTCTTTGCATGGAACTCCTTTGGATAACAAACTAGATTAAACTACGGAACATTACTAAGAAAAAAATTAATATTAGGATACTGTGAGATATTTCAAGTTAATTCTTTCAAGACTAATAGTGTATCGTTTCTCTTCGTTTTCTGATGCTCTAAATTGGGAGAGTGCATACACGGCTCAACTAAAATGGAGTACCATACCATTATGCAATAGCTTCTATTCTCAAAGGGCATGTTCAGTTACACTTACGTCCTCCAAAGCATGGATTTGAACTGCAAGAGGATCGACAAGTCTGTCCGTCGCTGGTCTGTCTGCCTGGACATCGTTCACATCTGTAACCCTGGTCGGTGTCGACACATCGCTCCACTGTGGAATATTAAGAAAGAATTGAGAGTTTTCTTGAAATTGAATAATTATTATCACTATACATATTATAAAACAAAGTCGTCCGCCGCGACTGTCAGTCTGTCTGTTCGCGACAAACTTAAAAACTACTGAACGGATTATCATACGAGTTTTACCAATAGATAAAGTGATTCATGAGGAACGTTTAGCTACATAGTTTGTCAAGGTTTGGTGTAAATTGGTTGAGATATAATTATAATTGTTGGAAGTAACGGAAAAAGTCAAGCCACTTGGGTGCTTACATCGAAAACACTGCCTAATCTCTTTGAGATATAACAAAACAATTCATGGTGGGATATTCCTCTTCTATAGGTCTACAAAAAAGTCCACGGTGGCATATATCAACCTCTTGAGGATAACTTACCGATTCTTAGTTCCCGTGCGAAGCCGGGGCGGGTCTCTAGTATACTCTCAATGAAATTATTACTTAGTAGTAGATCTTCTTAGCAGGAGGTCATCTAGTTAGGTACCACCGCAGTACCAGCTTTACCAAGCCGCCAAGCTTTACTGCGTAAACATGACTGTGTTCCGGTTTGAAGGGTACTGCAGCTAGCGAAATTACTGGGCTGTTGGGACTAACCATCTAATATCTCAAAGTAATGAGCGCCAAAGCAGCGATGCTCTGGACTTTTGTTTTATTACTCAAAGTTCGGTGTATCGCTGCAATGGTTATGGGCATGCGTTATCTCTTACCATCAGAAGAGCGTCCAAATAGTCTTATTATTTTTCCATTAAACAAAAGGAAACAAAGTATTTCTTTTTTGTAATAGAATAATAAATTTATCCATTAAATTTATTCTAATTTTGCATGACACAATTTTTTTATATCCCTTATTTCCCCGAGCACGACGAAGCCAAATATGTAGGGATTACATGTCTGTAAAACATTCAAACTAGATCTCACCATTCACCACGGATACCACAGGAGTTTTACACGTTTTAAATTTAGTAACTAAATTATTTTTACCTCCGGAACAAGGCCTCCTATTACATAAGACAGGCCGGCACCTTTTGCCGTCTCCCTCCATGCCTTGAGGGCACTCTCCGCACTCGAATCCAGTCGCTACGTCCCGGCACTCTACACCTATTTACAACATAACACCAATCAGCATCAATAACACTACTGAACACAATGATAATCTCACCCAATAGTAATTTGTAAAAAACCTGTACATAGCGATTAAACTACTTTTTGTCCTCGTCTCTATATATTTCTACACCCAATTTATAAGGAACTATAAAGTCATCATTCATTTATAAGGAAAATTGCTGTGTTAAAGTAAGTTCGTATGTTTTAAGTGGCCAACCCTGATATCAGAGTCAATATAATGCCCACAGATTGAGTTACTGTTTTGTATGTATTAGATTACATATAATAGCAAAGACATCGTTGTCTTACTGATTCACTGAATTTAATATATTAGGCTGGTCTCTAAACTGAAATACGAAGTTAAAAAAGGGTAAAATCGACATGGACAAATACATGTCGATACTAAAGGTTGTTTTTTGCTGACATTTTAAGTTCATAAGCACTTTTTTAAATCTTATGACATGTTCTTTATAATTAAGTCGCAGTATCTACTTAAACCTACCTATCTTCTTATTATCTGTAAAATTATACGGATATAAAAAAGTGTCCAAAATTCTTCAGGCGCAAATTTCTTGCTTCTTTCAGAAGTGATTCCAAATAAATTTACATTTACTTCCGATGCAAAAGTTTTGTCGCTGTAATCAGTAACTACGTAATCCTTTGTGGCACGCAGATTTTGAATCGAAACAATTTACATAATTACAGCAATTAAAACTCTAA
The DNA here is from genome assembly GCA_950106695.1 of Biston stratarius. Taxonomy (NCBI): domain Eukaryota; kingdom Metazoa; phylum Arthropoda; class Insecta; order Lepidoptera; family Geometridae; genus Biston; species Biston stratarius. The sequence continues at coordinate 27,845,254 of OX467111.1, read as the reverse complement.
AAGCTTCCAAGTGAGTGCTCGTTATTGAATAAAGGAACTTTTAATATATTCTGCCTACAGAGTTAAGTGTCCCCACAGATTTTTCTTCCTTGCCAAAATTAGCGTCTATTCATTGACAGAATAAGGTTAATCAAGCAACTTGACTTTCATTTAATCACGAATACCAAACGTGGGTGTGACTCGGAACTCTGTAGGCAGCTGTTTATCAAATGAACTGATAGGTAACATAGAAATAAAACCCGGTAGTTAAGCACGCAAGTATTTTAATCAAAACCCACACAAGTTGCTTGATTTCCCTTATACAACGACGACTATAAAAAGAAATGTAGTAAAAAATAAAATAGTTCCATAGGCAGATATGATTAGCAAGTTATGTTAAAAAGAAAATAATCAGAACAAATTTCAAAATTTCTAAGAAATTAGAATAAAATTTTACACTAACCGGTAAAATATAATGAGTTCTAAAGAAGAATAAGAGAGCGTCAAACCATATATCGAATCACATAAACTGGCCACCGAACTAAGCTATACTAAAACAAACACATAGGACAAACATACATAGTTCACATTGCCAGAATCAAAAATATGAAGGAAATGTAACAAATATCGAAAGTACAAACATCCGTCCACTTCATATAAATTTCAAAACAGATGCATTAATAACCGGGATAACAGGAGCCGGAAGTGCATCTCTCTACCGGCGCCGGTGCAGGAACTCTGTTGCAACATTGAGCTAGACGCTTCCTCAAATCATCTATCGTTCCTTTCTGATTAGCTACTTCTATACGAAGCAGTTCTATAGTATGACGCAGAAGTGTAAGCTGACGGATCACTTCATCTGAAATTTGAAAATTTACTATGAAAATTCCGTATATTCATTTTTACGTACAAGTCTATGTACTTTGATTATACGTACCGTCACAAGATTCAATAGCATTTGACGGTATATCGCCTCTAGGTACTGTAGTAGTAGTCCTAGGATCATTAGCAATATAATTATCTCTGTATTGATCTCCTTGCATTTCTTCTTCACGCTTCCTCCTTTCTTCATTTTTCAAATAATCTTTAACTTCGATAACATCTGATGGAGTTTGTTCGTTTTCGCCTTGATCAATCCTGATGAGTGCAGGAATCTTTATCGTGTCTTCTTGGAGGTTACAACCGTGAGAATCTAAAGCCTCTCTTTCACTGACATAGATTTTAACAGGTGCATTTTCTTCGTGATACTGGAACAAATAATTTAATATTATTAGTTTTTATATTTAATAGTTTATTGAGTTGTCATGTTTGAATTATATACCTCCATAATAATTAAGCCGAATTATAAAAGTGAAAAGTTGTTTTTCTGTTTTTTAAAACATTCCAATATACACAGGCTTGATCGGATGTCATAAACTATTAATTTGGCTTAATTAATAAATATAAATTAATTTCATTTCGTTTGTGATTCATCGGAAAATGCTTTTAAGGGGAAATCTCGTCGTCCACAAAACGGAAACGTAAGCATCTATGCAGAGGTGCATACTCGATTGTTAATATGAATAATACAACCATGACACAGGCCGATGGACACGGTAAATGGACCTTTCAAATATCTTTTTTTTACTTTAGAAGAATTTTTGATTTTATTAACTTACCAATTTCAATTTCTGACTGGACAAAATATCCAGAAGATCGTATTTTCCTGATAAAGTATGCCAGTGAAGTAAGTCGCAGCCAACAATCAGCTTCACTCTTCTTGACGTGGCTACTAAAAGCAGGGTTCCCTTAGGGTGCGTTCCCAGGCTCCAAGACACTGACTTGATATGGCCACCATGAAGTGTTTCAAGTGTTGCTAAAAGAAAAATATTGTTTTATACTATGCTGATATCTATTATTAAAATCAGTTATTTATTTTTGTACATAATATCAACATCAAAGAATGAATAAGTAAAAAACTTATACCTAGAGTGTCACTGACAGCAATGCGTGCTATGTCAATGATCACTGCCTTTTAAATTCGACCATTGGCCCAAACGTCTACCAAAATTATCTTAAGGTGTTGGTCAAGGTGCTTTACTATAAGACCGTCCACCGTGATAACTATTGGGATAATGGCTGTAGAGTCAACATATCACATGGCGGTTATGTCGAAAGCCAAATCAAGGTATTTGCTGAGTCAACCTCCTTGGCAACCTCGGGATTGTCGTCATGTGGAATGATTGTTAAGCCGACGAGCACATCCCCGTGTAGAGCCTGGTCGTTCACCACGATATAAAGCTTATTGACGAAAATAGTCCTATCAGTGATGATAAAGCAGTCATAATAAAGCGAAGCACTACTATTCTTGAGGACTGGCGGTAGTGTATATTAGATATTGATTAGATAGAGGTATAACAGGACACCTCAAATTGGAGAAGCCATTTTGAAGAAGTTTATTTAATAATAAGAACACCATAACATTTAACAAAATGTAATGCAATTTGAGTGTACAAGCCTGACAAATTAATTGTTTTTACAGCATCGTTAAATTAACGATATGATCCCGAAACACTGTGATATTTTGAAGTATGATGTTATTATGATCTCATTGTGTAATACATTATAGCTAGTCTGATATAATTCTCACTTTTGCAATTATCTACTTTTCGTCACTTTACTAGGTGGTAGTAGTCATTATTATCTAATCAAGTGCATATATATCACCCGTGACCACAACCTATTATCAACCATTATATTTTTCTAACCTTTATTATTCTTTTTATTATAGTATAGCCAAAATGCGGTATCGTCAGATCGTTTAGCGTGGAGTAGTTCCTCTCTCCTGGCATCCGTGCCCTGAGGTCCTCGGATAACGAGCACCACCTCGCCCCCATCTCGGGCGGTATTTGCTGCTGATATCACGTCGTTCGTTGCTTCTGAAACCACAAACAAATCGATTAGAAGATATTGACCACAGTTAAAATTGTTATTCTCACATTTAGGGTGGCGTATCAGAAGTTTCGAGTTGGTGCTTCAAACATAAATTAAAAATAATGATACAGAAAAAAAAACATAATAAAACATCACATCGAACTGACAACAATAACAAAATATCAACTCAGTATTAAAGCTTCGATATGATAATAATTATGTTTATTGACATGACTCAATCAGGGTCACAATTAATCCCTTCTATCTCGGGAACGTGCAAAGGTATCGAGTTGAAATTAAAACCATATCATAAAATAATCTGTGGTCCTATAAATAAAAAATAAAAAAATCAAACATCTTAGTAATCGTAGGAAAAAGTTACAGCCGTTTATGTTGCAAAAAAACTACATATTTCTACACTCACAAGGGAATAAAAACCTATAGGGAACTTTCCGTTGATCTAGAGCCATAAAATTTGACAAGAAGCATTTTTATCGTAACCTCATACTACATATAAAGGAAAAATCCGAAAACTGTACATTTTTAATTTAATCATAAAAAATATCGTCAAAACCATAAACTTCAGCACTCGTTCCCGAACTATATTTCCGGTGGGTGCGGTCCATAACGGGCGGCACTTTGGGGCATTTCACTATGGTGTGGTGGTGGAAAAAAAATCTTGATTTTCGTAAACGTTTTTTCGTAATTTTTTTGATGTTGTTCCCATAAATTTAGGCTGCATGGGTGATGTAACGTTCTCCAATAACTATTATTTAGGAAACTTATTTACTTTGTTACAATTTTCATTTAAAAAATAAATAGGAGGGCGGCAAAATGTTCTTCTGCCCCGGGCGGCTGATACCCACGCTATGCCACTGATCTACATTGCACCCGTGCGAAGCCGGGGCGGGTCGCTAGTAAGTAATAAAAACTTTCAAATATTTCCAAGTTCTGTGGATAACTTATAAGTCAAGCACACAAGTCGCTTTCTTTGGGGTAGCATTGGGGCACTCTTTCTTTCAGTCTATCAAAAAATGTTCAAATGGAAAGTAATTGAATGAGGTTCATAGCGTATATTAACAAAAATATAAGCAAATTTAAGAACTTTATTCAAATTCTTAAGTGTACTTTTGTTTCAGATTTAGCTCTTGGGAGCTGTTTGAGGTGGGTTGTTAAGTATTCTTCGTATAATAAAGATTATTTCTAAGCAAATTTCAGAGTCCTCACGTAGCATTTAGGTACGTTTTACATAAAAGCAACATGAATTCGTAAGAGTGATTCAAAGCTCTTAGATCTCTTAGTGTAAATTGGGCAATTTCTTCCCTTAACCAATACATGACTGAATCGTGTACCTATTTAAATAATAATATCGCGTAAATCTCTAGTATTTTGAAGTGTTTCAAAAAGTGAATTTAAGAAGAGTGAAGTGAAGTGTTTTAAAAGTGTTTGTGTGTTTTATGTGTAGTAATTTGAGTTTGTGTGTGAATGTATGAAGATAGAAATCAAATCAAATAATTTATTCACAAGACTGCATGTAGATAATGAGAATGAACACACATTCGTTCGACGTTTTGTGTAATTTTTACGAAATTACAAGTATATATAAAACAAGCCGAAATTATACTGTAAATCTAGGCATTAAAATAAATAAAGGTAAGGGTAAAGGATCATTAAAGGTATAGTTACCTACTCGCTATTATTGCGAATTCGTTCGCATCGTTATCAAATAATAGCTATCATAGATTATAAAAATTGTAAATAAAATGATTAGCCTCTAAAATTGTTTTTTTTTTTTATGCCTCAGATGGCAATCTAACAGACAAACAGAAACGTCGCTTATGGATATCTGCAATACAAATACGTTGTCGACACTTTTTAAGATTATATTAACACGCCTTTCACAGAACCCAATGTTGTAACTCCGCGGGGATAAAGAGGAAGGAAGACCATTCCACAATTTGCAAGTGTATGGCAAAAAGGATCGCGTGAATCCCACAGTGTGCGATTTCCATAAGTCAATTATATTAGACATGGTTCTTGTCTTAACGAACATGTGCACGAGGACCTAGGTCCTAAAGGGCCATGAGCAGTCCCAATTTTTGTTTTTCTTTATCACCTGATGGCCAGCAACATATTATATTTGTGTAAATAATGTATATATTAATAACGCCTAAAATAAACAATGTTTTTACAGTAGGTACCAAATTTTAGCGTTCCTTTTTACATACTAAAGATTTGCTCGTAAAACAGGGTATTTCAGTCGTGTGTCGCAGAATAATTTTCGTGAGTCAATAAATTACCGGGGTCTCAGCCACAACTCTGCCACCCTGAGGACATAAATCTATCCTTACAAAGAATTCTGAAGAACAAAGACATGTAAACCAAGATACATTTTTGAGATAACTCAGAAAACCTTGAGGACACATTTCAAAGCAACATGTTGGAGAACCAGAAGCAAAAATTATGAGTATAAAGTAATGAGATGAACTAGATGATCTCCTGATGGTAAGAGATAACGCCTGTCCATAACTATTGCAGCGATACACAGAACTAAGCAATAAAACAAAGTCCAGGGAATCGCTGCTTTGACTTTTGATGGTTAGTCTCAACGGCCCAGTAATTTCGCTAGCTGCAGTACCATTCAAACCGGAACACATTTATGTTTACATTCTACTTGGTGGCAGAATATCTGGTACTACGGTGGTCTACCACCAAGTGAAACTGAAGTATACTTCGAGAGTCATTATATTTCGTCAATTAGATTTGTAGTCAAAAGGTGGAGTGTGGTGAGCTATCAACCACGTGGTAGTCTCTTTAGCAGATAGTCATCTAGGTAAATACTACTGCAGTATCAGTTATTCATCAAGCAGTATTGTCTAAACATTACTGTGTTCCGGTTTAAAGAGTACCGTGAGCTAATAATCAAATGCCTCAAAGTAATTAGCACTTAAGCAGTGATATCGTAGATTTTCTAATGGATGCTTGGCGGCAGATTTTTAACTTGAGGGTGGTAGCTAGCCAGCCGAGTACTAGAAAGTACCTTACCACCACGCAAAAACCCACGCCTTTCGGCGTGTGAACTGACCACACTAACCACTGAGCTATCATCGCTACAAACAACATTTCAATACAGTATAATATTTTAAACATAACACCAAAATCACAAGTCATACATTTTTGAAACATATTTAGAATCATAAGAAATATTATAAGAAACTAATTATAATATTCCCAATTTAATAATTTCTGAGTTTATGTATTTTGACATTTTAAATATTCTTTTTGGGCATGTCTTCAAAAATGTATGACTTATTATTTATAAGTACCTGGATGACCGAGCTTTGCTCGGCTGAAAACACGGACAAAACGACGTTTTCTAAAAATGAAACCTAGCTAGACCGATTTATCTCCCTCGAAACCCCCTGCATACTAAATTTCATGAAAATCGTTGGAGCTGTTTCCGAGATTCAGAATATATATATATATATATATATATATATATATATATATATATATACAAGAATTGCTCGTTTAAAGATATAGATAATTTCTTAGTTTTCAATAATCGGTAAAGTCATAAAACAGGGTTGTCAAATCTAGTAGCCTAGATTTTAGGTTCATGATGAATACTATATAATCTACAGAACTACTATGACACCTACATTAATCCAATAAGAAGACAAAAGAGCAATATATGTATGTGCGGCCCAAGATAACATAATTTATGGCCCGAAAAACTGTTGTCTCCCTATGTGAAATGGTACCAAAGATCACAGTTCATCAGATAAATGAAGTATTGTGTGGAATTCGTGGATTCCGCTGATAACGCACCGACAACGTGTGATATTTATGTATGTACAATACATAGTTTAGATAATTTTGTTGCTAAATCGTTTCTGTGCGATGATGACCCAAAGTTTCTGATCTATAAAGACGATCATTGTTGGCATTCTTTTTTTTAATGGCTGACAGGCTAGGTGTTTGACCACAGCTCATCTGATGTTAAGTGACGGTGTGGTCGAGGATGGTAAACACACCTAGCCTGGAATGGAACCGGCTCTCAAGTGAGCTGCCGGAACACACCGTTAGATGCTTGGCAGCAGATATTCAACGTGAGTGTGGTAGCTAGCCAGTCGAGTACTAGAAAGTACCCTACCACCACGCTATGGTTTCCTCACGATGTTGATTGATGTACGGTTTTCCATCACCGGCAGCTTAAGCTCATTGTTGGGATTTGAACCCACGCCCTACGGCATGCGAACCGACCGCGCTAACCACTAAGCTATCATTGCTACAAACTTCTTTCTTCTCGCTATAATGGAGAGATTTAATGAAAAAAGGATGTAATTTTTTTATTTTTTTTGTATGCTATAATCCATTCGTTAATGAACAATATACCCATATTCTCTAAATCTTCATGTCCATTGGGGTCGGCAAGTTATTCTTGTCGAGATGACACAACCATTCGCTTGACTCACTGATTTGTTGTTTGTTTGCAACGCTATTTCAAGTTCGGAACTTGACTGTTGCCATCTGGCTCTTGGGTTATAATATTTTTAACTCTGGTTTGGTTTCTGTGGAATTTGGTCAATGGTTTCAGCTTGAGGTTTTCTTTTTAGAATACAATTATATTTTAGGAAACCGACGTGGTTTTGACACATTTTTGTTTTACTTGTGCGGAATTACTCACTACTACATCCGGTGGCCTTTATCATGGATATAAAGCCCGCAGTGCGAAGCAACACGAGGCCGCGTGCGCGTTGTACTCAGCTTTGTCTCCATGATGAAGGCCACCAAATGTGGCCGAAACTATAGTCGGAGTTTCCGATATAATTAAACATAGAATTATATTATTTATTGTTATTACTTACCAAATAAAGAACATTCCGTCTCATTACTTAATAACATAAAAAAGCATTCAGTACTACAAGCTTAGGTTCATTTTAAATTATCAAGACAGTTGATCATTGTTATCGTACTTGGTGGTAGATCACCTGTAACACCGCAGTATCAAACTTAATATTCTGCCCCCAATCTTGTGCTAAAAAAAATTATAACCCGCCTACGGTTAAAAATTGCCCCGTGTCACCAGGACCATAATAAAAATTGATTGACATCTCGTTCATCAAAATGTGACCAGCTGTGACAAGGACGGGGGAGGGGTCAAAATCATGAAATTCATGTGACGTAATTTGTGTTAATCATTTTTATACTGTCAACATCAACAAAGTCTTTTCCCCTCTCGATTTAATATGAACGTAATTTCATTTACAAAAAAACATAACTGTTTAATGAAGCAATCTACATTGACCTCCACGTTCAAAAACATTACGAATTTTTACATTTTACGAGAAATTTTACGTTTGTTTTTGCAAAATAATACCGTCTGAAATTTTATTCCGTAAAAATGCTAATCCAAATATTAGCTCTACCTTTGCAATACCGTTTGTATTAAATAGGGTAGATAAGTATCAAGCCACTGGTTTCTTTTACTGGCTCAATGAAATGTGTACCTTTATTTTAAACCTATGCGAAAAGAGTGGTGTTATAAGTTTGACATGTTTGTTGTGTGTCTGTCTGTGGCATCGTAGCTCCTAAACGAATGAACCGATTTTGATGCAGTTTTTTTTTGTTTGAAAGCTGCCTTTTTTAATATGAACCTTTGCTATGTATAAAGATCTGTTCAAGCATTTGATGATCATCATCTCATTGCGTACTTGACAAAAGAGTCTTAATAACTTTTACAGATCCGATTTAGATTTGAAATGTAGTGTAGGTACTGTTGTTTCGGTGGTGTGTATTTAGATTTTACGATTTTTATGTTGTATATAATCCGATCTCCAGTTATTAAGTTAAGTTGGGTTTTTTTTAATTCTCAATATATATTTCGTATAACATCTTTGTACACAGTGACCCAAAAAAGCATATTCTAATTCTGATATCTTCTGCTTTTGGTCGACGATTTTTTTATTTATTTGTATTGATTATTTATCGATAGTAAATAGTTTCGTGTTAGACCACACCCTACCTGAATAGTCAGTCTTAAGAGCCAGTAGCATTCCAGGCTAGGTGTGCTTTACCGTCTTCGACCACACCGTCACTTAACATCAGGTCAGCTGAGGTCAACACCAAACCATTAAAAAAAAATAACCTCATATTAAACAGTAGTGCGTAACAATAAGTAACTATATATTGTAATGTTAACGTAGTTATTGTGGTTGCTTTGTTGTTATTGTTATGTCAGTCAGTCAGTCTTTCCCCCATTTTCTTTGGCGGATCGCTCCCCTTTGCCGATAAGGCAATTTCTCCAGAGGCTATGACCTCCGGGGAAATTGCTCGCGACAAGTGGCGTTTCCTTTACGGATGTCTCTTAGCGGCTGTCTGTTATGTTAATATTGTCTTGTTGTTGTTATTATGTGCTATCTATATAAATAAAAATCAACTGCCTAATGTATGTAAGAGCATGACTTTTTTTTTTATGGCTGACAGACTTGGTGTTTGACCACAACTCACCTGATGTTAAGTGACGGTGTGGTCGAAGATGGTAAAGCACATCTAGCCTGGAATAGAACTGGCTCTCAAGTGAGGCTGCCGGAACACATTGTTAGATGCTTGGCGGCAGATTTTCAACTTGAGGGTGGTAGCTAGCCAGCCGATTACTAGAAAGTACCCTACCACCACGCAAACAACTTGACAACGTCCGAAGATTCTTTTTTGTAATGGTCGTGATACTTCGAATGAGGCTTTTAATATACGCTCTACCGCAACATGTACGAAGAAATGGGCATTTCACTAGTATTTTATAACTCTTATCGTCTATATCAGCTTACAAGACAGAGAGAAAGGTAGGACGCCCTAAGAATCTGTAAAGTGAGCATTGAGAATATACGTACAAAAAAGTACAATGGGTGCCTTCAAATCAAGATTAAACTGGTTCCTTCTAGGTAATCGTGTTCATCAAGGATGTGGTCAAGCGCGAACCTATTCCGTATTAATTCAATTCTCGCTCTAACCTGGGATTCAATGCGTCCTTGTCTAGGATGACTCGACAGTATAATGCCATGTCTAGGACAATCGATGGAGATATTTTTGGTGACAATATTAACAGTTTTAAGAGATCTTTGCGATCACTCTCTGACAAAAATTGACATGTAAATTGAATAATTCTATTTTTATTTTATTATTTAACACTTTATTTTATTTAATTAATTTATTATTTAACTTTGACATTTAATTTTGTATTGATTATGAATTAATTATAGTTTTTATTGCATGCTGTCTGCACCTATAATTGTTGTGGCATTTACTGTGTAATTGTTTTGTACTTCTTACTTTTTGTCATGAGATAATGTACACAATGTTGGTGTTCATAATATAAATAAACAAATAATAAAATATTAAATAAAACGTAAGACAACAAAGACTGCAAACTAAAAGAAAACCTGAGTAGCGTGTTCTCAGATTGTAGCGCTCGTGGCATAGATTGTCTACATGTTCAATGTGAAGCAATAGACGCTCCCGTCACTCTTCGGATGGGTGACCGTGGCATTTCTCATGCCATTTTCGCTACCGTGGATGATACGTTGAATCATGGGTCCCAATCGTTTGTTTAATAAGCCATGTCTGAAGCCTTCAATCGGTATATTAATTCTGACACTAGGGCTGGCCACTCAACCTATACCAACTTTAGGACGATTATGATTATAATCATACATCATTAAAAAGAGTTTGAATTACAAGGCTGCTGAGATTTACCATCGATTACCTCAAAGTAATGAGTGCCATAGCAGCGATGCCCTGGACTTTAACTACTCAAAGTTCTGTATTGCTGCATTGGTTATAGACAGACGTTATCTCTTACCATCAGGAGAGTGTCTCGTTCGTCTCAGTATAATTACATTAAAAAAATCTTGTATGTAGTTTCCATTCTTGTCGTATAAGGCTCGTCATTTGATGCCCAGGTAATTTTTAGGGTCAAGGGACATATGGTAATGCCATATTAGGCGTATAATACTGGATCTTGCACAATGATTGCTCGTCATATGACTGTATACGAGATTACGCTTATTGGAAGCACTAAGCCGAAAGGAGGTCATTTTAGTGAGTGAAAAACTGGCTGATGACCAAGCATTATGAGGAAACCGAAGAACTGGTCAAAGTATGTAGATATAAGATTGTTAGGCTTTACCAATTCTGCGACTAAAACACTAGACCTAGATCATTTAATGTCTGCCTTTGTTCACACCATAAGTTAAGCAATCTTTCGTACCTTTCCTTTTTCGTTATCTGTCACCCAAGCTACCATATTATAATTTCCCATCCAGCACACTCACATTCTTTCTACACACAAACACGGATGCGTACACACAAAAACACACGCGCACACACACGCACGCACACACACACAGAAAGAGAACTATCTATCTATATCTTTAAACGAGCAATTCTTGTATATATATACATATATATATATATATATATATATATATTCTGAATCTCGGAAACGGCTCCAACGATTTTCATGAAATTTTGTATCCAGGGGGTTTCGGGGGCGAAAAATCGATCTAGCTAGGTTTCATTTTCAGAAAACGTCGTTTTATCCATGTTTTCAGCCGAGCAATGCTCGGTCAACCAGGTACTTTTATTTATATGAATAATTTCCTTTTTGTATTATCATCATCAACATATAAAACAAAGTCGTCCGCCGCGTCTGTCTGTCTGTCTGCTCGTGATAAACTTAAAAACTACTAAGCGGATTATCATGCGAGTTTCACCAATAGATATAGTGATTCATGAGGAAAGTTTAGGTATATAATTTGACAAGGTTTTGTGTAAATTGGTTGAAATATGATGATGTTGGAAGTGTCGGAAAAAGTTAAGCCACCTGGGAGCTTTAATCGAAAACGCTATCTAATCCCTTGGAGATATAACAAAACAATGCTTAGTGGAATATTCCTCTTTTATAGATCTACAAAAAAATCTGGAGCGGCGTATACCTTTTAAAGATAGCTATCACCATTCTATCTTCTAAGAGAAGTTATTAGAAAGCTATTTAGACGGACACCGTATTAATCCTTATCAATTTAAACATAATATGCTCTACCACCCGTGCGTAGCCGGGGCGGGTCGCTAGTAATATCTTAACAAATCTTGTTCCGTAAATATGTAGATTATATATATATAGAAAACTGGCAACTTTGTGAACTTGGGTCACCAAAATACAGGCTACGCCTAGTTTAGGACCCGATGTAGGTAATATACTATACAAATCGTGAAATTGTTAATTGTATGTATGGTAATAAAGACTATTCTTATTCAGCACAATAGACAACTTATATTGTGGTTAAACCAAGCGTGTTACGAATCTTGGAAATCCGAATTTCATTTCCAAGGCAATATGCTTACGACTCCAAGAAGTTACGTTAAATGTACTTACATTCTCATAGGTACAAAAACTCATACCTTTTTAATGAAAAAGAGCTTTCTTCTACCAACCTTCGGTCCTTAAAGAAGCGCTGAATTTATATTCTAATCTTTATTATACGCGCAGGCAGTGTTGCCAACCTTACAGTTTTAACCGTAGACCTACGGTTTTCGGAAAATTAACTCAGTTTTTAGAAAGTTTTTTTGTTTTAACTCCACATATACAGATTATTTTGCCCAGTCTTGTGATATTTTTTTTTCTACGAATGGCATCTGATTGCAACGAACTTCATTATTTATCACCCCATAAATAATCAAACTAGTGGCACAATTCAATAGATGTGGGTGTTACAAGATTAGATTTCATAATGAAGTCGATTTTCTTTATAAATATACAAAATAAAGAAATATCGTAGGAAATTACACAAAGCGTCATCTGACACTAAACTAAACAAAGCTTGTAGGCACTATGTATATTGTAGCTTGTACTATGTATATTGTATTACATACAGAACACACAGACACAGAATATTTTTTTTTATACCACAAGACGTTTACGACTGGGTGGGAATCGAACCCCTATAGCTCTTAAAGCAAATATACTACCAATGAGTAAACAGGGCTTGCAAAAAGTTAAAAAGAATCATTAAGAACGTTTTAATATCATGAAAATTACGATAAAAATAATTAATCAAAAACATTCAAAAACACGACTGCCTTGCTAAAAAGTAAAAATGTTTTGGGCAATCGTGTAAATGATTAATACTCAGATCATAATTCGATTATTATGACTTTGGTATTATCAATATAATATTTATATGTGTATCATTTAAACGCTGACAATAATAATATATTTTTTTAAATCAATAACATCATTTAAGCAATAACTGTAGATTTTCAGTGGTTTTAGAATTAGTTTCCAGTGTTCCTCTAATGAAAAGCTGGCAACACTGCGCGCAGGTATTTCTTTATTCCAAGGGTATCGTCATTATACAAGAGCTGTTTATCCAACAGCTGTCGCCGTAATCCAAATTCACTTAATTAATTTGAACTTCTGGCGTTATAATTAATTAAATCTACACTCCACTCGTAAACACATCTAAAAGTGGTTTACAATACTTGTGTTCATAAAAACAGATTGCACTCATGTACACTCAAATACACACACACTAGAATTGCCTATCTTTTAATTAAGTATGTAGATCAGTTAAGATCAGTATTTCTCAAAGTGGGCGACAACGCCCCCTTGTGGGCGCTGAAGGCCTAGAAAGAGGCGGTAAGGGGCCCAGAAAAAGGGGTGGTGAAGTGGTTTGCGTTGGCTGATTTGTAATTTCATCTGCTTAATATTTTAAAATTCACTGAAATTAAAACCTACTACATCATATTTCTGCCCTGCTTGATTGCTCTAGCTGGCAAAAAGTCTCGTTAAGAATGTAAATTTATACTACAGACCAGATTAATAAAGCACGCAATAAATTAATTAATTGAAGTAATGAATGTCATTGTGGTTTACAAGATGTGATAAAGTAAACAAAAATATGGGGGGGGGTTGTTAAAAATTAATTCATCTTCAAAGTGGGCGGTAGATGAAAAAGTTTGAGAACCCTTGATGTAGATGGTTACCCAACAAACAAATTAATCGTTGAAGAGATGTTTTTTAAGAAGTAGCTATATATCTATCCCCTACCTACATAATTATGTACTAAGCCCTATTTTGAAGGATTTAGTTGACAGATTAAATATATTAAAATTGTAGCACTTTTCTACTGAAATTAGTTCGTTACAACGTGTTAAAAATTACGAAGGTGTTTCAACTCTTGAAAGTAAAGGGAATAAGGTAAATATTCACCAAATGGCCTAAATAAAGCGAATTATATGCAACTCGGTGCAGAATGACATCATTGCGTTCAGTTCAGTTCAACAGGTTGCGCCCACGCACTCCTGTTTGCTTGTCTTGATTTGATTATTAGGTGTAGGTAATAACGTTGCCAAGGTAACTTTTGGGTCAGATAAAAACGCATGTCAAATGTTTATTAAAGGTTAATTTGGCATTGTTTTGATTATTAACCAAAAATGACCACTAGGCAACTATCTATTAAAACATTAGTAAAAAAACAGTCGAATTACGAATAGACCAGATTCTTTGAAATCGAATATAAATAGCAATTATTTTATTACTTATTTTGGGCGAGATTAAAACCAATGCCGTGATGTTTTTAGTGTTAGGTATCTACTGATTTTTAATATATTTAATTCTCGTAATTTAATAAAATAAGCTTTTTTTAACAAAATTATATTTCGCACTTACATTTTTCATGATATAAACAAACTTGAATTAGATAATTAAAAAACTTGAATTTCTACAAGTATTAAAATAATTATTTAAAGTAAATATTTTCAAACAAAAAATATCCAATGTAACTCGGGATGATAGAAGGATTCTAACGACCCCATGTATACATCCAATTCTGTTCGACATTTAAAAGCTATGGTGGAATAAAGAAACTCACATACATACATGAACACTGAAAACATTTCAATAAGGCAATCAAAAAAAAAACATTACTTCGATAATTTCTAATTCAATATCATACATACGAAAAATTATGAGGACGATTAAGTACTCATTCCATTCAAAGCTGTACAAATTTTCAACTACCGAAATACTTACCAGTATTGCCTTTCTGCAAATGCCTTATTGTACGTACTGCGAAATATACCTACCAATTAAAACTAAGTAGCGGCCTCATAGAGAATTAACGTGTGCGAGTTAATTCAGACGCCTAAATATCTATCTGAGAAATCACGTCATCTAATGCTCTCCTTGGAACTGAATAAATCGAACAAAACGATCAACTTACAAGTACCAGGTACCTACATTATTTTTAGGATGTTTATTTTTTATGGCTGACAGGCTAGGTGTTTGAACACAGCTCACCTGATGTTAAGTGACGTTGTGGTCGAAGATGGTACCCTACCACCACGCTATGGTTTCCTCACGATGTTTTCCTTCACCGGCAGCTGAAGCTCATTGTTGGGGTTTGAACCCACGCCCTTCGGCATTCGATACTACCACCATCATCGCTACAAAAAATTTGAATGTGAATTAAATGATGGGATTGAAAAATAAAATACCCACGTAAAATACTAGGTTAAGATTTAACGGTATGGAATAATGGTTTCTCTTTTAAACAGCTCTATACATACTATACAAACTCTTAAGTTCCACAATTAAAATTTGACGCTCGAAATCATACAAAATCTTTTAAAAATGCTTTTTATTAACACGTGTTCGAAGTTGTTCTAGATTTTGTATCCATGCCATATGAACAAAAAAAATCATAAGAAAGGTTCGTAAGGAGTTTTAGCGAGAACGTAGAAAAGTTGCCTGTATTTTTTAGTGTTTATGCATTGAAACAGTAGTGTTCATAAAGTACCAAATTACGTTCGTGACTGTTGTAATATGGTGAATCATGATTTTTCGTGTTGCTTCCAAAACTTCACATATAAAATATAATAATAAAATGGGCAGATTTTGCAAATTTTGCAACGAATAAAAAATTCAACTAAACTTTATAAATTCATTCGACCCGAGTAAAAACCTCCTGGCGCTCCACTACGAAGCTTGTAGTAAATTTTCCACTAACTCACTAGGGCATGACTAGGGAATTTTTCATAAAATACTTGTGAATATGAAAATACATGCTCGTGCATAAAGCGATGCAAAAAACAAGAGTCCAGAGTTCTTATTGATCTACATTTTTAAATAGCCGACAAACTCTCTAATTACTCTTAGCTAAGCCTATTAGTAAAAATTACCTATGTATCTGTCTATATAAAACATAAAATTCTTTTCAAATCAAGCAAAATGACTTTTTAAAAAAATCCCTTTTCCTAATTCGTCATGCGAACGAAGCAGCGAGTAAATCTACAGTATTCTATACATAATTAAAAGAGTCTATGAAGTCTGTTATTTCAAATCTGTTGGTTCAATTTATAGCTCAGATGTTAAATACGTCTATAATGAGATTTCAAGCAACATTAATGTTTGTTTCAAAACAACAGAAGTTCTGTTAGAATATTTAACTTTGTATTTTGAGAGCATGTTTAATTTATCGCAGTTGTAAAGTCTCAGAGACATTTCAATTAATTTATACCAAAAAGTTGCTAGCGATACACTCTCGCATCACAATAAGTCACATCTGTAAACGACTTATGCAAATATATAGCCTGACTTTTATTATCTACTGCCAATCAGACTTCATTTTGGCAACTTGATACCATCTAAATTACCGAGTTTAAATCAAATAAATTGGTCGAGCCATTTTTAAGTGATGCTCCGTCTTACATGTATCAAGTGATATCTTTTAAATATATATATATATATATATCTAAATATATATAACTCAAAGGTGACTGACTGACTGACATAGTGATCTATCAACGCACAGCCCAAACCGCTGGACGGATCGGGCTGAAATTTGGCATGCAGGTAGATGTTATGACGTAGGCATCCGCTAAGAAAGGATTTTGATTAATTCTACCCCCAAGGGGATAAAATAGGGGATGAAAGTTTGTATGAAACTTTGTCAATTTTAAACCGATCGGGCTGAGACTTTGCATGCATAAAGCTAGTAGGCATCTTGCGCGGGTCAAACCGCGAGGCACAGCTAGTTTATTTATAAACTAGATGCGCCCACTTCCCCCACTGTTCCCACGTAAATACTAATTATTTTCGGAATAAAACGTAGCCTATGTTAACCCAGGGTGCCAGCCAACCCCCCCGTGGGTTCCCGCCTTGTCGTGGCGGGGGGGCTGAGTAGCCGTGACTGGTGACCACGGTGAAACGAAGCGGAACCCGAGGTGGGGCTGCTTCTCCGGGCGTTCCCCGGGCCTGGTAGAAGCGGCCAAAGTAGGTTGCGGAGCTGTGTGGGCGGTATCGCAACTGAGGCGGGCTGCAGTGTCGTATGGGAGACACTGCAGCTGAGGGCTGGAGGCCGCGGCGGGAGAGGACTGTCGGTGTGACGTTGCCGCTTTCCCTACCTTCCGCGGCCTTGACAGGGCCGCCACTGTTTGATGGCGGACGCGGTGGGGCTGCAGGGGAAGAGGAGTACCGGTATGACGGTGCGCCGCTCTCCCTGTCCTCTGCAGCCGAGGTGGCAGGCGGCGGGGCCACTTAGCTGACCCGTCGCATGGGGGCCACTGGCGTCCAGACATGGGGTCGTCTGGCACCAGTAGTTACTTGGTCCCCGAGGTGGGTCGTGACTCGTTATGCACGATGTGTATATGGCGTGTCACGACGAGGGAGAATGGTCCGGTGACGGACGGAGGAGGGGAGGGCTCTCCACGTGTCCCTCTGATAAGCTGAGGGCACAGTGGAGGAGCCGAGTGGGAGGGGGCTGCGGGTTGGGAGGAGTGCCGGTCTGGCGATCCCCTTCCCAGCGGCCAAAGTGGCAGGCGACGGGGCCACTGATCTGACCCGTCGCACGGAGATCACGGGCGTTAGGACGTGGGGCCGTCCGACGCCCATTTGCTGGTAAGATCTCGGAGGTGGATAACGATGTGTCTGGTGTTCCGACACATCGTAATCGTTGCGGGGTGAGCTTGAGCTCCCTGAGGCGGGTCCGCAAGGACAAGCGCTGTCGAGGCCGCGGAAGAATGCGAAAGCGTGCCCGCAGCCTCGACACAAAGCGCCGAGGTGGAACACTCCAGGGTTTTTAGTGGGTAGGCCGTCATTAGGACGGAGAGTCCCACATAACCACCGTGCCCGCCCCAGGGCCGGTGGTATACATTAAGTATTTTCCCTGGAAAAAAAAAAAAAAAAAAAAAAAAAAAAAGGGTGCCAGCCAAACCATACCAAATTTCATAAAAATTGGTCTTACCGTTTCAGCGTAAAGAAATAACATACAAACACACTCACAATCTTTCGCCTTTATAATATTAGTGTGATTTATTTATAAATAGATAGCAACAAATGGGCTTTGCTATAAATGGACTAATTCTACATTTGATTGCCCTGATACCCCATTTTGCAGTAGCTCTGCTTCATGAGCAAGGATTAAGTAGAGCGTGGATTCAATTCCCACCCAGAACAAACTTAAATTTCTGTTCTTTGTCTGAGTAAGTATTCTAAACATATATTTATAAGATTATGAATATTTTGGAACGGGCAATCATACTTATATGTTAAATACTAAAGTTTGTCTTTAAGTCAACAAGACCCATATAAAAATAATTAAATGTTACAATTTGATACACTACAAAACACAAATTTGGTAACATAAGTTAATCTTCACACTGAAACGGCTGAACGGATTTAGATAAAATTTGGGTTGCAAGTTACTTACACCTTGAAATACATAGGCTACTTTTGGTCCCTAGATTTACTTATATAGCTTATACATACATAGCATATAAATAGGCTGCTTTTTATATCGGACTTTTTATCCTGAAAACGCGGTAAAAACTGCGGGGAACAGCTAATGAAAAAAATCTCGTTATTGTGAACCAGCTGTTTACTACTGACACCTACTTAAGACGAACAGCTGACTACAGCGCCTTAGATCCGGTTAGTCCTATGGCTTTGCACGTATAAGGTAGCACCCACGTCTGGTTTGATAGCGTCATTAATATATACCTGTATGCTCATGACAATGTTAAGAAACTTTGATGTTAAAATTAGCTTTACTAGTCTCAAAATTGAACAAAGTTATACAACGGGTCAACGCTACCAGTGTCCTAGGAACCCTACCGCGCAGTAGTAATCTTAGCGGCGTCGTAGGCATCTAGGGCAGTTAACAGGTGTTAGTTACGCAAGTTCGTGCGTGTCTTTCGATAAATAAGGTTTTTCTCGCATTACTCGATACGTTTTATTGTATATCTCAGTTGGCAAACAAGCAGACGAGTTGTCTGATGGTAAGCAATTCAGCCGCAAGATGGGTCGACGATATCGTCACCGTCGCGGGTCGAACCTGGAACAGATTGGCACAGGACCGAAGCAGATAGCATAACAAGAGACATATACCCAGCATTGGGATATAGAAGTCTGTAGATGATGATGATAATGAAGCAATCACCAAAGATATTTGCAATACTGGAGGAATTACAAATACGTTACCGACTATAGTGGGACACGCTAAGTATCTGCCACGAATGGTACAAATGTGAGAATTTGTATGTTTATATGTTTGTTAATCATTTATGCATACATAGATAAACTAATTTGGATGAGATTTGGCACACGGATAGTTTATTACCTGTATTAACAATGATACTTTTTATCCCGGAAAATGTAAGGTCTCTGTAGGATTATGAAAAAACGGAAGAACGTGTTTACTTGAAATTCGGTAAAGATGTGTCTTGTGGGACATTATTCCGGGATGAAAGGTATTCTTTATCTCAATCTAGGTAATAAATGATCTGTGGACAGATGAAGCTATTGCTTTTTGTTACTCATACGTGTTTAATTTATCTCTGGACCCAATTCCAAAGTCAACGCGGACGAAGTCGTAAGCAGAAGCTATTAATAAATAAAGCAAAGAATTCCAACTTTGTAATGTAAATCTTTCCTTTGATATTCCATCTCCGCATCTCCACGTTGAGGTGAGGACGCGGAAGGCCGTACAAGGTGAGACAAGCCAGTTTTTACACTCTACCGTTACTGCATCGGTTAGCGTGACGTCACTCGATTGGTAGGTCCCATCTTGCGGGATCCAGCCAATTAATATAGAGGAGATAAGTGCTTTCGATAGTTCTGAGATTTGCTGTTATATACAGCTAGTCACATTCCTAAGTCGGATAGGTAGGAAAGCTAATAGTTTGACAAAGTTAGGTTTGTATACTAAAAATTTAATACTAGCTTCGTGGTATTAAATGTCATCTCCAGAACTTTCAGGCATTACTGTTTATATCTATCACTGCATATTATAAAACAAAGTTGTCCGCCGCGTCTATCTATCTGTCTGTTCGCGATAAACTTAAAACCACTGAACAGACTATCATACGAGTTTCATCAATAGATAGAGTGATTCATGAGGAAGGTTTTGATGTATTAATTGTCAAGGTTTTGTGTAAATTGGTTGAAATATGATAATTGTTGGAAGTGTCAGAAAAAGTCAAGCCACCTGGCTTTCATCGAAAACGTTGCCTAATTCCTTTGAGATATAACAAAACAATGCATGGTGCGATATTCCTCTTTTTTAGATCTACAAATGATCCGCGGTGGCATCTACCTTTTAAGGATAGCTTACTATACCCATTCTTACCGCCCGTACGAAGCCGGGACGAGTCGCTGGTACAGTATAAAATAAAGTAGCTTAACGCCGTCTGTACGCTTAGATCTTTTAAATTACGCAACGGATTTTAATACGGTTTCCATCAATAGACAAAGTGATTTAAGATGAAGGTTTATAATTATGTATAATACATGCATATTACAGACGACAAAATCCGACAATTTCAAACATTTGTAATGTGATGTCGTAAGAAAGATAAAGAAGTTTGAGACATTGTATATAAAAATATCCTGTAGTATAGTCTAATCATAACAATATATTATTAATCACTCCACACTGAGACCACATTAGTATCTACATTGCACCCGTGCGAAACCAGGGCAAAGCTCGAAAAGGCGACATCGTTTCATGATTGCCGTTCCAAAAACCCGTACGAAACTTTTTGAATCTATCATTGTTCGAACGGCTAAAGGGTGGAATACGTTACCCGGGTGGGTGTTCCCTGATAGATACAATCTGGGTGTCTTCAAGTCGAGAGTGAATCGGTATTTTCTAGGCAAGCGTGCTCCATTGATGATAAGTGAAGATCGCATCTTCACTTATCATCAGGTGAGATGGTGAACAAACGCAAACCTGTTCAACAATAAAATAAAAAATTGCGAGTCGCTAGTTATAGGTAAAGTGGATTTGCCAAGGAACAGAGAACAAGGTTCCGTAAGTTATGTACTTGTCGTACTCAATTCGACTGCACACATTAGAGCCCTCTACAAACCATCCTACAATTTATTGGCCACGGTTCGTTGCGTCACTTGTAGGAAGCATGACAGCATGTTGTTAAATGTAATGTTACCACGAAACAGTCCTTATTTATTCCTTATTTATACACAGCTCATGCGGATTAGCAAGTTGAAGTGGCAATCAGAGCACATAGCACGCAGAACTGATGGCCAATGGGGCTGCAAAGCTCTGGAGTGGAGATCACGGACTGACAAGCGCAGCTTAGGGCATCCACCCACAAGGTGGACAGACGACCTAATAAAGACCGCATGAACGCGCTGGATGCGAGTTGCTTCCAACAGGTCTTTATGGAAGTCAATGGGGGAGGCCTATGTCCAACAGTGGACGTCCTACAGCTGTGATGATAATCTTTATAATAAACTTAAGTACAATTCACGTATGTTCTTTTATTTATTTTTCTTAATTATAGGAAAGAGTATTTACAGCAGCGTTAGTAGGATCATATCAAATTTAATTGGACAGAGATTGCAGCATGAACAGTGAAGTTGACCAACAATTAATACTTATACTACTTAATACGTCAAACAATATTAGGTATTCAAAGGGGCCTTTAAACTACACCCAGGTCGCAAGCCCAAGGGTTCCTATTCCTGAAGCGCGATTCATACAAAGGGTGAATACACGCAACGCACAGATAATGCCTTGGGTATTGTAGGTGTGCATAGACAGCGGTAACCACTTACCATCAGGTAGCACGTCTCCTGTATGCCTTTGTTGTATTAAAAAATCCTGGCACCCGCATGGTGATACCATTGAATGCAAAGAAGTATCTTCTATAATTCCTCAGTTTCCGCAACAAATTTTCACTTATTATTATCTTTATCTGTTATTAGCCAAGGAAATTAAAAAAAACTACCACAAAAAAAAAAAAAAAAAAAATTATTTCTTAAACCACTCATTTCACTTCCATCTAAAAAACTCTATTACAACAAAAATGTTGCTTGGTAAAAATATTTTGAAAATACAAACCAAGTATTGTAGTATGTAAGCTATGCTATACTAAAATTCAAGTTTTGATTCATTTAAAATATAGTACTATAGTATTTTTGAAGCGATGATAGCTCAGTGGTTAGCACAGTCGGTTCTTACGCCGAAGGCTGCGGGTTCAAATTCCAACAACAAGCTTGAGCTGCCGGTGAAGTAAAACATCGGGAGGAAACCATAGCATGGTAGTAAGATACTTTATAGTACTTGGCTGGCTAGCTACCAAGTTGAAAATTTGCCGTCATGCACATAACGGTGTACCGACAGCCTCACTTGGGTGCCAGTTCCATTCCATTCAATGTGTTTACCATCTTTGACCACACCGTCACTTGTAACATCAGAAGAGCTGTGGTCAAACACATAGTTTATCAAACATAAAAAAGTCAAGTTAAATCACTGTGTTAAAGTAGTTAGATATGTCAACATCTCCGTCCTACTTATTAATTATTATAGATGAAAATTGTAGTGAGTAATTAATGTGTGTTTGATGTTAATAATGTTAAACGCTTACTTTGGTGAGATTAAACGGCATCTAAATTAACGTTCATGAAAATATTTCTCGTTCAAAGGAAACATACCTAATCAGAATAGATAAACATCGCTAACAAGGTCTGTTGAATCGAGATCGAAGAATATCCAGGTTGTATAAGCTTTTAAACTAAGCTTCCTGAATCAGAATATTTTAACTACCTTTTACAGAGTCCACCTTGGTTTCGAAAAACCGTAACTTTATAAGTTTTTAGGGTTCCGTACCTCAAAAGGAAAAAGACGGAACCTTTATAGGTTCACTTTTCATATGTTCACTTGTCCTTCTATTAAGACCAATAACTATTAGGTATCGAGTTAAAATTAAAGTCATATAAGCAAATCTGTGGTCTGAAAAAATCAAACTTGTCAGTTATCGCAAGAGAAAAGTTACATCCATTTATGTCGCAAAAAACCGCATATTTCGACACTCACAAGGGAATTAAAACCTATTGGGTACTTCCCATAGACCTAGAACCATGAAATTTGGTAAGAAGCATTGTCTTATAGTACACACATAAAGAAAGAAGTCCGAAAACTGTGCTTTTTTAATTAAATCACAAAAAATAGTGTCAAAACCATTAACTTCACTCGAATCGCGAACTATTTATCATACCTACTAGTTTGTGGTCATACAATCTGTGGACGAGTGTGACTCACAATTGCTCATGTTTTTATTTTCCTTATTTTTGGCATCTGACATTTTATATTCTGCATGTTCTAAGTAGAATATTCGCTTTCAGTCTCAAACTTATTTTAAATTGAACTCCGAGTCGTCTCTTCTGATGAAAGAACGAGAGAAATTTCAATAAAAAGTTAAGACTAACGTGATTCTGTGGTACCAAGATGTCCGCTTAAAAAAACCATAAGTCAATCCAATGCTATGGACCAGCAAGAGCAAAAGAGAAAAACAAAAGCTCTCTCGTATGTCCTTACCATTCGATGGCGAAACTATCATAGCCTAGGCGAACTAAATTTGTACATCGTAAAACTAAAACAACTACTAGACAGTACTTTGATAGAAATCACATGATTTATAGTAGCGATGATAACTCAGTGGCGCAGTTAGCGCGGACGGTTCGCACGCTGAAGGGCGTGGGTTCAAATCTCAACAATGAGCTTGAACTGCCGGTGAAGGTAAACATCGTGAGGAAACCATAACATGGTGGTAGAATACTTTCTATTACCCGGTTGGCTTGCTACCTACCACCCTCAAGTTGAAAATCTGCCGCCAAGCATCTAACGGAGTGTTCCGGCAGCCTCACTTAAGAGCCAGTTCCATTCCAGGTTTATAATCTTTAACCACACTATCACTTAACCATAAAAAAGGGATAGGACGCCGACGGTTCCTCTACTGTACAGTCGGTGGAATCAATAGTTCCGCTCAGTTCTAGTAATTCACTTGCCAAATAACTGTCGGAGTTGATGATTCACTTCGTATTTCCGTTCCACTCGGAACTTTGGCGGAAGTTCCACAGTTTCAGGACGCACACGTTTCCAACTGCTGATAGTTTTTGCTAACGACATAGGTGGAAACTTCGAGGCTTTGTCTGACTCAGTTAAGTGCAAAAGGAGTTTTGGCAACAAGGTTTTAGTCAAATTTCAAATAACATAACATTTAAATTGGTGTAAATAAATAATGATGTCAAAATTTTAATCATCTTCTTATACTTATTATAATGTAAGGGACATCGGTAGGAGTTTTAATAGGCAAGTACATAAACATTCTATAGATCTCCTATAGGATGGATGGATGGATGTTTGTTACTCTTTCACGCAAAAACTACTGAACGGATTTGGATAAAATTTGGCACACATATAGTTTACGGCCGGGATTAACATATAGCACACTTTTTATACTACAAACTGAACAAACTTTTTGCTAAATTCCACGCGGTCGATATTTATGAAAATTACAAAGTAAATTTTTATTGTATCGATCTAAAAAAAACACTTTTTTTTTTAATTTTAAATTCTTGTACGTGTTTTGTGCGTTCCAGAAATAGAGCATTCATCTGCATCTAAACATAGGTCGCATTAGGAAGGCACCCGACATTATTTACGTGGTCATTAGCACTGTGCTGGCGCAACATGACAGAAGCGAGCTGACAGACAGGACAACACCGGACGTAGGTAGGTACGTACCCTACTGACAGCGGCGTAAATTGAGATCATTTTTCTCTGTATGCAAACCGGAATAAGTTACCCAACTAAAGAACTTAACATACAAACATCGGCAGGAATTAAATGTGCCTAACTTGTTTGATATTGCCGTGAGGTTGTACATAGATCTCCTTAGCAAGAGGTCGTCTACGTAAGTACTACCACAGTATCAGAAATTCTACCGTCAAGCAGTATACGTGTGTCAATGCTGTGTTTTGCGAGATTTACGTGAACAAATAACAAAAAAAATTGAAACTGGGGGCGTCGATGCGACGCGTGCTGTAATTTAATCTGTCACAACGTGGCGTGGGAGTGGTTTCGAACCCCAATAATGAGCTGAAGCTGCCGGTGAAGGAAAACATCATGAAGCAATTATAGCGAGGTATTTTCTGATACTCTGCTCGCGAGCTACCCACCCTCAAGTTCAAAATCTACCACCAAGCATCTAACGATGTGTTCCGGCACCTTCACTTAAGAGCCAGTTCTATTCCAGGCTACGTGTATTTACAATCTTTCACCACATTGTCACACTGAGCTGTAGTCAAATACCTAGTCATCAAACATTAAAATAATAAAAACATATTAGCATTTATATTTAATGTGGTACATTACCCTGTATTCTGTTCTATATCTAGCTTATCAGATGATATGAGAAAAGCAATTACTCACCTTGATCCAAGATGAGACCGCTGGATACCACGACCATGGCTAGAAGCGCCAATACTTGCGCCCCCATGGCGCTAGAGGCCATGTCTGTTAGACCAAAAGAAAATCAATCAGTATAGTCCAAGCGTCAGAGCAAAAATAATAGTTAGGTTCATAATGCAATTTACTACTGAAATGATTTTCTTGTTAGAATATGTTCAGGGGTGTCCCTTGAATGCATTATACAAAAAAAGTTTTGGATAAAAGTTATAGAAAATGTTATTATCTACGAAAATTATCTCAACTATCTTTGTCTTGTCGTACGATGCACGGTTTACGAGATATTTGATAAAACGTGTGATGTCGTGTAACTTGGACTTACATTCAGGTGACACACTTAAGTATATTCCAACAATAAAATCAGTTCATTGGTAAATAGCAGAAAAATATACCCAAGCGCCGAGTTCTTTTTAGTAGATACTGTGAAGAAAGTCATAAAGATCAATTTTGAAGGCGTTTGATGACATACCTAATTTTAGGTTTTTTTTTTATACCTATTACTATTGTATTTACATCTTTTTTTAAAAGTATACAATTGTAAAATACGATTGTTGCAATTGTTTATGTTATTAAAATACTGTTGTCCTTATTTAAAGATGCCAATGAAAAATACAGTAATATTTTTATTAAGTTCTAAAGCGTTTACGATTGGTTTTACTGTTCATCCACAAGGTTTTTAAAAATATTCTGGTTTTGTTCCGTGGATATGTCGACATTCCCACACATTTGTTTTTAAGGTATCTACACATTATCGTTACGACAAATTACATCAAAATCGATTTGGCTGTTTTGTCACAAAAAAGCTATAAGAAATAAAACTCACATTACGCTAATATGTATTTAAAAAACCTCTATCCTTATTCCTCTATCTCTACATAGTAAAAACAAAATAGCTTCCCACCGTCGGGCGTCTGTACGCTTAGATCTTTTAAACTATGAAACGGATTTTAATGCGGTTTTCATCAATAGACGGAGTGATTCAAAAGGAAGGTTTATATATATAAAACATGCATATGCACCACATAAGTATTAATATTGCACCCATGCCAAGCCGAGGCGGGTTGCTAGAAGTAGTGGGGCGGATTCACGCTGTAACGGTTTAACGAATTTGTATGAAACTTGGAACGCAGTTAAGATGTCATGTTAGTGTACGAAAACAATTCACAATCAATTTCGCCTTAATAAAGTTTAAAGACTTTTATCAAATTATAGCTTTGTTTTTTTAACGAATTCTTGAAATATCGTGAAAGGACATGTTTTCATTGTGAGAAGAGTAAGGCCGCAGTCCACCACGCTGGTCAAGCGCGTGTTAGCACACATCTTCAAAAACCAAGTATTGGACCTCTTGGACATGTAAGTTTCCTCACGATGTTTTCCTTTACCATTTGAAGTAAGTGATAATACGCACATAACATAAAAAAGACAGAGATGATTTCCGTTCTAAACTTCATATTGGATACTTGTACAATGTACATCGCTTGCCTATAAAATATACAGTACAAAAGAATTCTTTTAAAATCAAAATTTAATTTAGTCTTAATTTTTTTGTTTATGTTTGTGTGGCTAATTGTTTGAGCACAGCTCACCTGATGTTAAGAGTCGGTGTGATCGAAGATGGTAAACACACCTAGCCTGGAATGTAACTGGCTCTTAAGTGAGGCTGCCGGAACACACCGTTAGTGCTTAGCGACAGATTTTCAAGGTAGCTAGCCAGCCGAATACTACAAAAGAAAGTTTCCTACCACCACGCTACGGTTTCCTCACGATGTTGACCTTGACCGGCAACTCAAGCTCATTGTTAGGGCTTGAACCCACGCCCTTCGGCGTGTGAACGGACAGCGCTAACCACTGGGATATCATCGCTACAAATTGCTAAAATTATAATAATACCTTTATCGTTAACACCAATTACAATCAATTATAATAACATAAACTTAACACTAGTGGAACAATTGGTGGCCTTATCGTTCTCTTCCAAGCAACCTTAGTATAGAGTTGATTCTACTAAGTAGGTAATGACGGGGTGTGTTGACAAGAGAAATAAAATTAAAAAAAAAAAAGACGTTTTATATGCAATAAATATATAATGTACTTACTTATTAGGTAGTTGATAAAGTCAGTGCTTCTGTAAGCAAATATTTACATAGTACACACGTCTTAACTTAATTTACTTAATCTCAACACTGGTATTTTATTTTAAGCAACTTATCTGGGTAGCAGCACTATTGTAATAACCCAAATTGGAACAGACTTGACCTATAGCTTTGACTGATAACTCAGAACTGTTGGCTAATAACAGTTTTAGAAACGCTTATCAACCTCTCAAAGTTTCTATGAGGGGAAAAAAAATTAAGTCGACAACAGTAAACATGAATAAAAAAAGATTGAAAGTATGTACATACTAGCTGCGCCCCGCAGTTTTACCCGCGTGGTGATGAATGATGGTGATGATGAAAAGTATCCTATGTTTTATTCCGGGGCCTAAAGTATCTATATGCAAAATTTCATACAGAGCCGTTCAGCCGTTCTGGAGTGATTGAGTTACAAACATCCATCCATCCATCCACCCAAACTTTCACAATTATAATATTAGTGGGATACTTAATTGTTCATATACTTAAGCAAAGCATGTACTATGGGAACGAGATAACTGATATCTATCTATCTATATCTTTAAACGAGCAATTCTTGTATATATATATATATATATATATATTCTGAATATCGGAAACGGCTCCAACGATTTTCATGAAATTTTGTATCCAGGGAGTTTCGGGGGCGAAAAATCGATCTAGCTAGGTTTTATTATCAGAAAACGTCGTTTTATCCATGTTTTCAGCCGAGCAATGCTCGGTCAACCAGGTACTAGTAATTATATACCTACTTCTTTTGTATAAAAAATACTGATAATACTCACATTTAAAAACAAGATGAAGAGTTTAAAGAATCTATAATCCGACTGCGATTAAAATAGCTATAATTAAAGGAAAACACTTTTTAAACCAATTTATTATTCCTAACTAAATTTGAACATAATTATAACTTATATATATTTATGTAATCCTCTTTTAATTGTCTTTATTAAGATACTTGATAGGTTTGATTAATTGTTTTTTATTAACGTATTACTATTTCGCGCCAAAAATCCACCATCTTGTTTTTTTTTTAAACCTGCTTTCAAGATACGCGCGAAAAACATAACAGTCGGGTTCAAACTACTACATACAATTTTTTTTTATGTTTGACAAGCTAGGTGTTTGACAACAGCTCACCTGATGGTGTGGTCAAAGATGGTAAAGCAGCCTGGAATTATACTCACGGTCACGAATGGAACAAGCGTTCAACGTGGTTCGATACTTAATAACGTTTATTCTAGACGAGAATTGAACACGCCTCACAGCTCAAGAAGCAGAGCTACTATCGACTGAGTTACAAGGTACTCAAATGTGTATAGGTAAATAGGTCCAATTTTTTTTTCAATGCCTCTTTTTCAAATGTTTCACTCAAATGAATACATTTTTAATACTATATTTATGTTACAGAACGTTTTTTTTTTTTTTTCGTTTCAATTTACGCTAATATGTATTTAAAAGTATTGCAAAGGAAGCCTCCTAGCTGAGATTTTTCCGACCTAGAGTAGAGTAAAGAGTAAGTACTTAGGTACTATACCTACATAATATTATAATAATGTAGGTATGTACTTATATACGTATCAAACATAAATTGGTTAAGTATCTACCAGTAGGTACTTAAGTAAAATAATTATTACTTATCCATACGTATGGTCAAGGGTCAACATTCTTGTAATTTTAATACAAGAATACGTAATCTTGGAGTTCAATGAAATAGTTTTTTTTTTTTTTTACGATTTCATAGGTGTGAAAAAAGTAAAAGTAGTTTTGAAAAAAAAATTACCATCGCGTTATATATAATCATTATTTGTAAATGAAAATATTTATTAGATTAGAGATCGAAGTAAAAATTAAGTCAAAATATATTTACCGCGTATTTTGGTTCACAGTTTCCCGCGTAAACTTTGCTATAACCGCGTCCTTCGCGGTGCGTAAGGCGCGTGCGCGAACTGCGGGCGCGATGTACAACTGCCTAGTGCCCAGTTTAGTTGTATGTTCCCTTGATAATCTGTGCTAGTGCCTGCCGCCAGCCAGCCGCCAGCAAACCGGCCAAACAATCGAGCCACACATTAAATCATAAGTTATTACCTATCATCTGTACATCGTCGTACAGCCCGTGGTTTTAGCTTATTGCGAGATATGTAGGTAGTAGGTATGTAGTAAATGTAGCTTAGGTATATTCCCATCACGGATTTTGGAGCTTGTGTATGAAAAATGTAACATATCTTCTAATTGCATTTTTTTTTTTTCAAATATGTCTTTTAGTAGATACCTACCTCCCTATCTAAGACTTGTGTATGACTCTAGGTATATTACTATTCGAAATTTTATTACATTAAATTGTTTTTCTTTGGTTTGACTTCACACTTTGTATGTTTGCCAGTGCCAATTTCGATATTAAATATTTATGATAAAACTAGTAATAAGTCTAAGTCACACAAAATAAGTCAAGATCAAGTCTGATCACGCCCTAGTAAAATACTGGTGACTTTACTACAAGCTGCGCAAGTCATCACGAAAACTCATGTTTTACTACATATATTATATCCTTTCCTAAACTCGCGCTTATCAATTGGCACTTTATAAATAAAACACTACAATTTTTATTTATATAAAAACTCACAGAACACATTTTTTTTTTGGAAAATAATATAATGCGGCGACATAATGTTTTTCGCGTTCTTGCCAAAACCCACAGAAGACTTTGTAGATACATGATTGATATTGCATGGTTTTAATCTCAGATCAAACACTACGTTTTAGTAGATAAACTTGTTTTTTGTTTTTGGCGCCACAATTTATGTATTTGCCAGTGACAAATATTCACATGTTTTCAAGTATATTATATTACATATTATTAAAAAACATTTTTCGTGCAGCTCCGGCATTAGAGGATAATGAAAATTGCCCCCACACTGGCGGAGGTTGTGAGCAAGCTAAACTCTTTATTCATTGCCGTATCATCCCCTCAACTGCGGCAGTTCAAGCAGGCCTACATCACCTACATGCGGCTATGTTTGTTCCCATGAAGCTATAGGTAAAGTGGTTTGTTCCATCCCAGCGTCTGTGTGTTCAACCCACGTGTAAAATTAGCCTAGCTTTTATTACTGGCAACTTCTTTGATCTAGCTTGTTTATGGAATTTATTCTCTATTCTCTAGTTGTCTGTGGACATCAAGTCAAGTCAACGTCGGGTTTGATTTGTCGCAATCGTAAATGTCATAGCATTTTTTTTTCGAGTTCAATAATATCGTGATGGCAGAAAATAGAGAAGAAATACTAGCAAATTTCCAGGTAAATATTCGTATGTTTGCTCCCATTTATGGATAACAGTTACTATCTTTGATAGGAAACACAGCGATTAGGTTATGTCTTAAACAAAAACAGTGACTATGAAATTCATAAATATCTCTTTGTGTTTTTACCTTATCGAATTCGATAAATGTTTTCTCCAAAACCCTTTATGTAATGCAGCCTTGGTCTTAATTTTCTTACGCAAAAGTTCATTTTTACGCATACAAAAGTACTATAAAAATGGTCATATTTTTTTTCCTTTGTGCCTAGTCATAGGTAAGGTAACAACAATTGCGCTGCTTAGTGAATGTCCCTGATGGATAAAAGTGCGTATACAATAAGCCTGATTAGGAATGACCTACAAGTGATTCCTTTGTTTAGGTATTTGTATGAAGAAGATGTTATTTTAATGATTTTCAGGGTATCACTGCTATAGAAGATGTTGCTGAAGCGATATATCATTTGGAAGAATCCAATTGGGATTTGCTTGTAAGTATTCTAAATTAATATTATATTAGCTATCACTTTTTGCTATGAACAATCACATTTGTCCATAAACAATGACCAGAATCAATTAGATATAATTGTTATGAAGATGTTGCTAAGTATACCTTTGTTTACTGCTTCTGATGAATACCTAATGAATTGTATTATCACGCAGAATAAAGAAGTACTTCATACTTGCCTAAGAAATCTTACTGTTTTGCCCAAACTCATAATTTAAGTACTTAATTTTTCTTGCAGGATATTAAATCAATTTTAAGTGAGTGTTATAAGATCCACACTGACTCGTGGTATTTTGTGCATTGTCAGATGAAGGAATGCATAATACTAGCCTATCTATACCAACCTAGTTAAAATAATGAAGATTGACCTAGCATAATTCTTCCACCTATATTTCCCCAGGTGTTGTCATATTTGTGATTGGTTCTGTATAGTATAGATAGTGTATATGTATAGTGTTAACTTGATCTATAACAAATCCAATATGTATTTTCCAGGCAGCCATAAATCGTGTAATGCCCCAGGATGGGGCCTCCAATGCCGCACAGCCCGATGACTCCCAAGACATAGAGATGATTGATGATGATATATCTGTGATAACTCCAAAAACACACCCACCAGGTATGGTGAAACTGGAAATGTTTACTGAAAGTACAATACGGGTGTTGCTTTTAAGCTTTCTCAATTTGAATAAATAATTATTATAGCAAATAAATTATAAAAACAATTTAGTGTGCAGATAAGTCTCTGTGATAAACAAAATACCAATATGAGTAAACAAAATCCAATCAATTATATGTCTTAAGACACTGGGAACAAACTAGGCATGTGGTAAAGATAAAGACATATTTATTTGCAACTAGCTGCGTCCCGCGGTTTGGCCCGCGTGGTGATGTATGATGATGATGAAAGTATCCTATGTCTTATTTCAGGGCCTAAGTCCTACATGCAAAATTTTACCCAGATCCATTGAGTAGTTTACACATGAAGGCATAATAAACTCACATTTACATTTATAATATTAGTTAGGATAACATGAGTAAAATATATGTATGATGTCTGTAACATTAATGAGCTTCATGTTATGCCTAAAAGACATACCAATTTAAATGACAATACAATCATAGTAGCAATATATGATTTTTTCTGAAGTCATAAAGTTTAAATTTAAACAATGTCGAGTGACATCCCTAATAGCTTTTTAAATGGTGGCATATCAATATATTTATTGATAATGTATTAAATTTGAATCAGGTTGTAATAATCTTTATATTCTCATTGAGAAAAGCACTTACTAGGTAGATAAAAAGTATTTGTATTTGTATACAAATGCTAAAATATGAGTACAAGTACATTTCACCACATTCTCACTTTTAACAAAATGATGATGAGATTGAAGATGAAGCATGCAGTCTTATTCATTCTGATCATGAAAAGATATAAATTATATCTCTTATCAAGCAATACCAAACATTATCAACAAAAATATCCTATACTTACAAAATATTTAACCATAAATTGTTTTTTATTATTTTACAGATAGAGAAGATAGTAGTCAAGCATCTACTTCATCTCCTAGTAATAGTAACACCAATTTGGTAGAGCTGCTAGTACACTGTAATAATAAGATCCATGAAATCAAAATGTCCGGCTCTGCAACAATCAGTAAGTAAAATTTATCTTAAATAATGACTGCAATAATGTCCGGTACTTCAAAGAACTGAGTTGGGTCCGGTAGATGCTGTTAGGGGAAATACACAATATACCCCAAGCGGGAGTTTGGTGGAGAACTTGATCACTCCCATTTCGAGTAAAATTAATAATATTGGAAATCGCATACTTTTTTGCCATACACTTGCTAATTGTGGAATGTGGAATTGTACTCCCCCCGGTATTGCAGATATCCATAGGCGACGGTGATTGCTTACCATCAGGCAACCTGTATGCATGATTGCCAATTGTGGCATTAAAAAAAACATTCAATGATTGTATAAATCTTATTATTCTTATTCGGAATGGGGGTGATGAGTCCTGCACTGACGTCCCGCTTGGGGTGTATTGTGCATTTCCCCCTGCCAGCATTCACCGGAACCAACCCAGCTCCTTGAAGTACTGGAGCGAGGCTCTGGGCTGCAGGCATAGTAGCTCCAGTGGGTGAGATGGAAATGTTGATAATGATGAAAGACAGTCAGCACTTCGCAATGACATGGATGAAGATGTAGATGATTGTATATATCATTAAAATATGTATACACATGTGGTTGTAAAATCACAATTGTCGCATGTAAAGGAACAATTAATTTTAAAATTTTATGAACACAATTAAACTTTTTTATTTTCTATAGTTCATCATATTGCTAAGTAGTGACTGTGTATTTATATAATAATCGTTTTGATAAAAGCGCGCATTGTTCTGAATCGCGCGAATGAATAAGCTATATCACAGAATGCCATGTCATCTTCGACCACACTTCCTTAATACAGATATAACCACGCTAATATTATTAAGGTGAAAGTTGGTCTGTATGTTTGTTATCTCTTGAGGCTGTTACGGCTTGATGAATATGGGTAAAATTTGGAATGCAGCTAGCTTATAACCTGGATTGACACGTAGGCAGGTTTTGATCCCCAATAAACCCAGGTGCAACCGCCAGGCGTAGCTAGTAATCAGAGTATATCTTAAAACTTTATTGTAACAGAATGTTATTATTTTTTGCAGGTGATTTTAAGAAGCGGTTAGAGCTGGTATGTGGGGTTCCTTACTGCCGGCAGCAGATCTCCGGTATCGGAGGCTCGCGAGCCACCATGGGAGCCGCGCTAGGTAGCCTTGGCTTGCAGAGAAATGCTGTCATCAGGCTGAAGGCAGCCGACGAACTGGTTGCGGATGACGAGTGAGTCTTCATCTTCTATGTTCAACAGCGTAGGCGTTGGAATACCAACTCGCAGTACTTTTTTCGGTCTTGACGTCGTACTTAGTGCATTTTTCCAGTTAGTATTTTAAATATCAGTTCACAAATCAAACAAGTGGAGTCACGGTCAAATTCTGATACCACTTGTAGTTATGATAGCAGTGTTTAGTGCGGTCGTATCATATGCTAAAGGGCATAGATTCAAATCCCAACAAAGTGCGTGAACTACCAGTGAAGAAATAGCATCCCAGAGAAATCGAGGGGTACTTCCGGTTGATCTAGAATTGACAATTTTGGTTAAAAGCAAGGTCTTACAGCACAACTAAAGGGAAAATTCCGAAAAATAAAAAAGTTGGAAATTAGGGTAAATTTTGGTACTAACAAGTTTTCGCGAAAATCTAAATTTATTATATATCTTTTTATCGTTTTGACTCAGGATCAAATTTTTATACATCTAATAGGGACTATAGACCTCAGTATCTGGTATAAATTTCAACTTGCTATGTCCACCCGTTCCTGAGAAAATTGGTGGTGACACACAAGAGAGTGATCTTATAAGGGTTCCTTTTTTACCTTTTGAGATACGGAACCCTAAAAATTACAGCCTATACTTGGGAAATGTGTAAATCCGCCACTCTCTCACACCTCTTTAAAAATATTTGACTTAATACAAAACATTTCTATGGACAATGGACGTGATTGTTTATGACTGTTAATGAACTATTTTATTCCATTTTGCTTTCTGGATCAGAGATAAAAGGTGAATATTATACATAAATTATGTATTTATCACCAAAACAAACAAACTTGTTTTTAATACTTGGCATTTTTTTAATACCAACTTTTTTATCTATTATTTATATGTTTCCTGCACTTGATTTCAAATCAAACCAACTGTAATTAACCGTTAGGCTACAAGATAAATGTCGGAAACTAAATACCCTGTAAACCTTTTAGTTATATCATTTACTAGCTACCCGCCCCGGCTTCGCACGGGTGCAATGTAGATGCTACACAAAACCATGACAAATTATATACCTAAATCTTCCTCATGAATCACTCTTATCTATTGGTGAAACTCGCATAATGATCCATTTAGTAGTTTTTAGGTTTATCGCGAACAGACAGACAGACGCGGCGGACGACTTTGTTTTATAATTATGTAGTGATAAGTTTATCATAAAGTTATACGCTATAGCTGGCCTTTTGTCTTGTACATCCAAAGGTTGCCTGGAAGCTATCGCTTCAGGCGGCAAGGCCGCCATGTTACTGTCGCAAAAAAAAAGTTATTCTGTTTTTTTTTAAGATGTTTGTTTATGTTAGTGTACAATAAAGTTAGATAATATTCTATTTCTAGTGGTTTTGGTAGCCTAGTTGGGACTGTCTATCTTCCAACCTAGAGGTCCTGGGTTCGAATCCCACGACGCGCATCTCTGTCTATATTTTCTAAGTTATATGCATATTGTGACGTCAAATGGTAAAGGAAAACATCGTGACGAAACTTACATATCGGACAGTTTGTAAAAAAAGCTATCGTAGATATATGAAATCCTTCTCACATAGTAAGAGGTCCTCTAGCTGTGGGACAGTATATAAAAATAGGGTTGATTCAGATTCGGATATTCTATTTAAGGTGAACTTGTAATAAGTATCAAAGAACATTTTCTTCGACCATTCTAATTGAATAAATTCATAGAAATTTGATTCTAACTTCATCAACCCGCCCAGATTTCGATCGGACATACAAACCTCCCAAAAACAATTTTCCAAACAATAAAAAATAATAGATAATCCATGTTGTATAATATTATTTCATTACAATCAAAACATGCTTAAAAATTAAAGTCCAACACAACAATCACATAATAGTAGATTGTGTCACAAAGGACTAAAATAATGTATTGAGGGCGAGAGCGATTGTTTGAATCTAGAGCGAAGTCGGTATCTATAAGTCTTGAATGTAGGTAGATTTTAATAGAAGAATCGTCGCAACACAGGGCCTCCAACGGCGATGACTAGTGACGAAATATTTGGTATTTAAATTAAGCATTTTTTTTTATTTACCTTTAGAGTGGCGGAACGTCTGACAGCTACATACGTTTTGCACGTAAAGCACGAAGACAAGGATTACATGCTCCAATACCCCGGCACTAAAACCGTGCGGGAAGTCAAGAATGATATCTACTCGCTCACTGACATTCCTGCAAGACATCAGGTAAGATATATGACTTCTTTAACCCATTTTGTATAAGAACAACAGAGGTTCAATGAAATTCTGTACATGCATATGACAAAACCTAGGATGTCGTCTAGGTAGATGCCACCGCAATATGAGATATTCTGCCATCAAGCAGTGTAAACATTGCTATGTTCCTATCTTATTATTTAGCTACTCTTATATTATACTAGCAGACCCGGCCACGCGTTGCTGTGGCCAAATTGAACACACGCGTGTAACGTGAAATAAATTGTAGCGCATATGAAACGTTTGGACTTTTAACGTAGCGCCATCTATTGGATACTTATGAAACGTTTGGACTTTTAACGTAGCGCCATCTATTGGATACTTATGAAACGTTTGGACTTTTAACGTAGCGCCATCTATTGGATACTTACTCAATCCAGTTATAAATTACCTTACACCGCCATCTATTAGAATTTTATAGAACTCACAGATAATTATACCTCTTTGTCGTATAATAAACAAAGTACCTGGTTGACCGACCTTTGCTCGGCTGAAAACACGGATAAAACGACGTTTTCTGAAAATTAAACCTAGCTAGATCGATTTTTCGCCCCCGAATACAAAATTTCATGAAAATCGTTGGAGCCGTTTCCGAGATTCAGAATATATATATATACAAGAATTGCTCGTTTAAAGATATAGATAATTTGCAATAATAAAATATTGCGATTATAAATTGAGATATAAACTCCTATCTCTCAAGTTGGATCCAACTGCACACAGTGTGCAAGTATTGGTTAAAATCGGTTCAGTAGTTGAGTTCATTGCGGACAAACAACGTGACACGAAATTTTTAAATATAAAGATTAGATTTTCTTAATTTTTGATTTTTTTGCATCAAATATATACAAAACACATAAAAACTAGGGTGTCGCCGGCAGTGGGGCAGGGCTCAAGCTGCCGGTGGGTAAGGCTGCAGAGTAAGGAACTTTCTTACTATGTGTTATTATTCTTATATTATTTATCTTTATTCTTTAGAATACTCTCATTTCCGAGGTAGTATTGCTGTTCATGCGGGCCTTTGGACAAACAAAAACAGGGGTATTAATTTAGCTGATCTGATGACAAAAATTTGCGAATTTTAATATACTTAAATTCTTATTTATTTTATTTCTTAGTACTTGGATGACCGAGCTTTGCTTGGCTGAAAACACAAAAAAATAGACGTTTTCTAAAAATGAAACCTAGCTAGATCGATTTATCGC
Source organism: Biston stratarius (assembly GCA_950106695.1). Lineage (NCBI taxonomy): Eukaryota > Metazoa > Arthropoda > Insecta > Lepidoptera > Geometridae > Biston > Biston stratarius. Next base: position 27,807,242 of record OX467111.1, on the reverse strand, counting down.
CCTCGAAACTCCCTGCATACTAAATTTCATGAAAATCGTTGGAGCCGTTTCCGAGAATCAGATTATATATTTATATATATACAACAATTGCTCGTTTAAAGTATTAGATAGATTCTTCAGCTTTGTTAGGTTAGTTTGTCAAAATTTGTCAATATCACGTTTGTTTCTATAATAATAAATCGTTTTTTTTTTTTGTAATAGTGAAATTGAAGTCTATTTTTTTATTATTGTTTATTGACAACAAGGCGTGAATAGTTTTTTTTTTGTCTATGTGTTTCATTCTCGCTTACATTTGCCGCCGTTTAATATGAGTAAAGTGTGTTGCCAAAAATAATTTATATTTTTTATTATTTCTTGGTCAAGTCATATTTATGACCTGGAAATTTTTCTTCTCATTTTTCCTTTAATATTCTTTAATGTTAGTCTAATAATTTATAAAGTGGTAGGTGGTGGTGTTAAAGGGGTTGCCTGGGTGAGATCGCTTTTAGCGATATTGTAGCTGTTTATGGCACTAGCTTTTGTTCTTTTGTTTTCTTTGCATTTTGTTATTGCAAAATATAGAGTTTATGTCTATTTATATATATTATTCTGTACACTTAATTTTAAGATTGTATTTTATCTGGCAGGTGTGGACAGGGTGGCCCACAGTTACTGGGTTAGACGACACGGTGCTGGCGATGGTCGGACTTGACCTGCCCCAACACGAGCTGGTTGTAAAGCGAGCGCCACCCAAACAGCAAAAGGAATATAAGAGGGTATGACGATAGAATAGGAATTAATGAACAGAGGAAAAAGTTTTTTTTTTAAAATGAGTGTCAGGCTATGTTTTTGCCCTCAGCTCACCTGATGTTAAGCGACGGTGTGGTCGAAGATGGTAAACACACCTAGCCTGGAACGGAACTGACTCTCAAGTGAGGATGCCGGAACACACCGTTAGATAAAAACGGCATAACGGGATAAAAACGGCAAGGCGGTATCGATACACACGTGTTGTACTTTGCTCCTCGGTTTAAAATTGTTTTTACGTAGAAAAGTTTTGTTATCATATAAAAGCTTAACACAAATTACAATTAATCTAAAATTAGTACTTGTAGCAGAAATAGTGCAGAACTAAAGTGATAAATTGATAAAAACAGAAGAGCACACTGGCAAGTTGATATCTACCTACCCTTTTGTTTTTCGTCAATCACTTCTAAACATCACATATAGACGTGTTGGCGCAACTACTAAACTGCTCGATTAAGTAAAATAATTTCGACGTCCTACTTACTAGTCGTTTGGCGCAGGCGTTAAGGTGCTTGGAACTAAACCGAACATCTCGAGTTCAAACCTCAGCAGACGCGTGTCTTTTTGCACTTAATTTTTTTCAACTTCAATATGTCAACAAAATGTAGTGCCTGTTGCAAGCCTATCCAGTCTCTGGATTTCCTGGAATGTGCATTATGCCAGGAAACTTACGATTTATTATGCCTAGCTATGGACATGGAAACATTTAAGAATCTAACTCAAGAGGCCAAAGATCGTTGGATTTGTCCATTATGTACTAGCAGCCGGCCGAAAAAAGACAATTCAGATACCCCGATAGGGAGCCCCGTGGGTGCTCTAAATAGCACATACAACACTTCCGACCGCGGAAACACCACTTTAGACCGCGTAAACCAACTACGAGGAACTCGCCGACAGATGTCGACTCCTACACTTTTCTGTGGCTCGGACTCGGAAATGTCGATGCTTATAACTGAAATTAGGCAGCTTAGAGAAGAAGTGCTGGAGCTAAAGGAGCAGAACAGGGAGATTTCTCTCCTGAGACAGGACGTCCACCTCCTAAAGGAACAGCTATCATCGATACCCTCGATTGCATCCAGCTTTGACGCTTATGAAAAAAAGGTAGCTGCTCAAGGTGACGAAATACTCGATTTAAAGAAGTCTCTCACCAGCATGCAGTCACTCCTAAACACCCAGGAACAAAACAACCTGCGAAATGAGCTTGAGATTGCTGGCGTTCCCGAGGCCGAAACCGATAATCTTCAACACATCGCTCTAGTTACTGCATCCAGACTTGGAGTAGAGCTTGTAGCTGCTGATATTGATTGTGTTATGAGAGTGGGTCCCAAACGTCCCCCAAGCAACACGAACAAGGAGTGGTTGCCTAGGCCAATTGTAGTAAAGCTGCTGCGCCGCTCAAAAAGAGACGAGCTCCTTCAGGCAGCCAAATCTCGACGCAATCTTTCTTCTGAGATTGTGGCGCAAGGAACATCACATAAACTGTACATAAATGAAAGACTGACTAAATCTAATCGCCACCTGTTTAAAGAAGCAAGAGCTCGCGCCCAAAAACACAACTTTCGTTTCTGCTGGATACGAAATGGCGCAATATACGTACGGGAGTCAGAGAAGAAGCCTGCTATATTCATACAGTCTGTCAGCGACCTCGATCAGCGAATGGGGCCCGCCCAATAAGCTAATGATTATAATCTTGTATACTATTAATCGAAGCACAAACTTCATAAATAATAATCATCTGCTGTTGAGACATGTAATCCTTGTATTTTGTATAGATTATGGTTTCATTAGTGTTAATCTAGTACTTATTATATTTAAAAGCGATAACTCAAATAGGACACGTCCAACATCACAACCACACAACAACCTCACAAGCAAAATTAAACACACAAACACTTCAAAACACTCTTCTTACACACTACAATCTTACTACACAATCTCACACAAAATAAGGCACACAAAGATATGCCGCGAGACCTACATCTTCAACCTTTTAGAGAACTGGCCTGAGCAAAGTTCTATTAAAATAAATAGCGGTACTTTTCTACAACCGACAACTTTAATCTCTAATTACAAAATGCTGCGAACTCGTCTGACAATCATCAACAAAGAATTCGTTTTTGACACCTTTTAATAATGACAACTATAGATCTAGACACTGTAAAAGATATTGACAACACCTTTTTAATCGATTGTCAGACCTGCGATCAAATAGAAACATGTAAAGACTTTTTTACAAACAAACACAATTTTAAAGTTCTCGCCTTTAATATTAGAAGTATACAAAAGAATTTCCCAAAATTTTTAATAGCGCTTCTAAGACTCAATCTCAACGTTGACATAATTATTTTAACTGAGTGCTGGCTTGGCAGCAGTCCAATTATAGGCCAGATCCCCGGGTATGAGAGTCACTTTACTAGGAATATCCACAACAAAGCTGGAGGAGTGGTATCTTATGTTAAAAACTGTTATAATGCCACTGTAACTGAACCAACGCTAGCTGACGCCGAATGTCTTAAAATTAATATACCGAAAATAGCCTGCATTCTTGGCATATACCGTTCTCCCTCCTTCAAAGATATCAATAAATTCTGTCTTTCGCTTAGTAGAACCATAGTAGAGCTCAAATCTGATACACCTGTGATTGTAGCTGGAGATATAAATATAAACATCATGAGCCCAATAGATGAGAACAGCAGCGAATACATGTGTATGATGGGCGAACTCGGACTACTTCCAGCTATCAGATGTACTACTAGAGAGAACTCCTGTCTAGATCATATGTTCATAAAAACTAAATCAGCAAACACTATAGGAGTCATCGCCAAGACCGACGTAACTGATCATGCTGTGATTATTTTAGGCACGTCTTTACATAAATCAAGTTGCAAGCAGTTGAAGAGCAGATACGTTTTAAGAACCGATTTTAAGGCTGTGTCCTGTGAGTTGCAACAAACTGACTGGTCGTGCGTACTTAATGCAAATGATGTGAACTTGGCTGTTGAAAATTTTCAAAATATCACAACATCGGCACTGAATAAATATACTACTAAGAAAAAAGTTAGTAGAACACAATTCGCCATAAAGCCCTGGATCACCCCCGGACTCATGCGATGTATGAAACATCGAGATAAGCTACATCTAGATATGAAGAGGCATCCAGAAGACACTACGCGCCAATTAGTGTATAACAGATATAGAAATTTTTCCAACAACCTGTTACGCAAGCTTAAGCGTGATTACGAGAGCAGAGAGCTAGAAGCGAATAAACACAACCCGAAAAAACTATGGAAGTCTATCAAGAATATTGCTGATTGTCCGAATAGAGTATCACCAGCCTCGGAACTACTGAAATGTAAGCCTAGTAGTATAGAGTCTATAAATCACTGTAACGAGTACTTCGCAAATGTTGGTTCTAAACTTGCCAGTCAGCTTCTCGGAACACTGAATTCAACAGAAGCAGACCTAGCAGCTGAATCAAACCACAGACCAACCCAGTCATGTAATTCATTTTACCTGCAACCAACAGACGAAGTCGAAATTAGTAGGCTCATCGGGAAACTAAAAAAATGACAGTGCTCCTGGGTTAGATGGAATCAAACCAGTTTTAATCAAGGCTATAAAACACGACATTCTTACACCTTTAACCCATATCTTTAACACTAGTCTCTCGACGGGTGTCTTCCCTCAGCAGTGGAAATTGGCAAGTGTGACTCCAATCCATAAGATTGGACCTAAAAACCTGCCAGAAAATTACCGGCCAATCTCTCTCCTACCCACCTTCTCCAAATTACTTGAGAAAATTGTTAACTGTCGCCTTACTACCTACGTTGATAGGTTCAATTTGGTTTCAGATAATCAGTTTGGTTTCAGACACGGAAAATCAACAGAAGGTGCGGTAGAACTTTTGTCTAAAAAAGTAGGTTCTAGTCTAGATAAAGGCCTAAAAACCATAGGTGTATTTTTGGATCTGGCTAAGGCCTTTGACACGGTTTCGGTGGCAATCTTACTAAAAAAACTGGAACTCGCTGGAATTAGAGGACTGGCACTGAAATGGTTTCATAGTTACCTTGATCACAGAACCCAGCTCGTGAAAATAGGTGATTGTGTAAGCGATACCCTCCCAATTCAGTTTGGTGTTCCTCAAGGAAGTGTACTAGGCCCCACATTCTTTATTTTATATATCAATGACATTCACCTGTCACCTTCAATAGAGACAGACCTCATCTGTTACGCTGATGACACCGTTGCACTATTCCATGGAAAATCGTGGAAATCAGCTTTTGAAAAGGCTGAATCTGGTATGTTACAAATGAAAAAGTGGCTAGACAAAAACCTTCTCACCCTGAACTTAGGCAAAACAAAATATTTATGTTTTCATAAAACAAAAGCGTCTGAACCAGAACCTGGCCTAAGTCTCCAAATACACTCTTCGTGCGACTTACATAACTGCAGTTGCGAAACTATTGCCCGAACAGCGACTATGCAATACCTTGGTGTGCTGATTGACGAACAGCTGTCATTCAATGCAAATATTACGACTCTTGGTAAAAGAGTCCGTAAACTCATACATATCATGAAAGCTCTACGGAACTCGGCAAAAGAGCGAGTCCTTCGCATGGTGTATGTGGCGCTCTGTGAATCTATCCTGACATACTGCCTTACTGTTTGGGGAGGGGCTGGAGTTACAGCGATGCTTGAAGTGGAGAGGGCACAGCGCGCTGTGCTCAAAGTCATGTACAAGCTACCCTACCGCTACCCAACGATGGACTTGTACGCTAAAACTGGAGTACTAAGCGTCCGCCAACTTTATATCCTGAAGGTTACCATGGCTGAACACCGAAAACAGTCCAGGCAGGCAGATGATGGAATAAACAGAAGAAGGCGTCCGCGCGCTCCCGAACCCAGAATCAACACTGCTTTTGCAAGACGGCTTCTAGTTTTTAGACAACCGTTTATCTACAATAAAATCAGCAAACAGTGTGCGATTCGTAACAAAACTGTAGGAGAATGTAAAAATATAATTTTCAAATATTTACATTCTCTTACCTATGATCAGACAGAAGAACTACTAAAAATAATGGTTTAGTTTTAATTTCACAGGTAGCTCCCATTCTTGGACATCACCCCACTAAACTACACAAAACTGCTCTCCTATTGAAACACCACACACGCACACTACACACAGACAAACATACCACGCACACTCGCACACCACACCCACACACACACACACACCACACACACACACATACACACCACACCCACACACACACACACCACACACACTCATATTTTATGTATAATTTTTATCTTTTTCCTTTGCTTCTATGTTAAAATGATTTTTCTCGAGTTATTAAAACCTTACCGCGCCGATATATAAATTAAGTTAAGGCTTTATATAATTTCTGGTGGCCCCTGCGACACAAGTTTTTCACTTAGTGCAGGGTACACAGGTAATGTTACCTTATCTTGTATTTAATTATAAGGTTTTATAAGGTTTATAATGTACTACGGTTTTTGCCATTTATGTCAAACATATATATTTAATTAATTAATCAATTAAGTACATATCATATATATTGAAATAAATTTATTATTATTATTATTATACAACGTTCCCAGAGTTCTGGTCGCTTAGTCCACGTCCTTTTTGGAGCGAAATAAAGGCAAGCATTTTGGTCACGTAATTAATGCCAAAGGAGCGATATCCTGGTCTTTGTTTTGTTACTCAAAGTTCTGTGTACCGCTGCAATGGTCATGGACAAGTGTTATCTTTTACTATGAGGAGAACGTCTCGTTAATTTCATTAAAATACAACACCTGGTACTCGTGGTCCAAAAATCTTTATCCCAAACCTCAAAAGACGCAGCAAGAGAGTCATGGGACCAGAGTTAAAATCAATAAATCATGACAGTCAAGATTTTGTTAATCAGCAGCGTTCAGTCTGGTTTAAGTTTAATTGGTAGCTATTAATTTCTAAAAGTACTTTTGTACAACATAACAATAAATTTTGGTACTGTATAACAAAGACAAATAAAATGCTCTCCTAGTGGTAAAAGATAACGTACATGAACTTCAAGATTCACGATTTTGACAGCCCTGTTGGCTCATTGGGAGTATGCCTGCCTGAGCTGTAGGGCGTGGGTTCGATTCCCGCCAAGGACAAATGTTTGTTTAGTATAAACAAATGTTTGTTCTGTGTCTGGGTGTTCTGTATGTATTATAAGTATGTATTTACAAAAAAAAAAGTATTTATGTATTCTATCAGTTATCTGACTTCCATCACACAAGCTCTGCTTAGTTTGGGGTCAGATGGCGCTGTGTGTCATGTGTCCTACATTATTTTTATATTTATTTACTTTACAGCGGCTTTGTAAAATAGGCGAAACGTCGATGTAAAAAAACAAAGCTACTATTTTGTGCTTTAATTCTCGGTGATAAATACAAACCATTATTCCAGATGCTTGGCGACAGATTTTCAACTTGAGGGTGGTAGCTAGCCAGCCGAGTACTAAAAAGTACCCTACCACCACGCTATGGTTTCCACACGATGTTTTCCTTGAACCTACTCCATTTGGTGTGTTAACCAACCGCGCTTACCACTAAGCTATCATCACTACGTGTGTTATACTATAAGTATTATTTATACTGTTGGTGTTTCTAAATAAATTAATTATTATATACTTTAATTTGAAGTAAATATATATTTAATAATAGTATCTAGCCAAATATCATTGTTTGTTCACAATGATATAGACTGTTAACGCTCCCTCAATGTTAAGATCTAAATGTACATAACACAGTTTCAAATACTATATAAATCTATTTTTATGTGTAACGAAAGGAAGAGAGTCATTAATCACTTCAATTTGTTGCAGATAATAGTAGAAAGCTCGGACAGTGAGAATAGTTCTGTGGAAGAAGTGGAAGACCAGAGCGAGGTGTTCATCGCCGAGGACGATATGTTTGTCGATCTCGTGCAGTCGGAGAGACTCCAACCCCTCAGTGAGTTATGCATATACAGTAGAACGTCTTTAAGTAGAAATTGAAGGGAGACGCCAAAAAATACGAGCTATAGAGTTTGTGTTGACGTCTATTGACGTTTATTCAGTTTAGGCCCTGGTAAGGCACTTATGAACGTTAAGTTACATTTTTGAATCTACCAGCGGCTCGTAATTACACTTCAACTGAGAAGACTCCGGCAAGAAATTCAGCAAGGCATTTTTTTTTTGTGAATCTTTCTTTTCTTATTAGGTTACAGTTTATACATGTTTTCCTTCACCAGCAGCTCAAATTTATTATTGGGGTTTGAACCCACGCTGTGTGTGAACCGACTGCGCTAATCACTGGAATATCAGCACAACATCCAAACAAATTGAACCATGGAATTTGTTTCCCGAGTGGGTGATCTCTGATAGAAATATTTTCAATTCAAGTCGCGAATGAATCGGTTTCTTCTAAGCAAGGCTGCTCCATCGTAGACCGCATCTTCGCTTAACATCAGCGAAATGGCAATCAAAGAAGTTATTTGTAATAAAATTGTCAAATTTTTCGCTGTGGAATAAATGACAATTTATTTCTCAGTGACCGAGAACGTGGAAGACGAAGCGCTGGGTTGTATAGAGTTCTGCGCGCGGTTCCGAACGCGCTACGGACCCAACACGCCTGCCTTCTTCGAGGGAACTTTGCAGGACGCCATCAAGGAGTCCTGTCTCAAACCAGCCAAAGAAGTAAACATTTTATCCAATATTACTTTTTTTTTAATTTGCAGTGCTGTAATACTCTGGGTCATGAGGACACACTTGGAATTTGTTCTGATACTGTACTTAAACTTTTGGTACCGCTAAATGGCAGGTTCATAAAAACGTCTTGCCATCATAAAAACGTCTTCTTCATTAGTTTTTATCACCGGTGAATAATAATAAACTAAAAGTAATGTTTTGGAGGAAATTACTTATTCAAAATTATTTCAGAATTCCAGTACATACGAAATAATGTTTTAAAATAAGTATTCATAATTAACGGTATTTTTAATAAAAAAAACATTAACATATATATTAGCTTCCTTATTTAATTTTTAATTTCTCAATTTTAAAAAGAAACGTTAAAAATTTAAAATTATGTTGTGATTTTTTACAATATTTATTCGTTGTATATCTTTTTTTCCACCGTCACTATTTTATCTCTTATCCAAGTGTTGTCTGAAAGAGATCACTTTTAGCGATAAGGCCGCCTTTTGTGTCTATCTGTAGTATATTTCATGTGTATATTTCTTTATGTGGTGATCAAAAGTATATTAAAATTTCAAATTATTGCTTTGAAATTATTAACTTCTTTAAATTTTTATTTTAGCGTAAACTTCTGGGAGTGTACTTGCATCACGAACAATCTGTGCTCTCAAATGTTTTCTGCGCGCAACTGCTCGGCTGCGACACTGTGCTACAGACGTTAGCTGCTAACTTCATAGTCTACGGCTGGGACCTCACGCATCCCTCCAATAACAACATGTGAGTTCACGAAACGAAAATTCTCTCATAAAAAGCGCCATCTATTGATTTCACTCTGCACTATTAGGAAGCGGTCTACATAAAGCTACAATATCATGAAACACACACAGAAAGTGGCGCCATCTCCATCTCCACCTCCGCATAACACTAGAAAATTACCCAAAGATAGCCTATATTGCCCTAGTATTAGTATCCTATATTTTGTTGTTTGCACTGTTACAGAAGGTATACATAATAAAAACACACGATCACATCAAACACAAGTATGTGTATACATTGTATAAAAATTCGATGTGTGTATGTATGTTCTTTATGGACTCCAAAACGTCGTGTTTGATGAAATTTTCAGGCAATCTTCAGAGCTATTCTTAGCCCAGCGGGTGTACCTGTGAAGTTTGGTAGCGATCTGAGCAACAGTTTCTTTTTTTTAAGGTTCCGCTAGTAAATGATATGTCATGTATGTGTGTTTTCTTACAGGTTATTACAGTCAATAGCGAACGCATTGGGTCCGGTGGCCAGCATGACGATACGCAGCATCCCCGTGGACCGGCTGCCAGCGCTGGTGATCATAATGCGCGTTCGCTCCAACACCGAGATATACTCCGTCATCAACGGTAACTGCAACTATATCCTATGGTCTTCCATAGCTACTTTTTTTATATATGTAGCTATGTGAGCTCAAACAGTTTTTTTTTTAATTTACAATATAATAATTTATTGATAACTCTGTAGTTATTAGGACCTTGAATAAGTTCAAGCTGTTTCTTCAAAGATGGCAGTAGCACCACCCCGTTCGTGGAATTTCGAATGGTAACACACATGCAAAGCATTAGTGTATCTAACCTTAAATTTCAGTGTATGGTAGTTCACTTTAGTGTAAAACAAAGTATTTTTTTCTTAGTTCTGAAAATGTCTACTTTTGTGCCAAATAAAGTGTATTTGCGGGGAATTTTATTGCACTACTTTATTCAAAAGAAATCTCCAGCTGGAGCACATAGAATTCTTGTTGAGACTTATGGTGACAATCCTTTGTCGGATACGACATGCAGAGACCTGTTTCGACGCTTCAAAAATATTGATTTCGAACTTGAGGATAAAGAACGTACTGGCGCACCGAAAAAATTTGAAGACGAAAAGTTGAAGGAATTACTCGATCAAGACCGATGTCAGACGCTAGCAGAACATTACAAGTAGATGAGTCAACTGTTTCAAAACGTTTAATTAATTAACAATTTATTTCAAAATTGGTAATTTACATGTCAAAGTTAAATAAATTAGATTAAATATATAATTAATTACAAAAACATGTCAGTAAACCTAAGTCAAATAACGTTAATTAAAACTAAGTCCACCGGTCGAGCTCACCACCAAACGTACCCATCAAACCGGCGGCGTTTCCTCGCTGGATCGCCAGCGAAATTCGCTGGACTATAAAAGTCCCCGACCTCGGATCACGACCCCTCTCCCTAAGGCGACGTCCCAACTCGGCAATTTAATTTAATTAACAATTATTAAATTAACAAAATATAAACCATTCGAAATTCCACGAACGGGGTACTGCTACTGCCATCTTTGAAGAAACAGCGAGAACTTATTCAAGGTCCTAATACGTCATACAATTGAATATAATTAGAATGTTAACAAAATAACTAATAATAATATTACATTAAATTCTAAAAATACCAAAATGACAGATATTTAGATTAAAAAATAAATAATAATAATAATAGTATACTGTCAAAATAAATAGAATTATCTTTATATATAAAACAATCGTGTCACGTTGTTTGTCCGCGATCAACTCCTCAACTACTGAACCGATTTCAACCAAATCTTGCACACTGTGTGCATTTTGATCCAACTTGAGAGCTAGGATAGTTTATATCTCGATTTATAATCGATTTTTTTTTAAATTGCAAGATGCTAGACGACCTTTTGCTAAGGAGAACTACGACCTAGTAAGCTTTTTTAGTATAAACAACAAAGCACAAAATGTAAATTTCAAATAGATCTTTGTCTACAAGCTTTTAAAATCATAATTTGAGGCCTGTCTGAGCCAGGCGTAATTGTTGTATGTTGTGGTAATTTGGCGCTTTTTACAGGCAATGTTGGGGTGTCGGAACTAATGGGTGGATTAGTAGAAGCGTGGGAACGATTCGCGGCCCAGCGAGAAGAGGACGTCAAAATGGAGCAAGAAAGAGACGCAAGACAACGCGTCAAGAGAGAGCAGGACGAAGCGTACCAACGGAGTCTAGAAGTTGATAGGTGAGAGTGAGACAGACTGTTGTGTTAGATCTTGTATAAGTGTGATGCAGGACGCGTAGAACGAGATGCAAGATTACACTAACAGAAGTTTAAAGAAGCGGCTGAGCTGGGTCCAGAAATCGAAAAGTGAATATTAATAATAATAAATGTTTTTTGTTTCAGAGCAAAGGAAGAAGTAAAAAAACAGCAGGAACGAGAAAGAAATGAGGAGATCGTGAGAGCAGAATCAGAAAGGCAAATAGAGGAAGCTAAAAAAGAGGTGAGATTATCGTCATAATTTTTTTACCACAGCACAACGTAAATATGTACCACAGCATCACAACACACGTCATAAATTATTACTAGTACATCATCACAAAACTTTTTTTTTTGTAGCGATGATAGCTCAGTGGTTAGCGCGGTCGGTTCGCATACCGAAGGGCGTGGTTTCAAACCCCAACAATGAGCTTGAGCTGCCGGTGAAGGAAACCATAGCGTGGTGGTAGGGTACTTTCTAGTACTCGGCTGGCTAGCTACCACCCTTTGGAAATCTGCCGCCAAGCGTCTAACGGTGCGTTCCGGCAGCCTCACTTGAGAGCTAGTTCCATTCCAGGCTAGGTGTGCTTTACCATCTTCGACCACATCGTCACTTAACATCAGGTGAGTAGTGGTCAAACACCTAGCCTGTCAGCAATAAAAAATAAAATAAAAAACACACGTCCTAAATTATTACTGTACATCATCACAACACAAGTCAATTTTTACTTCGCCGCCATAACATGTAAATTTTTACTACATCACCATAACATGTAAATGAAAGCAATTTGTAGATAATACTGAGAATTTAATGTGTCTTCGTGACAAGATGGCTTACAAGAGAAAGTTACATAAAACTTTCGCGAGAGGCGCGCTCATCACAAAAAAGATCATAGAGTAAAATAACACTTCTTTTTATAAACTCGGTTGTCTATGTCTATATCCAATTAAAAATTTACTACATCGCCATAACATGTAAATTTTTACTACATCGCCATTCAGCATTCTGGCACATTTTTGTTAAGTAATTAAACGTCAGTACCTACGTGTAATTACGTCGATCAAACCGTTGGATATGTAATTTTAAACGATTTTTAAACCAAAAACTTAGTTCAGTTCAATAAGAATTTGTACGGCCGAGGACTCCAAGTTTTCTATGCAACATTCCATCTATCTTTATTTTTTTTCTAATCCTGGTATCGGCGAAAATTGAGCTGATTGGATTTCAGAAGTTTGTCTGAGACAGGCTTTGCGCAGTGCTTATTTAGTCTGTGTTTGTATTAGGAGTTGCGGAGTAAGGCGGCGCGGCGAGTGCCGGAGGAGCCGGAGGCGCACGCTCGTGACGTAGCGCGTATCCGCGTGCGTCTCCCGGCGCCTCACGACAACAGCCTAGAGCGGCGATTCCACGCCACAGACACGCTACAGGTGACATATCTTTATATACATACATATACTGTACCAGTGTGTGTTACCAGTGATGACTTATGGCGCCGAAACGTGGTCTCTGACTATGTGCCTTCTAAGTAAGCTTAAAGTAGCACAATGAGCTATGGAGAGAGCTATGCTCAGAGTTTCCCTACGAGATCGAATCAGAAATGAGGAGATCCATACACGAACTAAAGTAGCCGACATAGCCCAGCGGATTAGCAAGTTGAAGTGGCAGTGGGCAGGGCACATAGCACGCAGAACTGATGGCCGATGGGGCTGCAAAGTTCTGGAGTGGAGACCACGGACCGGCAAGCGCAGCGTAGGACGTCCACCCACAAGGTGGAGAGACGACCTAATAAAGACCGCAGGAACGCGCTGGATGCGAGCCGCTTCCAACCGGTCTTTATGGAAGTCAATGGGGGAGGCCTATGTCCTGCAGTGGACGTCATGCGGCTGATGATGATGATGATGATGATGACTGTACTTGGTACTGCAGCTGGCAACATTACAAAGTTGTTGAAATTAACCATCGAAAGTATCAAAGTAATGAGCGCCAAAGCAGCGATGCCCTGGACTTTGTTTTGTTACTCAAAGTTCTGTGTATCGCTGCAATGGCCATGAACAAGCGTTATTATAACGTAAAAAAGTAATTATTTTGTATGTGTCATTGTACTTTTGTGTAGGTTTGAGTGAATTTGGTGTCGGATAATTGGATCCGGTAGATGGCGTTGCAATCATACACCGGGTACAAAGTACTGGACATTTAGCTAGTAATTTATAAAACTGAAATCTATTTTTTTATGTAAAAGTAATGAGACGAACGAGACACTCCTGTTGGTAAAAGACAACGTATGTCCATGACCATTGCAGCGATACACAAAAATTTGAGTAACAAAACATAGTCCAAACCAACACTGTTTAAAAGGTCATTACTACTAGTATTACTAATCATAAAGATTTGTAACTTGTATACAAGATTGAGGCCTATGTCCAGCAGTGGACGTCCTACGGCTGAGATGATGATGATGATACAAGATTGCCGTGGTGGTGCCGGCGTAAGAATTGTACCCCACCCTCTCTACCTGTGGTTGCCGTAAGAGTCGGCTAAGGGATGTAATCCGGAAGATGGGCAGCAGCGTCTTCCTTGAACAATCACACCTAACTGCGCTCGCCAACCCACCTGCCAAGCGTGGCGAGTATTGGCAAACCCCCCCAAAGGAGGAGGCCTATGTCCAGCAGTGGACTTCCTATGGCTGATGATGTGTGATGTGTGATACAAGATTAAAAGCTTGGGGTATTATACTAAGCAAATCATTAAATTTAGAAAAAACTTAGTTTAGTATTTATGTTATATCGGCTTCATACTTAAGTATATCTTGAAATAATACTATTTTCATCGTCAAACGGATTCCTATCACAATTAAATCTGACTTTTTTTTTTGTTCCAGGCATTGTTTGACTACTTAGCATCAAAAGGATTCCCACAAGAGACCTACAAAGTGATATCTAGCTGGCCTAGAAGAGACGTAAGTTACTACTTAAATATTACATTATCATCATCAGCCTATCATAGTCCATTACAGACGTTTCCCAAGACACTCCAGGCCAATTTACTCCTTTACAAGCGATGATAGCTCAGTGGTTAGCGCGGTCGGTTCGCATGCCGAAAGACATGGGTTCAAACTCCAACAATGAGCTTGAGCTGCCGGTGAAGGAAAACATCGTGAGGAAACCATAGCGTGGTGGTAGGGTACTTTCTAGTACTCGGCTGGCTAGCTACCACCCTCAAGTAGAAAAACTGCCGCCAAGCATCTAACAGTGTGTTCCGGCAGCCTCACTTAAGAGCCAGCTCCATTCCAGCCTATGTGTGCTTTAGCATCTTCGACCACACCGTCACTTAACATCAGGTGAGTAGTGGTCAAACACATAACCTATCAGACAAACATGTCTTCACTAGTAACAAACACTGGTCGAAGACTTTCGACTTGAGCCACTGAAGTAAGTCGGACAAGAAAACGCTGCCCTTCCTTTGTTAAGTCGGTTAAAAAGTCCCTTATTTCCAGCTTACAAACGAATCCCGTAGCAGTACATTAGAAGAGCTCAAACTGTACCCTCAAGAAACAGTAATGGTCGAAGAACGGTGAAGCTCCCAACTGATTTCGAACATTCAACACACCTAGTATAATGTATCTTTTGTATGTTGAACATCTCAACATAGCACAACCAACTTCACTGTAGAGTTGACAAATAGAGGAGCGCAAAATTACTAGATTTTTTTTCTTCTGGGATTTATTTGGGTTATTAATTTCGTTCGCATAATACTATATATCCCAGTCCCTTAGTCATTCCACTCTAGGTGGAAGTTGGTCGTGCTATACAAAATAAAATACATACATCCCGAATATACATGGAACTGTTATTTACTGTCACGAAGTAAGGAAAATATCTGGATCTTTTCGCGTTTTTTTTTTTTTGTGCTGCAACCCCAAATTTCTCTATCATGTCCTTGAAAGCGTTATCTAGATTATTTTTGTAAATATTGCTTTCCTAGAATCATTGCGTTTTTAAAATGTCGCGGGTAGTTATCTTTCTTACGAGAAAATCCGATATTTTCTTTGTAATTCGAATATTTTAATTCTTTGTTTAGAATATTTTAAATGATCTGTCGATGGCATTTACCTATACACTTACAATAAGAGCTATATTTTTACTGTTCTTGAAGCTATATGTTTGGTTTTTATAATAAAATCATATACATAGCATACAACCATAGGCATAGCATTGACTTTTCAAGTTTGCATATTTTATTAAAATCTGGAGATGTGTCAGACATTATAGACATTGTAAATTTATTTTTAAATTATTTTTAGTCAACATTATTCGTGATTTGTTTTAAAATGCTTCGTTTAGTAAGCATTGCTTTCAACTAGCTTATGAACAAGCACAAAGACTTGATTTCGTATCATTTTTCCTGATGAGACATTAATGAAATAGTATCGGATGACTCTGTAGACAGCGCCGGCGTATGTTAGATATTTTCAAGTTGCCGGGTTTTAAAAAAAATGGGGTGTCAAAAACTTTTTAATGTCAATGTCACTTCGTACAATTCGCCTGTTTTTGATTAATTACGAGATGCAAAAGAATTAACTATTCAACATACTTCTTGATGATTTGGTGTAAGCGCGAAATAAACATACTGCCACTTAATTTTATTTTTTATGTATAAAATAGTAATGTTTTTTAATCAAGTGTCGAATTATAGGCACGAGTGTGGGAAAGTGATAATGAATTTTCGTGTTGCATCCAAAAGTCCGTCGGAGTTTGTAGTAAAACTGTCATTCCTAGGGAATGACCGGACTCGTTCTGAACTTACTTTTAAATAGTCGAAATTATCGTAATAATTGACATGGGCAAAATGAACTAAATTCATGTTGATTATGTTTCCGTGTCATAAACGAGAAGGTTTTAAATATTTCTGACATAGTTGTATTTGTATAAATCCAGGCAGCTTATGGCAATAAAATTAAACAATCTTAATATAATATATCCGTCACTTTTCTGGCTGGCTCTATCGGCAGTATCTACTCCCAAACGAGTCAAAGTAGTGTGGCATCACTGTAACGTTAATATAATAGTAACTGACTCAGTTTTTATATCATTCAAATGCGGTCGGATGGACCGAATAATAAAAGATGCCAAAAAAAAATCATAATTCGAGAATATCGTGGTTGTCATCATTATTATTATCAGGTTATCATAACATATACACTGCTAGGCATGCGCCTCTCCACACACGTCACTCAGCGTGATCTGTGGTTCTCTGAATATGCTTATATCTTGAGTTAATTGACAAAGCTTCATCAAATAATTTATTTATATATGTTGTTTATAAGGTTAGAATATTCGACTCTTGGAATCCATGTGTTTGT
Organism: Biston stratarius; assembly: GCA_950106695.1. Classification (NCBI taxonomy): domain Eukaryota; kingdom Metazoa; phylum Arthropoda; class Insecta; order Lepidoptera; family Geometridae; genus Biston; species Biston stratarius. The sequence goes on along the minus strand of OX467111.1, from coordinate 27,790,312 downwards.
GGAATAAACTTACTGGTCAACTTAAAACGTATATTTCCGATTTGTTTGAATGTGTTTGGTCTCGGAAGCTCGGTATGAAATTGTAAATTCAACTTATTGTATTATAATAATTATCTATTTCGATTCTTTGTACTAATTTCCTTTAGTATTATTACCGAAATTGTGTGTAATAGAAATTATCTCCGATTTAGTATGTACAAAGAAGGTTTGCCTATAAATATTAATTTATAATTTAATACGCGAGAGAAGGTTTGTAATTTTTCACAATGCGTCAGGAGATTGTATTAGTACGCGAGGATGTTATGTATCCAAATAAACAGATGGATGCTGATTGTATTGGTTTTATTGACACAATTAACCTTTTTACTTGAATAGAATTTGAAAAAATCTAATATGAACATAAATAAAACAAATCCTATGCACATTTCACAATGATATACACCCGGATTACAGACGTTTCTAAACATTGTGTCTCGATGCGTGGCTATCATACAATTAGACTGTATTGGCTCATCGGTAGTATGTTTGCCTCAAAAGCCGTAGGACGTGGGTTCGATTCCCACTCAGGGCAAGCATTGTGTTATAATCAAACATGTTAAAGATAAAGATATATTTATTTGCATAAACATGAGTGGTTGCATAGTATTCGTCTTAAGTTACAAAAGTTTCATCATGTTTTTGCCTCAATGAGCGTGCAAATGTTGTCACAGCTAAGATTTGTCATATAGGTAATTTAGATTATTTAATTGAATGTAAAAATAATAATAACAAATTTAATTAATGTCAAAGTAATAATAATATTAATAAAAATAGGAATGGATGTCAATATGTCAAATAAAATTATTTAAATGAATCCTTCAGAAAGTCGTCAATCTTTTAATAGCATTTTGTAGTCAAAAACTGTTTAAATTTTCTTTTAAACTGATGCGTGTCTTGTTTCTTAATACTTTCCGGTATATGATTATAGATAATAGGGCCCATGCCTAGAAAGCAGTTTCTATAGAGCTGTGTACTGGCACTGCGTACTTGTAACGCGCTTGGATCACGACGGTTACGGGCACTTCTTTCTGACAGTTTTGGAAACAGTTTGTTCTGTATATATTATAACTATGTAATTACTATAACAAAAAAGTATTTAAGTATAATCTATCAGCTATCTAACTTCCATAGTACAAGCTTTGCTTAGTTTAGGGTCAGATATACTGTGTAAAAAAAAAACACAAGGCGGGGATTAGTATGTAGGAGATTAGAATCTAAGTGCCAACAGGATAGGATAATGCCTCTTAACCTTATTCGAAGTGGGAGCGACAAGTCCACCGACGTCCCGCTTGGGATATTTTGTGCATTTCCAGCGAAGCGAGCCAACCCAGTTCCTGGACCTATCGGAGCGAGGCTCTGGGCCGCTGGCTAGCGAAGCAGCTTCATGCAGTCTAGTGGCAATTCTAGATCTACATTAATGTCTAAAAGAGATCGTGTTTTTTCTACGTATTCTTGCTGCGATAATTTCGGCAGCGAGAAGAAGTAGCGCAGCAGCGGTGCCGAACGCCAGCGCTGCAAGCGCGGCGGAGAACTCTGCGAGGCTAACAGAAATGAGGCTGGAGTCGGGAGTGCGCACGCACGCGGGCCGCCGCTCGTCCCACACTGACGACATCCGGTTCAATATACCAGACTCGGACAACTTGCGTACACTGAAGAATAAACAAACGTGCTTTAGATATGTGCAACTTACTATTAGCATAGAATATCATCATCGAAATCCCATCCCACTATCCTATCCTACTAATATTATAAATGTTAATGCAAATCTGTTTGTTACGCTTTGACGCGAAAACTACTTAACCGATCGTCACGAAACTTTGTACACATATTTTTGGAGGTATTTGAAGTAACATAAGATACTTTTCATCATCCATCACCACGCGGGTAAAACCGCGGGGCGCAGCAATATTATAAATGTGAAAAATTGGATGGATGGATGTTTGTTACTCAATCACGCCAGAACGGCTGAACGGATCTAAATGAAATTTCGCATGTAGATACTTTAGGCCCTGGAATAAAACATAGGATACTTTTCATCATCATCATCATCCATCACCAAGCGGGTAAAACCGCAGTGCGCAACTAGTAATTTATAAAACCTAGGAAAGCGCGGGCCTAAATGGTTTTTTTTTTTTAATTCTATTGTTGACATAACATCATTTTTGTTAACTTTATGTAAAGTACTGAATATTATCTACTATTTAATACCCATAGCTCTCTATAAGGCCTAGCACGGGCTCTGCGACCTTGGACAATTTGTTTCTATCTTTAACCATTCGTAAATGTGCAAATCTAATATTTTTTACAAAATAAAAACCTTCACTCCACTAACTCCAAACACGTCTGGGTTATATAGCTTCATTATGGAGTTTCGATGCTTCATCGTCAGATGATGATGAAGCCGGAAGATAGGTAGTTTATTGAGATATTCTAGTGACTGTAAACACCACTGAAAATTCAGAGGAAAGCAAAATACGCAGTTGCGTTACATTGGATGACATATTTTTTCTAGTGATTTTGCTGAAATTTCTATAGGACTAATTTGAGAGTATATCTATAAATTGGTTTATAAATTACGGAATCCTTAGGTAATTGAATTGAGAAACTAGTCCTTCTTTACAGTCGGTAAAAAAAACTAGAATATGGATAAATCCCTTACGGATAAAATTAATTTTATCGCAGCTAGTTTTCACAAAATGCAACATTGAGAACGAACAGGGTAAATGTGGCTTTATGCCCTCGGATCTACTGACACACATTTTGATTCACAAAAAAAAACAAAAGTTACACTGGAAATGTTTCAACTTACCCATACGCCATAATTTCTCTGTAAGGTGAACGTTTGGCTACAGCTAGGCCAAGACGCGAACCAAACACCGATACTTCTTGCAATTCGCACAACTCCTTCTCAGAGAATGAATGTCGCATAATCCTAAAGCCATTACTATAAGTTATTTTGTTACCGCGTACATTGGATTTATTTCAAAAAGTAGGTAAATCTTGCCTGTATGCAACCGCGCTATCTATGTGAAATGCGAACCCGCCTTTTTTAACCATCGCCATGCCTTGTTCAGGGGTGAAGTAGTTGTAAGGAATGGTATGAATCACCTTCTTTAAATAGAGCTTTCGGGCTATCGCATCCGTGGTGTGCTGGAAATTAATTATACTTTAGTATAATAAAATTTAAAGGGTCTATCTGAAAACGTTGTTTTTTTTTATTTGTCTGTTCGAAATATTTCTTTTCTTTCTACTTTCTATGTCAATTGTTGCCAGAAAGCTGTATTTGCGCACTTGCTTGTACATAAGTTTGTTATTCAATTATCTAGACACAATAATAATAATAAATAAATTTCATACGACATTTCACACAGCGCCATCTAGCCCCAAACTAAACCAAGCTTGTATTATGTGAACCAGATAACTGATAGAATACTTAGATACTTTTACTGTAATAAACTACTAATACTAAATACTTTATTAACAGGTACGATAAGTTAGCAATTCGCGCGCCTCGCCCCTTCGAGTGGCGGTTGGCGTCGCGCGCTTATGCTTGTTATATTACAATGGCGCCCAACGTGGGGCGCCATTGTTGCCAGAGAGCCACTGTTCGGACGATCGGGATCGCGACGCGACTCGAAGGGGTGAGGCGCGCGGTGTGGATATGGGACGCGCGAATCTATTGCTAACTGATCGTACCTGCGCGCGCGGTGGCAATACTTATAATATATATAAAACACCCAGACACAGTATAAACATTATTTTATCGCCAGATAAATGTTTGTCCTAGTGGGAATCGAAACCATGCCTTTGAAACAGATTTTCTACCTAATGACTTAACAAGGCAGCTAGTAAATTAAGGCGAACCATTTTATTTTTGAAATAGATTCTACGTTCCCGCGAAGTACAATTCAGGTGTCTTAAAATTTTCAAGATTTCTAGGCTATATGATAATTTAAAAAAAATCGACATGTTGCATATTTTTATATTGTCATACCTACTTTACGTAGGTATATTTTTTTTTCATTGACATGTAATCAGTGTTTTTGATATAATTATTTAATATTATATTACGGAGTTTGACTTGTATCTTTGGTTTTATCAACCGAAAAGAACACCGTGGCACAGAGCGCAGTTGTTGGTATATTAACTATAAATTTCAAGTTTACTTACCGCAAAATAATCTTTATTATACAAAATATCCTCGATGCCTGCTTTCAGATTGCTCTGCGTCAGATCTGTCAGAGTTTTAATGTTCTTGGGCTGTTCACGCAGCAACGTAGAGACCACTGTTGCGTTATAATACTGATATAACGTAAGTGTGAATAGGAATGTTGTGAACATCACCATTTTCACCGAGTTGGCGTTCCTTCCGATTGTCATACCTGATGAAGATTTTTACTTATTCAATTTATCTACATAACTTTTGACTACTGTAGGTAGCGAAATTCTAAGGTCTATGAAAATCATCAAATGTCACTTAACAAATTAAGTTCGTGTAGGCTGAGCGAGCAGCCCTAGTGTCAGAGTTAATGTTAGCTAGCGAAATTATAAGGCCAATGTAAATCATCAAATGTCACTTATCGAATTAAGTTCGTATAGGCTGAGTGAGCAGCTCTAGTGTCAGAGTTAATGTGCCGCCCAAAACCCTCTGACGTATCACAGTAATGAGCCAATAAGGTTTTTTTTTAAACAACAAAGAAGTTTTTTTGCATCCCGTTCTTTTTACCCGACTACCAAGAAAGGGTAATTATTTTGCGCGTATCTTGTAGGTAGGTATGTATGAATATTTAGAAATTTCTTTATTACCTCATATCTTCCAAACAGCTGTATGGATTTCGACAGATAAGGTATCGTAATATTCGTCTTAAAAACCAAGTGTCCTTAGATAGTTTTTTTGAAAAATAAAATATCGGACTTTTGGCGCGAAATAGCAATACGTTAATAAAAAAAATAACCAAACCTATCGACTAGGGTATTTATTTTTTGTGGATTTTTTGCACTATTTAGCTTAGTACCTCCGTGAATCATTTGCATAGGTTGCACGGAATAGATAGCTAGCATAAAGCATAAAGGCCGCCTTGTTGCACCAATTGTAGTTTTCTTATATCTCTAAATTTCTGATTACCTTGCTGACAGACCGCGCTCCAAATAAACAGAAGGACTAAGCTAGCTGACACGTCGTTATCATCTCCTGGAACTCTTATGACGTTCATATTAAGTAATAGGCCAAGAACTACAGTAGACAGCATCATGACAGAAATGACGCACCACCACACGCCAGTCGTGAGAGGACGCGTGTAGATGGTGTAGGAACCGCCTGGGTGCTTCGGGTGGCGGAATATGAAGTTCGGTCTGGGGAAAAGAGTTTCATCAAGTGCCTACATATTTCTAACACACTAATATTATAAAGGCGAAAGTTTGTGAGTGTAAGTGTTTGTATCTTTGTTACTTCTTCACGCTTAAACAGCTGGACCAATTTTGATGAAATTTGGTATGAAAGTAAAAATTGAAATTGAAAGTGAAATTTGTTCTGACACCCTTGACTAACACATTGGATACTTTTTGTCCCGAAAAAATGTTGTGTTCACGTGGGAACAGCGGATAACACCGCGGCGCGCAACTAGTTTTTCATAATTTCTATTGTAGGTTGAGATTTTACATGGTTTGTATTTTCAATAAGTACTTTGGGTTTTTTCATATTTTATTTTTATTTATTAAAGTGAGTTTAGTCCTTTGTTCTGATACATGCTCCAGTATTACAGGGGCCCCAACATGTGTAAACAAAAATTAGAAATCCTGTTAGGCCGCGGCAACAATGGACGTCCAGGGTTAGACTTAGTACAATTATATGTTCGTTAACAAGTTCGTGATGGAATAATAGACATGACTCCCGTGGAGCTATGAAATGAAAGTTTGGTAGAAGGGCCCCCGATAAATGTTGATAAAGTGCCCGTCTTAGGCAAGCTACTTCACTGCCCCAAACTGAGCAAAACTTGTACTTTAGAAACCAGATAATGGATAGAATACTTATATAATTTTATGATAGAGTATGTTCATCATCATCAGCCATATGACGTTCACTTCTGGACATAGGCCTCCTCCTGGGGGGGTTTTGCCAATACTCACCACGCTTGGCAGGCGGGTTGGCGAGCGCAGTTAGGTGTGATTGTTCAAGGAAGACACTGCTGCCCATCTTCCGGATCACATCCCTTAGCCGAGTATGTTAATAAATGTGTACAGCAAATGTGTTAAATACTTAGTGAGCCATGTTTCTGCTGCGTAATCGAGGGCAGCTAGTCTATCGGCGCGGATGAAGAGCGGCGAACCTCCGATATCTGCCTCCATACGCTGCAGGGAGCCCACCAGACCGTCGAATGTGCCATTGGTCGGGTACCCCCACGAGCTCGTACGTTGGAACTCGTACCTGCAAGTCGGTATAGATACATATATCTTTCTTTTTTTATATTTATGAATTACACTCCACAGACACCGGGGGTGGACTATATTAGCTTGGTTATTTTTTACAATATGGGAAGATAAAATTTAAATCTTAACTAGGGTTAAAGTATACTAGTTTGTGTGTATACCGCGAGCAGACCAGCGACCCGCAAGCAGCACCCGATCACGAGTATAACTTATGTGCCAGCCATCGCCCTCCTCAACCATATCTCAGGGAAGAGAGCGACCCGACACACGACGCCGCCGCAAAAAGGAGCCTTGATGGTGAGCATGAATGCTCGAGCCATACACATAATACTTATGACTATTTACATCTAATGATTACATTGGCATTTTAATCGCCTCCTCTCGGCCTTATGGCCTCCATCACTGCCTGCTATATCTGTTAAAAGCGGTATCATTTTCTTTATCATTTTTTGTTATTTAATGAAGTGCTAATGCAGTAGCTCTAACATTATTCATTAAAAATTTGGTATCGTTTCAAAGATAAAGGTTCATCTTTTACCATAGCGAAAGGTTTCTCTCATTACGTGCAACCATATAAAATTCAATACGTTCGTTCTTGCGGCAGTTTATACCTCTGCTTTCTTAGCTATATAGTATTATCTCTGCTGCTGATCTCTTTGTTACAGTTTTACACCTAAGCCTCAATAAGCGCCAAGCCAGTTGACCAGGATCCCTGCCAAAGTACCTAATTTTCTTCGCGCGACACCAACATTTTTAAAGATAAAACCAATACCAATGACCAATGAGCGTAAAATAAGTATTTTGATAGGCTTTTTTTTTTAGTCAAGATATGAATTTGACCACTGCCTACTTGATATTAAGTGACGGTGTGGCCGAAGATGTTTTCCTTCACCGGCAGCTCAAGCCCTTTTTTGGGATTTGAAAGCACACCCTTCTTCTTTTTTCTAAAATATAATTAAAACCGGTAATAGCTTTATTTTCCTGTTTGTTCCAATTCTCTCTTAGAACATTTTTTGTTGAATGTACCTACTCAAAACTCAAAAACTCAAAACTCAAAGTGCTTTATTTCCTTTAGACCTTACAGGACTCTTGGACACGTCACACGTCACAAATTATAAACATACTTAAAACTAGGAAATAAAGTGATCACTTTGATCTTTCGTTCCTACTTGTGCAGTAGTTCAGACCAGAACTTTAATTCGTGTTTATTATAAGTAACAGTAATACTCACGTAATATTAAACATATCCTGGAACGATTTCAATGCAGCATATCCTTTAAACTTGTGCATTGGATCCACTTTAACAAGGTCTGGCTGTTCCTCTTCCAAATACCTGACAAAAGTTTCATTCACCACTTTCCTACCATCCGGAATTACCACCATACTTCTCAGGACAAGCCCTTTCAAATCCTTTCTGTCCTTGACTTTCATATGTAAGGATTCATTCCATACACCGATTTCTCTTACAATAACCTGACCATTCGTATTAAATCCAGTGCGATATATTTCATACAAAGTGTATGATTCTTCTTGTTTGAAAATTATCGTAACATCTGAATGTAACTCAAGTTTATACCGTGACAAAGCATCAATAGTTTCTGTTAGTGTAGCAGTCATCACGAACCATACATAATCATTAGCGAAAGCATCATTGATGGTCATAGAATCAAATGCGCTTGTCCATCCTTCACAAGATGTATTTACGACTAGTCCAACTTTACCATAAATGTGAGGCGAATATTTGTACTTACAACATACCCGGAAATTATCATCATTAAATTTTTTATAAATTTGTAGAGCAGTTTTAAGATTATGACAGTGATAGATAATAGCATTATTTAAATTTTTATGTTTGAATATATCTAAAAGTAAGACAAAATCTTTAAGAACTATATAGTTTACCATGTATCTATAAAGAAACATGGTACAACACTGAAGGCTGGAACTAGCATAAGGTTTTACAATAGTTACTAAGGTTAACATAGTAGATAAATAGTAGGTACCTAAACATAGCTTGAAATTCAATTGACAACTAAAGTGGTTTCTGATAAACAAACTGTTATTATCGAAGTTGTTACTGTCACCAGGAAAATTATACTTTATTGAAAATGCTGACAAGAAAATTCAGGTCTTGTGTTTCAAATAAGTAGGTATCTATATGCTTTAATCTTGCAACTAGTTGTGGCTATACCTCAAATCTAATGTAGTAAGAAATTAAAATTTATAGCAATATGCCGAAGTAAGTCCATATTTTATTACTATAGAATTAGTGTTTGTACTTCGATACAAAATTTTTTTTTTTTCTTAAACACTCAAAAAACTACTGCATCACTACATGCATAGGTACCTACATATTATGACGTCTCTGAAAAAACACCATGGCAGACTTTAATTTTAAAACTTATATCTAAAAAACTCATTTAGAGCAAATTCCGCATGTGAATAATTTAATAGAAATAAATATTGGTTGTATAAATTATATGAACTCTATGAATCTCTTAAGAGCAAATTTTTTGTAATTAACAGTATAGGTCTTTGGCCACAGCTTACATCATGTTAAATGTGGCCGAAGATGGTAAACCTAGCCTGGAATGAAACTGGCTCTCAGGTGAGGCTACTGGTACACTCCCGTTAAGTGCTTGACGGCAGATTTTCAACTTGAGGGTGGTAGCTAGCCAGCAAAGTACTAGAAAGTACCCCACCACCATGTTATGGTTTCCTTACAATGTTTTTCACCGGCAGCTCAAGCTCATTATTGGGGTACGCCCTTCGGCGGGTGAAGCGACCGCGCTAACCATTGAGCTAACATCACTAGAAACTCATGATGGTATAATGGGATTTCACAGCTTAACAAGTGCTATTACATAGCAATCAAAAACGCTATGCAACTCATAAAAGCCCTGACGATAAAATTACTTTCAAACAATAATTTTAGAGTAGAGACATGAAAGCAAAATTTCAGTTAACATTACTAGGAAATAGTTTCTAGATTCTTTACATTACACCCATAGGAATGTTGAAAAACATAAAACACTTTTAATATAAACTTTTATTATAATATATGCAATATGAAAATCTAAAGTATAAAACTTAAAATGAATTGGAGACTTTTTAAAGCATCTGATGATCTCAATTTATTGTTTTATTTGAAACCAAAAAATCTAATTCTGAAGACATTTTAATAAATAACTAAATATTAATAATATACTTGACAAATTAATCAGTAATTGAAGACATCTTGGAAGGGAAACTCAGCAATGTCAGGCACCAACAGGTCCGCCAAAAAGCAGACAGTACCCGCAGTACCTTCATACAAACTCAAAGGGTTATCTGGAAGCCTCGCTTCTCTCAAAAATTCATCAGTGTTCATAAAATCTGCAAAAACTTTTGCTCTATTCAAATATTTCATATCTCCTGTCAATCTATGCAGTAGGAGAAATACATATCCATTGCCAGCTATTCCATGACAAATTCCAGGGCCTTTACGTAACAGCCCTTTCTGCCAGACCACTTCTCCGGCTTTGATGCATGCCTCCAAGTACTTCCTTTCTTGGTATACTTTGTAAGCTCTGGCCATCAAATACAAGGTACCTGGTGCCCCATGACACCAGTGGATCAACTTGTGGTCTGACAGAGACAACTCTTCCATACAGCATGGCCAGTTGCCATCTTCAGTTTGCAATTTTAAAATAAAATCTATAGTAGCTTTGATATCATTGGCCGCATGTACATTATATTTTAAGTAACCAGGAACTGATAGGAGCATCTGTAATATAAAGCTAATGCCATGCGCTGCACCAAGATACTCCATGTTATAGTAATGATACATTAGCGGGCAAGGGCTATTGTGTTTTTGAGCATAATCTACTCCAGATAAGATCATCATGTCACAGATATTGAATAGATTTTTCTCATCCAGAACTTCAATTTGGAGCTCTCTTTGCAGCCACAGAACACCAGCGAGATATCCAGCACGACCAACAAATAATTCATCACCACCACATTTTAGGAATTTTGGGTGCAGATATTGATTGTAAAGGGCCTTGTACTGCTCTAATGTCTCACTAAAGTTTCCTCCACTGGACTTCTTTAAAACAGTGGCTACCGCGTAAGTGCCTGCATCACCGAGTAGGAAGGAAGTTTTGTCACCAGCAGATTTTTCCAAAGCAGGTTGTAGATATTCTAAACCTTTCTCGATATACGCAGCTTTGTTTTCAGAGAGAATGGGGTTTTTCGACAATTTATAGAACATATAGGCGATGCCGGTAATACCTACATATAGACCTCCATCTACATTCTTTCGTGATGGTTGAAGACGCTTCGTTATATTAGCAATATGATCATTTATTTGGGGAATTATTTCTGCGTTGTCAATGGTTAGCTCTGCACCACTTTTTAAATCTTGGTAAGGATTTGGAAAGTATCTTACCATATTGAATGCAAAAGGGCTCACAGACGATATAAGTTTTTTAAAACAACGCGATGAAAATACTTTACGTGAGCTTCTATGCATCAATTTATCCTATGCCTATTTCGCTGTTTCTTTTCAGAACGTAAGTAAATTAAAAGCTGTATCCATTAACTTTATTTTTCCCAATAACAAATCGATCGTATTTTGTTTATTTTTGTTTTGCGAATCTGACAGTGACCTATGACTATGACAGTCAAAGGATACAGTCCGAATTATTACAATACCAACAAAAGTTTTTGATCTGAGCCAACAAATAACGCCAAAAGGTATGAGAAAGCTCGCTAGAGGCTTTTGGACATGTCGCCAAGTATATCTACATAAAATCAAAATAATAATGCATCAAGTGTAAGCAAGTTATTTAAATAATCTTTTCGTGTTGCTTCCAAAATATTTTATAATAAATGGATTACGTAAAAACGGAGGAGGCGCAACCAAAGAACTTGTACTTTTGTTAAAAGTTCCAAACAAAGTAGAAATTGTTTGAATTAACTTTTTAGAAGCAATTATACCCGTGACCAACTTTTTTTTATTTCGTTATCTAAGTTTGGCCATGGATGCCGTGACCAACAAAAGCACAATGTTGCCAACCAATATTCGAAATAAACACGCCTTCAAACTTTCAAAGCAAAAAGGTTGAGGCAATTGTTTCGTTACTTGGCAACCTGTTTTGAAAAATCAAATGTGGACCAAAACTGCCTTTTGCACGAATTTATATTCGCTAAAATATAATTCTTCAAATGGGGCCAATCTTTATTAACTGTTTATACATACATTAACTAAACCTGTTTATGATGCCCATTTCATACAACCGCGGAAACGTAAGTAAAAAAGTATACGGTAAGTATTTGATGGGTCCCTCATGAAGTAAAATTTTGTATTCAGCGTCTTCTTGTACACCGTGAATATAAATCGTATGATTATGTAAATTTAATTGTCAATGTATATCAGTGTATTGATCTCATGTGGTGAGGTGTATACGAATATACCCTCAATATATAAATCTCAAAGTATTTCTATTATTTTCAAAAATATTTTAGTTTACTCAAATGCGAAAGATTGCATTTCGTACCAGAGGACGATCGGCACAGTCTCTCGATGTTGGAAGTCCTCATGCTGATCCTGGGCCAGGAGGTGACGGACGGATGTTCCTTCAAATCAGACCCGCTATAGCTGACCCGAGAGCTGCGTTTGCCCAACGATCTCACACTACTCTGTCTGGGTAAGCAGATTATACTTAGAAAGTGTAGTATGTTCCTGCTAAATCTGCATTAATATTGTTAGTTCCGAATGCAATACGTTTAATGTTTTATTGGTTTGGAAGAATCACGACCCTAGTGATAATTAATGTACTAAAATACACATTTGAACAACAAACGTCAATGTAATTTTTAAAACTTACACCTGGATCGCAACTCTTATAGGCCGTACCAGTCCCTGGAATGTAATGGTCCTGACACCCGCGCGGTGACACCACTGAATGCTAAGATTTTTTTTCTGTAATAAATATTTAATCACAAAGGGTTATAAGCTTAAGGTATACTCAGTTTAAAGGGGATCATTTTATTTTACTCATCATTACGAACAACTTTTACTAGGTACAACCCTGAAACTAAGTAATTGGAAAATTGTTGTTTCAAAGTTGTGCCCATAGTAAAAGTTGTTCATATTGATGAGTAAAATGACCCTCTTTCAGTTTAGTAAACCCTTAAGTTTAATCTATATATAACACTAAATAAGAGTCACGAGTGAAGTAAAGCTCTTATCACCCAAGAATTACTATATTTTCAAACAGCGGGCGTTGAAATTCTGAGCGGCGTTACAACTTAATAAATAAATGAAAAGTTCTTACACTAAGTTGTAGGGTCAAATTTACTTAGGAGCAAACACAGCGCATACAATAAGAAGAAAAACTATCACAGTACGTTCACTAGCTCAGATCAGTTTAATCAAATCTGTTTTAAATCGCATTAGATTCCAAATACATTTATTTTTCATGGTTTCTAGCGACGTGATGTGACTAAAGATGAAGCAAATAAAATTTATCTATTCAGTAGGTACCTATACCTACATAACCAATCTGATCTAAGTATATAGTAGGTAGCTTAAATTTATTATCGATCACATAATAAATTTTAACTAACATGATTATGCACACTGCTACATTTGTTAAATTTTTCCATAGAAATGATTACGTGCCGAAAGAAGACGCGAAAGATGATTCAGTGAACTTACAAGCAGTCGGTGAAGGAAAAGTACAGCTCTCGAGAACACCACAAGAAAAAGATCGACTACCTGATCGAATAAGCCTAGACAGGTAGGTATAATCATTAGGTACATTTAAAAATAAAAGTGCAGACTAAACAACAACCAACCTAAGTTAAGAGAGAATATGGAAGGCATAATATATACTGGAGAGGGATACTTAGAAAGTACCTTCCTTTGGTGCTGTGTTTGGTTGTACTTATTGTACTTGTTAGCTTCTTTATTCACGCCATTCAGTCAGCTTTTCACTTCCAGCTACTGCCTAATATGATTAACGTCTCAAATATAATTATTTGAGACGTTAATCATATTCATGTAGTTGATGTTAATCATTATCAACATCAACTACATTTACTTGTTAACCACAGAAAACAACATAAATTTGTCAGAGATTACGCGGTGACTTGGGTTCGCGGCAAATCACATAAGTTATAGAGAAAGAAATAATAATGATTTTTACCTAATTACCCAAGAACGATATTAACGCGTGCTATTTACGAGTATGCCTGTATTTGTCAGCTAATTTCTACATATTGTATTTTAAATACAGTCGGGTTCTATCGTTTTTAAAATGAATTATTTTATTTTTAATATTTCTTTTGTTTTAGGAGAGGGCTTTCGTCGATTCCTCATATTGTAGGAGAGCCTGGATTGAGACTGTTATCACTACAGCACAATTTAATTAATAGTTTATCAGGATTATCTCCTTTGGACTTGGGCAAACTAGTATTTTTAGATGTTTATGATAACCAGATCGACAAGATTACTTGCTTAGAGAGGCTATTTAGCTTAAGAGTTCTTTTGATGGGGAAAAACAGGTAAGTTTATATTCTTCTATAGCAATTTTTTTTAATGACTGGAAAATAATATAATATGAATGCTTATCTCATACACTCACTGTCTATTTTTTAATAAATAAATTACTTTCAGAATAAAAAGAATAGAAGGCCTCTCGAATTTGATTAAACTAGAAGTCTTAGATTTACACGGTAATAGAATAGGAAAAGTATGCGGTTTATCTAATTTAAGCGAATTAAAAGTGCTCAATTTAGCTGGTAATCTGATTAAGTGTATCGGACAAACTGATCTTCAAGGATTAGTGTCACTTAGAGAACTCAACCTGAAAAGGAATCGTTTGAGAAAACTACTTGGTTTTCAACATACTCCAAAATTACAGAAATTGTATTTAGGCAACAATGACTTACAAAGGTATGTATTACGATTATTACAAGTAGATTGTGGTTCTCGAACTACTTCTAAATATATTGCATAACCAGCATAGTTCCTAACTTTCTACTTATCTTCTGTTTGTTTTAACAAAATTATGATCTCTTACAATTTACAGTGTCGAAGATGTATCCACTTTAGCGGAAGCTGTTACTCTAGTCGATATATCCCTAGATGGAAACCCAGTAGCTTTAGGAGGAGATTGCACGCCATTTCTAGTGTCTTATCTGCCGAATTTACTAACACTAACCAATATGACCGTAACTGATCAGGTAAAATTAAAAAATAAGAGGTTTAATTGATTACGGAATTTTTTAGTAACGTCGGTACTCGGTACTGTCAAACTCATAAATAATGCTCATCCAGGTTCGTCGAGCAGCAATGGCATGGCGAAGCAATAAAGAAGCAGCTCACGCAGCTTACTGCGCATTGGGAGGAACTGCTCAGCAAGAAGCAAGGCGCGATCAAATAATCCATAATGCACGCACTAATTGGGAACTACTAAGGTTAGACCTTCTTCTGAACTAACGACATTTTTATATGATTTACAGTAAAATGTCTTTTTTTTTTTTAGTTGTGTTTCAACCTAGATTTTATTTTAAGGTCCGAAAATAAATGCTTTGTAAATCCACCGAGTCCAACTAAAAATGACGATGTTGAAAAAGATGATGAAGTATCTACAACAGCAGTTACACAAACAGGCACTACACAAACAACGGATTCAGCTGCATTTCCTGAATCAGTAATGTTACTACAGCAAGCAGAAACGGAAGATTCAGATTGTAAAAATAGTAGTGACACGAATGCAAAAACAAAGATTGAAAGCACTCCAAAACCAACACCAATAAAAAAGCTACAAAGAAGTGCCACTCTTCGGAAAGCTCCTGAAAGACGAGTTAATTTTTCAGATCGAAGTGCGTCTCAAGATACTGATGCTTCTCATTCTACATCTACAAGCAGTGACTTAAGATTGCCACCAATACTCATACCTATCATTTCTTCTTTAGAAAACGTAAAATTAGCGGATGGTGATGAGCCAATTTTAAAGCGCTGGGAAAGCATTTCAAGTGTAGAACCAATCGTCGACTCTTCATTCAGCTCACTGCCATCATCGAGCGAAAGTGAAGAAGAAAGAACTAAAAAACCAATGCGACGCATGCCTACAGCGTTTAGACGAAGAGAAAATTTTGGTTCTATGCGCTCAAAATCCGTGTGTGACCCCGAAAGTAGGAAGATAAAGGGTAAAAATTCTGATAATAGTGAAATTGCAAGTAATATATCTGGTAGCACTAACGTTGGTTCTGTAGCTACGTCTTCGACATCTGGGAGCGACTATAATAATAGAATGTTAAAACGAGAAGGTTCTTTAAATAGTAGACCAGGTACTGGCAGGATTAAAAGTGCCACTATATCTAGAAGGAACGAACGAGCATCTTCCGCGAGTAGAGCATCAACAGCGAGAGTCAAATCTGGAAAAAGCTTAGCTAGCTTCAAATCTTCGGAACCAGTGCCGAAACCTATCCCTGTCTCAAAAGATAGGGAACAAGGTTTGAAGTCATTCTCAACTTTAGTATTTTAAGAATCTGTAATGAATTAATAACTAAATGTTATTTTTAGGGGTGGATTATTTAGTGGAAGTTTGCGACGGTGTGGTGAGTGCCTGGGGCGCAGGCGCAGTACGTCGTCTTGCGCGTGATTGGGATTGGGAAAGAGCACGAACAGTGACACGCGCTGCATTTCATTACGTTCATTTTAACGCCGTAGCACAATCGTTGCCTGAACTCAAGGCCAAGTAATTACTGCAACTATTCCTGCCTCTACAAAGTTTGCTGATGATATTTGCGATTTAAATTTTAAGATTTGTATGTAATATATTTTATTTCGCAGATTCCCTAACGTATCACACATATCAGTAAGAGCAACGGGTTTGCAATGGCTAGGACAACTTCACGCCTTAGCTGAACTACGAGGCTTGACTGGACTTTCAGTGCAACCCGAAGGCAATCCAATACATGCAAAAATGTGGAGGGAATATGCTATTTACAGACTTGCTCACTGGGGCTTAAAAGATATTAACGACGAGCCGGTAAGCCTAATAACCTACTAACTAAATGCTAATTATTTTAAACAAAATTAAAAACATGGAATATGAACTAAAATGTTGTTTGGGATAGTTACTAATAATTTTATTTTAATGCAGGTAAGTGAAGAAGAAATCAAGTCCGCTAATCAAACTTTTGTTGGATTGAGTGATTTGGTCCTTCGCGCTCTTCCCGACGCACCACTGCAACCCTTATTGTCAAGGTTGGGAAGAAGTGGCAATAGTTCTGTAAGCGCCAAAACTTGGTTAAGGGCTGCAGATCCAGCTCTAAGAGACGTTATAGCAAAAGAAGCACTGCAATACAAAAAAGGGAACGTCTCACAGGTTAGTGTTTAATAACAGTCAAAGTGTGCGTGTCAAAAAAAAATAGCTTATAAGCGAAGGGTTGAAATGGTTGTCTCATATTTCTCTAGTCCACGAAGAACGCAGCTGACTGTTTGATATAAATGTGGTTTCATTTGTCTAGGAAGACATGAGTTGGCGTGTACGGGGCCGAGGCCAGCTGTCGCACGCGATTGAACTTGCATGTGGCGCGGCGCAACGATTAAGAGCTTTAGAACTTCAGTGGCCAACAATATTGGTAGAAATGATCGAAGACATACTCAGTGATTTCGTTGACATGGAATCACATGTCAAAGAGCAAATGCGAATGCTGATGGATACCTTATAAGTTCTTTATATTTTTAATTATTAGAATTTAATAGAACATGAAATATGTATTATGTAGGTAGATATATTAGGTGGTTTTGCACACCTAGGTTATTGTAAAGAAAGCAGCCGTATTTTGGCTGTCAATTTGTTATTAATTACTTAGCTCTAGTTATTGTCTACTTAGAATTATAAATATTAATCACTGTACAAATTAAAATGTAGAACCTAGTGACTGAAACATGATTTTAGGTAACTGCTCAACTTTTAATTGTAACATTTGTACCTAATAAATAGTGTAGTACTACTATCTACGAGTATTTTGGTAGCTCAGCCTATTACCAAACATGTTCAGCAATACACAGTGTCGTATTTAGCGGTGCAAAAATACGGCAGCAAAACGTCGACTTTGCGCGTCAAGTTTTATTAATAATTTATCGATTCAATCGCACGAAACGGTATCTAAATAATTAACTTGCGATAATTAAAAACGATAGCAGACATTAAATAAAGAATAGCGCGAAACCTTTACAAAAATACACAGAAAACGTAATTAATCATTTTAAGATTATTGTCTGTGGATAAAAAAAATGTAATCGTGTTTCGAGAATAACTTTTCACTCAGATTTATATTATCAAGATTTTATTTTTATTTATCCTGCCTGCTGTAAAATGTCAATAATGAAAATGTATTTTATTGCGAAACCATTTTAACTTCTACAGCGCCTTAAAGAAAGAAAGAGTTTACGTGAATTTTAGAGCTGCTTTGATTACTTAGACATCGGTACAACCATTATAGACATAGGGTACCACATAAATGAAACCAGTCATATTGTAATTAGAAATAATTTTAATTTATTATTACCAGTACTGCCGTGTGTGTGCCTAAAATGATGTACCTAGACTTTAACAAATAACTGAGTAGTTAGATAAATAGAATTTCGTATCAATATTTGTGTTTATTTTCTGATATTATTATGTCCTATACAAAAAAGATTCAAGATTTCTCGCCTCAAGAATTCGATGAATTTCTTGGATATAATAGCCGTTGGACGTTAATTTTGAAATGCAAAAAATGCCAAGGAACTTTATTTTGGCCTTCGCCAAAGCATCCAAGTAAATGTGTAAGATCGGCGAATGAAAATACATAGAAGAATTCCTAGCGCTTGAAAATGACCCAACGCCGATTACGCTCCGGTGGGTGGGGCTTACAAATTACGCCCCGAGCAAATCTAGTATGCACTAGCCGGCAATATGGCGTCAGTCAGCTAAAATAAAGTGACTTTAAGTATTAAAAAATGCCTTCTTGTTTTGTGAAATTGTGTGTAAATCAATCACATGTCCACAAAAAGGATATGGAAATAAGTTTTCATGTGTAAGTACATCGCTAGGATATTATTTTGATAATTGTTTATTAAAATTAAATCAAAATATTTTTTTCTATGAGGATGGTATTATGCCAAACATTTCCAACCAACAACAAAATTTTATATATAGTAAAAAAATATGTCGAACAATTAAATTCTTTTATTTGATCGAATATATGGTCCTTTATGTCAAAAGTGGTGTCATGGGGCTTTTGGCCTTTGGATGTGCTCTGTGTGTGTACGATAACTTCAAAAATATGAGGTCTAAAATGAAACAAAAATTGTTTTAGAATTCACATACAAAACCCTTTCATAACCCCACTTGGCCAAATAAGCTCATTTTGAAATTTTCAACCCCCTTAGATACACAGCTCACTCAACAAATCCCGGCCCGTTTTCTCTCACTTACGAACACAAAAAAAATATTACCGCATACTATGACTGTTATCATCTAACAAATATACAAATGCCGAATTAACACTACGACATTCGATTCGCTCGGTCGATAATATTTTAAATGTCCGACTCACGATGATATTATTCTGATAAAATGAATATAATAATTAGTCAAAATAATGTTGAACACCTATATGATATACTGACTAATTATTTACATTGCACCTTATAGAATAAAACATCCCGAGTGTCGCGATGACAGCGAGTGACAGACATGTGAAGTGTAACGAAAAATAATAATCACACGGCTAATTCAGCCCAACTGCATGTAAAATAAGGTCGATTGTTATTTGATAGACATTATTAGCGCAATCAGAGGCCGATGTCAGAGTACTTCCGAGTGGTTCCGACGATGCGCGAATTTGTTCGGAACTTTGGGCCAAGCTAAACGAACAATTCACTTGATGGAATACTTCTATGTATTTTCATTCGCCGTGTAAGATCCAGATAATTTTAAAGAAACACATTCGTTTGCGTTCACTAGCCAATTTACCTGACATTTAATTAAAGAATTAAAAAACTCTACTTTTTGAAAAATTTTGTGTTTATACGTTACCACAAAATGGACTATGACTCTTTTGAGAATTAAAATATATCTGGTGCCAAACGAACGGCGCCAAAATTCTCACATAGACGATACATTCACATACGTTTTTTTTTAGTTTGACGGGATCGCTATGAGAGTTATGTCGCTCTATTATACATTTTTTTCAGAACTAATGTTTTTAAGGGTATTTATGCATAAAAATAGTGATGTTTTATTCATAAAAAGCCGAATGAAGAGCGCAAGAATAGAGAAAGTGATATAATGTGATGAAATATGACTTTTCGTGTTGTTTCCAAAACTCCATCGAAGCTTGTAGTAAAGTCGCCACTACTTTACTAAAGCATGACTGGATTTGACTGGCACGGACTAGACTAAGACTAGACTTTGACTGTAACTAAATATGTTAGACATAAATTACAAAAACCGAAGACGAGGCAATAAAGGTAAAAAAGCTAAAAAATGCATAGTCATAATAGAGAAAATGGCAGATTGCACAGAGTGCGATGCCAAGTTTTTTTTTTTTAAGTTTGTATCACTGTCTCTTTTTATGTTGTCAGTTGTCACTCCCACATGTCAAACTTTAATGTGCAAAATGTCGTGTCTATTCGTATCTGTACATAATCTGATCCAAAAAATCGAATTAAATTGAACCGTTTCAGTTTTATCTATATTGATTGATTAATAAGTTCAGCAAGGTAATTTAGATTAAATAACTTATATACCAATAATGGAACATTGAGTACTGTACGCGCCATGGACGATACTGAGAGCACGACTACTTCTGCGGACGAGAATACTGGAAACCTGTGTGATAACCCAACCAGAGATACTCTTGCAGAGGGCTTGCTTGGGCTCCTGAAACCAACTGTGGATCAGCTTGATGACAGGGTCAGAGCCACTAGGTACCTAATAACATGTATCTTATTGTATATAGTCATTTTTATGTACTATTCTGAAGGTGTTATAATATTTGTTTACTTACTTACCAATAATAATAATTTACCTTAAACTAACCATGTATCTTTCTATCTAATATTATATCACTATCAACACATATTGAATCATTAGTGATTTTGTTAAAAATTTGTAATTTATTGCAAACTTATTTTGCAGAATATCTCAACTTGAACTGAAGCAGCAGATTGACTCACTAAATGAAGAGCTTGTCAAAGTTAAAGAAGCACTGAACAACCAACCTGATTTGGACCCATATGTGAAGAAACTAATAGCTTCCAAACACAAGGTCACTGTTATACTCAACGTTCTTCAAGCTTCACAGGTTTGTGTAGCTTGTTTATCAACTAATGTCTGGAAATGTAGAAAAAAAAATCATAATAAAATTTTAATATATAGAAGGAAATGATCATAATTGGGTTGGCTTCTTTTAGAAAAATAAACCTCCATCATGTGAGTTTTCTTTAAAAAAACTAATGTCAGACCTGCCGTTGGTGTAGTGACACTTAATTCTATGACTTTTTCCCATTTGGCTTGGCCATCCTCTTTCCGCGTTCCCACCAAAAACCCTCCATCTAAAGATTAGTATTATTTATTATATTTAGTAGGTGCGTTCCGAAACAAAGAAATGCTAATTGTCTCAACATCTCAATAATGTTTTTTATTTTATTTAAGTTAATGAAAGGCTAATCATAAAAATAAAACATGTCAATGATTATGCAATACAGTATTCAGTAATATTTCACCTAAAAATATCAAATCATTATAAAACATTAAGAAAACCGATACTTCCCGACAATCATAATTTCGGAACAGACTTTTCGCACGAGATACAATTGGACACACATGGAAACATAAAATAACATGGTACGCCTGCTGTATATTTAAAAAAAACCTAAAATAATGCACTACAATATTTACCTGCTCCCAGTCTTTTATCTTTGATTAAGTAACTAATTACATTGTAAAAATGATATGGTGAGAATCATACTCTTTTTTGAATTCGAAAAACCCAATCATAGCAAAATAATCTTGATTTCATTTTTCAGGACAGATTGAATGAAATAAGACGTATGATACAAAAGGAAAAGTCTGTGCGAACATCCACTTTACCATCACCTCCACCTGAACCAGAACAGAGCACAAGTGGAGTGATTTCTGAACGGGGAAGCATTAATTAACCATGCAAACACCATACCAGAATCACATTGATAAAACAGATTTTGACTATGTCTATGAACCTGCAGAAGACAGCTTTTTACTTATTGATGCCTTAGAAAAGGACCTAACTTATATAAAATCAAAAAACCCTGCATTTTGCTTGGAAGTTGGATCAGGAAGTGGAGTAGTAGTTACAGCTTTTGGGATGGCATTCCCAAAAACGTTTTGTGTCAGCACAGATGTAAATTTCAGAGCTTGTATTATGTCTAAACAAACAGCGGATTATAATAAAGTTGGTTTAGATTCTATCACAATGGACTTAGCAAGCGCATTTCGAAATAATATATTTGATGTTATTATATTTAATCCTCCATATGTTGTAACAGAATCTGAAGAATGTGATTCAAGAGATATATCTGCCAGTTGGGCTGGAGGGGCTAAAGGCCGGGAAGTCACTGATAGGCTGTTAGATATGATATCAAATAAGCTTGCACAACAAGGAACCTTTTACCTTCTGCTTATTGAAGAAAACATTCCAGAAGAAGTCGTCAAAATTATGTTAAATTTTGGATTTAGGTCCGAAACAGTGGTAAAAAGGAAAGTTAGAAATGAACAGCAATTAGTGTTGAAATTTTATAAGTAATGATGTTTATATAATAAAATACACTTTACTAACAGATAAATAATTGTACTTTGATAAGTTTAATGTGAATATATATTTTGTAAGCAATATTTACTGTTTGAGATTCTTTTTGACAGCTTCTCCAAAAGCTTTAGCACCTTCATCATTTTCAGCAGCGCCAGGTAACTGGGCACATTCTTTTGTCCACCTCTGAATATTAGGATATGATGAGATATCCCAGCCAACTGCCTGAAAATTTTACTTTTTCTTATTAATGACCTTAATATAAATGACTAACATGTAACATGGTGATGAGTATCTTTATGCTGATCTCTTAGTACTAGCCTAGTTTGTTGGTTTGAAAAATGGTGCATTTTCTAAAATAATGTCAATCATGACATCTTCAAATTTTTCAGTATAGTGGTATTTATATTTTCACAAAAGCTATAAACCAAGAATTGAATTGGTATGTGATATGTTTAATATTTTGAGTTATAATTAAGTCCTAATCTATTGAAATTTTTTTCAATCCCTTAATGTATCTAGTTGTAATTTGTTTAAGAACTTACCAGTATGCTTGTTAGAGACGCATAAGTGGTTGCATCAGCAATAGTAGGTTGCTCTCCAGCAAGCCATTTGGTCTTGGATAGAAATTGATTTAAGAATGAGAGGGTTGTAGTTAGGTCGTTCTTCAGGGAATCCTTAATTTCAGTCTCGCCAAGGAATAATATTGGAAACTGGAATAACCAATTTACTGTGTCAATATTAAAATCAAAGTTGACCTAACAATTAATTAAGTATTTTTATTCGTGTATAATAAAATTACCATATAATATTATACAAGTTTTGCATATTACGCAATTTTAATTAATATTGTGCAACTAGATAGTACTTACACAGATGGCTCTGATTTTTACGTACAGAGACGAAGCGTCGAAATACAATCTCTGGTCTACAATTGCTCTTCGCTTCAAATCTTTGGGGTACCATTGGTCATCTTTACCATACTTTTCTGCAAGATAACTGGCGATAGCACGGCTTTCCCACAATGCAAAGTCCTCATCAACCAACGTAGGCACGCAGTGCTGAGGATTGATAGCCAAAAATTTTTCGTCTAATTGTTCTTTCTTGAACAAATTTACAACTTCTATTTCAATGGGAGCTCCGATGCATCTCGCAGCAAGCAATGCACCACGAGAAGGTCCGCTGATAGGAAAATGATACAGTTTTAGAGTTGACATTTCTTATTATTATTTTATACGAAAACAGTTAAATAATTAATTATTTTATAAGACTCAAACAGTCGAGGCGAGCAAACTTTTGAAAGTGAAAACAAACAACTCAACTTGTTTATTTTTTTGGCATCACACTACGTGTATTCTGCCAGCATTTAAATATCAATGTTATAAAAAGATTTTTTATGGTTAACAGGTTTGTTGATTGATCACAGCTCACTTGAAAGTAACAGCGTGGTCGAAGATGGTGAACACAGCTGACCTGGAATGGAACTGACTCTGAGAGAGGCTGTCAAAAAACACGGTTATATTGATCACATTTCAAATTCCAAAACATATTTTTTTTATAGGGAGGACTTCCTTTTATTGGATAAGTTTTTAATATACAGTAAAAATCACACAAAGATAAAGGACGGATCCCTTAATCATGACTAGTAAAAGACCATGTAATGACTATGTGGTAGTAGTGACTTTACTACAAGTTTTGACGAAGCAACAGCCAACACGAAAAATCATGTTTCACCGCATTGGACTTTATAAATAAAACAACATTGTTATAATACATTCTAAAGAACACAAGCTTTGGAAAACAATTTAATGCGGCGATGTGACTTTTCCGCGTTCCTACTTTACACTGGCAAAATGCACATGTAGTGCAACAAATAAAGGAAAAGAAAAATCATTACGATAGACAAATGACAATATTGACGACGACATTTTCTTCCATCCCTTTAAATATAAATATAAATATAAATAAATAGTCTTTGTGATTATCTTCTCCGGTTCCTCTTAATTTTCTAGTATCCTATTAAAACCCTAATTTATCGCGTTTGAGTTCTAACTTGTTCTCCAAGCATACCTAATTTAATTATTATGGCTTCCAATAATATGTGCAGAACCTGTTTGGGACATGGATTTCTTACAAATATTTTTGAAAAACGTGATTCAGAACGAATTTCGACAAAGATAATAAGTTTAGCCAACGTAAACGTAAGTAAAATGATCACTGTGAAAGCCACATCCTGTGATTAACTAACCATTTCACTATCAATATTTTTTAATAGATATCACCCAGTGATGGCCTACCAGATAAAATATGTGCTGTATGTATTAAAAAACTGGACAACTGTACAGCTTTTATAAACTTATGCCAGGAATCCGATATAAAACTGAGAATGTTGCTGTATAAAAACGCTGATGAGGAATCAAATACTGGCTTAGAGATTGATTTTGATAGTGAAAATTATTCACTACATATTGAAGAAGATAATTTTGCTAATTGTGATTTGATAACAGAAAATTACTCAGAGGATCAAGCATTTCAAGCCCTAGAACATGTTTCATTAGTCAAGAGCAATAAATATTCCAAAAAAGAGAGTAAATTAAAGAAAGACATTAATAGTACTAAAAACAAGAAAAAAACAGTAAAACAACAATGTTTCACTTGTGGAAAAGTCATGTCATCTCGGTAAGGATTGTGTTTTACAATATTTTAGTTCAATTAATATGTAAGTAAAACAAAATTAAAAAAGGTCAATGAATGTTAATTTTTTTATGGCTTACTGGCTAGGTGTTTGACTACAGCTCACTAGATGTTAAGTGATGGTAAAGCACACCTAGCCTGGAATGATACTGGCTCTCAAGTGAGGCTGCCGGAACACACCGTTAGATGCTTGGAGGCAGATTTTCAACTTGAGGGTAGTAGCTAGCCAGCTGGGTACTAGAAAGTACCCTACCACAATGCTATGGTTTCCTTAAGATGTTTTTCTTCACCAGCAGCTCAAGCTCATTGTTGGGATTTGAACCCAACACCCTTCGGCATCCGAACCGCTACTCTAGCTATTTATAGCTAAAGCTCATTTTACATCTTTACTTTATTTACATTTTTACAGCTTTTTTTATAGCTCGGCAGTTATAATTGTAAGCTAAGAATGTAATTATGAATAATATAATTTGTGAAAAAACTTCCTTCATCAGAAAAACAAAGTATTTGAATAAATACATGCATATATAAGTAAAAGCCATAATCTTTTTTATTGCATTTTCTTCTCGAACTTCCAGTGTAGGAAAAAATCATCAACACCATTACATGGTGATACATACACATACACATACTTATGTAAATTTTCATGGTAATAATTTGTTTTTCTTTTTAAGTTATTGTGTTCAATGTTATTAAACCTTATGTGGGAAGACACTGTCTGCAGCAACACAGCGAAGGCTACAGCTGCAGGCAGGGTTACTATACATACCTGTATGATTTTTATGAACCAATAAATTTATTTGTATTTGTACTTTCAAGAAGTCTGCTGGTTAGCTACCCTCAAGTTTTAAAATCTGCCACTGAGCTAACAATGTGTTCCAGCTTCACCGAAGTGCCAGTTCCATTCCAGGCTAGGTGGGCTTACGTTTTTTAACTGACTTCAAAAAAGAGGAGGTTCTCTATTTGATTGTTTTTTTTTTACTATACCATTACCTAACATCCCGTGAGCTGTGGTCAAATGCCTAACTTATCAACCATAAGTAAGTATGATTTATTTTTGCTAGATTCCGGTTGAAAACCCACCTGAGGATACATACAGGGGAGCGCCCATTTTCATGTCCACATTGCAATAAAAACTTCTCCTTGGAGCAAAACTTGAAGGTCCACATGAGAGTTCATACGGTAAACATTGACTACTTGACTACACAGCACATAGCACATAGTACATATCAGTTTCTAAAATAATAAACTATAAGTTATCTTAACTACAATAATATTTATTACTATTTACTGTTTTGCCAGTGACTTCCCTCACGTTAATGTAAAATTTTCCCTCTGGTACTTTTTTCCATATGAAAGGTATGTTCTTTTCTGTACCTCTGATAATGTGTATGCTAAATTGCATGATGATCGGTTGAGTAGTTACAGAGTGAAAGTGTAACAAACACATTTGCAATTATAATATTAGGATAGCATGTCATCAAACTAATCTCATATAAAATGTTATACTTAATAATAAATTGTTTTCTCAAGCTCGTATTTCAACTTGTCTTTTTGCTGCTAATGACCAAAAGGATTAGCTTTTATAAATGATTGCATTTCCATATTCTTGCACAATATGACTATTTTGTTTAAGTAATTCTATAATGTTTACTAAGCCAATGTTGTCTGCCCTACCTTTACTGGTTTAAATAATTTTAATTATAATAATATACTTGAAATTACATAACAACACTATTACCATAGAATATATTTCAAGATAATTCATTAGAACTAAATAGTTTTGGTGGATACTCACAGGATTACAATCACATTGTTGTCCTCAGTTAGAATTTATGTAGGAAACTGGATTCATCCTTAGTCCCTTTAGTTGTGTGAATGCTTAGCTAATGTATGCCTAGGTTAAAACCCATAATAACATGTATTGTCATGCTAAAAATCTACAGTCATTTGTAAAAAAGTGTTTATGATGTTTCCAGGGTGAGAAACCTCTCCAATGCACAGTATGTGGAGAGTCTTTCGCACAGACTGCTGGCCTAGCAGCCCACAAACGGAAGCATACTGGACAGACACCATACCACTGTGTGCTATGCCCTCGCAGCTTCAGGACTAATGGACACTTACAGTACCATATTCGGTATGTGGTGAAGTTTACTCATTAACAATGTGGGTTGTTGCATGCTATATCAATGAGGTGTAATCAAATAACATTTATGATCATTACCAATTTTAGGAAAGGAAATACAAAGGAATTTACAACATGATTTACTTTGTTCCTAATTTTCTACAATAATATGGTGTTGTATCCCTATTCGTTCTTTTAGCCATACCATATTGTTGTGACTTTGTTCACACAATCAAAACATTTCAAAGCATTTTACACAGCGCTATCTAGCTGCAAACAAAGAAAACTTGTACTATGGGAACCATACTATTGTAATTTCATACTTATAGATTTACAGAACACTCTGGGTGTTCTGTAAATCTATAAGTATGAATTTAGTGCAGTATGATATAAGTATGAAGTACAGAACAAACATTTATGATCATCACAAATGTTTTCAATGTCTTAGATGGGAATTGAACATCCTACAGCCCTTAAAGCTTATACACTACCAAATGTCAAAATCAATATCCTCTTAAATCATTTCTTAGCTGATATCTCTTTTCTGTAAATTACTTATAAATACCAAAACTCTTATTATTTTTTTTAGATTGTATGTTTAATCGGTTGGCCATTGACCATTTGATTTTATATAAAGGGTTTTAAATTAGGGTTGTACCATATGAAAGGGTGTCATTGTATTTATCAGTATGAACAACTTTCATCATATAAATATTTTTTATATAGATAGATAGATTTTGGCACTACTAATCAAAAAAAGTCTTCTAACAATGGCAATTTTTCATTAGTAATAACAAGTAAAACCGCAATGTAGCATTAAATTGACCATGATTATTTATTTACATATTCTTAATTTTCTTACAGACGACACACAGGCGAAAAGAATTTCGAGTGCGACACATGCAACAAAGCTTTTATAACTCGTAGTGGTTTAAAACAACATTTGCTAACACACACCGGCGACAGACCGCACGTCTGTTCTGTTTGTGGCAAACGCATGACGCGAGCGTCTCATATCAAACGTCACATGCAACAAACTCATCAAGGACTTGTGTGTAATAAGTGCCCCGAGACATTTCAGCTGAAAGTAGACTTGGAGAGGCATAAAGAAACGCATGGAAGTGAGAAGACGTAGCAAATCTTAAATTGCACTGGCAACATCGGTTGGCATTGTGGCTATATTCGGCTATAAACATATATATATGGTCTCGATTGGTACTATTTTTTATTTGGGAAATTAATCCGTTTTAATAAGAATGTAATTATATTAGTAAAATAAATGTAACGCTCGAAAATATAATAACTGTGATAATAGAATAAAATATTTTTTTAAAATTGCTAAATCCTCATACAAAATTGCCTACCTAGTTTTGCATTTACTAGAGCATACAAAAATGTAAATAATGAGAGTAACGACGTTTTCCTGATGGTAAGCTATAACACACGTCCATGACCATTGCAGCGATACACAAGACTGAGTAGCAAAACAAAATCCAGGGTATAGGTAGCTGCGTTTGCACTCATTACTTTGAGATATAGAAGAGCCAATAATATGAGCGTTTCTTGAGGACAGACGGGCAACCTTTATAGAATACTAAGAAACTGCTGTTCCACGAAAAAGAAGTATTGGGGTCCCACAAGGTATAGAACAGCTGATTTTTCATCTTGGTTGGTTCCGTAGTAATTATAAATAATTGTTCACTTTGATGCGAACAACCGGCTTCGGGTTTTTCGACTTAGTAGGTTTACCCTAAACTTATAACCCTGTAAAATGGTTGGATTAATATTAATACTTTAACGATCAAAGAACAGGTAGTTGCTAAATAAATTCATCTTTGGTTTAGCTCCTTATCAATAAGGGCCCTGTGAAATTAATTTGTCACGAGCCTCAGCGGTGTAATTACGCCACTAATTCTTGTGCAACATTTTACATTAATTTGCATTATTTGTTAAGTTTTTTTTACTTATGGCTACTGCCCCAATGCTTTTAACCCAAAAAAGCCATGGTAAGGTAATAGCATTAAGTTGGAATTGACGACTTATTCCCAGACATCGCCAATGACTACCTATAAGTATATATAGTAGGCTTGTGTAGTTCACGAACTAGGAATTGTTAGGAATTAATTCCCACTACTGAAAGAGAACGACTATTCCCCAAGCACAAGCTTAGTAGTTCGATTGTACGATTAAGAACGAGCCTACAAAATTATGCCATATCGCGTCGAGATACGGCATAATTTTGTAGGCGCATTCTTAATCGTACAATGTACTATTAAGAACGCGCCTACAAAATTATGCCATATCGCGTAGAGATACGGCATAATTTTGTAGGCGCATTCTTAATCGTACAATGTACTATTAAGAATGCGCCTACAAAATTATGCCGTATCTCTACGCGATACGGCATCATTTTGTAGGTGCATTCTTAAAAGTACAATCGAACTATTTCCTAAGTTGTCACCTCACCGTGTTCTAAGTACTAGAATGACCACTGTACTAGATAGAATACTGAATGAAAGAAAGGAAACGAACTTTTAACACATTATGTTCAATAGAACTATTTACATAATTTAGTTGTATCTCAACGCATTAAAGTCCAATTTTGAAAGAGAACGCGTCGTGTCCCCTTGTGTTTCGTTGCGCTCTTTCATTTATAAAAAAGAGCGAGATGCCAAATGACTCGTCTTCGTTTGACGTTTGTTGACTTGACAGACTGACAAGAATAAAATCGCTGAGAAAATTGAAGTCTTTTTTTTCCTTCCTTCTTGGCATCGTACTCTGTGAATTCTGCCAGTTTCAATGTTTCTGTATTTTATGTGCAGTCTTCGGTCTTCAGCTACTTTATTTTAAGGCTCAAATTTACTTTTCAACTTCGTGTAGTTAAAAAAACGGGGAAACTGTAGGACGCGTAAACAGAGAATACTAAATAAGTTTAGGTGGAATCGATATCATAAAGAATATGGATCAGGAGATTAAGAATTAGAAAAAAGAAGTAAGAAAGATGAAGGTATCATAATTTTACGTTATTAGATAAAAGGAAACAGGATATATAATAATAAATATTTGCATCTAGGGTAGCAAAAGCACGAAATATTTGTAGGAAAAGGGACTTTAATAAAAAATAGATCTTCATAAAATTATGAAATTGAAAAATTGAAGTTTTAGCCATCAAGTAACAAAGTATAATTTGGTTATCATTAGAAAATATACCTTCGTCAAAAAAAAAAAATATGTTGTTAGGAAGCATTTTTACTGTTTTCGATCTATCATAGAGGTCGGATAGGTCCTATCTGGACGGTGAAAGAAAACAGTTAAAAATGCAATTTTTGCTATCACTTTCCTGAAACGAACGCTGTACGTAATTCTTTTTTAGTGCTTAAAACATTGAAGTGCACATTTCCTTCTGCCCGAACGCACCTCTTTAAGTGGGTAATATACACCTATACAGGGATCACATCAAAGTCAGCCAATGAGTACTGAACTAATAGTACTATTAGAACTAAAATACTGAACTAGTACATTTCTCTATTTGTACTAGTACGGAGCGCTCTGCTCAGTGAACGATTAAGCACAAGCCTAATATATAGTATAAAGTATCTACGTTTCTACTGGCAAAGATTGGGGAAAAAACCCCATGTTGCCAGTGGCGACAAATAGTATAAAAAATCCCAGTTGTTGCCAGTGATGTTTATTGCCGACATCTGAAAAGAATAAAATAAAATTCGAGTGTGATGATTAAAATAAAAGTTTTACTAAAAGCAATCATAAGCGTCAGATATTTCTGGTACATGTAATATTTTAATATCACAGTAGTCATTCAGATAGTGTGAAGCATCAAATAAGAAATATAAAACAACAGTTGAAATACCTAAATAAATAAACTTGAAATATGTAGCTTAAACGACAAATAATCAATATTTACAACACTATCACAGAATTACATCATTGATGCGTTAAGCGAAAAAGCCTATGAAACTCCGAATATTTTTTGATCAAAGTACCAGCTAGATACCTAATTGAGATACATTAACTCCCTTTAAGTAGAAGAGAAGAGATTTAAAATTATGCCACAGAATTTTAATTATATATGTATGTAGCTGAGTCGGTTTACTAACGTGGTTAGGATGCCGTGTGTTAAACATGGTAGGCTCTGGTTATTTGCGTTCTATATTTATTAAACTATAACTGTTTGCCTAGTTTAAAGCCTTCGGGCGACACCTTTACTGTGATAGTAAAGCTGGCCACTCGGCCTAAATTTTCGTACCCAGCTTTAGCATACTGGCCCAACGAAAGCTTATGTTGGGTATGAACTAGTTCACACAAGTGATTAAATCGTGTTTTAGCTGGAACATGTAATATACATTGTAATTTTTTTGAACTTGTGTTTTGTTCGAGTATTTAGTTATGCATAAAAGTCTTTTATCCTAAGTGCCAAATTATACGCACAAGTGTTGGCAAATCATATATACATAATTATATTGAAAATTAATGACTTTATCCGTCGGGCTCTTACCACCGCCAAATGCGGCCAATCCTCGAGCCGAGCGGCTATAAACGAGATGATGGCAAGAGACCTGACGGAATGACTTTAATTCCCTGGAAGATGAGACAGCCTTTAGTTTGGGACGTCACTTGTGTTGACATTCTTGCACCGTCACATCTTCCAAGAACTCAGAATAAGGCTGGTGCAGCTGCAGAATTGGGTTAAAACTTTGGGACAGTGGGGAAGCAAAAAAAATAATTCAAAGACTTATCATCTCGTCTGATCGACGCCACACGCGAACAAAACGCTGGCTCTTATTTTGCCCACTGTTTGAGTATTGCCATACAATGCGGCAATGGGGCCAGTGTTATGGGAACTATTCTCATTGACAGCGGCCTTTTAGATTATTTTATTTTAATTAATTTATTAGTCATAGAATTAATATCCCCATGCTCTAGTAAATTGTACCCCATTGTAAATTTAAAAATACTGTTTTTTTTATATTTTTAAAATGTTATTGTAATATTCTTTTCGTAACTGCCACCAGAGTTACGAAAAGAATATTTCAATAGAATAGTGTTTCATCATTCCGACATTAAATCAATTATAAATAAAATTAAAAAAAAATTATACGTAATTTTTGATTTTGTTTTCATGACTCCGTAAATACTTGTAAAGTTACCACTACTTTCTTATAGCATGGACTAGACTTGATCCTAAATTACATTATGCTATTTATTTACTCTGTTATCTTGAAATACTTGAAAATAATAATATGTACAACTTGGGAGAATGCATTAAGTGTGATGGCAAAAATAAAAAAAATAAAGGACAATTCGTTATTTACCGGTTATTTTTTTAATATTATTCCCTGGCAACCATGGAACATTTAGAAGCTACTGGCACCACTAAGTATTTTCGAATTTCAAAATTCGTTAACGTCTCGTGTTCACGCAAGTTTTCTTTGTGATTTTTTTTCAATTTTTAAAACGGAAAATCAAGTATTCACTGTGGCTGGTACACGTTGAAAATTAAAGAAGACAGTAAAATAAAAAGTCATCATGTCGGCACGGGATATTTATTATTCAGACAAATATTATGATGATGGAGAATATGAATACAGGTAAATTGACAGCTTTTCTTGATTTAAAAACTTTAATCCATTTAACTGCTTCACCGTTAACACCAGTCTTTGTATTTTACTTTTGTAGAGATTGTACGTTATCGGTAATCTTATAATTTGAATTTGTGTATTGATTAATCATATGTCTGTGTATGTACTTACTGTTTTATAACATTATTGCAGTAATTTTGGTATCTATAAATGATGTGTAATATGGCCTTGTTTTTATAAATGTAAGTGGGATTTGATTTGTAATTGTGTACCCTATCTCTTTAGAACACCTATTTTATATATTAAATAACTTACCAATCCAGGCATGTAGTACTGCCAAAAGAGCTGGTTAAGCTGGTGCCGAAGAACCAATTAATGACAGAACAGGAATGGCGCAGTATTGGAGTTCAGCAAAGTCAGGGATGGGTGCACTACATGACACATCAGCCTGGTAAGTCAAATAAATATATGTTAATATTAATAGTGGACAATAAATGCAATTTTATTGTAATTATCTGTTACCAGTTTCATATTTTTTTTAATTTCCTGCAAGTCCAAAGTTCTGCTCTATTTATTTCTCTTCACTACTTGATTTTTTAGAGCTACAGTGTTTTGTTTTGTAATCTTATTCTTATATGCTGGTATTACATCTCTCATAGATAACTATTTGTCTAAAACACTAATATCATACATACATATGAAAGTTAGCATCTTGTGTTAATTTCTATTGAAATTGTGTAATGATATAGATTTCAATTTAACTTCACTTCCATTGGGTTATCTTATAACCCTGGATTACTAAAGCAAAGTAAAAAGTGCATAAGATGGGTCGACAACAATAGTAAAATTTTAGATTGAACCTTGAAATCATTGGTGCACGATAGAGGCAGATAAAATTGCAAGAGATATACCTATATTCATCAGTGGGATTAAGAAAAATACAGATAATGATACTTTTTGTCATAAAAATTATGAAACCAGTGGTTGTTTAAAAGGATTTTTTTATTGTTTGATAGGCTCACCTGATGTTAAGTGAAGGTGTGATAGAATATGATACACACACCTAGCCTGGAATGGAACTGGCTCTCAAGTGTTAGACACCATTTGATGCTTGGCATGAGATTTTCAAATTGTACTATTTCCAAAAAAAAAAATTACAAAAGTTTATAACTCCTAACAGCCAGCAGTTATATTTTTTTACATAGCCTTCTATGCTGGTGCATTTTCTTGCCAAACCTTCAGATTTTCCCTCAGCTTTCCTTTCATTAATTATTTCCTGACACTCGTCTATTCTTTTCTAGTTTGCGTAAACTTTCTTTCAGTATATTTTGGCTGCTTCATTAAACTTTTAACTTGTATTTTTTCAGAGCCACACATCCTGCTTTTCCGACGTAAAAGTACTACTCACCCTGAGAAGAAGTAACCAAGTCTTGGGAAGTATTGTACAGAAAAAAAGTTCCCTGACTTAGCTCTAGTTAGTTTAGGTTTCACCCGTAGCAAACATGAATGTATTGAAGAACTAATAATAGTTGTGGTGATTCTGACATAAAATTCTGTTTACAATAGGCATCATTTTAGTATTAGTTGTTAGGAAAAAGCATATAACACTAATTAAGGAACGTAATAAAATCAATATTGTTAATTTGACCATCAGAAAATTATGTTAAATGCTGAGCCCATGTTATAATTTTTTCTGTAGTATACATAATAATATATTGTTATATTGAGATTGTTGCTATCTCACTTCTAATGAAAATTAATAGATAATTTCAGTAAAATTATAGTGAACAGACATAATGTCAAATTAAATATTTATTGTTTTTATTATGGCACAAACAACCAGATCTGTCATATTTTATTGTCATTTCAACAAAGATGTCTTATCCATGATTGTTAAAAACGAAGTTTATTGTAGTAGTTGTCAGATTTAGTGCTTTAAGTTACTTTTAAGTGAAAATTTACTTAATTAGGACATGCTATAAAATACAGTTTTACTGAAACACTAGTGAAAAGTCATTCACAGTAGTACTTCTAATTGTTTGTTACGGGTCTTTTGATCTTCATTCCATAAGTCTTTTAGTCATTAATGTTTAAGATCTTGTGTGCCTTTAGTTGATTATTTAAGTAGAGCACAAATAAATACAATCTTACCAATATTAAAAAAAAAAAAAATGTAATGGTAAAATAGTTCTGAATGCTTTTAATTATTTTTTTCATTCAATTAATTGTCTAATTTAAATTAATTTTACTTAATATCTTCGAAAGGTCAAGACTGAAAGAAAATGATGTTTTATTTTGTGCTCTGCTTATTGACTGCTCCCTCCGATTGTAAACTCATTGTCTATATTATTATTCATTTATCAATAACTAATCGTTATAAGACAAACTAACAATATTACAAATTGACAAATATTAAAATGTTGCTTCTTCAACTATTGGTCTATTACATTTGACTGTACTGGTCTACTAAAGATGACAGTACACTGTCATAAAGAGGGTTAGTGTTGATTTTATGAGCATAATTTTTTTATTTTATTTGATTAATTATTTAACTTATCGCTGTCAGTTTCTTACCGATATCATATTCAACAATGTTTATTCTGACTTTATACAAAACTTGCATTTGCTTATAAGTTTTAGTTACTTTTTATTTTGTAGGTTCAAAAATCGGCTTCTGTTGTTTTTGAATGTGTTTATTCTCATTTGAGAGTACATACAGCTTTTATCATTGAAAATCCTTTGTTTTTGAGAGGAAGGATAAAAAAAAATATCAAAAAATTTAGTCAAAAATCATGGTCAATCAATTAATGAAGTTAAAGAGGGTGTCATGTAATTATCAGTAACCACAGGTGTGACACATTTTTTAACAATTTTACTTACATTTACTGTTGGTGTATGTTTTTATTGAGAATGCTTAAAATAAAAAGCTAACCTTTTTATTTTAAGCATACTCAATATGTTAGAAATGGTACACATGTATACTTCTAGCTGATTCGAATTGTCATGTGTGTGGATAAGGTAAAAATTTATATAGAACAATTGGCAAATTGCTTCAAGGGTTACTTAGAAACTTCTCTTTAAATTGACAAACATCATTGCATGCTTATTTTTGTATACAGTGCAGTTTAAGATTATGATACAAATTACACAAATTTTATGAATTTATAGGTATACAGGGTGTGCATGATATTTCTGCACGAAAAATTATTAGTTCTACAAGAGTGATGTACATTCAAATAAAAAAAAATTGTAGTTATGGAAGTAGGAAAATTATGTTTAGAAGAAATATACTTATAGCATTACAGTGCTGTACACTACATTTATTTAAGTGCCAAATAAATACATTTATTTATTGTAATATCCCAATGATTTTCATAACTACTGTTTGGGTTTTAAATCATGTCCACAACAATACTACTGTTTTTTCAACAATTTACTAACTAATCTTGCTGTGGGATCCCAGTATTGTGTTTGGTACCTATGTTATTGCCCTGTATATTATTTTTTCATTGTATATTTCATTATCATTATAATAAATTCATCCAATCTTTTACCTTGTTTTGAACATTGTAGCAACAAAATTGTGACAATAAATTCTTTTGGTGCTATATTAAATTTGTTTTATTTTTACTAAAACAATCTTGTGTGATGGAAAAAATTATTTTTATTTCTTGTTACAACTACTATTATGAATTACTATCCAATTTATGTTCATTAGTATAAAAAGTGATAGAACATAATTCATTATGACCTATCACAGTAGCATGATGCCATATAGCATTTATCACTATGATAAATAATATCTTGACAGGTATAAGTAGTGTATACCTAGGCTGGGTAACTAAAGAAACAAAAACCATAGTAGAATAAACTTTATTTCCTTTTTTTCTTAGCATTAGGTGATAATGAAGATGGTTTAGTGGTTAAGTCAGGTTGCACAAAGTCCATAGGCTCTAACTTCACATCCTGACCAACAATTTCAATAAACTCCAGTCCTTCCAACTGCTCTTGTTCTAAATTTTGCAGCATTTGATAACCTGTTTCGAGAGATGGAGTAAATGACCCATCTAATGCAGCAGGAAAGTGCAATTCTGGTACTTCCTCTAACTTTAATTGTGGAGCAATGTCTTTCACTGCTTGTGCCTCACATTGGCTTTGAAGATCTTCACATTTTTGTTTTGTCCTTGCATGATATTGTACTATACGGTTTTCATAAAACTCATGCAAGTCGCTGATATGCAAGTCGGTAAAAACTTTTGAAACTGCATCTGGAAAACCTGATTTTAGACCGCTAGCTTCCCTATCAACAACACTTCTGAACAATTTGCACATATTCTTCATGTAAATGTCCAGAGCATCGGTGACTGCATCGAGAGCGGTGTTAGTACATGTAGTTACGCCTACATGAGCTATAGCAATTGCTGCACTTTGTTTGAGGCTTCGCTTGTGGCTTTCTGGAGTGAATGGCAGTATAACAGGGCCTTTTCCGAGTGAGAAATCACAGTATTCTTTTTCTAAGAAGTGTATTGCAGGCTTAGCTTCATGTTCTAATTTCAAAGTTCGATCAGGTTGAGGGGGAAGGCCAGGTAAACTCAGAGGTCCTTCGAAAACAGTATTTTCTGATAGCTCTAAAATGTTGGCCAATTGTCTAGCATAAGCATGAAGTTGTATAGTATGTGTGATCAGATTAGCTTGAGGAAGTTCTATTGGCGATGATTTCACAGTAATGGGTATCTCCGGTATGTTTTGCATCCCAAGTTCAATGATAGGGTTAAAGTTTACGTTTTGTACAGTGTCATCATTGCCATCATTCTGTAGCTCACCCCAAAGATATCTTGAAGACATTTTTCTTCGAGCACCTAACTTCTTATTTAACTTAGCACAAGAGAAATAAAATAAAACTACCACTTAAAACCACACATACTCTTTGCTCAAAACATAAATAAATATGACAACAAAGTTGTTTTTTTTTCTTTATGTTTGGCATTACACTTTGTGCAGTGTGCAGTCTGTCTATGTCTGCAATCATGTAAGTAAAATAAGTCTTATTCAAATTCAAGTCATCGAAGTAAAGTAAAAGGTAGAAACAGAATTTATATATTATATTGCAATAAAATGACAACATAATGATTTTCTTGGTGCCATAAGCATTAACAATCTTGAAAACATTAATTTCAAACTCATGTCTCAAATTTAAAAAGGTAACTTTTTTTAAATCTTTTACCATATCTAGATCGTGCATTGTGCACATTTTCAAGTTTGCCGTATAATTGTTCCTCTTCGTTTTTAGCATCATACTCTACGCATTAAGTCCATATCGAATATCATAGAAACGTAAATAATACACTATTTAATTACTACTTACAAATGTAATACGGAATTGATAGAAAACGTTGTAATATAATTTATATAGGTTGCTACCTTGATAAAATCCAATGAAATAAAAAGTATGTAGGTACTTATAGTACATATTTCGAACCTGGCAAGAAGAAATATTACGGGGGCTATTTTACCGGCGCGCCGGCAAAATTTTACAACCGCAATACGATCAGTACTGTAAGCATTTATAATACCTATGTATGTATTATTTTTTATACTATATGTACTTCTAAGATTAAGTAAATAAATACGTTAAAGTAAACGCGAATGTCGTAGAGATTTTTACATTAGAGGCTTGTTTTTTATTTATAGGTTTGCATTTAACTAGGTACATACATCCTGCTTATATCGTATCGTAAATCCTTCTCTCTTTCTTTTCAGGCTAGCTGATTTCCCAATCAGGCTCGAGGCGAATCACTTTATCGAGGCTCGACGATGATAGACACTGCCGCCAGGGGATGCGGAGTGTGTTTTGTCGCTTAGCTCCCTGGGCAGAGCTCAATCACCCTCTGGATCGTAGATCGCGTCTTGGCTTTGTGGCTATACGTATATCTGAGGGCCTCTTATCTCAGCGCCGTCTACGTCCTCTTCCAGGCTTTCAGGGCACGCCAGGTACATACGTCAGGGGGGTATGGATAATGCGGTGCAATGTTGTTCAGGTGGGGTGTGGCGCGTTGACTGCGCGGTCGAACATACCGCGCGACAGACGAACCAC
This sequence comes from Biston stratarius, assembly GCA_950106695.1. Classification (NCBI taxonomy): domain Eukaryota; kingdom Metazoa; phylum Arthropoda; class Insecta; order Lepidoptera; family Geometridae; genus Biston; species Biston stratarius. Next base: position 27,751,497 of record OX467111.1, on the reverse strand, counting down.
AAAATCCCCCACAAGGAAAATCTAATGTGTATACCGCCTGGACAAGAAAAAAAGTTGGACGGCTTAAAGAAAACGAAATTAGCTCTACCCAATGACAGTTTCAGATTTGCCGATATTATAGCTACATTTTAGGCAACTCTAATTAACTAGCGTTAATTAATCATATCCTATTTGTATTGTGATAATGAGAAGGATGTGGCAATTGTTGTGGAAACTGTCGGTTAAGGTCACGTAATAATTAAAGTTGATTGTTATTAATAGAACGCATTATTATATTTGCATTTGGAGCAAGGTTGTTGTATACCTAACTCCAATGATCCTCCTGACTCCTGGATCTACAAATAAAGGTAATCTAGTTAATTATAAGGTAATCTAGTTATACACCGTGGAAGTTTGAACATCAGCAATATTGATACAGGGGGTCAGTACTTGATTGTCATTCCAAATAATAATTAAAAAATAGGTGGTTAATATTTAACCTAATTATCCTGAGCAAATACAAAAATACGGACACTCAAATCACGGGCACCGTATTCTACGTATTGTAGTTGTCTTGCGCTACCTTGGTGCGTAAGGAGCTCGTCAGAGCAATAGTGTTCTGTGGTAAGGAGTACCTACATTCTGGAGTTTTGAGAAAAACTTTAACCAAGGTTTTATTAGTTTATTTTTTTTGTATTTGTTTCGGTTTTATGCCTTTATACGTTTCATATGACCACTAACTAACATGTCTTTGAATATTGCTTATGTTCAAACAGTCAGCCCGTATACTAACCTTTGCGGCCGAGGAAAATAATACAGCTTATCTTCAGAACCGATGAAAAAGGGACTTTCAACTTATGGGTGCTTAGATTTGGAGACATATCTCCTATTTCTGGCAAGGAAAGATAAGAAATATTTAATAGCTGACACCAAAGTTACAACTCACATTCCAATTTAAGCTAAAAGTAACATTAGGTAACAATAAAATATAATACGGAATACTAACAACATGCTATGCCACATAAATAAAATAAAAAACTAATATTATTAAAACGTTTGTACCTAACTCTGTCACTCCTTGTTTCCTTTTCACGTCTAAACTCCGTTTCAGTGTAATTTTCGCTGGATTTAATAATTTAAATAAATATCGTACTAAGTTAGATATTTATTTAAATTAAATTCTTGTCACTGTTATAACCAAAGCAACTATTAAGCGGACTTATTACTTTTTCTTGAATACTCAAAAGGAACTTAGCAATGTAACGCCTGAATCAATCTATTACTTTTTGCTGTTGTAAATACACACATACTTATAAAACAACCCAAACACTCAGAACACCCAGAACAAACATCTATGTGCTTCACACAAAAGTTTATCCTGGCCGATCATTGAATCCACGCATTACTACAGTTCTAGAACCAAAGCTACTTTAACCACATGAAGTTAACAGGGCAGTCAAATTTTAAGACGATTAAGAATTCAAATAATTGGCCAAATTTGAGTATTTTGATATTTTTAAGACTAAGCTCTCAACTTACTAAAAATATTGTTGTCTTTTACATTATATTACAGAACCTGGATGACCGCTTTGCTCGGTTTTTTATTGCCTAAAACACGGATAAAACGACGCTTTCTAAAAATGAAACCTAGCTAGATCGATTTATCGCCTCCGAAACCCTTTCGCATAGTAAATTTCATTAAAATCGTTGGAGTCGTTTCCGAGATTCCGTATATATATATATACAAATATTATACAAGAATTGCTCGTTTAAAGGTATTAGAATAATCAAGTATAAAAACATAGTGTCAACTAAAACCTACAAAATTGTTGTTAATGTATTACCAATATTGTAGGACCGATCATTCCAGCCCAGCAACGTAACTAGTGCTACGATCGTAGCGCGTCTGTAGATTAGGGCGGCTTTCATTCAGGACATGAAACACCGGAAGCTCGCAAATCAATCGCCTCCCCCTCTCCTCGCCGTCACCCCGCCCAGGATCGCGGGTCTCATCTCATGTCCTGCCGTGTCAGTCACATATCGGCTGCAAACGGTAACGCACGTGTCGGCAGCCGCTTCGAACGCACGACCGCACGATCTCAGTTATGCTGTGTTTATTACTTGAAAACCACTGAGTGCTGTGTTGGTATATCTTCTGTTTGTATTTAGAAACGGTAAGTACTTAGTTAGAACTAAGCTTATTTTGGAATGTAACAATTATTACAATTATTGAAAGTGCCAAACAAATGCGCAGTGTAAAATGAGGGAGATTTTTCGAAAGGATTAAAAAATATATTGATGATTTAGGCGGAACGCTTTTTGTTTGATCTTAGCGCCATTAATCGGAACTGATTAAGAACTCCGAGATATATCGGTTTGAGTATTGGAAATCACAGATTTCTCGAATAGTTAAAAATTACGATGGATGGATGGTTCTTACCTATTTTCATTCATCGCCGATTAAGATTGAATTAAATATTTATGCATTAATGTATTAATAAAATAATTAGAAACCTTAGATAGATGGAAACTCTTTATTGTGTATATTAGAAATAGAAAAAATAACAGAACAAAAGAACCATATGAGGTAGTGCCGCAAATGGCGGCCTTATCGCTAAAAGCGATTTCTCCCAGGCAACCAAGCAAACAGAATACTGACTAAGAACAGGTTTTAATATTTTAGTAACATATTACCTACTGTAAATAAATTTAGAATTAAGGGGAAAAATATATTTTCAATTTTTTATTTTCACAAAATATGAATAAATAGATAGGTATGTGTTTTTTACACTAATGCAAAACGCTATTGTGCTTTAAAAATTCCTGAAACACTTGCGCCAAAATAGTTTAGAAATTTTCGCGCAGCACAATATTAAAAAAAAGTATCAAATTGATAACCTCCTCCCCCTTTTTGAAGCCGTTTAAAAATAATTGTTCATATTGCTTTCATTAAAAAAGAATAAGTTAAATGTAAATAACAAGATAATTAACTATTTTCACAAATCAATTACATATTAGATTTTATTATTAATCCTCGTTTTCTTATTAAACTCACTATTTATTAAATTTATTTTGACGCTTCAGCGCCATCTTGGCTTCAAAGCAAAGCTTTTACAACGAGAACCAGATTGCTGATAAAATAATCAGTTACAAAACAAACATTTGTCGTCTCATAAATGTTTGACCTGGGTGGGAATCGAACCCACGCCCTACAACTTTAGAAGCATATAATAATAATAAATAATTTAATTTAGATCTACTCCATAGTCCATATTCTAAAAATATTATTACTATGTCAATTAAAAAAAAAATACAAAATGGCTAGACAAAAATAAATTTAATGCCAAAAAATTTATTAAATGTCAATAATAATAATAATCAATGTCTGTCAAGCCGCATTTGGCCCGTGTGGTGGGCTATGGCCTTATCCTTCTCACAATGAGAAGAGACCCGCGCACGGCAGTTTATATAAAAAACAGGGCTGACTCGGAATAATAAAATTAATAAACCAAATGAGCTAAGGGCAGTCATTTATATTTAATATTTAGGTATTTATACTTTTAACGACTTTACGCTTATGTGCGAGGCCAATATTGGAAAAGTTTTTTTTTTCATCGGCAAATTAATAAATAATTAATAAAAAGGCGGCATCGGGCAGGCTAAAGCTTTAAAGCCATATTGCCTTGTCTGCAGTTTTTGCAATTCATGTCTTACATCTATAGTTACAGCAAAGTCCAGTCTTGGTCAAGTCCAATCCGTGCCGTGTAAAGTAGTGGCGACTTTACTATAAGCTTCGATATTTTCTTTTGGAAGGAACACGAAAAGTCATGTTTCACCACATTATATCACTTTGCCACACTCGCGCTTGTAATTGGGCACTTTATGATTAAAACACCACTATTTTTATAAATAAACACTCGAAAAAACACTAGTTTTGAAAAAAATACAAAGGGGCGACACAGCTCTTACCGTGTTCCCGCCAAAACCCCCTGGAAAAGTTTATTAAGCCAGCGGTTCTTAAAAGTTTTTGGAGACGGAACCCTTTCTTAATGCGAGATATTTGAAGGAGCCATTATAAGTAATCAAAAACTGAATTATGTGTATTTTTATTGTCAGTGAGTCAGCTACTCTCTCATATTACGGATTCCACTACTACTCTTTTACTTTTGTTATTTTTTTTAAGTTTTTGTTGGAATATTTATATGTACAGAAACTCTATTATTTTTAAACTACGTCCTGTATTTTCGCGGAGCACTCACAGAAGCTTTGTGGCCTTCTGGGGTTCCGCAGAGCACTTTGAGTATGGCGGTTTCCATTAAATGAAGGTATAGCTTACCTTCATCTAATAGATAAATGTCTAACACATATGTATTCACGTACCTATGGGTCATATTCACAGTGTGCTGTCTTTAGAATCACCTTTTAGTGGCCGGATAGTCTACTTGAGACAAATTGCATTTGCTTTAGTTCGTTGCGATCTGCACTAACATGGGAAAATTTGTGTTATTTATTATTATCATATTTATTCCTCTCTTTTAGTATTGTTAATATAAGTACATATTTGCTTATTATATCTACAGGGTGCTTCGTATAAGTGAAGTAACACTGAAGGTCCTACTGGCGAAATTTTCCTAAAAATAAAAGTAAAGAATAGAATATCACCATTCTATGAAATAGTTTTCATAGGTGATGATATACAGGGCTACGATGAACGGTATGACTAAGTCGAAAGTAGGTATTGTGCTCATTATTACGAAAAATAAAAAGGAACAATTAAAAAAACCGGCCAAGTGCGAGTCGGCTCGCGCGAAGGTTCTGTACCATTATCTATAAAATCGGCAAAAAATCACGTTTTTTGTATGGGTTTTATTTTAATTAAATTATTTATTTTTAAAGTGTATTCTGTGAATATTTCAAGCGTCTACCTGTTGTCTTTATCAAAATTGAGCAAAAATTGGCAAAAAAATCACGTTTGTTGTATGGGAGCCCCTCACGTTTTTTAGCGGCAACAGAACCACATCATCTGTGAAAATTTCAACAGTCTAACTATTGCGGTTCATGAGATACAGCCTGGTGACAGTCGGACGGACAGACAGACGGACGGACAGCGGAGTCCTTGTAATAGGACCCCGTTTACCCTTCGGGTAGGGAACCCTAAAAATTACGAAAAATTACCCGAGACGAGATGCATGTAAGAGTTAAATTTTTTCTTCAATTTCAGAGTTGTTCACCTAGTAAAATTTGTTCACATTAACGAGTTTTAATCCTTCTTTCAGCTCAGTACAACCGTTCTGCGTAGCTCGGTACTCTGACTGATAAGCGCTTCGTAGGTTTGCAATCCAAAGATCAGCACTAGAAATAAGTTTTTATTTTTTTATTACAATCTATGACATAATTGTTAAGTTGCAAGATTCATTTAAGTCTACGCTTAAATAAGTGCTTATGCATTCAACCCATTTGTTTTAAACTATTACATCTGTTGTAAACTAATTACAAAAACGTTGCGCGTTGATGTCTTTTCGAGGGCGCAGACAAAGTAACATTCGATATGTTCGATAACGCTAATAGAAAAGTCCAAAACGTACGACGATTGACATAAGCTGTCGATATGTCACGTGGATAGCTCATGCCAATCCCGTACATTTTTGGCTTTTCTCTATTAGTGTTATCGCTAATTGAATGTTAGTTTGTCTAGGGCCTCTGGTCTCCGTCCATCGACCATTTCAACCTGCTTCTACTATTTACTCAGATATATCTCATAACAAACTTCATTAACTTAAAATGGTGGTGCCGGCGTAAGAATAGTACCCCACCCTCTCTACCCGTGGTTGCCGTAAGAGTCGGCTAAGGGATGTAATCCGGAAGATGGGCAGCAGCGTCTTCCTTGAACAATCACACCTAACTGCGCTCGCGAACCCGCCTGCCAAGCGTGGCGAGTATTGGCAAAACCCCCCAGGAAGAGGCCTATGTCCAGCTGTGGACGTCTTAAATGATGGCTGCTGATGATGATGATGATGATGATGATGATGATGATGATGATGATGATGATGATGATGATGATGATGATGATGATGGTGATGATGATGATTAAGAAAAGACAGCTTTAAAAAATATAACGGGCGCCTATTTTTAAAAATGGTTTCTTACTTTCTTTATAAACGATTTATACTTACAAACGGCTATACTTATAAAAGTTAAATAGCCAGCCTAATTTTTAATCATGATATGTTACGTCAGCAAGACTTTGACAAAGCATTTAAGCCCGTGCTTATTAATAGGTATGTTGTTTATATATATCGGAAGAATAAGTAAAATCTTAATTTAATAAATCATTAGTGGTAACCATCTTGATTTACCTTAAAGTTTTGTAGCAAATTTGAGATAGATATGTTACGATTTGTAGCGCTACAACGCTACAGCGTTTAAATTTGATAACATTATCACTATTTTCGTCAAATCCACTGTTGAGTATAAACTTCTTCTTCTGTATGCCATTCTTAGCAATCCTGTGCCAATCTTGTTTAGATTCGATTTGCGTTTTTTACTATAACTTTAACCCATAACATATGTTGCTCCATAACAACGGCAGTTTACTCAAGAGACAGCGCCGTCTATTTTATTTGCCTGTACACTATCAACGGGAAACTTATCGAAATATTATCGGAATGCCTCTTAACAAGTGTTTCTCACAATCAACAAGTGTTTCGTTATCTTTGAATTCGAATAGTTTCACTGGATTTATTATTTCAAGTCGCCAGTAAATCGGTGAACTCTAACGTAGACAGCATTTTCGTTTAAGAGGAAACAAGTCGTCATTTTCTTCATACAAACGCTTTCCCCATTTTCCTTCCAGGATTTTAATACTAGAGCAATAATTTTTAGATAGGAAGTAGATACTTGCTAGTTTCATGCCCCTCCGTTTTGATTTTTTGATATATGTTTTTTTTATAAGAGCTAGGAATCTTCAAAAATCTTAAAATTTACATAGTTTCAACGCTGTGTTTCAACGTCCAAATTCCCAATCTCATAAACATAATCTTAAAAAAATAAAACGCACAGGTTTGCCTGTGCGTTTTATTTTTGTGTTCTTTGGAACACATCCTTCTTATTTACTTGTTAAAAGAAATACTAAAATCGGTCTAAATTTGGAGGAGGAAACAGAGGAATACAAAACCTCGATTTTGCTCATTTTATTTCGGGTTAATGAGCCCGAGGTGCAGTTGTCCCTTTCGCTCAGTATGTACACGGGTGCTGCGTGCGGCGCGACAGAAATAGCTTAGTAGTAGTGAAATACCTAATTTTCAAATGTCTCAGTTGACTGCTTTCCTCTTAATATTAAGTGAAACGCAAGCCTATTTATCACACTAATAATATAAAAGTGAAAGTTTGTGAGCATGCAAGTGTGTTTCTTCACGCTCAAATGGCTGGACCAATTTTGATGAAATTTGGTATGAAGGTAGCTGACACCCTGGATAACACATAGGCTTGTTTTTATCCCAAAATCGTTGCGGGTCACACCGCGGGACGCAGCTAGTTTTTAATAAACAGTTTGGCGAGTGTGGATGTTTATGACTAGAACTCCATTTTACATAATATACGCTTTTCTTTATTAATTTCAGATCTTCATTTTGCACTTTAAATATTTGTGAAAGCTGTAAAAAAAATATATTTGTAGATGTTTGAAATATATTTAAGAAAAATCCACAGTATGATTGAAAATCTTACATTAAACGGAGTACAGTGGATTGAATATGTTGCAAAGGATATTAATGACTTTACTTATGTTACTTGGTGGTAGATTTCCTTAGCAGGAGGTCGTCTAGGTAGGTACAACCGTAGTACCAGATATTCTGGCGCCAACCAGTAGTGTGTAAACATTACTGTGTTCCGGTTTGAAGGGTACTGCAGCCAAAGTAATGAGCGCCAAGGCAGCGATGCCCTGGACTTTGACTTATTACTCAAAGTTCTGCGTATCGCTACAATGGTCATGGACAGGTGTTATCTCTTAACATCAGGAGAGCGTCTCGTTCGTCTGTAACATAAAAAAAAAATGATAAGAAAGAGAAATACATCCATTAAATTTTATTAATTAAAGTTTCATTTCTCAAGGTGAAATTAAGCATTCTTCCACATTAATAGTGTTGTAAATTGAATATCAAACTTTAATACACTCACGGTTGCAAGAAAGATATATATACATAAGAAAATAATACAGATTTTTTAATACTTGGTCGGAGACGCAAACTACAACCCTAAGGCCCTGCGATACAGTACATTCGTAAAATACTTACCTTCTCGTATTTCCATTTTCTTTTGCAGGTATATTAGCCATCTCCGAAGTAGGTCGATGACAAAACTCAACATTTTGTATGACAAAAGAGGGGACAAGTGGGGATAAGCGGGTGTGATCCTCGGGGCTGCGTAGTAGTGAAAAGACAAGGACTGTCTGATTGCAAACGCTTTGTGTTGAATATATTGTGTAGTGTTTACGCGAACGGTATGCTTCTAGAGTATTTGAAAAGTTTTGTAAGGCCTTTCTTTTCATAAGATAGCAGCACTTAACTTTTGGCTGTGTTAGGTACTGCTTCGGGAGGCGGAAGGTTAAAAAAATAATGTTACAGTTATAACAACATTCAAGCATGTTACATCTTCAACGACATCATCAGCTATCACTAGGCAAAATCGTTTTTTTTTATAACATATAAGTTTGCGTTTGACACTCTTCTCGCAAAGATACGGTCTTTGTAATAATAATAAAAAAAGTCGACTGTTTCTTCCGCGCGCCTGTCTCATGTGGAATGGTTTACCACCTTCGGTTTTTCCATCGAATTTTAATCTACCTGTCTTCATGAATAGGGTCCTTAAAGGCAGGCAACGCACTAAAAATGCCCCGGGTATTGTAGGAGTCCATAGGCGATGGTGACCACTTACCATCAGATGATCAGTCGCTTGTTTGCCACTTTTTCACATAAAAAAAAACATCAGGCAACTCTGTTTGTTTGCACCTGTGGCATAAAAAATACGTGTATAGAATTAGCATGGTGACACAAATTATTGTTTAAGTATTGTGGTTTACAATGTCTCATTCTTACTCGTTACTCAGATAGTTCTAGTCTAAATTGATAGTTACGTACAGCGTTGCACTGAACTTGTCCGTGTAATCATTTCTGTAGATTGTTCTCTAACAACAAGATTGGATAGCATTTATTTCTTCATATCATATCATAGGATGATAACTCGGTGGTTAGAGAGGTCGGTTCTAACGCTGAAAGGCGCAGGTTTAAACCCCAATAATTAGCTTGAGAGCCAGTTTCATTTCAGGCTAAGTTTGTTTACCATTTTTGAACACAGCTTTAACATTAAGTGAGCTGCAGTCAACCACATAGCCTGTAAACCATAAAAAAAGGTACACGTACCTACTACACGATTTAAATAATAATGAATATCGGAGGGCATTCTAAACAACGCCATCTAGCCTCATCTAGCTTATACCCTGGATATTGATACACATGGACTACTTTTAATTCCGGAAAACGCGAATGACTTTGCGGGACGCAGCTAGATACATACACTGGACTTGGCCACGCCTTTACTAGAAATTACTTTGACTAATACTGAATCTGTTTGAGATAAATTACGCAAACAAGTGTATGTAAAAGATTAGGTATAACGGATTATGTATTCAGTTGCCGAAGAATTATAAAAAATAGAATAGAATAAAACTTTATTGTACAACAATAATCGACACTTTATAACATAAAAGAGAGATACAGAAAAAAAAGCAAAACAAAACAACATCAACTAAACTAAAATAAAAAACATAAAAACTACAAAATAAAATAACGAAAACACCGCGACTAAAATATCAAGTTTACATGAATATAAATACATTTCAAATTGAGAAGTACTTGGGATTATCGTGTTTCAGTTCCTCACGCAATGAAACGAACTCTTTGATCCCTTAGCTACAGATTGATATAATACATTTTTATTTTAAGTATCCCTCGATTTTGTTATCATCCGTTTTAAAGACATAGCTATTCAATTCAAAATTAAGTGTCGGTAGTGTCTCGTGGAGCTATGCTCTGTGTGGCAGTAGGTCGACCACCCATCTAGTGTTTGTGACTCCAACAGGTACTTGCCGGTGCGTGTGAGCGAGGGGAGCACTCGCGATATCACTAAATAAAGATATCCGCCGGTATCGGGGGATCCGCTCCCACACCGCGAAATTACAGTGTACACGATATCTTTTGTCGCATGATACTTGGTAAATTGGGGAAACTAGACGAATTCAATCCTTACGTATTATTATTTCTATCTATTAGTAGTGCCCCTCTATTTATGAGTAGGTGTAGCCTGCCAATTTTTTAGCTTCTAACACGAGGTCGCGCTCACAACTATTGTTTACATCTTGTGAATCGGGCCACCAAGATAGGCTTTTTTATACTGAATAGGTTCGCGTTTGACCACATCCTGCCTGATGTTAAGTAACGATGTGGTGTAGGATGGAACACGCTTACCTAGAAGGAACCTATTTACTCTTGATTTGAACACACTCTTATTGTACTTTTCGGGAAACACAGACTCCGGCAAAGAGTTCCACATCTTCGCTGTGCGAATAAAGAATGTGGATACGAAGCGCTTAGCGCGCACATGGGGAACGTCCACCATGTACGGGTGACGCTTGGGTCGCGTTTCTCTGGCCGTCCGGTAGTAAAAAGAGGCGGGGGGAACCAAGTCGTGCAACTCCAAGGCACAATCCCCGAAGTGTATTCGGTAGAAAGCCGATAGACAGGAGACGTTACGTCGATGCTCAAAACTTTGCAGTCGAGACTTGACCAAAGTGTCATTGCCTATCAACTTCTTAGCGCGCCTCTCGACTGAGTCCAGTGCCTCAAGTTGGTACTTGGCAGAGCTGTCCCACAAGGTGCGAACAGTACTCCATACACGACCTCATCTGTGCTTTGTACAAAAGTAGGCTTTGCCTAGATTGGGGGCCCAAAGGTACTGTAAAAAAAAAAAAACTAGTATATTTCTGTATACTCTCCTGGGCATAAGTATGTAATGTAATTATTATTATCAATTTCACCAACTATTAAACAAGAATTTTTGAATCGTACTCCTTTTTCACGGAGGTTCTAGCTAGCGCCATTAAAGGGCTAATGAGACTCATTTCACTACCAAGTAGATCTCCTTAGCTGGTACCACTACCGTACGGCGATGTTCTAGACTTTGTTTTGTTACTTGTAGTTCTGGGTACCGCTGCCAGGTAGAGTCACGAGCAGGCGTTATCTTTTGCTATCACTATTAAAAGGTACGAATCTGTCTGCCTATAATACAATATCGACCATATCCATATGCGAATGCCACATAAACGGTTCATACAATAAAAACTTGAAGTCCTGTATGTATTTCTGGGATGAAAAAAAGCATTGGCGTTATCCAGTTATGAATTATCTGTTACGTTTACTTGGTGGTAGATGGTAGATCTTTTTAACAGGAGGTCGTCTTGGTAGGTACTACCGCAGTACCAGATATTCTGCCGCCAAGCAGTAGTTTTTAAACTTAGCTGTGTTTTAATTTGAAGGGTACTACAGCTAACGAACCTACAGGGTTGTTGAAACTAACCATCTAATGTTTCAAAGTAATAAACGGCAAAGCAGCGATGTCCTGGACTTTGTTTTGTTATTCAAAGTTCTGTGTATCGCTGCAATGGAAAGGCGTTTCTTTTGCCATCAGGAAAGCGTCTCATTCGTCATGATTCACACAAATGTGACAATTCTAAAAAAAAACTAAATGTTGGATTACCAAAAATACCGAAAACAATCTCTAAAAAAGCTCAGAAAACTATAAACATAACTTATATACCTGGAAGAGATCGCTCTTAGCGATAAGGCTGCCAGTCATTCCACTCGTGTTAATTTTTTATTCGTTTGTGTAAACTATAAAAGATACTACTAATTTATTTCACTAATAATACAATATAGTGACATATTTTAAATTAACAAAAAAAAAAACTATTCACAATTTATATATAACATACAAACTATATAAAAAAATAATTAAATAAACTATTCTAAAAGCCCGGAATAGTTCCTAAAACGCTGGCATGGAGCATGGAGTAAAAAGTTATGTCATTCATAAACAAATGAAATCCTTTTTGTCGTTCGCCGTCGTAAATACGATTGTCTAGGTGCACCGGGCAGCGCATTGCTGAGTGCACTTAGGACCGTCTGCCAAGTGCCACACTAATATTAAACTAGCGCTTCGACCCGCTTGGAAGAATGAGAGGAACTTTATCGGCGGTAAAAGGTTACAGCTCGTGAAAACGAACCAATTATCTTTATCTCGCCTAGCTATAAGAGTAACCTTGGACTGTAGAAAGATGAAAGTACGAAGAAGGTATTATGATACATATAATACATTATATAGACATAATATTTTGCGTTCTTGTTGGCACAAGATTATGTACTAGGTAATGAAAATGTGCGATATTATTGTGTGAATTTGAAATACATATAAAGACCACAGGAACGCGCTGAATGTGAGCCGGTTCCAACCTTTCTTGAATCCACTTTCATTCTTCAGACGGCTAAAGCGTGGAGTACGTTACCCGAGTGAGTGTTCCCTGATAGATACAATCTAGTTTCTTCAAGTCGAGAGTAAATCGGTATCTTCTAGGCAAGCGTGCTCCATCGTAGATCGCATCTTCACTTAACATCAGGTGAGATGGCGAACAAACGCAAGCCAATTAATAATAATAAAAAAAGATTGAAATAATTGGGCGAGGCCTATGACCAGCAGTGGACGTCTTACGGCTAAAACGACGATGATAATTCAACACGTAACGATTATCTTTGGGTACAATTTCCAAGTTTGAAATTCTTAGGTATATTGGGGTTACAATATGAAATTTGCGTTTTTGCAATGAATTTTATATTCATTCATACAAAGTTGTCCATACATCTAATCGGATGATCATTTAATTCTTTGCGATAAAACTCTGAAACTTCGACTTCACACACAATTTTGTACTTTATACTGTATAGTGTCCTTCAGTTCATGGTTATTTTTCTTAGTGGCTGGTCTTTCTTGTGGTTCATTTTTCAAGTAACAATTTCCACTCCGTAAGCGGTAAACAATAAACGCACGGTGCTTTTGTTAGCTGTATCTTCTCCAAACACCGCAATGACATTACAAGAAGTTTCTGACGCGTTTGTCCCACATCAAGACATATTCGAAAACGTTGACTTTAGCTGTATCCATATTTACAAAAAGGTGAATGGAAAAACAATTGAAAGTAGATCCATTATATATCTTATTTGAAGTGAAAACGACTTTTAATGTGCTTCCATAGCGTCCATAGCGGGAGACAATAAGAAAACAGATGATAACAAAATCGGTGGATACGGTTTTGGTGGCAGCTACAGATATCGATAGCTAAATAATCAATTAACTCGTTATGTTGCGCGTAATGTTCTTCTTAGTGTTTTTTTTATTTTATTATTTTTCCTTATCGTGCATACTAAAGCTATAAAGCCATACTGTCTTCTCTTCAGTTATTGCGATTCATGTCTTACATCTATAGTTACAGTCAAAGTCCAGTCTTGGTCAAGTCCAGTGCCAGTCAAATCAAGTCGTGCCTTAGTAAAGTATTTACTATAAGCATATTACAATAATTTATATAATTGATATTCACTAGCCTAGCTTAGATCGCTGGAGTCAACAGTTTTGCGTATTAGTTAGAAATATACGTCATACAAATACATCATATTTGTGCTCAGCCCGACACAAAATTAAATCTACGAAGCTCGTTTATTAAATAATCTGCATTCACTTTATTTATTTAATTCATTTTATATATATAATATCCTCAATAGACACATAACATGTAGGTATGCATGCATGTGCAAGTTTTATTATGAAAGTACAATACCTACTTTAAAAAAAAAAAAAACAAAATGAGTTTACTTTGCTTCAGAATTTATTTAATAAGAAGCGAAATTTACTTACTTTGTGTTAGATTTGCTAAGATTAATTAATCGATTAATTTGATAACATCACTGTTTTTCCTATACAAAACTATCAAAAGAAAGTAAACAATAATCAATAAAAATGTGTTTGTAAAAAAATCTGAATTACTTTTTTCTAGTCTGAGTTTATGCAGGCAACAAGTAGGTAGTTTCCTTCATGTACGGCAAAAAATATTTCCAGAAATTTGTATATTTCAAATAATGTTGTTGAATAAACTATATTTCAGAAGGGAAATTGAACGCTTTAGGCCGAGTTTCCGTGCTAGAATCGAGCAATTACGTTGAATGAAAGTTCAATTTTTGTATGATTGGTCGATCCTGTTCGCATCTCTACTCAGCTCCTTTCCGCCTCTATATGAACACTTTTCATCTTAATATAAATACGATTATTGCGATATTTAACATCTCTAATTGTTGACAGAAAGATATTTTTGTCCTGAGTGTGTTCGATTCCTACCCAGGAAAACCATTTTGTGGTATAATCAAATGTCTGTTCTGTCTCGATGTTCTGTATGTATATATTTACAAAAAAGTATTTAAGTATTCTATCAGTTATCTGATCTCCATAGTACAAGTTTTGCTGTGTTAGGTTTGCACCTTTGGTCCTAGATGGTGCTGTGTGAAATGTCCTACGATATATTTATTTATTAAATTACTTTATGTCATACTAAATAAACCATGATAATTTGTCCACAGAAAGCACGGAGCCCTCACCATGCCGCTTCAAATCCGAAAAAAAACTATCCCTCCGTTCGTGCGAGAGAACCTTCTCACAATCCTCACGGTGATCGGCGTGGTCTCCGGCACCGCCCTGGGCTGGGGACTGCGCCAGGCCGGCCACAACTGGACTCGCCGTGAAGTCATGTATTTCCAGTTCCCTGGAGAACTCTTCCTGAGGATGTTGAAGTGCCTGATTGTCCCTCTCTTGGTCTCTTCAATTGTCTCCGCTATAGGATCACTGGATCTAAGTCTTTCTGGCAAGTGAGTCTTTCTCTTCCCAATATATCTTCTTCCTTTTATTTTTCTCCTTTTCAGTTTAACAGAGAATTACATTTTCTATAATATTGCTTGTTTTCTAAAAAATTAAAATATACGTATGTCCCTAAAAATATAAAGTCCTAACAATTGACAAAGCCTACTATAAGGTGGCTCATTACGTGGAAGACAGGAATATATGGTTGTTGTAGCTTCTCTCTGTACTTGCATCCCCCTGGCTAAGTGACAATTGTAGTAAGCATAATGTATGTATTAATATTTATAACTGTAAACTGTAACCTAATATGAAAAGAAAGATCCACAAAAAATGCCTTGCTGAGTTTTTTGCCGGAGACTTCGCAGTTGAAGTGTAATTACGAGCCGGTGGTAGATTCAAACATGTAACTTAACGTTCATAAGTGCCTTACCAGGGCCTAAACTGAATAAATGACTTTTGATTTTGATTTGATTTTGACTTTGATAGGACTGTTCAACATTGCACCTATACACTGATAGCTCAGTGGTTAGCGCTCTCGGTTTCCATGCTAAAAGGCGTGGGCTTCAACCCCAACAATGAGCTTGAGCTGTCGATGAAGGAAAACACTGTGAGGAAACCATAGTGTGGACGTAAGGTACTTTATAGTACTCGACTGGCTAGCTACCCTAAACTTGAAAATCTGTAAGCATCTAACGGTGTCTCCCGGTAGCCTCTCTTCAGAGCCAATATTTCGGAGCAGCTACATGCACCATGTTTACGCTTGTTTAAATATTTGTATGGTCTCAATAAAGTGTTATATTTTGACACCAGGGTGGGTCTCCGTGCTATTATCTACTACATGACGACAACGGTGTGCGCGGTGATGCTCGGTATCGCGCTCGTCACCACCATAAAGCCAGGCCGCGACCCAAAAGCGCAGGTCATCAATACCACCAAGATTGTTACCAAGGACACGCTCACGTCTGATACGCTGCTCGACTTGATAAGGTAATCGGTAATAGTTGCTTAAAAAATCCATTGAAACTCATAGTAAGTCACTACTACTTAACTATATGTCTGGACTCGACCATGACTTATTTTGTGTGACTTTGACTGTAATTAAGACTTATTTTACTAGAGTTATTTTAAAATGCTTAAAAACATGGAAATATACTAGACACTGGCAAATGCACAAAGTGCCACGCCAAAATTGAAGTAAGAAGTAGGTAAATTTATTCAGCCTACGATTTTGGACCTAACAGAAATGCCACCGGTGTCAAATTTAGTTTTCAAGTTTATCTAATTTGCGTCTAGCCATTTAGTCATTGGATGACTCTATCTCATTTTCCTAATAACCTTAATAACGTGTTATGTGCCACATAATTTTGCCATCCGGTTTAAATTGGCGAAATTAGGTTGTTATTAAATATTTACATGAATCATATTACGGAGAACAGCGAGATGTTTATGTTGTTCCCATGGAACTATTTGTCATTTAGAAACAATGTTACAACAACAGTTTCTAATAATATCGAAATTAATGTTAAACAATTATAAACAAGACTGCGTTGGTGTCAAAATATGTAAGTGAGTACATTTGTGTTGTATTGTCAATTTTTTTTAAATAGCTGAACAATAACTTCAATGTAATTTGTAGGTTATTAACTCTTTTTTTATGGCATTGCATTGTGCGTATTTGCCAGTATTACTCGTAATATATTATTTCGAATATTAAGATATTTCAACGTACATATTTTATGATAAAAGATAGAAGGTTACACAAAATAAGTCCGGGCATACCCTACTAGTACCGTAGCGGTTTAATACATGTTTCGAAGGAGTTTCGACAGCAACACGGAGAGTCATGTTTCACCACGTTAGATTTTCTTTCACACTTTCTTATACTCACGCACGCAATTCGGCACAATACTTACTTGAAAAAAACACACGTTTTGCCAAATAATACAATGCAGCGTCATGAATTTTCCGTGTTCCCGCCAAAACTCTTCAAGATAAGTACTTGAACTTAACTTGAAGTACATATATCGATAGTACGGGGACGAATGGACATAAAAGTAATTTTTGGCTAATATTACTTAATTCTGCTGTTTTGTTCAGAATTTAACGCTCTATCGATCTGTATATTTAAAGTTTCAATATTAAAGAAAGAAGCTTTTACTAATTAATTATTATCTTCTAAAACATTGTAAATTAAATTTTTATAGTACCTCTTTATTAAGTTGGCGTATCGGTACCGAAGTCTAAAATGACGTAAAAGGAAGTGTCATTATTAACTATTATAAGTCTAGATTAAAAAATTATATGAGCAAATTTTTTTTATGGCGCACGTTGTTTGCTCCTTCTCTAAAGTTATATTTTGGTCGATAATCTTCCTTCCACCCCCGAAGTATCGACATACTATTCTATAAACTCCATTAAAAAAATTGCTTAAGTGCAGAACTTCAAAGCCTGTATGTGTCTATTCGCAAGATTATTTTATCTGTCATGTGTGCGCCTTTGATTGTGTCTATTGCTAGTGTCGGGGGTCAGCCAGTAGTCGTTAGTGTAAGTAATTGGGCGTCTGTCACCGGATTCATTGAGTTGCAAGTTTCGGACAATCGCTTGACAGTGGTAATTACAGCGCTTATAGGCATTATAAGAGAGTCGCATCGTCATGCCTAGTCGAATATCAAAGCAATAAATTAGATAAAAATAAAAACGAAGTAGCAGCAAATGGTTAAAATATATTCTTGAATCATAGTGAAAGTACACTCGATCAAGCAAAAAATAAAGATAAATCAAAAAAGCTTCAGCCGTTTGGGAGCTACAACGTCACACACGTTAACATATAACACCCCTCAAAATCTCAATATATACCTATATTTATTACATAATTTACAATTAGATAATAGTAATAGATATATCTTAATGTATGTAATTATTATTTTGACATTTTAAATAGTATATTAGATTGTGGCGTAGTTTATAAATTAAATGATTACAACTTATATATGTATATATTAACACATACATAGTATATGTATATACAAATATTGCACGTTTAATAGTATTAGATATATTTATTTTACACCAAGTACGTTCGTCTAATGATAGTTACGATCACTCGTTATCCGTGCCATCAAGAGAATGAAGTATTATCTCCTAACTATGAAAAATATTTATTATGATCTAAGGATATGTAGTGAATCGTTCTTTGCATAATCTTGTTTTCTCAAGTAAGTAATCGTCGCTTTATCTCCACGTTAACGCTGTCCGCTGAGAGTTGAAACGCTGCCTGTTTGATCAAATAATGTGTTAGTAGAATGTTTAGTTGATCGCCTAAATTGGCAATTGCAATGCGGTGTGGTGCCCCGGCGCATTGCGGGTCGGTTCCTGTCGTCACTCTTCATCAGGTTATTTATACTACGCCCTAGATACGCAGCGTGGACGGACCCAGGAAGGGTTTTCGGACGAATATATTTGACACTGCAGAATTCAATCATCAAATACAAATAACTAACAGTTACTTTAGCATTTATAGCAATTAATTTATTAATTTATTATTTAATATTTATTATTTATTTTTTATTTATTTTTAATTTATTTTAGCATTTCATCAATTCAGTGTTAACTAAACTTACACACAAATTTTCTGTTTTATAACATTAGCGTGAGACATTGAATGATCATCAAAATCAGTAAACTTTAGTCCATTGCTTGATATAGGTGAAATATTAGGAGATATATACTAGGACGTATTTGTAGAGGCCTAATGCACGCCAGATCTTCGACTTTTTGCTTCCAGTCGCTGCTAATACGTAATATATCGTCAGTCCACCGATTCTTAGGGTGTCCTACGCTACGTTTGCCGATACCCACTCTCCATTTTAGAATACCTCTGAGACTGAGTAAAATTAATGTATCTGTCTGTCTATTTTCGTTATCAAACTGCATGGCTTATCTTGCTGAAAAGTATTGGTATCTAACTGAAATCCTGAAATAAAAATATCGTCTCTATTTAATGATCATAATTATTTTTTTTACCGCCACATTGATTAAACCTTCAGGCATAGTTAGTATAGTATCATTATAGAGATACTATAATCTTTAATAAGAGCCAACATATAGATTCCATACGAAACAAAGTAGTTTTTCAATTATTGTATATCTATGGCTACTATACCTTAACAGTAGGTAGGTAGTATCTCCAAGGTATCTCTCTGTCACTAAGCAATAGTGTGTAAGCATTACTGTGTTCTAATTTGAAAGGTACTGCAACTAGCGAAATTACAGGGCTTTTGAGACTAACCATAGGAAGTCTCAAAGTAATGAGCGCTAAAGCAGGACTTTGTTTTGTTGCGCAAAGTAATGTGTATCACTGCAATGATCACGTACATGCCTTATCTCTTACCACAGGAAGAACGTCTTGTTCGTCTCATTACTTTAACATAAAAAATATATAAATGACATTCGTTTAAAATTTCTCCCTTCCCTTAGTACGTCCATTGTACAAGTTATTAGGGCTGTCTCGCCTGAACTCTCGATTAATTGAATGATATAGTTATCGCGTTATTAATAATGGAGTGTGAATTTCGTTTTGATTGCGTGGATAATTTCACAATCGTGATTTTGTGGAAGGGGAAATTTATTAAGCGAAAACTGTTTTATAGTCATCACGTAGAACATTTTACGTTTAGATAATTTAGATAACCTAATTATTATCATAATTCGATATCATCGTGCTCTTTAAATGCCTATGTTTTTTTGCCTGCTGAACTTGCTCAATGCCCGGCCCTTCATACCTGGGTCAACCCACGCCTTATACAGCTCTTAAAGCATATATACTATGAACGGTCCAACAAAGCTGTCAATATAAATAGATCGTTTAAACGACCTGTGATTTCAGGCAACTTGTCCAAAATTCTAGTCGTATAGACGACTAGACTTCGAGATAAAAACTTCAACTAGAATCACAATTTTTTTAAGAAAATTTACATGGCAGCCCTAACCTAAATATTAATCAAAAGACAAGTTCGCACGGCATTTGAAGCACGACCAGGTGGCACTATAAGTACTAAATTCGAATCCTTTATTCAAATTTACTGTCTTTATAAATATTGTCATATAGGCACATATACTCGTGGACAGGAATATTTCATTTTCCATATCTACGGAGTAACTCGAATCGGTAGCTCTTACCCGAAAGGAGGTTAATGTACTTATCATCGTACAACTTCTACTATGGGAGTAACACTAAAATCGCGAAAAAAAATCACTCTTTTAGTGAGGTCTGTTCAGTTCACAGGCTATAGGACGTGGGTTCAAACCCCAATAATGAGTTTGAGCTGCCGGTGATGGAAAACATCGTGAGGTAGTACTTTCTAATACTTGGCTGTTCGGCTCAAGTTGAAACCGTTTGAGAGCCAGTTTCATTCTATATTAGGTGCGTTTATCGTTTTCGACCACACCGCCACTTAACATTAGGGGAGCTGTAGTCAAACATCTAACCTGTCAAACATAAATAAAAATCAGCAAAGACAAAAGAATGAAAAATAAAAAAAATTGTTTAAAGATGAATGTTGTTAGCAAATGGATTCTATTGTGTACAAAGGAAAAGCCGATTTGTCTTCCCTTGTGTGTATATCCCTCCAAAGAGCACCGGACGTCAAATGACCTTATGCTATTGAAGACTGAGGACCCAATCACATCTGTACGCTACCTAATCCTTTTAAGAGATTTGTCCTTCGCAGTGGCACGGAATACGTACAACTAGTTCCATTCGCTTCGTTCGTTCGTTTAGGTACGAGTCCCACTAGTGGCGTAACTACGTCGCTAAGGCCCGTGAAAAATTCATTGTCCGGGGCCCTTCCTTATTGTTAAGAAATATTATAGTTGATTTATATCCGAAATGTATATTATGTACAATTATTAATACTTTTTTTGTTTTACTTATGTGGGATTACTTACATTTAATTATATCAGATATTCCGACTATAGTTTCGGCCACATCCAGTGGCAAGACTAGGCCGCGCGCGCGTTGTTCTTGCCTTTGTCTCCATTATGAAAGCTACCGGAAGTGGCTGAAACTATAGTCGGAGTGTCCGATATAATTAAACGTGGATAATCCCGTATAAGTAAAACAAAAATGTGTCAAAACCACGTCAGTTTCCATATTAATTTCATCGACGATGTAAAGGTACGTGAGCGCGAGAGTTTAATGGTTTTCTTTTATGAATAATGTACATAACAAACGCGAGAATAGCGGGCTCAGCTATGCTGCGTTTTGGCTTAATTTTGAAACTTTTGACGTAAAAAATATCGATAGTTTTACTATGGAAACTGACGTGTTTTGACACATTTTTATTTATTTATGTGGGATACGATGCTTCGGGTGCTTTTGTAATCGGCTTTGTCTCCATAAAGAAAGCCACTGGTTGTGGCCAAAACTATAGTCAGTGTATCCGATATAATTACATGTGAGGTATCACGCATAAGTAAAACAAAAGTATCGATAGTTATTTTGTTAATCTCTATTTATTAGGTAATACTGATACTCGATAGCTTTTAGATTGCCACCGGCAGTGGGACAATATTTTGCATATAAACTATTGTTTAGTTTGTGTGTTTGTTGTGATATAGGGTGAATAGCTGTGGCGACCCTTTTAATAGGCTGAAAATAGAGGTCGAATTATGGGTATACTCTTTTTAGAACAATATTTATTTTCTGGAGTTAATTAAATAGACGAAAACAATTGGTTTATTTCTCAATTATGTAATTAAAATGTTCAATGTATTTTTGTCTTTAAAAGAAAAATGTATTTAGTGGAAAAACTTTCGTTCAGTTTTCGATACTAACATACTCGTATATATAGGAAAAACGAATTAGCGCCTAGTTGTAATTCCGTTCTTATATTTGACCGTGATTTTAGTTTAAAAAAATAATTATGATTAATATGTTACGCTAGACCAACTAAAACCTAAATCATATTAATTCATTACATAAGTCATTTGCTTTCAATTTGTCGATGCACATAATAAGTCCATTATGTCCGAGAGAGTAATATTTGTTCTTATATATTTCAGGAACGTGTTCCCAGAGAACATCGTACAATCTACCGTCGCGTCCTACCGTACAAAGCTCACATATAAAGAAAATGACACGAATATCATAAAAGGTATTTTAATTTATTATTATTTGAATAATGCAATTGCGATACGACTTCGCTATGGTCTGAATTTCTGGGCTGATGACCCCAGGCTCTTTGATTACCTAAATGAAATATATATATAAAATATTAAATATAATATGGGGTTAAATGATTACAATTTTTTTCTCTTCTATATGTATTAACATCTTCGTCAATTCATTGAGTATCCAATAATGGCAGACTTGACCCGAACAAGCCAATACCCTAATGGGCACCAAGGTATCAGTTTATTTCATACGTTATCCCTATGAATCTTTTCGACGACAAAACTTATTTAGTGGCGTTTATCTTAGTCAATCTTTCTGCGGCTAAAAACATAAGGAGTAGTTTTCGCCCACGCCTGTCATGGTTGTAGGACAAATGTATGAATATTACTATAAAATTCACAACTTCTCAGGTTATTTTTTGCATGGTTTACACGCCAAGAGTTTGGTCATAGCTCAACACTCACGCCAAGAGTTACAGTATGATCGACAACAATCAAGTAGCACACCTTGGCCACAGTTTGGAATGAAATCCGGCTAGGTATATTTATGAGAATATGGCATTATTTTGGTTCGGTAGGTACAAATACGTTAAAGTTTGTAAAAGTTTAACAACTACGCCACGAACGTTAAAGAAATGTCCTAAACTTTTGTCGTCAAATTATGACAATGTGATGTCATACCGGGAGGGAAGGGATGCCGGGATAGTGGGATACAATGCAATAGTAATATACCACTATGGAATGCGATACCGAGGTATCGAGGTATCGAGACCAGGATGTGTGGCGCATATTGAAAAATAAAACACTAAATATATACTCGTTTAGGGTTTTTCTTATGTATTTTGATGCGCGTCTACAACTACATCTCTTACTGTGAGGATGGCTGGTAGAAAATTCTTTAACATTAAGTCCTATTTTTGTACATATTTCAGTAAGAGTGCAATAAAGAATTAAATAAAAGAGACTCAAAATCTTATTTACAAAATTTCAGGTCAGCTGGAAACTTATGCTATCGGAGGTGACTACCAGCACGGCAGCAACGTCCTCGGATTGGTGTGTTTCAGCATCGTCTTGGGCATCACCCTGGGCAAGATGGGGGAACAAAGCCGACCTCTGCAGACCTTCTTCCACAGCCTCTCTGAGGCCATGATGATCATCACTAGCTGGGTTATCTGGTGAGTGTTGAAATTTGGAAACTAATTATGTAACGGATCCGCCAAATACCACCTAGAGGCGTTGGAGTCTATTGAGAAGCGTGCCAAGAGGCTCATCTGCGACGATTCCATAGTTCAAGTTAAATTACAAAGCCTAGAACATAAAAGTTGCTAGTTTATTGATTTTTTATCGGATTCATTTCGGAGTGTGCTTCAGAACTACATGGTCTGATTCCCTCATGCCCATTTTTCTATCGGATAGCCAGAAGCTCAAAAAAGCGACATCGTTTCATGGTACATGTTCCAAAAACTCGAACGAAACGATTTCATTTCACGGTCATTGTGCAGACTGCTAGACAGTGGAATGCGTGGGTGCGTGCCTGAGTGGGTGTTCCCCGTTGGATATAATCTGGGTGTCTTCAAGTCGAGAGTGAATCGGTATCTTCTAGGCAAGCGTGCTCCATCTTAGACATCACTTAACATCAGGTGAGATGGAGGACAAACGTAAGCCTATTTCCAAAAATTTCCAGAATTTGTCAGGTTATGAAGTTCATGTCCTTGACTTTTATGACCATAACGGATGCAACGTATCATGTAGCGATCTAAAATCTGATAAAAAGCACAATTAGAACGAGTTACAATACGTACCTTTTTAGTTACAAGTCGGAATATAGTAATGTTTTCACATTACTGTTTAGCGGCAAAATATCTGGTACTGCGGTGGTACCTACCTAGACAACCTCCTTTTAAGATCTATCACTTAGTTATCCAGTTACTATAGTACAAATTCTGCATAGTTAGGGACCAGATGGCACTACGGTCCATAGATTTTTTAAACCTTCTACCTCCATGTTTCAGGCTATCACCATTGGGCGTATTCTTCTTGGTAACCGCTAAGATAATGGAGATCGAGTCGTTCGCGGAGCTGGTGGGCCGGCTGGGGCTGTACTTCGTGACCGTGCTCTTGGGGCTGTTCCTGCATGGGTTCGGTACGCTGAGCATCCTTTTTGTCCTCGCGACCAAGAAGCTGCCGTGCCGGTATATCGCAAAGATGGGGCAGGTCATGGCTACTGCTTTTGGGACTGCTTCTAGGTGAGTACATAAACATTAATTATGATCTAAAATCTCAAAATTTTACTTTTTACTTACTACTTTTTAGTGGTTTAAGCCTGACAATAATTTGGGTAAATCTTTTACTTTTAACTATTTTTAGATAATTATTTTTCTGTCGGAAATAATGTTAACCAGAAAGAACCAAGAACCCATTGAAATATACACACAAAATTTCATCCAAATCGGTTTAGCCGTTTAGGAGGAGTTAGGTGACAAACACACGTACAGAAGATTTATGTATATTAAGATGAGGCCCATCTTAGCATGGCTGCCGATTGTCGCAGACAAGCGGGGCCGGTTTTCAGATAAAACCTTCAATTTTAATACATCAAAAACTTATTTATTTATATGTTCACGAATATAAGAAGAAAAATAGACCTTAAATTAGGCGCATTAGCTTGGTTTTTGCTTGTTAACCTACGACGGCGTTTCGTCGCCAAAATCAATGACTCTTGCGCTGTTGTAACGCCTTTATACGTTGGCCCTAACCTGTTACGTCATGGTACGTTTTAGCTCAGCAACGATGCCGATCACGATCGGTTGCTGCGACGACATGGGCCTGGATCCGCGCATCACGCGCTTCGTCATTCCTATTGGCGCCACCATCAACATGGACGGCACGGCGCTCTACGAGGCCGTCGCTGCCATCTTCATCGCACAGCTCCGGAAAGTCGACATGTCGTTTGGAAAAATCGTTGCTGTCAGGTATACAACTTTGTTTACCTAATAAAACAGTCTAATAATAAGCTTTTAAGCTTTGTTTACTATTGAACGTTAATGAGTTCCACTATCTCCTCCTGGCTCAAGAACGTTCTTGCTTAGAAAGTACCTATTCACGTTTGTCGGCTAAAATCAGTTATTTTAAAATTAGGTCGAATCACCTAGACGACTTCTTGTTAATTATGCACCAATCAGTACGCACACCTATTTTATTTGTGACTAAGTGAAATACAATTATGTTTATCATTGGGACTTACCTAATCGTAAACTTAAAAGCCGTGGGAACGAGCTGAATAGAGATATCTCCGATTAAGTCCCGCTCCGTCAGTTGGTTTTTATTAAAGTTTCGACAAGTTTTTTTTTTTTATAACAGACATGCGTTTAGTCATAATCTCACCTGATGGAAAGAGACGTCGCGGCCGAAGATGGAGTACCTACGCTTGCCTAGGAAGTACCTATTCAACTACTTCTTGAACAACCGGGTTTAATTTAGAAACACAGACGTAGACAATTCACATACTTGCAGTTCTTATAACGAAGATAGCCTGACAACGTTTAGTGCGTTTGAAAGGAATTTCCACTGGAAGGGGTGCCAATTCGTTGAACGTCTAATCGTATTATTGTAATATAATTCATAAATGAAAAATGTTGCCAGTGTAACTGCGACGGCGGCGAGTATAGGCGCGGCTGGCATCCCGCAAGCCGGACTCGTCACTATGGTGATGGTACTGGACACCGTCAACCTGCCCGCAGAGGACGTCTCCATCATTTTAGCTGTCGACTGGCTTCTGTAAGTACTCTGCATCCGGTTCAGCCTTGCTCTTATAAATTATCCCGCAGCTGGACCTCTTCTCATTGCGAGAAGGGTTCTCTTTTCTCACCGACCACCACAAAATCAGAATAAGTTTTATTCTATTACCGTGTACAAAGAATGTAATAAAAATATAGGTATCAACAGCAACTGAACACACAAATATGAAATTGGTTTAATTAAGGTTACGTCACTACATAAAAGAAATAATTTAGTTTTTTAGTTCTATCATATACTAAGGTAGGTTCGGGTAATAAAGCCTGTCGGCTAATAAGGCCTAAATAGCAAAAATACAATTTAAAATGACCGGTGCTGCTCAAGGTCGCACTCGCATGGACCTAACATTCATAGATGGCGCTTCAAACCTGTTGCGAAGCGTTAGCTTGCTCATTGCTACCAGTGCAGCGTCATTAATTGTGAGGGGCGGTCATGCTACTCGATTAATAAGAATTCGTCCGAATCAATCGTAAGTATTTTTTTTAATATATACTTTTATGTATAATTTTACGCTATAGTTTTGTATTACTTCATGTTATTCCTATTTTTGATGTTTAAATAATAAATCATAATTTGTATAATGTTGTTTTAAGATTTTCTTTACACACGTTGTCGGCGGTTATTAAGGCCTACTAAATTCGACCGTAGGCCTTATTATCCTTCTGCTAAATTTATTATATATGTATCGACATTTGTCTGTTTTACAGTTTATTTTTGAAATATAGGTATAATAAATTAATGAATGAATAAATATAAGTAATTATAAGTGTTTAAATTTTTGTTGTAAATCCTCCTGGAATGTTTTATCGAACAACTTACAGTAGTTCTAGTTCGGACGACGATGAAGGTTATGTGCCACTTGCACAAATAAAAAGAACAGCATTTCAGCTTAAAGGCTTCAGGTTAAAAATACTCATAGAACACCAACGGTTAGAAGAAAGGCCATAAATTACAGGGGAACACCAGTCACCAAAGACTTGTTTGACAACATGAAAGAAGACAACAAAATAAAAAAGACCCCTCAAAGGTAGACGTCGTGCTAAACTGAAGTTTTTGGAAAGTTGGTACTGTCACGGTTGTGAGGAGGACAGGATGGCTAGTGTGAGACAATGCTATGCTATAAATGCGGCAAGTGGTATCACGAGGAGTGCGTCGGTCTGTCAGCGGATGATAGAGATAATTTTGAGTGTTTTGATTGATGTTAATCAAAGAAATTTATTACTATTTTTAGGACTACAGCGTGATTAATGTATAATTATTAATTATTGATATCAATTATGAAATATAAGCACCTCATTTTGATTATTTATATATGTTAAAGTCTTAGGCTTTATTATCCTACCATAGTATAATAAGGCCTACGAACAAGGTTTTTGTAAATGTTTAATTTTGTTTTTGTTTACGGCAGAAGTTGCCATGTTTTGTTTATATTCGACAGTGTTTGATTTATAGTTTTGATTGACATTAAAATTTGTTGATTCTGATAAATACTTTTTATTTTATTTCAAATCTCCCTTAGCTAGGCCTTATTACCCGCACCTACCTTAATTCTCTAGATAAACATTCCATACTAGCCAATAACGGGTTGGCAGACTTTTTGACTAAAACTTTTACATGCAAATTTCTTCGCGATGTTTTTATTCTCTATTTGAAGTGAGCGCAGCTAATACGTACATAACTTAGAAAAGATGTAATGCGTGCGCGTCGTAAAATTCGAATACGAAAGAAGATTTCATGCTAAATAGTCTCCTAATTAATGTATCCTGACTTCTTTTTAATAATTGTAAATTCAATCGTACGGTTATTAAACCTCTGTTGATTAACAAGGTAACACTGTACGGTAGTTTTAAGTCTCAAGGAGGATATTTATTCTTATAAATGAGGACATTATTCGCAGAGCACAAACATATTTTAATATTGGACCAATTCTAAAAACCAAAAAATCTACTGTTCCGTAAAAAAATTACCACTCACGACGAAATCTATGGGATAGCTGAATTATTTTTCTCTACTTAAGAAACATTTTGCCATTTGTACCTACCAGGCCAAAATATCGTAAAGTCCTAACCATTAATATTCAAATATAGTCATAGGCCGAGTTAGGGCATCGCCTAAAAGAGAGGGGACGGGATCCGAGGTCGGGGAATTTCGTAGCCCAGCGAATTTCGCTGGCGATCCAGCCGCTATTTATACTTTTGGTGGAGGGCTTGGTCGGAGGACTTAGTGTTTAATTTTGTTTATCGATATATATGACTTGTATTAATTACAGTACCTGCATGACCGAGCTTTTCTCGGCTGAAAACACGGATAAAACGATGTTTTCTAAAAATGAAACCTAGCTAAATTGATTTATCGCCCCTGAAACTAAATATAAAATGCATGCATACTAAATTTCATGAAAATCGTTGGAGCCGTTTCCAAGATTCAGATTATATATAAATATATACATATATACAAGAATTGCTCGTTTAAAGGTATTAAGTAGATAGATAGATAGATGTAATTGTGACTTGTAACCGTTTATTAAAAAAATATACTCAAATATTTTTACTTACCAGGGATCGGTTCCGTACAACCATCAACGTAATCTGCGACGCCTTGGGTGCTATTATCGTCGCCTCACTGTCCCAGGATGACATCGAGAAATCTCGCAATTTACAACAAAATGACCGAGAAATTGCAACCACGCACGAACTCACCGAGTTAGAGAAGGGCGAACTCTGAATGAACAAGCGACATCGGAAAGTATAAATAACAGCTATTGAAAATTTTTGCTAAATGTTATTATAGCTGTTAAAAATAGTTTTTGTTACGAAACAGCTGTAATGAAATCATAATAGCACTGATTATATTAACTATTTGCAGTTCCGTGCTAATTTACTCGTAAATTTTATGTCAGAATAACTATAATAGGTACTGTTTTTTTTGTTGTGAATTCTAATAGATTTTATCCCTTATTGAGCTTTTATTGTTGACTTTATCGTCGATAAATTGAATGAATATTTAAATAAATTGAAAATATTATTCTTTGGTGTTTGTTTGTTTAAAGGAGGTTGTTTTTTTTTTTTGCTGGTAAACCTTTTTTGTTTCAAGTATAATGAATGTACAAGAAATCGTGATGTTTTGATAGACACTAGATAAATGTGTAAACTCAAGATGATGTTAGAATTTCGACGTGTCTGTGTGTTCTCTATGTGCCATTATATTGCGTAGCCAATCATTTAGATGAGCATACTCATATTTTTAATCTGTATCCAAGATTTCCATAGGTACTTAAAACGTTTTATGATTTCTCAAAACATTGTATTTTATTTACAATGAACCTTGTTTGAGAATTCATGGAATGAATTTTGAGCTATATCTTTTTGAACAGTTTACCTGTCTTTCGCTACGTCACTGTTTACATATACAGCAATTTTAATATTAAACTTTAAGAAAACTTTTTAAAAGACAATGCAATGCGTGTGAATTCAAATACTGTCATGTATTTTTGTATGGATGTTCTTAAATATTGTAGTAGATGTTATATGTGGTAGCTTAGTATACACTATTATGTGCCATATAGAAAATGTTTACTGTAGTGGTTGTTCAAATTCAATAATTTTGTAAGCATTGCATTCCAAATAATGTTATAATCCAGTAAAAACACTTGAAGTGTATCTCATGTTATTAATTATAATATTTATTGTATGTTATTTTAAATATTTCTTATCGTTTCACACGATTTAAAAAGCTTTCAGAAGCTTAAGGAATAATATTAACTCATTTTATGGTTAAATGATGACATTAAATTTTAATTTGTGTTCTTGTTAAATTTCATAGGATGAGAGAAAGTCATCCAAATTGTGGCCAAAATATAAATTATAATAATTTACGAAATGAATAATTACTTATAGTAAGATCTAGTTTTCGATATTCTCATATCAGTAAGACATATTTTGATGTTTTCATGAATGTATATTGATGTAATCTTATTTACGTAGATATAGTTCTAGTCCACACTATTCATAAGTTGAGTATCGACATTTTGTTTTGTGCAAGTTTGTATACCGTCTTAGATTAGAGTAATGATGTCCCAAAAATGAGTATAAATGATATAGATTTGATAAGACGGGCTATAACAGTAATTTTAATTGTAAGCTAAAATAGTTGATATACATTTAAATTATATGATTTATTTTCACAGTGTTGTATAAGATAATAAATAAAACAGAAATACGAAACTTTGTTTTATAATATTTATTTGAAAATACTCTTGTGTCAGCTTAAGTTAATAGTTCTTGGTATAAAATTCATTTTCAGTTTGTATTTATCACCTCACAGCCAAAATATACTTTCTATCCTATAAAATTAGAGATAGACAAAATGAAAATGTATACTTATAAGTGTCAAACAAAACAAACTTGAATAAGTAACAATCAATAAGTAGTTTTGGTATAAAGATACCTGCTAAGGACTTATCGTCTCTCAGTCAGTCTTATTGAATAAATATTATGTATGAAATAACTTAAGCGTGTTATCATTGGAATGTTTAAGTTCACAAATCGGAAAGCCGTGAGTATCCTTTTATATTATTTAAAAAAAAAAACTACTTATTATCTAAGAGTTTAAAAATAACTTACACGTATAAGTGTCGCAGTTTGTGTAACATTTAACACTTACTAAGACTATTCGACAAGGCATGGCACAAACAGCACGAACAACAACCGTAGGTGCTTCTTAGCTTAGGTACAACTCTTAGATATGTTTTGAGACTACCTCTTAAAGCTTTCTTTTACACGCTTTAAGTTACAATGATAGCGATTAATATTAGTGTTATAACTGTTATTTTTCACTAGATCGTTGGTAACACATTTTTCACATCACTCACTCACTGAAACGTCAGTCCGAGCATTAAGCTAGCTTATGGTGAATAGAGGCACTGAAGACTTTACATTTTAATTGAACCTCTGTGTAATGCTTAGGATAATTATGTAGCATACTATCGCAGTTGGCAATTTCACAGAATTGCAAGAGAGAAACTGTCTAATGTAATCTTAAGTGCACAAGATACCCTTAAGGCGATACCTGACAGTTAGCTTTTTTAAAGTGTAAACTTGTTGAAGCGCATTGTGCACTTTACAATACGAACATTTTGTGTAATGAGACTGAGCCGTCACGCTCGGCTATGTAACGCTCGTTCGAGTAAAGTCAGCTCTCGTCGACTAAGAGAGCGAGAAAGCTATAGTCCACGCGTCACTGCTATACTCGCTCGGTGACCATCACATGAGAGAGTTTTCACTTTTGTCGTGTGGTCTTAATCACACACAATTTTTTGAAATTTTAATTCAGTCTTTCATTTAACATCTTTTACTCGCATTAAAACATAAAAAACAGTAAAAAAAAATGAATATAATAGTGAACGAACCAAACGATATTAGATTTGGGATTCAGCTTAATTCACCCGAGTGAACGGACTAATACCATTGTATAAATAATCGTGAAACGCGTCATGTGATAGCATGGTAACAACGTGTTATAAAAGCAAATAGCAAACACAGAGTTCAAAGTAAAACAGACTGTTTACAGCTATACTATCCCATTATTAGCAACGTGGTTGTTATTAATAACGTTCCAGCGCTTGTGGTGTCCGTTGTGGGAGCCGTAGGCGGAATCCCGGCGGCCGTGGCCGCTGCCGAGGGTGCTCCGAGCTCGGTTGAGCGTAGCTGCGGATATTTCCATAGAATCACCGTAAGGGAGACGTGACCCGCGCCGGTTGCTTCCCGCTCGACATCGAATGTTCTGGAATAAGGGAAGCTATTTTACGTCATGGGATCTTAGTGACATTTATCACTACCTGTCACTATCTACCTGAGCATTTTTGTGGTACACTTTACTTAAAAACTATTACGCTTTTAGATTTGTGCTTTAACATAGTAATATAACTTCATATCTTGATGTGTTATCTGTCAAAAAAATAATAATTTTATAACCATTAAAAAAAAAAACAATTTTGTATTCATTGGATAGAATGTTATTGTACTACTAACGCCATCTGTTAGAAAACCAAAGAGTTAACATCGCTGCAACAGAACTAAACTCATTTTTTTTTAAACTGTCTTAAAAATTATTACACGTTAGAAAAACTACACTAGCCCTTCCAAAGCTCAGCTTTTGGCTAGTTTAATTAGAAATAAACAGGCTGAATACTTGTTCGATAATCCATGATTGAAGCGTTAGCTATAGTAAAACATTCTGCACGCTGTGATACATGACGATAATGTGATAAAAAATAAATATGTATTATGTTCAAAGTGTAACATTAACTAATATGTTCAAAGTGGTACTTGTTGGTAGATCTCTGTTGCATGAGGTCGTCTAGGTAGGTACCACCGCAGTACCAGATATTCTGCCGCTAAGCAATAGCATGTAAACATTACTGTGTTCCGGTTTGAAGGGTACCAGCAAAATAACTTGAAAGAAACAAGAACTTGAACATTAATAGTAACATTAGTGTAAAGGTCTCTGTGTTTTTCGCGACGAGTTTTTTCTAATAGAAACATTGTTTATCAAATAATTTATGAGATACAAAACACAATAACAGAAGATTTAACAATATTAATTACTTATCACTACATAGTATAAAACAAAGTCGCTTTCTCTGTCCTTATATCCCTATATATGCTTAAATCTTTAAAACTACGCAACGGATTTTGATGCGTTTTTTTAATAGATAGAGTGATTGAAGTGGAAGGTTTATATGTATAATAACATCCATTAAATAGTGGAGAAATAGTGTTATTTTTGAGGTTTATGCCCGTGCGAAGCCGGAGCGGGCCGCTGGTGTAAAATAATTAAATACACTTTATGTGACAGTGTTTTGTAAATTGTTCTTAGTTAACATTTCTTAGGGGCAATTCTTTCCAAGTCATATACAAATTTAAATGTTATACTTACATGCCTAGTCCAGCGATTCCTGTTGAAGACTCCGTAAACGATGGGGTTGGCGCACGAGTTGGTGCACGAGAACAGCCACATCGCCTTCTGGATTGCAGGGTCCAGACTCTTCAGCGAATCCTTGTCTATCCAAAACCTGGGAACAATTCCAGGGTATCGATTGTATATTGACTGTACAGCTTATTCTATAGCAAAGACCGTGTTGTGCCGAGTCTACACCATATGTAGGTCAATAAACTACATAGTTTTAAATATGGCATTACCGATGAATTACCTCAGATTTTTAGGTATCTGTCAATAACTCATGATCAGTGCAAAATAATATTTACTTAATTGTAAATAAATCTCAGCGTAATCGGTATACATACATAAAAAAATACCAATCAACTTGAGAACCTCCTCTTTTTTGAAGTCGGTTAAAAATAAGTTTTTAAAACTGAAATTCTTTTGGAAACTTCGTGATCCGCTACGAGGAGTTGGGCTACAACTCCTCGTAGCGGATCACGAAGTTTTTTTTTGTTTGAAGTTGAAGTTTTTGTATATCAAGAACCGCGATAGCTAGACAGTTAAAATTTTCACAAATTATATATTTCTGTTTTTCCGCTATAAAAACAAATACTAAAAACAAAATAAAATAAATATTTAAGGGGGGCTCCCATACAACATCCCATAAACGATGTTTTGCCTTTTTCATAGATAATGGTACGGAACCATTCGTGCGCGAGTCCGACTCGCACTTGGTCGGTTTTTATTCTTGTCCACGTAAACAGAGATCCAGTGCTCAAAGGTTGGAACCCTTATGTCGTCGGTGGCATCCACTAGTATTTTGTTGCTTGGCGATGCCAAAACGACGCCACACGATGCCTTATTATAACAAAAAAGTCGGGGACTTCCGCCTCAGCGAACATGCTCGCCACGCTGCAGTACCGCGGGAGTCTCGTAAGAGCCCGATATGCGTCATTATACCATACTCTTATACTGCGCGCGCACAATACGTTACGGAATATGAATGCTCGTATTCCGTAACTTATCGGTGTACCCAAGAAAATAAACCTTGCCATCTTTATGTGAAAGTTACGAAGTAATTAAAGCAACCTTTAGCTAATGAAGTCTGATGGTCGCGTGGCAGTAGGAAACCTTGAACCCTGAACATTAGTTAAGGATTCAGTACTACGAGTATAACCTTTTCTGTGCCAATGGGGAAGACGATGATATAACGGCTAAATCTGTCACGCAACACAATCGTCAAAGGACCTTGGAAGGACTTCACCTTGAAAGTTAAGTCCTTTAATGAATAGGTCACGTGCAAGATTTGCAAGGTTAAAAAACACTCAACAAAATGCTAAGCGTCTCAATTTTCTAATTAAGTCTTGCGTTTGGAAAGGAGACAAGGAAAAGAAAGCCTTAAAAAATGTCTAAAATCAATAATATTTTAATTATATAACCTACTGACGTTATTATATATCCGATTTGTCATTAATTAATGTATATTTTTACGCTCGGACTTAATTGTATTTTATTTCTTCCATCGCGTGCTTCAGAAGTTTTGTTTAATGACTTGGACTATTATATAAAAATAAGAGATTATTGAATTATTAGTAGGTAATTATATATTTTTGTTGACATTCTATCATATTGAGATATGTTATGATTTTGATATTTTTAATGTTATTTTGTTATGTTAACGAGCATTAACATTAACAGGCAGTAGTTCGTACCTTATTTTGTTTGATGATGTACCTAGTCAGTATTGCATGTACCTTTGACTATGCATACTATTAGCATGTACCTAGATTGATCATTGTCATATATGTCATATATAAAGTTTTTAGTTTACTAGCTAGGTGCTTGACCACAACTCATGTGAAGTAATGGTGTGGACAAACATGATAAACACACCTAGCCTGGAATGGAACTGGCATTCAAGTGAGGCTGCTGGAACACATGTTAAGGAACGTTTAGTGGAAGATTTTCAATTTGATAGCTAGCCGAGTATCGAGAGTACCTACTATGGTTTCCTCACGATAGTTTCCTTTACCGGCAGCTCAAGCTCATTATTGGGGTTTGAAGTCACGCCCTCCGAGTGTAGTGTTGTAGACGACATGTGATAACTCACCACAAGCAGTAGCAGTAGTAAGGTGACCAGCAGGTGAAGAACACGACGACGATGGTAACCGTCATTTTAAGCGTCCGCGCGCGCGCCCTTCCCAGGATGCCCACGCCGCTTCGACGCATTTTATCTGTGTAATATCACAAATATTTGTTTTAAATATAATAATACTGAGACGAACTAGACGCTCTTCTGATGGTAAGAGATAGCGCCTGTCCATGACCATTGAAGCGATTCACAGAACTTTGAATAGCAATACAAAGTTCAAATATTATAAATAACTAAAAATAATATATAACAATATAGTTATTAAATTACTTCAATTAATTTGACTACTGTTACCTTATTTGGATCTGTACAAGAGCAGTAGCACTAGCTCTTAAGTTTCTTGTTTGTGTTATATTTTTAATTTGTCTAATTTAATGAGTTCTGGTGACTATAAACTCTTTATATGAATAAAGAGTTTCTATCTGAGTGTTCAAGCTATATACCTATTTAGTTTATTTCCGCTTAACAGTCGTTATACTAACAAAATCTATAAGAATTTAAATTTAATTAACTTAACAACAGTATAAAAAAAATTTATCCGAAACTTTACTTAATAGTATAAAACTAAAATTCTTTCATAGCTGAAAGTTATGGATAAAACCACGGGGCGTAATCATATTATTATACCGAAGTGTTCGTAGATTATGTTGTTTGTAAATTAAGCCACGTTCAGCTTAAAGACTTGTCTAGTAAATAAGCGTAGTAGTGTGGGTGATTGTTTTCACAATAACATGTTTTCGTTTGCTACGCGAAATTAATGAGTTCAGGTTACAATATTACGTAAATTAAATTGAAATGTAAATTGTAGAAATTTGTGTCTGTTGTTGAGTTTAAGTTTACTGTATTTGCTACAATTTATTCGAGAACTGCGGTGGCATTATACATTTTTTATTTTGATTAGATTTCCCAAGAAATGGAAGTTTTAATTTAAGTGCCTACTAACTTTGTTGTTTTCTGCCCAAAACGAAAATTGTAAAAAAAAAACTGTGCAAATTGATTTAAATCTGTTCTAATAATATATTGAGAGGTTGATAGTGCATTGGACACTCACCATTGGCGGTATTGGCTCTTCTGATGATCTCCAACAGGGCAGCAGACGAGCAATAGAGTGTGGACACCAGCGGTATCACGTACATCAGGATCATATTTACAAGGAAGTACGCAAACTCGTGCTTCTCCGTCGGCAGCGAGCCGTACGACACGCACTGGTAGTATCTGAAATGTGAAAATACAAAATGTCAAGAGCGAGGTTATTCAACATCGTCAGCCATAGGTCGTCCACTGCTGGACATAGGCCTCCTCCTGGGGGGGTTTTGCCAATACTCGCCACGCTTGGCAGGCGGATTGGCGAGCGCAGTTAGGTGTGATTGTTCAAGGAAGACGCTGCTACCCATGTTCTTTATTCATTCATTAGGTTATTCAACGAATGTTAATATTTCTAATATTTCGGGTGACTCGCTTGTATACCTGCTCAACTAACGTGCGAGCCGAAATAAAAGACTTTCCATTCACAAAAGCAAAACAGTATCCGCATTTTTAATGTGTACTCCTTGCCATCAACTCCGATTTTGACATTTTATGTAAGAATGATATTGATACAAATACAAATCTTTTATTGATAACACCAAAAAGTGACAGGTCATTATTCCATTCATATTTAAAATTATCAAAATCATAACATATGTCTATATAATCAAAATGTCAATTTACTACGTCAAATATAAAATATGTCAATATGATTAAATGTCAATAAAATTAAAAAATATGCTTATATATACAGGGACAGAGGCAAATTAACTGAAGTTGTTTTGGAAGATTATTTGTAGCGAAGTTAGCTCAGTAATTAGCGCGGTTGATTCACATGTCGGACGGCGTGGGTTCAAATCCCAACAATGAGCTTGAGCTGCCGATGAAGGAAAACGTGAGGAAACCATCGCATGGTGGTAGAGTACTATCTAGTACTCGGGTCTACTATCATCATCAAGCTGAAAATCTGCCGCAAAGCACCTAACGGTGTATAACGGTAGCCTCACTTGAAAGCCAAATATCATTCTAGGGTAGGTGTAGGTGTTTCTCTTCAAACACATTGTCACTTAATATCAGGTTAGCTGCGGTTAAACAACAGTAAAAGTTAAAATGGAAACCGGAATAAGTTATTCCGGAATGGTCCCTGAATTAACAAAAAACTAGCTTTTATTCATAAATTATATTCTGTCCCTGAAGAAAGCAACCGCGTGACACTACAAGTTATTTTCTAAAATTGCAATAATTTTCCTGTGTACGATAAAATAATAAGCACCGTTTGAGCATGTCAACTAAGGCACGTTTATTGGAAAGCCGAATAGACTCCGAAAATTAAACTGCCATTTCAATATGATTTTAATTGCGCAACGCGGTATTTCGTTTGTAATGGCAACATTTATATTACGTCTCCCATTTTAACAGACTTAGTAATATCTAATTTTGTCTGCCCTGTTACCTCATTTAGTAGTGTATCTGCTTCAAGGGCGTGGTTTCGATTCTCATTCAGGACCAACATTTGTGTGACGAGCAAAATGTTTGTTCTGTGTCTGTGTGTTCTTTATGTATTATAAGTAAGTATTTACAACAACAAAAAAATCTATTAATTGTCTGGTTCCTATAGTACAAGCTTTGCTTAGTTTGAAGCTAGATAGCGCTGTGTCTTAATATTTTTATTTATAGTATTGGTAGATAAAAATAAGAATTTTTGGCGGGAAAGCGGAAACGTCTCGTTGTTTATTATTTTCCAAGACTAGTGCCTTTTCGAGTGTTTTTATATAAAAATAATGGTTTTCTATTCATAAAATGCTAAATTAGGTTTGTGCGATTGTGGGAAGGTATAATGTTGTGAAAAGTGACTTTTAGTATTGCTTCCAGAACCCTGACAAAGCTTGTGGTAAAGTCGCCACTACTTTATTAGAGCATGACTCGACATGACCGGACTTACTTTGCGTTACTTTGACTTGACCTAGACAAATTTTTTTGAAAATATTAAGACACATGATACTGGCAAGTGTATAAAATACGACGCCAAAACAAACAAAAAAAAAATATATTAACAGCCCATAACAATAGAGGTCTTATCTCATAAAAATGTAGCGATGATAGCTCAGTAGTTAGCGCGGTCGGTTCACACGCCGAAGGGCGTGGGTTCAAACCTCAACAATAAGCTTGAGTAGCCGATGAAGGTAACCGCCGTAGGTACCGGCTAGGTGAGCTGTGGTCAAACACCTAGCTTGTCAACCATAAAAAAAAAGTTATCGAACCAATTTTTTTTACCTTTACTATCTTACGGGAAACGTTATATATCTTCATTGTAAAAACTAGTTTATTTACAAATTCAGGATATAAAGGATCTCTTCAGTGATACATTTAAATTTATTCCGGAGGCACGGCTGGGACAAACAGACAAATTTAAATCAGTGTGTATATGTTAGATCAATTTCCTATAGATTTCACTTCCAGTTTGAATGTAATGAACATTCATCTCAACTCAAGCATTTGAAGTCGTGATATATGACGTATAACATATATGTATATGAATATGTTTGTCACCGGATTTTAATCGTGCACAAACTACTATGAACGTAAATATAATTATGTGTTCAACTCGCGACAACTTTGGCTTCAGAACTTTAAGTAATTAGACATTTCATATTGGGTATAAAGTTGGGACTGTAATACTGTACAAGTTCTCAAAGAAAAAGGAACGAGGGAAGTTTAAGAACTACAAAATGTGAAATAAAAAAATCTAACAATTTTTCGGTTAATTAATTAATTGTACCACACCTGCAAGAAGTTTTTATATGTATACGTATAATGGTCAAATGTGGGGTACATTTGATAAGTGGAAGTAACGCTTTTTGATTGTTCCTAAAAAGCCATCCATAAATTAGGTTACATACAAAGGGGGAAGGAGGATTAACAAAGGGTAACGAGAGTTAGATCGAGTCCTAAGCCTCGAGTCTTGTACGAATCTTGACAACTGCTGTTTTAATTTTGATAAATACATATGTGAGGTCACTTTGGGTATATGATTAGACTAAGTTTAACAAATTAAAAAAAAAAAAACAACGTAAAGTTGATTGCGTAGACGTCTGTAATACAGGAGTGAGTTTATTCATTTGTTTTTTACGCTTTCAAGCCTTAATTGCTCAACCGATCATCATGAAATTTTGCATACACATTGTCAAGGGTACAGAAAAGCATGCAGGTGAAATGTACCCTACATTTCACCTAGAAAAAAAGTACTGGTCCCAAAAGATTTTACTAGGTGGTAGAATACAACAATAACTCAGCAATACTAGATATTCAGCAGACAAGTGTGGAAACATTACTGTATTCCGATCTGAAGGATTTCTATTTGAAGGATTTCTATCTTTAATAAATGTAAAATGAATGAGACGAACTATACTCATTCCTAGAGATATGAGATAACGCATATCCATGACCATTACAGCGATACACAGAAGTCTTGGGCATCGCAGATTTGGCGCTTATTACTTTGAAACTTTCGATGTTTAGTCTCAACAGCAATAATTTCTCTAGCTGCAGTACCCGTCAAATCAGAACATAGTAATGTTTATTACTGGTTTGCGGCAAAATATCTGGTACTGCGATGGTACCTACCTCGACGACCTTTTGCCAAGGAGAATAATAATAAGATAATAGGTACTTTAATAGAGGCCCGGTTAAGTATAAATATTACAAGTGTATTCCACGAAATACCTCTTTAGTGCGAAACTTTTATAACTATTTTAATTAACGCTCTTGTATTACCCAGTTGATAAAACCTCTATAATTATGTAGTTAGTTTCACTTGAGTGTAGGTACCCACCGACTATTATTTAAATAGCTTTGGCTTTTGAAAATCTGATTGTAACAGATACCTTACTAATTAACTTAGTGTTAACGTGGAAGAGTTTTTGAGAATGAACATGAGCCTTTTGTGGTTAAATTAAAATACTAAAACACTTGATACTTTCTGAATTTACTCCGTATAAACTTGTTTATTAATTTGAGATTTATTTCAATTTTCTACAAAGCAAAGAACTGTTTAAAAAGAAATGGATGTCTGTCAAACGAATTCTTAAAATAATATTGCAGTATTAAGAAATATTTGAAATTTATGTTTGTATATTAAAATGACTTAGTACCTGGATGACCGAGCTTTGCTCGGCTGAAAACACGGATGAAAAGACGTTTTCTACAAATGAAACCTAGCTAGATCGATTTATCGCCCCCGAAACCCCCTGCATACTAAATTTAATGAAAATCGTTGGAGCCGTTTCTGAGATTCAGATTTATATATACATATACATTTATACAAGAATTGCTCGTTTAAAGGAATTAGATATAGATAGATTATATAGATAGATATATATAAATAAAATTGATTATGTTTATTTAATTTATTGATTTTTAAATAGAACGTTCCACACTTCCAATTTTTTGCGATACTCTAATGGGATTATATAGTATGTATTTGATCTAAAATGGTATGTTTAAAAGTTTTACACCTGTACACATTTCTGCAATAAAGTATTGAGTATTCTATTTTATTTCGCGGTTCTGTAGTTTAAGTTTGGGGTACCGCTTCGTCCCTCGTACTGTCAGGCTAGGTGTTTGACCACAACTCGCGTGATGTTAAGTGACGGCGTAGTCGAAGATGGTAAAGCACACCTAGCCTGGAATGGAACAGGCTCTCAAGTGAGGCTGCCGGAACACACCGTTAGATGCTTGGCGGCAGATTTTCAGCTTGAAGGTGGTAACTAGCCAGCCGAGTGCTAAAAAATACCTTACAACCACGCAAACTCACGGCACTCGATAACTAAACGATTAATAATTCTTTATCTTGACTGCAGACTTGAAATATGATAAATGCAAAATACTTCTTAGTCTTCAAAAATGCATACGTATTCACACACACATGGCCCGTTTTTTAAATGTAAAACACCGTAATGAAGTCGCTGAAGTAAATTTGGTATTGCCACTATGCTTCCATAATCTCGTTATAAATATCGTCACTGGTATTAATGAAAAGGAACTTACTCTTTAACATCGGGATGCTCCTCTAGGTGGAAGATGAAGCTCTGTGGCAGGCTGGCCAGGCCGGCACACACCCACGCGATGGTGAGCGCCCGTTTGACTCGCGCCTCCCACGTAACATTCAAAGGTTTTAGTATCGCGTAGTACCTAGAAACAAAAGCTTTTAATAGTATTTTTTTGTTATGAAAATTGGAAAAGCAGTTGAAAAAAACCCGCCAAGTGCGAGTCGGACTAGCGCACCGAGGGTTCCGTACAAACCTGTGGGTATATAAGTAAAAGTTATGGTATTTTTTTAATGGTAATTTATGCTTTTCGCAATTTTTCCTTTATCTGTGCTAAAATACGTTGCTTCGTACCAAGTTTCAAGAATCTGAGTTCACGAGAAGTACCCTGTAGGTTTTGATTCCCTTGCGAGTGTCGAAAATTTGCAGCATAAACGGCTGTATCTTTTGATTGCGTTGGCTTAGAAGTTTGATTGTTTCATAGCTCCAATGTACAGTAGACCTAAGTATTTGATATGAATTTCAGCTTGATACCTTCACGCGTTCCTGAGAAAAAGGGTCTTGACAGACGGAACCCTAAAAAGAAAATGAAAATATTGTAAAGACTAGGTTTAATTTATTTTCAGCAACAATAATCATAAATCGAAATTTTCCATAAAATAAAAACCCAATTCAAAGGACCTTATTTTGAAACCTATTTAAAGAATCTGAAAAGGCTAAGTGCTTTGGTCCAACAGGTTTGCTAAATTAAGGTAGATTATGGATTTGCAGATTATTATGAGTGGCGTTTGTTAAAATAGAGCTTTGTGAATATTTTATAGATGAGATAAAAGGGGTTTGACGAAAAGTACATAAAAGTAAAGCGACGGGTATTTATACACAAGTCACTAGTGTGACAAACTGACGGCTGCCTAAAATGGAAAGACAGAATGCAATGCATTGTAATGCAATGCAGGCGTTATTTGACCAACACTAGAGCGTTTCGTTCGTATATTAAAAATAGTTTTCCAGGCATCACAGTTGTTTCGCTTAGATATTTTTATGCGTAAAAGTAATCAGACGAAAGAGGCGCTCTATACTGATGGTAAGAACTTATGTGCATGGTCATTGCAGTAATACACAGAATTATGAGTAACAAAGTCCAGAACGCTGCTTTGGCGCTCATTACTTTGCGACATTCGATGGCTATTTGCATTAGTCCTGTAATTAGTAGTAGCCTTCAAATCGTTTACACACACTGCTTGGCGGCAGAATATCTGGTACTTTTTTTTTTTACTTGCTGACTGGCTAGGTGTTTGACCACAACTCACCTGATGTTAAGTGACGGTGTGGTCGTAGATGGTAAAGCACACTTAGCCTGGAATAGAACTGGCTCTCAAGTGAGGCTGCCGGAACACACCGTTAGATGCTTGGCGGCAGATTTTCAACTTGAGGGTGGTAGCTAGCCAGCCGAGTACTAGAAAGTACCCTACCACCACGCTATGGTTTAGGTACTCACGATATTTCCTTCACCGGCAGCTCAAGCTCATTGTTGGGGTTTGAACCCATGCTCTTCGGCATGCGAACCAACCGCGCTAACCACTGAGCTATCATCGCTAAAACGGCAGTGCTACCTAGACGATGCTGCTAAGGACATCTACGCCACCAAGTAAAAAGAGTTTTACAATATTTAAAACAGTGTGTAATGGCAAGCTGCTTTTTTGCAGCTTTGTGTATATCGATGCTGTTTTTATAGTTATAAACATTTCGATAACGTTTTTCCTACCGTTATTTGCTCATTAGTCATTTACTCAGAATTTGAAGACACCAATATTGTATTTTTCGGGGAACACAAACTCCAGTAGAGAGTTTCTCGCTATGCCAATATAAAATGCGGAATCGGAATGCTTTGAGCGTACGTGGGTAATATCCACCATGTACGGATTATGTTTTAGACGTGTTGTCTGTCTGGTAGGAAAGAAGGGAGGCAGAATCAAATTATGCAGTATAAGGGCAAGCTCTCTGAAATGATCACTCAGTGGTTAGCGCGGTCGGTTCGCACGCCGAAAGAAGTAGATTTAGGTAACCCCAACAATAAGCTTGAGCTACCGGTGACGTAAAACATCATACGAAAACCGTAGCATGGTGGTAGGGTACTTTCTAGTACTCGGCTGGCTAACTAACACCCTCAAGTTGAAAATCTGCCGCCAAACTCCTAACGGTGTGTTCCGGTAGCCTAGCTTGAAAGCCAGTTCCACTCCAGGCTGTATAGGTGTGTTTACTATTTTCGACCACACCGTCGCTTATCATCAGATGAGATGTGGTCAAACATCTATCCTGCCAACGATAAAAAATATGTATCCGGCAAAAAAAACAATGAGCTAGCAATACCACGTCGATATTCAAGGGTTTGTAGCCGAGACTTCTGTAATGGGGTTGCCAATTAGTGTGTATGTTAATAATAATTTAAAAGCTACGTGTAAGTTTCCAAGGGTATTTAAAACACAATAAAATTCGTTCGGGCAAACTGCGGAGTATAGAATACAATACCTACCGGTCTTTTTAAAAAAAATGCCTTTACCTTTAATAATATATATCATCATCATGAGCCTATCGAAGTCCACTGCTGGACATAGGCCCCTCCCAAGACACGCCACTCAGCCCGATCTTCGGCTTTTCG
The DNA here is from genome assembly GCA_950106695.1 of Biston stratarius. Taxonomy (NCBI): domain Eukaryota; kingdom Metazoa; phylum Arthropoda; class Insecta; order Lepidoptera; family Geometridae; genus Biston; species Biston stratarius. The sequence goes on along the minus strand of OX467111.1, from coordinate 27,707,720 downwards.
TTTCCATCCACTGCCTGCTGTCCTACGTATATCGTTAGCGTAGGACGCCCTAAGACTCCATCGAGTCTTAGGACGTCCTACGCTACGTTTGCCGATTCGCGGTCTCCACTCCAGAACACGTCTACCCCAGCGGTTATCGGTTCTGCGACAGATATGTCCAGCCTATTACCACTTCAGCTTGCTAATACGCTGAGCTATGTCTGTGACTCTTGTTCTCTGGCGAATTACTTCGTTCCGGATACATTTAATAATATATATATATATAATATACTAGCTGACCCGGCTAACTTTGTATCGCCTAACAATCAACAGACATACCGACAGCAGCGTCACCTACCGGGTCCAACTGTAGTTTCAAACCATCCAGGAACCCATAGAAATATACACACAAAATGTCATCCAAATCGGTCCATCCGTTTAGGAAGAGTTAGGTGACAAATCACATGTACAGAAGATTTATATACCTATATTAAGATTTTAATTACCAGGCAGGTAAGGTAACAAAAATCTGTCAGTAGAAAATTACACCGCGGTGTCAAGTAATGTAAACTTGGGTTATATAAGACGCTCATTTTTTATTGTCATTATGGCAATTATTGTTTATAATTAACCAGACCAAAAAAAATTATTGTTTCCTAACAGAAATTTAAAAAGAAACTAACTTTTTTTTTGTTATGTAAATATTACTACGATATTTCAGATTATCTTAACGAAAAAGAAAAAAAAATTATAGGCTATTATTTAATTTTTATCTAAAATAATGTAATCATAGACTGAAATTACTCTTAAATTATGACATCCATTACTATTCCTACCAACACTCCTTAATAAATATATATAAATGAACCCCAGCAGTAACAGGTCATAGATCTTATGGCCTCCTTTGCATAAACATTAATTTACCACTTGCTACCGCGTCTTATTATGTAGAGTAAGCCGATTTGTTTCTAAATTGACTTACAAATTGGCGTCGTATTTCCTATTGACAACGATAGATTGCCGGGTTCGATGACCGTCCATTTTTCTGGCAAAATTCTCGTAACACACACCTGTGGAAGTTCCTAAGACTGTTTGATTAACTGATGAAGTAACGAGAAATGTGACTTTCTTTTATGTTGTGTGTCAGGCGAAGCAACTATTAGTATCACGTAGAAATTAGATAGGTTACGTGATACTTTCATACTTATTTTTCATTGAATAATCTATCCTACTTATATTATAAATGTGAAAGTTTGTATAGCGAGCCGTCTTTCTACTTCTCGTAAAGTAAAGGGAATCGTTTTTTTTTTTGTTGTTGACAGTCTTAGTGTTTGACCACAGCTGATGTTAAGTGACGGTGTGGTCGAAGATGGTAAACACACTGGCATGGAATAGAACTGGCTCTTAAGTGAGGCTGCCGGAATACACCGTTAAGTGATTGGCGACAGATTTTCAACTTGAGGGTAGTAGATAGCCAGTTGAGTACTAGAAAGTACCACAACGCTATGATTTTTTCACGATGTTTTCCTTCACCGACAGCTCAAGCTCATTGTTGGGGTTTGAACCGACAGCCGTAATCACTGGGCTCATTGAGAAGCTCTGATGCATATTCCCTAAAAAGGATTCTGTAAAATGTTAACAGACTTTCAACCTAACGGCGGTGCTCATCAAGTTCAGTGTTCAGTGCCATCCACTTTCGACAATAACTGACATATTTCCGTAGAGCTGTTCATTTTACAACAGCTGAAATCAATTTCCTCGCTGCCATTGGCAGGTGTTTTATATTTACGATCATTGAAATTGACACTCGAGTTTAATCTTGTCGTAACATGAGAGAATATAAAAAACCGGCCAAGTGCGAGCCGGACTCGCGCACGAACGGTTCCGTACCATTATCTATAAAAACGGCAAATAATGTCTGTTTTAGTATTTGTTGTTATAGCGGCACCAGAAATACATCATTCAAATTTCAACTGTCTAACTATCACGGTTCATGAGATACAACCTGGTGACAGACAGACAGACGGAACGCAGAAAAAAGTATTAATTGGAGTATTGAAAACGCAAATTAAAGGCACCATCATTATTCGCAAACCACATTATCTCACGGAGCGTCAAAAAAAAACGAATTCGAAACAAGACACAGGAAGCTACGTGACCTGACACTTTTATTAATCCACCCTTCAGTTTCCTTAAGCCCCTCGTGAATTCGGAATGAATAAGAGATAAATTGTCATTTCACGTCATAAATAATCCTGAAGGAATAAGGTTCGTGTCCAGATTGTGGCCAGACGACCGTTCCCTCGGGCAAGACTTTGAAATGGCCAACAAACAGATTTGCCCCAGAGAGTGGCTATTATACTTTGATGTAAAAATTACCTACGTATATTTCTCTGTCCAGTGAGCAAGGGAATCAAATTCTACGGTCCGTGCACAGACTTCTCTTAATGTTCAAAAGGTAAACTTATTTTGTAAACATATGTGCTTGAATTAATACGTTACATAAATAATCGCACTAAACTAATATTATAAAGACGTACTTTATAATATTAGTTTAGTGTTAACGTTTGTTAGTACTTCACGCTGTAACGGTTAAACGGATTTGGATGAAATTTGGAGTGAAGCTAGCAACCTTGAATTCATACATAATTGTTTTACTCTTTCTCTCGGAAAACCGAAGGGCGTAGTGTAATTAGAAACAAGATTTTTTTTAATACGGATAATACCGCGTTTGACCTCCAACTCGTCGGATGGTGAGCGATGATGTGGTCGAAGATGAAGCACGCAGACTTAGAAGATACCTATTCACTCTGACCTTGAGAAGATTTAGATTATATTTCTCAGCAAACAAGGAAGCTGGCAGTTTGTTCCATTCCTTGGCGGTACGGGTGAGAAACTTAGAGTCAAAACGTTTGGTACGCACCTAAGGAGTTGTAATGTTCTTTATCGACCCGAATCGACAGAGCCAATGAAACAAAGCATTGAGTGTGTCAGTTATAAGCGACAAAGCAGAGTGGCCCTAGACTTTGGTTTGCTATTAAAATTTCTAAAAAAGTAGTAAGTTTTCTAAAACTACCGCTGTAATGGTCATGGACAGGTATTATCGCTTACTATCAGGAGAGCGTTTCATTTGTATCATTACTTTACTTACGAACAATTTTTATTTAAAAAAACAATAACCGACACCTTTTCACAAAGCTAGGTTACATTGTTTTATTAAGGAGTTCCAATGTCTACCTCTCGGTGTCATCACCTGATGATGAAGCCGGAATGCAGGCAGTTCATTGGAACTATTCTAGTGACCTGATTCTAGTATTCTGAACCACATGACGTTTCCTGTCAAATCAAATTACAGAACTGATTTTGATGAAATTTCTATGGGACCAATTTAAAAAATATAATCTTTTAAATAAAGAAATAATTTTCAAATCATTTTTGACGGCAACAATAAAATAAAAATGATCGAGAACCTCCTCCTTTATTGAGTCTGTTGAAAAAAAAAGATTGTTTGATTTAAGATTCTTTGTTATTATTTTTGGAACAATACATGTACTTTTAAATTGTTTACCGACAAATAAAATGCCAAGATACATAGAATTTAATTATAACTAAATATTGCCTCTGGCTAATATTTAAATCATTTTTGGTTCAAAATGTTTGTAAACAAGATCTGTAAAAGTGATTATTGTGTTAAAATCTAACTGGATTAATAAAGCTTATTAAAATTTAATTTGAGAAAATAAACTGTAAAAGGCGCAAGTATTTTATTGACATCTCTGTTGGCTCATTGGTAGTATCTGCTTTAAGAGCACGAGAGTAAAGCGTGGGTTCGATTCCCACCTGGGACAAAACATTTTGCGGTATAAACAAATGTTTGTTCTGTGTCTGGGTGTTCTGTATGTATTACTAGCTTACGCCCGCGACTTGGTCCGCGTTTACTTTAGAATTAGGTTCAGAGAGAAATCAAACCTATGTAAAGTAACAAATAAGCAATAGTCATGAAACTTACGCTATTTTGCTATTAGATTATTTTAGATACCTTTTATTCCTGAATAATGTTCCATAAGACGCATCTATACAAAATTTCAAGTGAATACGTCCAGTAGTTCGTTTTTTGACAATCCCACAGTAACCTAACATTTTTTTGACATAAAATTTATTCTAATGTTGATCCAGGTAATAAACTATATGTGTGCCAAATTTCATCTTAATCCATTCCGCCGTTTTTGCGTGATTGAGTAACAAACATAGAAACATACAAACTTTCACATTTATAATATTAGTAGGATAATTTTACAAAAAAGTTTTTATATTTTTTATTTGTTATATGACCTCCGTAGTACAAGCTTTGCTTTCTTTGGGGTCAGATGGCGCTGTGTGCAATAAAAATAAATACTGTTGTCTCAGGTTTTATGTAGGCGTTGGTGTTGTTGATATTTCTTGTCGCAATCATTATAATTCGATAGAAGGCAAGATAATTGATAATGAAATGATTACAAATTTCCATCAAACAGTGTTTACCAGTAAATGTTTACTTCAAAAGATACGAACATTTTTATGAAGATTACAATCGAAATCCTCTATTTATAGATGAATTTCAAGATCTATTGAGGGAAGACCTTTTTATCCGCAGATTGGTCTCGCTCGAGGAAAAATAATGTAAATCGATTGTTAAGCAACTTTGAATTTTATTGCTTCAGCGAAAAGGTGCGCAGTAAAGCTTAAGTGGTTTTTGTTATGCGATCCTAAACGTGTGCTATCTCGGTGCTATCTCGTTGAAGGAAGCTTTGAGCGCGCAGTTTGCTGACAAACACTGGATGCTAAAATTCAAAAGTTCAATGATTTGCGACTCCTGGAGTGTCTCGGAATTTTAAAGAATTAATATTAAAGATAAACTCGCTACTCGGCTGGTGTCGCCAAGCACGTAACGGAGCGTTCCGACAGCCTCACTTGTAAGCCCGTTTGCATTTCAGATACAACGTTACGTATACGATTACAATCTTCAACTGCACTACCACTTAATATCAGATGACTTTTTCTACTCGGCTGCTGCCGCCAAGCACATCAAATGTGTTCCGATATCTTCTTTTTTGAGCCAATTCTAATTCGAGGTTAGGTGCGTTTACCATCTTTGACTACGATATCACTTAATCATTGATCAATCACCTAGCTTTTCATTCATAAAAAACAATATCTAGTATCATGATAAACATATTTCATTAAAAATCTACAATGTCTCACAATTAATATTATGTAATTTAATGTAATGTAATAATGAAATTTTATGGCATAATTTTTTAAAGAAATTTATTTGATCTTCATGCCAGCAAAGGCAGCTAATAAGATCAGTATTAAAAGTCCATAGTCCCCTAATCATTCGAAACACTCAACTAATCAAATTAAAGCTCCCTCTCAAAGAGCTTGTAATTAGGAGGAAACAGTACCCGCCCTTAGAAGCCTCTTGGTTCTTCAAATAATGCTTGAGTCAAGGACTCTTATGTAGGTAAGTATAACCACCGATGTTAGGAAGACTTTACCGTCTCTGACCATAACGTCAATTAACATCAGGTGAGCTGTGGTGAAAGACCAAATATTTCAACCATAAAAAACAGCTGACAGTCTTAGTTTTACTTCCTTGTTTTTGGCGTGCCGCTTTGTACACATTTGTCAGTGTCAAATTCAAAGCATTTCAAGTTAAATAAGTATATGTCATTGTCAATGTCACACTGACTTGCTACAAGCTTCGATGGAGTTTTGGAAGCAACACGAAATGTCATGTTTCACCTATTGAGCTAATATTATACGTAGTAATAATATCTTAATGGTTTCACAGCATCAGATCACTTTCTTACACGTAATTCGGCACTTTATTGATAAAACGACGCTATTTTTATACATAAACACTCGAAATAAAAGTTTTGGACAGATATAATGCGGCGATACGAATTTTCCGCGTTCTCGTCAAAACTCCGCACACGTGACTTCTGACAGGCTCGAAATTGTTTTTGTGCCCAGTTGGTGCCCGTCACTATCACTCCCATCTCACCGAGAGTGACTAGTGATTGAAAGAATCAAATGATATTTATTGCTCGAATACCTTCGCAATATTGGCCTTTTCACTTTATTTTGCGATAAAATTGGTTACCAATTGGTTTCACAAAAGTGTTACATAGAAGATGGGTTTGGATGCAAAACTATATAATTATTTCGCCGTATACATTGTTCTTGTGCCGTGGTGGTGCCGGCGTAAGAATAGTACCCCACCCTCTCTACCCGTGGTTGCCGTAAGAGTCGGCTAAGGGATGTAATCCGGATGATGGGCAGCAGCGTCTTCCTTGAACAATCACACTTAACTGCGCTCGCCAACCCGCCTGTCAAGCGTGGCGAGTATTGGCAAAACCCGCCCAAGAGGAGGCCTATGTCCAGCAGTGGACGAACTATGGCTGATGATGTGATACATTGTTCTTTGCGGGTGAAATTAGAAGAACAGCAGAAACAAATTGGTCAGATAAGGCGAAGAGTAGAACTAGGTGAAGAAAAAATGTACATATATACAAGAATTACTTGTTTAAAGGTATTAGATATAAATTGTGTTGCATGAAAAATAATAATAACTAAACGTAAATATTAGTTTTTAATTATTAAATTATTGCATGTAATAGTAAAATTAAAATTATTTGTATAATCAAATGATGTAATATGTTTAATGTTTCGACAATGTGCGTTCATGGCTTACTACTTAGATGTTGGTGTTATACACGTATTTTTATTTATTAAAAAAAAAAATACTTTATACATACCTAATTATGGATGATATTTCAGTAGGAATAATTTTAAAATCATAACAAATCTAGTTCACTGTAGCTGACCGTTGATTTTCTTGTCGTTTTACGAATCAACCTGCGATGTCAACGTACCTACTCGTACTACGCCACCATTTTGTTTGTATCCCATATTTCTATTCTTTTGTGTAAACATATAGGGTATTATAAGGAAAGCTCTCTCATAATTGGAATTTTTTGAAGCTACGCAATATTTATTATGTGTTTTTAATTCACTAACGACGCAGTAAATGTTCTATACAAAAGTACTCTCAATCAAATGTGGGTTTGTGTGTAAAGAAAAACGCAAAAATGAATGGCGCAACATTATTAACAATATTTCACTTTGTTTGAACAAGAAGTTTGATACGTAAAAAATAAATGTAGAAAATCTGCACATAAAGAGCTTTTTTGATTTTACTTCAAAAAGAAGTAAAATAAAAGAAGCGCTTTTGAAAAAATACGTTCTTGAAAAAATCTAAGCATTTAACTTTTTGCTAGGAATATTTCTAGGACATAAATAATTAAAATCAGTTTATCAGTTTTTATGTACCTATCTATTCAAGTCTTATTTTATTTTTTTGAAATTATGTTCTACAAAGAACATATCCGCTTAGTATTTAATTTTTAACTTTTGAACAAAACATACATATATGGACAGCTAAAAGCGATAGTAGCTCAGTGGTTACCGCGTTCGCTTTACGCGCCGAAGGGCGTGGGTTCAAACTTGAGTAAGAAACATCGTGAGAAAGCCATAGCGATTAACTTTTCGCCAAGTACCTAACGGTGTGTTCGAAGCCTCATTTGAAAGCCAGTTCCATCCCAGGGTAAATGTGTTTACCATTTTCGACCGCACCGTCGCTTAAAATCAGGTGAGCTATGGTCAAAAACCTAGCCTGTCAATAATTTTTTTTACACTACATTGTAAAACTGTTCACATAGCGTTTAGCAGGGTTTTCATAGGCTTTGGTCAGTTTGGGGCTAGATGCCGCTGTGTGAAGTGTTTTAGATTATAAATATATTTTTATTTATGACATATACACCTTTAACTAATACTTGAGATGAATCAATAGCCTAATTATTTTTAATTGCTAGATCTCTCTAAAATTTTATTAAAAAGATCATATTCAGAAGCCTAATTTTGATTTATTTTGTCGTACCACTCGAGGAAGTGGATACGAACACGCACCTACTACTTATCGTAAACTTCGTAGAAGTGACTTCACTAAAAAAGTTAGTGAAACGAACTTTCAACGACTAAGTAGGTTATTAAAGGTTGTTTTCCTACTCAGCTGTATCCTGCTCATAATTTTGAAAGGCAACGGTGACTCTGTAAAAACCTAATATATCTTATTTCTTTACTTCCTTTGTCAGTGAAATAATATCGGCTAAACAACTCATTATTGTGCTATTACAAATATTCTCAGTTCTTGTACCTACAACGAAACGTAGATTTATTATCGTAGACTAAGGTTCTTCGGTTCACTCAGTTAATAATCTTAAACTATTACTATGGACAATCGGTTCACTCAGTTAATAAACTTAAACTATTATTATGTACAACACGTACAAATTGTACAATGTACATGGTACAATTATTTCACAACTATTATTCATCACCATCATCACCACAACCATCATCATCATCATCATCATCATCATCATATCACCGTCATCATCACCATCATCAGCTCTTTGCTGTCCACTGCTAAACGTAGGCCTCTCCTAATGCACGCCACTGAGCTCGATCGACAGCTTTTTGCATCCAATGTTTGCCCGCCGCTTTACGCAGGCCGTGCCACCACCTGGCCGCAGGGTGTCTTACACTACGCTTGGCTGCACGTGGTCTCCACTCTCTCGTTTACCCCACCGCTTGTAGAAATATGACCGGCCCATTTCAGCTTACTAGTTCATTGAGCTATGTCGGTGACTTTAGTTCTATATCGGATGACCTCGTTACGTCGTTAACTATAATTATATTATTATTGCATTATTTTATTGGTGTAGAGTTGTATTGGAAGAGTTTCTCCCAAAACTTGACCCAGTTTTTCGGCTTTTGCTTTTAGCCACTGGAAAGAGAGGGGGAGGGTGTTTTTATATTGAGATACTTTATTTTGAAATTTTGTTTGACATGTAATCCGTGTTTTAAAACTCTTTTATTGATATATTGAAATCATATTACGGAATTGACTTGTAATTGGTGTTATCTATAAAAAAAAAACTATTTGTATTTGAGAGAGTATCTCCGAAAGCAGGTACTTTTACTTGGTGGTAGATTTCCTTAGCAGGAGGTCGTCTAGGTAGGTACCACCGCAGTACCAGGTATTCTGCCGCCAAGCAGTAGTGTGTAAATATTACTGTGTTCCGGTTTGAAGGGTACTGCAGCTAGCGAAGTTACAGGGCTATTGAGACTAACCATCTAGTCTCAAAGTAATGAGCGCCAAGGCAGCGATGCCCTGGACTTTGTTTTACTATTCAAAGATCGAGTGTCAGGACGTCTATAATTATAAGGCAGTCAAAATCTTATACTATAGGGTTATTAGGTTGGGCTGAGCTAAGTCGAAACGGGGTCTTTATACCTGCCCATCATTATGAACAAATGTTACTATAAAACCAACCCATAAATTGCGAAAAAAGAATCAACTGTACAATAGAAAAATTTGCTTGCCAACCGGCCAAGTGCGAGTCGGACTCGCGCACCGAGGGTTCCGAACAAACCTGTAGGTATATAAGTAAAAGTTATGGTATTTTTTAATGGTAATTTATGCTTTTCGCAATTTATTCTTTATCTGTGCTATAAGACGTAGCTTCGTAAGTACCAAATATCAAGATTCTGAGTTCACGGGAAGTACCCTGTAGGTTTTGATTCCCTTGCGAGTGTCGAAAATTTGCAGCATAAACGGCTGTATCTTTTGATTGCGTTGGCTTAAAAGTTTGATTTTTTCACCGCTTTAAGGGCTTTTTTTAGGTTTGAGTATTTGATATGAATTTTAGCTTGATATCACTACGCGTTTCTGAGAAAAGGGGTCTTGACAGACAGACGGACAACAAAGTGATTCTATGAAGATTCCGTTTTTTCCTTTTGAGGTACGGAACCCTAAAAAAGGATAGAAGCATAAGCTCATTGCGATTTGAACCCAAGTCCTCTGGCATGTGAACCGGCTGCGCTAGCCACTGAGCTGCACTTGATTATTTATCCTGTACTGACCTGTCAACCGCGATACAAATAAGCACGAAGCTGGAGAGGTAGAGGCCGAAAGTCCGTGTGAACATCATCACGCGGCACATGAGGTCACCCGCTAGCCACTGCACCGTGCCCGCCCACGCGATCTCCAGTGGCATCATCAGGAATGTCACCTGCAAGCACAACATCATAGATATTTGCATATTATTGGATTAGATGGAAATTGGAACAGAGCGTCGCATGAACGAAACGCTCTGCGTATAATAAGAAATAATGCCTCTTCATGACCATTGGCACTCAGAACATTGTGTAACAAAACAATGTCCAGAGCATCGCTGCTTAGGCACTTATTACTTTTTAGGGTTCCGTACCTCAAAAGAAAAAAATGGAACCCTTATAGGATCACTTTGTTGTCCGTCTGTCTGTCTGTCAATACCCTTTTTCTCAGGAACGCATGGAGGTATCAAGCTGAAATTTATATCAAATCCTGATTATTTCTATCTACGGACAGTAGATTGGAGCTGTGAAAAAATCAATCTTCTAAGCCAACGCAATCAAAAGATACAGATATACTAGCTTAGCGACTTCTGTCAATCTAACATCTGTCAATATGAAATCTTTCAATCTGACATTTATCAATCTGATATCTGTCAATCTGGCATCTGTCAATCCATCAATGTATAAATAAGCTTTCAAATTAAATAAATCTAATGTAAAATGTATTCTGCATGTTAATCCAGGTAATAAGCTATGTGTATGCAAAATTTCATCCAAATCCGCTTAGCTCTGTTTACGTGAAGTTTAACTTTTTTTTTTTTAAATATTAGTAGGATAGTTGTAACATATTATAACTCCTATGACCAATAAATTAACTATGATTTCATGGCTACTCTATAGTACCATCTCTTTGTTAAGTATCTTGTAGTGAACTAAATTAAAAATGTCACAAATTAAAATTATTTTATTTATATATGTTTTCTTGTTATTTTATCTTCGCGTCTACCTCTACAATTAATTTATCTCACTCCGAAAGTATCTTCGAACTTCCTTATTTTCCATGGTTACCTACTGACTTTCTAAGTTCGGTAATGTTTCTTTTTATTTCGTCTTTCTTAACTGTTACAAGTTTATTGAAGCTAAGTTGATTGAAGATTCTTTCTTGGAAGGGCAGATCATAACATTATGTTCAAGCAGTACTATGTTTTTTTTAATACTGTATAGGTTTGCATTTGACCACGCCCTGCCTGATGTTGAGCAGGACGTAGTCTAAGATGAAGCAAGCTTACCTAGAAAAAACCTATTTACTCTGGATTTGAAGTCACCCAAGCATTAATATGCATAAATGTAGTAAATTATTTTCTTGTTGTTTCAATTATCCATCGTCAGGTAATTGAAAAAATGTATAAAATGTCAGCTTTGCTTTTACTTCATGTTTTTAATGCCTGCAAGACGCAAAGCTGTACGACTAAGAAGTGATAGGTAGTTGAGGTTTCAACTAAATATATCTGCAGTTAAGACAAACTAAAACCTAGAAAAAGCAAAATTTTAACTGAAAACGGAGAAGAAAGATGGGTTGCCGGGTGTTATAAACCAGCTTCATCATCATTAGCCGATCAAAGCTCACTGCTGGGCGTATGCCTCACTCAACACTCGCCGCTCAGCCTGATCTTTGGCCTTTCGCTCCCAACCACCGCCAGCTGTCTTACGTATATCGTCACTCCATCGAATCTCAGGGCGTCCTACGCTACATTTTCAAATTCGCGGTCATCAATTCAGAACACGTTTACCCCAGTGATTATTGATTTTGCGACAGAGATGTCCGGCCTATTGCCACTTCAGCTTGTTAATACGCTGAGCTACGACTGTGACTTTAGTTTTCTGGCGAATTACTTCGCTCCGGATACGATCCCTCAGAATAATGCCAAGCTTAGCTCTTTCCGTAGCTCGTTGAGCGACTTTGAACTTACGGATCATTCCCGCTGTGAGTGTCCACGTTTCGGCTCCGTAGGTCATGAGAGGTAGAACACACTGATTAAGGACTTTTGTCTTGAGACTTTGTGGGAACCAAGCCAGTCTATTCAGCAACTTATTCGGGATCAAATTCATACCCAAATTTAAGGCATAGTTACAAAACAAACGAAAACGACGATGTTACGCAAACTTCCGCACAGGGAATAATACCACGTGAGAAACATTGACCTAAATATAACTATATACAAGATGGGAAACGTTGCGTAAACCAACTTAAAAGTGTGAAGAAAAAATACGCGCTTAGATCGAACCATGATAATGATCTATAGAAAATTGCTTCCTCCGAAAATAGACCTCGCAAAACCGTAGGCAGCGGTTATTAATAAAAACAGCAATTTTATTCGCCGAGATTAGATAATGTCCCTGCTCAAAGTACGGAACACTGGCCCAGATTGGGCGCATTTAATATTCAAACGATAAGAATTTTGGAGTCGAAACAGAAACGGAGTTGTAACCGGTGAAGAATCCGCTATAGAGACATTCATTCTATTGATTGCTTTGTTTGATTAAATTTCAGAACTCGGTCAATTTCTAGTTTCAATTCTGTTTTATCTAAGGCAGTTGATTTTCCGGACATGATATAGGGAAGTGGTTTGAGTGAGAATTAGTACCTACCTAATCCCAGGCTAGCACTGACATTAATTGAATTAAGCTTGTCCACTTGAGATATATTAATAGGTCAACTATAAAACGAATTTAACCTTGAATTTATTAAGAAAATTGTTATATTGCAAAATTGAATGAATTGCAGTTAAAAAGGTCAAGGTTTTACACAGAATTAAAGTGTGGAATATTTTTGCGAAGACAAATTATTAGTTAAGTACAGCGTCTGTTACTTGGATTCATTTAACTTCTAATGTGAAGTGTTTTTCTCATATGTAATGAGAAAATATATGTGACTGCGTTTTTTAATGCTAGAGAACGTGACGACCGAGTTAATAAGATTTACTAAGCAAAGATTGCACTGTGAGAATCAGATATGTAACTGAAAGAATACTTATTTTTGCAAATACTTACTTATAATACATACAGAACATTCAGACAAAGGACAAACATTTATCGTCACATAAATGTTTGCCCTGTGTTATAAAAGCTTATCTATAAAAAAATAGAATGTCACGAGATATAGCTCAGCAGCTATTTTTCTAAATAATATGTGACTGTGACTTTCTTTATATGAAGTTGGCTGTGACTAAGACTTGTCCTAATGAATGTTACAATTAAATCGAAATCTTCATTCCAAATTTCAACAAAATCAATCTAACTAATTAATCATTGAACTATTAAATTTAGAAGAATAAAAATACGAAGTGCCGGCGTAAGAATAGTACCCCACCCTCTCTACCCGTGGTTGCCGTAAGAATCGGCTAGGAGATGTAATCCGGAAGATGAGCAGCAGCGTCTTCCTTGAACAATCACACTTAACTGCGCTCGCCAACACGCCTGCCAAGCGTGGCGAATATTGGCAAAACCCCCCCAGGAGGAGGCCTATGTCCAGCAGTGGACGTTCTATGGCTGATGATGATGATGTTGACGATTGTATTATTTAAAAAATTCTAATGTCGAATTACGTGCGTGAGTGTGGGAAAGTGATATAATGTGGTAAACATGACTTTTAGTGTTGCTTCCAAAACTCCGTCAAAGCTTGTAGTAACGTTACTACTACATACTTTATTAGGGTGTGATCAGACTTAATTTTGTGTGCTTTTGACTGTAACCAGCTACTTCATTCAATTTATCATAAAATACTTTTTCGTGTTAAGCGAAGATGCGATTTACGACGAGGCACGCTTACATAGAAGAATCCGATTCACTCGCGAGTTTAAAAAAAAAAAAATTATAGCTTACAGGCTAGGTGTTTGACCACAACTCACCTGATGTTAAGTGACGGTGTGGTCGAAGATGGTAAAGCACACCTAGCCTGGAATAGAACTGGCTCTCAAATGAGGCTGCCGGAACACACCGTTAGATGCTTGGCGGCAGATTTTCAACTTGAGGGTGGTAGCTAGCCAGCCGAGTACTAGAAAGTACCCTACCACCACGCTATGGTTTCCTCACGATGTTTTCCTTCACCGGCAGCTCAAGCTCATTGTTGGGGTTTGACGCCCTTCGGCATGCGAACCGACCGCGCTAACCACTGAGCTATCATCGCTACGAAAGGATACACATGAAGGTATTATGGATACACGACCTGACCCAGATTGTATTTATAAGGCGACACCCACTCGGACAGCAAATTCCATTGCTAAGCGGAAATATAATATATCGAAATACTTGACACTCGCTAATGTACAAAGTATGTTTATACTTTGTACATTACTTTGTAGATTATTTTGTACTTTTTACTTTTTTACGTTTGTAGCGATGGTAGCTCAGTGGTTAGCGCGGTCGGTTCGCATGTGTTCAACCCCAATAATGAGCTTGAGCTGCCGGTGAAGGAAAACATCGTGAGGAAACCATAGCGTGGTAGGGTACTTTCTAGTACTCGGCTGGCTAGCTACCACCCTCAAGTTGAAAATCTGCCGCCAAGCATCTAACGGTGTGTTCCGGCGGCCTCACTTGAGAGCCATTTCTATTCTAGGCTAGGTGTGCTTTACCACCTTCGACCACACCTACGTTTAACATCTGATGAGTTGTGGTCAAACACCCAGCCTGTTAGCCATAGAAAAAAAAAATGCCAAAAATAAAGAAGAAGTAATTAAGTACATGTCTCTCGTAGACAAAAACTCACAAACTTTTGCATTTTTGTCTGTGACCGTCGTTTAAGCTAACCCAGTATAAGAACGTACCATTAGGTCAGCGACAGCCAGATGCATGAGTAACACATCTAACCGACTGGCTCGGCCGGCGCGACGTCTCTTCACCAGCTGAGACAACACCGTCAGGTTCCCCGTCGCGGAAACCACCATCAGTACCGTGTACACCGTCATCGACACCTGCATACAATATATTAGTATAAATATTGATTTTTTTAAATTATATATAGGCTTGCGTTTGACCACCATCTTGCCTGATGTTAAGCGAAGATGCGGTCTACGATGGACCACGCTTGTCTAGACGAAACCGATTTACTCGTGACTCGAAGACAACCAGATTGTATTTATCAGGGGACACCCACTCGGGCAGCAAATTCCATTGCTTAGCGGTACCACGATGAAGGTACAATCGAATTCGAATCAAATCTATTCTGTCGAATTTATTGATAATAATTAGACTTGCGATTGACCGCCATCTCGCCTGATGTTAAGCGAAGATGCGGACTACGATGGAACACGCTTGTCTACAAGAAACCGATTCACTTGCGACATGGAGGCAACCAGTTTGTATCTATCGGGGAACATTTGAGCAGCAAATTAGATAAATATCGTAGGACACATTACACACAGCGCCATCTGACCCCAAACTAAGTAAAGCTTGTGTGATGGAAGTCAGATAACTGATAGAATACATAAATACTTTCTTTTTGTAAATACATACAGAACACCCAGACACAGAACAAGCATTTGTTTATACCATAAAATGTTTGTCTTGGGCGGGAATCGAACTCACGCCCTACAGCTCTTAAGGCAGACACATTACCAATGAGCCAACAGGGCCGTTTCACTGTTTAGCGGTTATTTACAAACTTATTATAGCCACTACATCGAATAAGAAACTTTATTGCTACTGCAAAATACTGTATGAGCTATATATGCAAAACATAACTACATATACAAAACTTTTTTGGCTTTTGTGTTATCACTTATCTCCTATTTATTTTACCAATTAACAGCTGTTTGTTTTCCATGTAAAATAAAATAAAAATAAATTAAAATAAATAAAATATGTGATAGTGTTGCATCTAACCATATGGCCATGATTGAAGCGCATCTCTAGCGGCAGCTCGTCGATGGTAAGGTTGAAGTGCGTCCAGTTTTTCTGGGACGCCCCCCCGGGACCCGAAACCTTCTCGTCGATATTCATTGCGAGCTATTTTGTACACCGTGGGGGAAACATTGCGGCGTCGGTGGCTGGTAACAAATCTGGAACAAGTAATTTTTTTTAGTATGATAAGTCTAATGCGTGGTGTCAGACCCGCTGTTGACGTAGCGTAGATTACATTTAAAGAAGCGTTCCGTATATTTTTTTATGTAAAAGTAATGACACGAAACAATTGATCGACGATCTCGTCTGGTGGTAAGAGTTTACTCCTATTGTTAAAACAGTTTCCTATTGGGAAACATTCTATTGTTAACCTTAACAGCACTGTAATATCGTAGCTGCAGTATCCTTCAAACTGGAACACAATATTGTTTACACACTACCGCTTGACGTCCTACCTAGACAATCTCCTGCTAAGGAGGAGTAAAATTTCAAGTTTACTGCATCAGTTTTCCACGTTCTAATCAACGACATACGATAGCATAAGAATGCACACGAAGAGAGACTGAGTTTTACAGTCAACCATGCTGCCCTGATGTCAGTTGGTAGATAGTTGGTTAGTTTTTTCCGGACAGGGTCGTACTCTGAACACTTACTTAATACCATTTAATTTAGGCGACCATGGAAAAGATACACGAACGCATATTTTTGTTTTATTTATGCGGGATTACTCACGTTTAATTTTATCGGAAACTCCGACTATAGTTTCGGCCACACCCGGTGGCCTTCATCATGGGGACAAAGCTGAGACAACGCGCGATGTAAGACGAGGCCGCGCGCGCGTTGTCTCAACAAATAAAACAAAAATGTGTCGAACGCATATTGTATACCAGCGTCACATAGTCTCATAATTTTTCGTAAAACTTAACATATACGGGCTGACACTTTGAACATTAGCAATATTCAAAGACATGTTAGTTAGTGGTCATATGAAATGTATAAAGAAATAAAATCAATACGAATTAAAAAAAAAACTAAGAAACTTTGGTTAAAGATTTTCCCAAGACTCCAGAATTTATGGACAGCGCGCAGCCTTACGCGCCGCGCTAGCGCAAGACATACTACCATACGTAGACTACGTAATCTGGGACTTAATCTGGGACCGCGCGCGACTACCATGACATTTTCAAGGTATATATTTAGTTTATTAACAGTCGTTTCAGTTACAATAGTGAGAATGATGTTAACTATCTTGACAACGATTTAAAAAACTTATCCGAAATATCTAAAACTAAAATTTGACATACACTTAAAAGCTAAAAGAAATTAATCAAAACACAAATTAAAATAAAATAACCACAAGTCTTTATGTCCTCTTCTCGCTGCAGTAACCACTTGCCTTGCTTACCACTTGCTTGCAAAATGAACTTCGGCAAAGTAACACCTGAATCGATCAATTAAACTTCTATGCTAATAATAAAAATACAACTGGGTCAGTTAATATTGACTTTAGATTAATAATAAAACACTTAAAAACTCCAAAATATATACCGCCGTGCAACTATTTATCGACAATGTTGATATTTACTTTGCAACATCAATTTTCTATATGAAAGTAGAAAAAATGCGAGAACGAGGGCTGGCCTCAGGAGACCCTTATCAACAAGTAGGATTTATAACGCTTCTGGATTATCCCGGCTTGATATTAAGGCCCCTCTTCAGATTTTATGTTAATAATATTAGATTTTTTGGCGTCAATGCGTCTTTTAATATTCTTCAACATTGGGAGGCAATTCAGGAGAGTGATTTATTAACAAATTCGGGGGCGACAATTTGGTGTTGCAGCTAAATAACTTTCATCTACATCCGTAATTTAAATACACAACTGGATAGCTAAGGGATCAAAGAATTTGGTATGACTTGAATGGGACTTGAAACAGAAATCCGAAGGACTTCTTAGTATTCAAAAATGTACACGTGTTCACGTACACACGACCGCATTATTCTTGCATAAGTTCATATTATATATACATGCTTGAATGTGCTCACAGAACGATATACATTACCGTCTTCAAAAAATGTATTGACGGGAACTCAGTTTTTTTTTTTGTGTAGTTTTCAAAACACCATAAAAGATCATGCACCGCAAATGACTGGAAAATTAAAAACCAAAATAGTACAAGAAAATTGTACAAGCCCGGATGTCGATAGTCAAGAGTATCCGACCTAACCAAGCGTGAGTAAGTGGTTTTTTTTTTTATAAACTCTCATACGTGAATAAGTGGAAAATATCCATTTTTTATAAACTCACCACTATTTTACTAGAGCACGAATTGGACTTGACTGTTACTTATTTAATATGACTCCGACTGTGACTGAAACAGGTTTTATTTGTTATTTTGAAACACTTAAATTATAAACTACTTGACTCTGGCAGAATGCACAAAGTATGATGCTGAAAAGAAAGGTGTTTTTTTTTTAATGTTAGCATAGTCTTTCCTAGATTGGATCATAAGGTATTTATTTAACATCAAGATCTGGTAAAATAGAAAACTATTATGAATAAAAAGAAATGTTAAGTAAACTATAGTTATTACGAATGTTTTATACTCCTGATAGTCCGTACTCCGGTTAGTCCGAACTGCCCCATGACACGGACAGCGGAGCCGGGTATATGTGACGCCCCATGTCCGTGTCATGGGGCGTCTCATCTCGCATCTCACCGCGGCGCCCACTGCTGAAGCATGTATTTTCCACAGTTATGAGTCAGCACTTACAACGTGTCTAAGTGACCACACTAAAATGACCTCCGACCTTTGTTTTTTCCAGAAAGTTGTTGCTACGAAATGGAGGAATAAAGCTTTCAGACAAGATAGACCAAAATTGATCAATTTATGATGAAAGTAAAACTAAAAAAAGAAACAAACAGTTGTTTTATGTCATTGTATTTCGATTTGACGTTGTGTAATCCGAGCGCTGCGTGAGTCCGAACATTTTCGTGGTTCGGATGATCGAGGCTTTACGGGCTTTATCTATCTAACCAGAATAAGACATTGTTACAAGCCCAAGTTCATACAACTTGAAATTGTTTGGCAGACCATCTTGTCGGCATTAAACGCTATCAACGTCTCTACAATCACTTCAGGCAAATTATTTCGATATCAAAGGATCTCAAGGTTCTCCAAGTACCTTCTAGTTTCATCCTTTTGTTTTCCTTCAACGCCACCCTCAATTATAACTTCATCCCTGAAATACAATACTACCAATTACTCGTTTTTACTACTCCCAGACCCAAAATATTAAAAAGCGAAATATAAAATTACCGTTGAGTTTTTTACGCGCAAAACTTTGTTAATTGGAAAATGTCGAGAAGACGGACCTATCGCGCTGATAACCCCTTTTACTTTTAAATGTTATTAAACGGCAAATTACAAAGGTAAGAAAAGATAAGGGGTTATGTTTGTTGTTATGTTCGGAATATGCGTCGTAGTTTTTAACCGACTCCAAAAGTAAGAAGGTTTTCAATTCGTATTTAACTATTTTTGTAAGCCTCAGTCGAAATTTTTACCTATTATTTTACTAGCTACGCCCCGCGGTTTTACTCGCGTGGTGAAAGATGATGATGATGGTGGTTATGATGATGATGATGATGATGATGATGGTGATGATGGTGATGACGATGATGGTGATGATAAAAGTATCCTATGTCTTATATTATATCGTACTTTAGACCCTGTAAAGTACCTACATGCAAAACCTCACCCAGATCCGTTGAGTAGTAGTTGAGTAGAGTAGGCGTAACAAACAATCAAACTCACATTCGTATTTATAGTATTAGTTAGGATGTAACTTCACTTAAGTTTGACTGATCTCCGAAACGTTTTTTTAAATACAACAGTTTACAATCAAGTACTCTGTTATTATTTTAATGAAATTGCACTTCAAAAACTGTAAGAGAGAGTAGAGTTTTCACTTGAAATATAACGCTGACAAATTTATTAGTTATTAAAACAACAATTTAATCCCAACCGAGTCCAATGAACTGATGAAATCTTCTTAGCAAGCAAAGATCTTTGAGTATCTAGCCACATTAAATGATCGAAGATATTACTCGCGCTAAATATATTCACTACGTAAATACGCACATGTGAAACGAAATATATACCTATAATAAGATCAAAAACCTGAAAGGGGCTCAGTTCGAACGATCTCCACCATTATTGAATTAGATCAACAAGTATATACGGGTATGTTTATGTATCTACATTCCACTAAATCTGTAGATACCTATTCATAAGGACCGCAATAATTAAATTGTATTCCACATATATACTGGCTTCTTAGCTCAGTTGGTGGTACTAGCTTTGCTTCAAGAGCTGTAGGGGATGGGTTTGATTCTCACTCAGGACAAACTTTTACATAATTATGTACGAACAGACGAATTTTGATGTTTGTTCAGTGACTCTGTGTTATGAGTGTATTAAGTATGTATTTACAAAAAAAAAGTAAATAAGTATTCTATCAGTTACCTAGGTAGATTGACGTCATTGGAAAAAAAATTGAAACGTAAATTCATATTAAGACCTTAATACCTACTTATACATGTGCACCAATTAAAAATAATCAACAATTGGATCAACGAGCTATGGAGAGGGCTATGCTCAGAGTTTCCCTACGAGATCGAATCAGAAATAAGGAGATCCGTAGACTAACTAAAGCAGCCGACATAGCCCAGCGGATCAGCAAGTTGAAGTGGCAGTGGGCAGGGCACATAGCACGTAGAACTAATGGCCGATGGGGTTGCAAAGTTCTGGAGTGGAGACCACGGACCGGCAAGCGCAGCGTAGGACGTCCACCCACAAGGTGGACAGACGACCTCGTAAAGACCGCAGAAGCGCGCTGGATGCGAGCCGCTTCCAACCGGTCTTTGTGGAAGTCAATGGGGGAGGCTTATGTCCAGCATAAGGACGTCCTACGGCTGAGATAATGATGATGATGATGATGATGATGATGAACAATTGGATAATTGCAAGCAGAGTCCTGTACTTACAGTGAGGGACCCAAAATCTGGAGATAGTCAGAGATGGAAAAAGATTTGTTGCTGTCTGCCCCATGGTTACAATATTACGACACTCAGCAGTAAGCGACTGAAGCTTTGTCGGAAAGACTTAAACAATCTACTCGTGACCAAAATGCTGTCATATATTTCGTAAAATTAGGTTTGCATGCCAGCGGGACAATGCAGCCAACATTTCGGATACGTTGCCTGCAAAAAAAAACGTTTCCTTTTTTTTTTCTTTTTTTTAGGGCCAACAGGCTAGGCTTTTGAAGACAGCTCACCTGATGTTAAGTGACGGTGTGGTCGAAGATGATAAAGCACACCTAGCCTGAAATGGAACTGGCTTTCAAATGAGGCTGCCGGAACACACCGTTAGATGCTTGGCGGCTGATTTTCAACTTGAGGGTGGTAGCTAGCTAGCCGAGTACTAGAAAGTACCCTACCACCACGCTATGGTTTCCTCACGATGTTTTCCTTCACCGGCAGCAGAAGCTCATTGTTGGAGTTTGAATCCACGCCCTTCGGCATGCGAACCTACCGCGCTAACCACCGAGCTATCATCGCTACAAAACATACATAAAGTGTTACTTACCAACTTAGTGTGCGCGAGTGAGAAATTGATATAATGTATTGTTGTGAAACATAACTTTTTGTGTTGCTTCTATAACACCATCGAAGCTTGTATTGAAGTTTGAATCATCACTACTTTATTATTATAGATCAAGGCCGGACTGGACTGAGACTTACTCTGGGTGACTTATTTAATTGATTTATCAGCTTCATTTAATCATCAATTTTGAAATACTTGACACTGGCAAAATGCACAAAGCGTGACGCCAAAAACAAAGAAGATGATCTGTTAAAAAACCTTTCAAAATCGATCATAATACACGTTGTAGCAGACGTCTACTATGTGAAAGGCCTAGGCAGATAAAGCTCTCTTGAGTAGATAAGCCAATCCTTTTGGAAATGTAACCAATTAACCATTTTAATTTTAAATGACTTACTTACATTTAAGCTGTCAGCAGACTACTTTAATCTCTTACATGATATTTAGTTTTTCATTGCGCAAATGTGTTCTTATTTATTAGTTATATTATTTTCCTGTAATAACCTAGATGAGGGTCCCTAATCATTGCTCATTTTGGTAAGGTAACAAGGTAGTAATTTATATCTTCTATTAGATTTTTGACCTCTCGTTATGATAAAATAAGGTCCCAAAATTACTATTTTGTCCTACTTAGAATGTTTGCTATGATTTTCGTTCAATTATTGTCGTATCAATTTGTGACGGCAGATAATTTGTATTTACTCGTCATGATCATTATAACGGTAAAACGCTTGAATACCCAATACACAGAAATACAAAACTACACAAATTGGCACAGTACTCGCAATTGTTTTGATACCAATATGATATGTTAGCTAAGTAAGCCAATAAACTCAATTGAGGATCAGTCACCTTGCGAGATTCCCGGGCGCCTGGAACATCGTTATAGAGTTGTTAACTTGTCGGTTTTAGCGGATATCTACATTTTAGAGAGTGTGCCATAGAGCACAGTCTGCCTCTTACGCCTTTTTACTACCGAATGGTCAGTTTAACGCGACCAAAACGTCATTAGTACATGTTGGATATTTCCCACGTATGCTAAAGCATTTCAATTCCACATTTTTATTCGCAATGCGAGGTTGTATCACTCTCTCTCGGAGTCTGTGTTCCCTAGAAGGTACAAAATGAGTGTCTTCAAATCCAGAATAAAGTTATTCCTTCCTAGACAATCGTGTTCCTACATTGACCGTACTACTGCTTAACATTAGGTAGGGTGTGGTCAAATAAAACCATTTTTTTTTAAATCCATTTATGTCTGTATCGTGGACACGGCCGTGTGTACATGAATACGTGTACGTATTATATTAAACCGACTTCAAAAAAGAGGAGGTTTTCAATTCGCCGGAATCTTTTTTTAATGTATATTCACCGATTACTCGAAGACGCCTGGACCGATTTGGAAAATTCTTTTGTTTCAAAGTTCTTCCGAGGTGGTACCATTTAAATAAAGAAATTAGTTGAGCAGTTTTAAAAAAAATCTACTTTAATCTAAAAATTGTGTACATCGATGATACTTTCGTTTTCTCCGGATCCTCGTCGTTTCATTGGAGCAGTGCGTTTAGTTGGCCTATCCATATTATAAAACTATAATACTAAAACCGATCCGTTCGAGCTTAGAGGCATTGAGTGGTTTTTTTAATTGCAAATTTATTTAACACTAAAAAGTCTTTTAGATTTCCATGTTTCGAATACTCGCTCAACATAAAAAAAAACTTTGATTCTTTAGTTAACGAGTGGTGTAATAAAATTTTGGATGTTTGTTTTAAAAAGCATAAGAGCAATTACAAAAATAAAAAAATCGTATAGTATACTTCTACCGATGCTATCGGTTGAAAAATTCTGCATTTTATCGAAGATTTCAGAATACCTTTCGAGCAAAATGTTAACCAAAAAAGGATCGTGGGTAAAATATGTTAGGTAAAGAAATCCTTGCGTCTACAATGTTAAAACTACTACGCAATGTTAAATGTAAAAACATCCAACCTTGTAATTATTAAAAGAATAGAATAGAATAAAACTCTATTATACCCTCACCGAGCGCAAAAAAAATCTAAAAAATATCTTAACCTTAAAAAAATAAAACTAAATACATATATGTTTAAGGTACGTTGATTTGTTTATATATTTTTGTGTCCTTTGTTCCTATAAAGGCGCATTTAAACCAAACGAGCGTAGAGCTAGAGCTAGAACAAGATCATTCTTTCTCGATATTTTAGTGTAAACGAAAGATCGTTCTTAGCGTTTACACCAAAATATCAACGAGCAAGAATGAGAACCAAGAACTAGAATTCTTAAACACAAGAATATTTTGAAGAGACCGCTCCGGGGAGCGAGCACCTCCGAACATGCAAGAAGGCAAGAACGCTCTAAGCAACTGTTCGCACTTCGCACGCTCTACACCAAGAGAGCGAACATTCTTAGAATATTCCATAGAATCTTTGCAAACGCAGCAAAAACAACGAAAGAATGCTCTACATCTGTTTACACTAAAATAATTTGGTAGAGTGGAGATAGAATGAGCATTCGCTCGTCTGATGTAAATCGGCCTAAGAAGTGTTTTTATACCTAAAGTAACGTCTAATACACAGCCATGTTAACTTACAAATTGTATACTGCAGTTCACGTATTCCTTTTTACGATATACCTGCAAATAATAGAATAATATTTCTATCTCAGTATTTCATCGGAGTTATAACATTGCATTGATTTCATCAAAAGGCGTGTTAACGAGAACGTATTTTTATTAGGCCTGGTATTGTAGGTACCTATCCCTAGGCGAGTCATCTCGTCTGCTTGTTTGCCAACTGTTGCAATAAAGTTCTTGCATGAAAAAGTGATCTCTCGTCAACTATATGGTGTCAGTGGCAAAACATTAAATTTATTTATCAAATTTTAATTCTTTTACTGAATGAATAATCTAACCTACGAATACTCGACAAAAACTGACTGTATTTTTATAGAACGCTGAAAGTCTAGAGACAATCCATAATATGTCACTAGCAGTTGGCAGAGTAACCAGCACGCTGCCGGCATTGCCACGTCGAAATGCAATTGAAATTATGCCTTATTAGGGCCTTAGGCAATGTTGGCATTTTTGATTCCGAGTAGCGCAATTTAATGCTTGAAGTTCTTTTAAATATATAAATGTCTAATACAAGAATAAAAATAAGCAAGCAACACTTTTATATATGCATCCATGTTTGTGTACATATTTTGAGATTTCGAGAATGGTTCTTACTATTTCGATTTATTTATTCCAATTAACGTAACAAATGTTAAATTACTGATATAATATTAATATGTCAATGTTATACGAATAGATAGATAACAGATTTTAATTGTGCATACTAAAAATAAAAATCTATAGGAAACAAAAAGCTTTATGAGCTAGTCCCACGAGTGACGGCCTCATCGCTAAAAGCGAGCTCTTCCAGGCAACCAGGAATTGAGAATAGACAGACGGGAGATGTAACACTTTTATTAATTATAAAAATAATATGTCAATCAAGTGTGTAATGTTCCATAATATGTCTCTTAGTTTTTAACCCTTGTAATAAAAGTCAATTCAATAGTATTGAAGCACGCGACGGAACGTGAAAGCCGAACGGATTCAAGGACGCGGCTGTATTATGTTATAATGTGAAGGTAACATAACTTAATTTCAACAATCCTAATTAATCTGATTGAAATTTTAACAAATTTTGCACAAAACGTGTCAAACCACGATCTAAGTTCTGTAAATGCAAATCGCTTGAGCGGAATTGTGTGCTGAGATTTACCCAAATCACTAATCTCTATTGGAAATTCGCCTCAGCAAATTATTACCGAGAAAACGGGTCGCGTTCCAATAAAAAACGGAAGGTTATTTTACGCAACCAGATGCCGCTGAAGGGCCTGAAAGGAAGGAAGCATTGGCGTCGCCAGGATCTGCGCTAGGGTGGGGGAACAACGGCTATAGATATACATATTTACTAGCTGCCCCGACAGACTTCTTACTGTCTAAAGTTATAGGCCTATCGTAAAAATTTAAAAAAAATAAAACGTTTTTCAGGGTAATCATTTTATTTATTAAGTTATGCCTTAATAATAAACAAAGATAACTTTCATAAATAAGTTTTCTATTTCGTACACTGCAAGACTTAAAGTATAAAAGTATTTATTTATTTTGTTTTACTCTATGGTTTGTATGGGAAAAGAGAAGTGTCGTTTTTACTATTTTCGTCGCAATTTTTCAATTTTTTCTATCTATAAGAACATACGTCGTGCCTAAACTAAAATATTTAAAAAAAATAACCGAATTGGTCGAGCCGTTCTCGAGTTTTGCGCTTAGCAACGCATTTGACGATTCATTTTTATTAAGAAGATTGCTGCTATTACAATTTGTCAATGGAAAAAATTACTAGTAAAATTTCTAACACTACTAGCACATATGTTTTACTTGCGTCCCGTCACTGAGATATTCCTATCCCAATTTTTTTTAGACCGCCTTTCAATTTTTTTTTACATAAATTAAACTAATTTTAAAATTCGCGAAATATACATAAATATTTTTTACATGGGCACCAGGTCCCCCTGCCCACGCGCCTGGCTGTGTTTCTTCCTAACTACAAACCTGAAAGAAACGATTTGTCGTTCGGGAATGCTTTATTTGAGGAGTTAATTAGTCAAATTATTGTTTATCGTTTGTGATATTTCGTTCTTAAACACGAAATAATTCAGAGAGGGTTAGAAAAATAAAATATTTCTTTATGTAGTACCATAATAATTTGTGTATATTGTATGTAATTCGATAAATATTAAGCGTGCCTAGCCTAAGTTCTTTCTGTAGATCGAACTCGGTACTACAAAGAATAAGGTTTTGTTTTGTGTTTTGCTACGAGGTAGTTTTTGATCTGAGGCTACGAGACTTACGAGTTTTATTTATGGATGCTGACGTGGTTTTGACACATTTTAGGTTTACCTAAACTCAGCTCTGACTTCATGAAGACGCCCACCGGATTATTTTTTATGGCTGACAGACTGAATGTTTTATCACAACTTACTTAATGTTAAATGACGGTGTGGTCAAGGATGGTAAACACACTTAGCCAGGAATGGAACTGGCTCTCAACTAAGGCTGCCAGAACACACTGTCAAATGTTTGGCGGCAGACTTTAATCTTGGGTGGTAGCTAGCCAGCCGAGTACTATAAAGGATCCTAACACCACGCTATGGTTTCCTCACGATGTTTTCTTTCACGGGCAGCTCAAGCTAATTATTGGGGTTTGAACCTATGCCCTTGGGTATGTGAACCGACCGCGCTAACCACTGAGCGATCATCGCTACAGGATGTGACCGAAACAACACAGTCGACGTATAATTAAACGTGAGTAATCCCGCACAAGTAAAACAAAACATTATATGTACGTTTCACTGTAGGTGTTGTTAACGAGGCTTAAATACTTAATACGTATGAACGGTATCGCCATTGAAAATAACGTTAGGGTGGAATTAATCCTTCATATTTAAGCTCCATCCTCTTTGTACTGCCATGTTACATGCTCTCTTTTAATTAAGGCTCACACACCCGTCCACTGATAGGCCGATATCTACCCGAGATCAATCATTACATATTGGAGAAGCCCGGCTATTTTAAGATCTTTTGTACTTCTAGCCTAAGCAGATTTTCAACTTGAAGGCGGTAGCTAGCCAGCCGAGTACTAGAAAATACCCTACCACCACGCTATGGTTTCCTCACGATGTTTTCCTTCACTGGTAGCTCAAGCTCATTGTTGGGGTTTGAACCCATGCTCTTCGCCGTGTGAACCGACCGCACTAACCACTGAGTTATCATCGCTACAAAAAGTTGGTTCCTCCCATTCATATTGTTCGCGACTATATTCTGAGCGATATTTGACTGTGTTATATTTGTGTCTACTGAAAAACTCTTCACCAATTAATCACCTAAGCTGGACGAAGGATGTATTGAACAAAAAGCTGTACGACGGATGTATTGAACAAAAAGCTGCGCGACGGATGTGTTGAACAAATCAATGTCGTGCAGCGCGGCAAACTCATTGAACCTGCGGCTCGCACTCAGTAAGTATGCGTTCTGCCTGTATATGGTGTTTGCTCATAGAATTTCCAATAAATAAGGCCGTCCATACAGGCCCAATTTTAGAGACCCAGGGCCCTTAGGCACGTGATATGTGGGGCCCCTCATTCCGAAGCCATTTTGGAAGTTTAGCAAATAAAATGGCTAATACAGGTACAGAAAATATAATATAATTTTAACAGACTCATTATTATAAATTAACATAAAAATAATGCAGTCTACGCTTCGTGCTCGTATTTTTCAACCTACCTTTGTAATAAACTCATGAAGGAATGAGTGATTTATATGAAACAATGTTACCAACGGGTCTTATTTCAAGCTAAAGTTAATTGGTCTTCAACCGCGCGTTTAATGAAATCCTTAATTAGATGAATTTATTTCTTTTGCTAATATTTGACTGATAAACAGGATACTTTGTTAAATTAGCTTCATAAGACAATATATTAAGCTATGATTATATTGTAATTCTGAGCTTAAAATCCAGAGCTTGTTAGTATAATAAAAGAATATTGACAGCCCTGTTGGCTCATTGGTAGAATATCTGGATTAAGAGCTGTAGGGCGTGGTTTCGATTCCCACTTTATACAAACATTTTGTGGGTACTATTGCAATGGTCTTCAACAGGCGTTATGGCTTATCATCTTGAGAGTACTATATTGATCTTATAACTTAAAAAAATCTGTTTCTTACCAGCACAGCGTATCGTTTTTCACATCAAAATCAGTCTATCAATTTCACGTAGGCCTCTTTCACGCCACTCAACCCTACGTTCGGCATTTTGCTTCCAGCTAAACATATTATAAAACAAAGTTGCCCACTGCGTCTGTCTGTCTGTTCGCGATAAAATTAAAAAACTACTGAATGGATTATCACGCGAGTTTTACCAATAGATAGAGTGATTCACGAGGAAGGTTTAGATATATAATTTGTCAAGTTTTTGTGTAAATTATTTGAAATATGATTATAATTGTTGGAAGTGTCGGAAAAAGTCAAGCCTCCTGAAAAATTTCATCGAAAACGCTGCCTAATGTCACTTCCCTAAAATCACTTTGAGATGAAACAAAACATTGCATGATGGGATATTCCTCTTTTATAGATCTACAAACTAGTCCGTGGTGGCATATATCTACCAGGATAGCTTGCCATACACATTCTTACTACGCGTGCGAAGCCGGGGCGGGTTGCTAGTGCTAAGTTTTACGTATATCACTCCACCGAATCTCCGTGCAACTATTTGCCAATTTGCGTAACTTCGTATCGAAGTCAACCAATATTATACGGACTGGTATAAACACGCAGATACTCCATGCTTCACAATGAGATGCGAAACTATTTGAATGCATACTAAACGGCCTCTAACTAACGACCCTAGTGACCTCGTTTACGTCTATTTATCTGCACTTGAAGATAGCTTTATTTAATTATTCAGACACTTTGAAGTCTACCTACGCATAAAACCTCTTTTTTATTGTTTCTTATCTATTTCACTATTATGTGTATGTTTAGTTATGTTCGATTATTATTTAACCGTTTGATGTAAACACAAAATTGTGAGTTTGAAGTGAATAGGTTGGATAAATTAATAGAAGGGTTTCACGCTCAAAGTTTATTTGTGAAGAGCCGATATTGCGATCCGATATTGCAAACGTGATGAGACTTACAATCAGGAAACGTATGTGTGTTTGAACGAACATCCTTTATTATGGTGAGGTAAACACCAGAATAACAGACCGACATACCGTTACCATGGAGATCCGACGAATACTTCTTGGAATAGAGATTGTCAGCTATACTAACTATAAATGAAACATGACAACTAGGCACGAAGTTATACGGAAGAAAGTCTCACTAACTTTTTGTATTTGTATTTTGTATTGTATACCTTTGTTGCCTGTTGATACTTAACGATCTGCTTTCGAATTTTAGATTTAGATTAAAGGTATACTCGTTTTCGGTTCACACGTCGAAGTGTGTAGCTTCAAACCCCAACAATGAGCTTGAACTGCTTGTGAAGGAAACCATGGCATGATGGTACTGGTAGGATATTTTTTGGTACTCGGTTGGCTAGCTACCCTCAAGTAAAATTTATGTGTTAACTCGACGGCGGCTTTGGCGTGAAGAAACACTCACAAAGATCATGCTTATAGCTCTTAAGCGTCGTCCTAATATAACGCGACTACGCGATCATCACGCGAGATGGCGATGCGACGATCGTACATTCGCGCGATGACAAAAAATGTGTGTCTTAATAGAACGCGTATACGCGATAGTGGATCAACGACGCGAGCCGCCGTGCAGCCCACCTAGGGTTACCATCTGACCGGATAAGATAAAGACCGGATTTGAAGTATTTAGACCGGACTACGCCCGGATTTTATGTAATGCCACAATATATACGTATACGCATTTGAATTCCCGCCGGAATTCAAATGCGGGATTCCCGTAGCGGGAGCCGGCCGAGAGACGAGATGCACGGGGGATGCGGCGGACGCATGAACGCCGCGCGCTCTTACACCCGTAGAAAAACAAACTTTTTGAAAGCTGTTGTCAGTCGACAAAAATATGACGTGCAAAAAATTTAATTAAAGTTATTAAAGTGTATAATTGATCTACTGAGTTTTATTTTCAGCATAAGACCGGATTTTTTTACAAAAATTTGGATATTTTACTATTTACAACAGGCTTTTCGATTACAAGCCCTGGTAACCCTAAGCCCACCTCGCAGTTTGCATGGCATCGGCGCTAACTATGGACATCGGGAACGCCCAGTTTTTACTTTCGGGAAATGTGTGAATGACCTATTTTGCGGGTCTCAATAGCAAATCCTAAAATGGCGGCCGGCCGGCAACACGTTCAGGCGCTGTCAGGTCGGGTCTTGTCCTGCACCTCACCCCGCTCCGCGACGTCGCGACGCGTTGAAACATTTTATTCGCGCGACCCCATCGCCCGAATGCCATTTAGGACACCTATTGGACATCAGTATGTTTGATCAGTATGTTTGACAGTATGGTGCTGGCGTAAGAATTGTACTCCACCCTCTCTACCCGTGGTTGCCGTAAGAGCCGGCTAAGGGATGTAATACGGAAGATGGCAACAGCGTCTTCCTTGAACAATCACAAATCACACCTAACTGCGCTCGCCAACCCGCCTGCCAAGCGTGGCGAGTATTGGCAATACCCCCCCAGGGGGAGGCCTATGTCCAGCATTGGACGTCCTATGGCTGATGATGATGTTTGATCGCGGATTCGTACGACTAAAACTCACGCGAACGTGCGATTATCGCGTATTCGCTTTGTATTAGGACGACGCCTTATACAAGTGAGCGTCACCTACTACCGTCTACCTACTCGCATATCAGTAGTCAGCTGCGTACACCTAACGATGAACTCTGCTATCTGCGCGCTGACTTTGGATGCTCGAATGTTCACGAGCCTTCCTGGTACATTCGGCGTGATTATTTTGTTTTGATTTCTTTAGAGTTGCGTAATTTTTACCTTGAACATGTCGAAGTTCCGGCTCTGGCGGGTATTCACATCCAGGTTGAGAAATTAAAGTAGTTTGAACTAGTTTACGTAGTTTGGACGATTCGTATCTACATTGGGGGTTGTTTGTTTACTAGTTTACAATTTTACATACCTATCTATGTATACGTTGATAGACGGAGGATGAAAATAGTTAAATAGTAAAAAATTATGTCGCATTTCGCGTGTGTTTAACGCATTTCTTCTAAACTACGTTAAGACTTTTAATAGTTCAAGGTCACGTCATTTATTCGCGATATCTGACTGCCCTGTTAGTTTATTTGGTAAAAATTCTGCTTCGTAGCTCGAAGGACGTGGGTTCGATTCCCACTCAGGACTAACATTTGTGTGACTAACATAGATGTTTGTTCTGTGTCTGTTTGTATTATAAAAATGAATATACAAAAAAAAAGTACTTATCTAAGTATTCTGTCAGCTGTCTGGTTTCCCATTGTACAAGCTTTGCTTAGTTTGGTATAAAATATATACTTACTGTGTTTTTTTTTAAGTTGTAGGTATCTGTTATTGATCGGTACTTTTTTTTATCGCTGACAGGCTATGTGCTTGACCACAACTCACCTGATGTTAAATGACGGTGTGGTCGAAGATGGTAAAGTACACCTAGCCTGGAATGGAACTGGCTCTCAAGTGAGGCTGCCGGAACACACTGTTAGATGCTTGGCGACAGGTTTTCAACTTGAGGGTGGTAGCTAGCCATCCGAGTACTAGAAAGTACCCTACCACCACGCTATGGTTTCCTCACGATGTTTTTCCTTCACCGGCAGCTCAAGCTCATTGTTGGGGTTTGAACCCACGCTCTTCGGCATGCGAACCGACCGCGCTAACCACTGAGCTATCATCGCTACAAACTACATCGGTACTATAATTATTATATGTTCTTCACAAACATTTCATTATTGCGAACAAGAATGTTAATTTTTTCATAGTACATTGAGTCGCATCTTTCCGTCGTGTGGGCCTCGACCAAAATAGCTCAAATTTGCATTTAAAAAAGATCCTCGAAAGATCCTTTGAAACTGTAAGCAATTGTACCAAACTCCATAGATTTCCTTTATGTCAGATATTGTCGAGATATTCGAAAGAGTACGAATGAAAGATTGTTTGTTGTTTTTATCAGATTAAATATCGGGTTGGAATCGGCGGCATCCGCGTCACTATATCGGTAGCGATCTTGCCGTCAAATTACTGTTGTTATTGTAAAGGGTCACCGTGACCTAGGAAGGTCACAGAGCGTCCCGAGTCAGGTGTCACGCCGCAGACATCATTAGTGTCCGATTGTACCGCGATGGTACGCAGTACGTACTACCATGTGGATACATTGTCATCGCCTGCAAAGTGACTACTATCTTAGTACAAAACAAGTCACACACACATCACATCATCAGCCATAGGACGTCCACTGCTGGACGTAGGCCTCCTCCTGGGAGGGTTTTGCCAATACTCGCCACGCTTGGCAGGCGGGTTGGCGAGCGCAGTCAAGTGTGATTGTTCCAGGAAGACGCTGCTGCCCATCCTCCGTACTACATCCCTTAGCCGACTCTAACGGCAACCACGGGTAGAGAGGGTGGGGTACAATTCTTAAGCCGGCACCACCACGGCAAAACAAAACAAGTGCCCCTGTAAAACAATATAATTATAACTACAAAAATATGTTTACATCGTTCATTCTACCTTTTTATATACATATTTTTAATTACGCTTATGAACATCGTAGCTAATGTAACATGCTTTTGGTTATTTCTTATGACTTGCATCTTTACGAAGTTATACATTTTAACTACCCAAGGTAGATGAGTAGATGATACGTGCCTACACCAAGCAGTTGAGTAAGCCCGCGGATGATGATGATGATTCCATTTAAACTGCTAGGAAAAGTCAAGTCAGTTGTTTATTTACGATTCGTAGTAGTTCGAATTAGTCGATGAGTTAGTCCTAGTGCAAGTGCCCTGGCCAAGTTCTGTATTGGTCTGACACGAAGTCGGCATGCTGCGTCGATAGCCGGGTCCCGACCCGACCTTCCCAATGCTGATAGTAGTCGTAATTGTACAGATAGGACGCTCCACGGCTTTTACGCTTATTAAATATTTACGCTATATTTTTGTGATTAGTGAATTAAATTCCACCGATAAATCCTTTTTTACTTATTTTTTATGATGAATAGTTTTGCGTTCCCATCTCACCTAATGTTAAGTGAAGATGCAATCTTTGATGGAGCACGCTTGCCCAGAAGATATCGATTCGCTCACGACTTGAAGACACCCAGATTGTATATCAGGGACTGCCACTCGGGTAACGTATTCCACGCTTCAGCCGTTCGAACAATGAAAGTGGATTCAAATCGTTTCGTACGGGTTCGTTAGTTTCTTACAACTGGATCTTGACTGTGTAATTTTCAAAGAGAGGTAAGCTAAAATACGTTACATATATATTTCTAGAGGGTTATAAACAAAGAGTATTACTAGAATAGTATATAATTATTCATTGACCTTATATATATTCAGTTACACTAGGCAAGTTATATGTACACAACATTGTCATAATTAACACAATAATTATAAATAGGATATATAATGAAATAAATTGTATAAAGATTAATAATAATGTCAGAAAGTTGCTTTTGTACACATCATATTCATAATGATGTGTGACTTGTACTATTTTTATTTTACTTATGATTACTTACGTTTAACTATATTTGCCACATCCGGTGGCCTTTTTCATGGAGACAAAGCTACGTACAACGCACGCGCGGCCTCGTATTACTTCGCACTGCGGGTCGCTGCGCGCTTTGCACGTGACGACAGCGGTTGGTGCGCGGGAGGGAAGGTAGGAGTGGGTAGTGTAGGTACTGAGTTGCGCCGGTGCGCTTTGGATCCCTTCCTCATTCCTCTACGGTATCAGGAATATTCCAGCACACAGAGCTCACTGCGATGCCGTCTTCAGATCCGCGAACACTTTAACGAGCTCCATGAAAATGAGTTCTCCAAGTCGGTGGGAGATTCCACCCTCTGTGGCCTCCCAGACTTTCCGAGGCACATAGAACTTCTCACGAGCTAGTACTTTTGCCTTATCGAACCGAATAGTACTCGTATATATAGCGCAGCGCGTCCGTATCGATCGAATGTTTCGCCACCGTTTATCATTTTTTTTTTTATGTAAAAGTAATGAGACTCTCCTGATGGTAAGGGATAACGTCTGTCCACGACCATTGCAGTGTTACATAAAGCTTTGAGTAGCAAAACAAATTGAGGGCATCGCTGCTTTGGTGCTCATTACTTTGAGACTAGATGGTTAGTCTCATCAGCCCTGTAATTTCGCTAGCTGCAGTACCTTTCAAACCGGAACACAGTTATATGTATTTACACACCGTTGTTTTACCGTTTAGTTCGACCTTAGATTCACTTTGGTATGTTGTTTCTACTTATCACTACATAGTATAAAACAAAGTCGCTTTCTCTGTCCCTATATCCCTATGTATGAAGAGGAAGGTTTATATGTATAATACATGCATATGCACCACATTAATATCTATATTGCACCCGTGCGAAGCGGGGACGGGTCGCTAGTACACTTATATATTAACTACCACTGTACCTATATCAATAAAATAAATAACTATGTCGATAAATAAATATTAGAGACATGTACCAACGCCGAAAGTAAAATTAAGCGATTCTACTACTTAAGTAGAATGTGTACAGTGACCTAGATGCGTAGTTAATATTCCAGAATTTATTCCACTCGCGTTTCAAGCTCGACTCAAAGGCAAAGATCTAAGATATCTAAATAACAGTTAGAATTTTCAGACTAAACAATAATTACAATTGGTTTCCTATTAACACTACAATTTGTAAGTGGAGTAGAGACGGTATTGTTTCACTTCGATTACTTTTAACTATATCTATATTTTTAAGGAATCTGTGCTAGATTATAAATGTGTTTTTGTTTAACTTATTCCCGCATAAGTAACTAGCTAATCACGTTTAAGTTAATCGGAAACTCCGACTATAGTTTAGACTTAGTGGCCCTTATCATGGAGACAAAGCTGAGACAATTATAAAAATTATAAGCAGTAAAAATTTGCAATTGTATTTTGAAACTTTCACGAAATATGTATTAATAGTGAGAATCCTGGTAAATAAGAGTACACTAACTGTATAAGGCGGTAAAAGTATGAAGCTATAAAAATTTAAAGTAACAATATATTTTTGAAAACAAGCTTTTATCTGAGACAATGAACTATAAATTAAAAAATAAATTCTAACGAGTATTTGGCTTGTAGGTACTTACCTATATACTTAAAAGCTTGAGGCACAGAAGTATAGTCAGTATTTAACCTGTAACCTATATCTTTTAATTTATTTTTAACTTTTTAGTAGAGGGGTTGTGTTGTTTTATCACAGAGATGCCGTGGCCACCTTCTAGCTTCATCATAAGACCCTGGATATCGTCTAAGAAAATTGTGACCCTCAAGAGGAATCAATCGAGCCCAAACTTGATAGGTTTATCTTGTTTAGTTCAGAAGTTCCTATGGCCATCTTCCGTCTCCATCATCAGACTAGCTTCATAGTACTTTATCATTATATTGTCACATAACTAAGTTCGCCAAATTTTAATCCAATCGGACATTGGGAAGTGGGTCAAATTTAACTTGCAAGATTTGACCCATACATACATTGCAAGTTAAATAAAAGCTTTCATATAAATTTACTTACAAAAATAATCGTTACAAATTTTCGATAATGTTAATTTTCTTTTTAAATCCAACTGTTCTACAAATTCGCGTACTTTACATTCTGTGACAGGATCAAGAAATTTACATAATTTTACAAGAAGCTAAAAATTCTAAACATAATCCCGCTGTCTAAAAAACAACAATTTCATTTAAAAAAAAAACAGAGAAATTTTATATTGTAAAAAAATAATTCAAAATACAAATATTTTATTGATAACACCTATGTTACAAGTCAAATTCTGTACTATCATTTCAAAAATATCATTAAAAAAGTCTTTAAACACGGATGACATGTCAATGAATAAAAACAAAGTGTTTAAAACGGGTTTAAAGTAATATAAAGTTTATTTATAACTAATATAAGTTAAATTAAATATATATTTAATAATAATATAAGTTTATTTATAACTAATTAGGTATAAACACCATTGCAAAACTATCAGGATATTATTATGGCAATATATTGCTTACGAATATACCTATTGATTGCTAATGAAGTTAATTTGAAATTGATTGTATTTCATATCATCCGATTAGGCTGATCTAAAGATACTTAGTGTGAGGGTTGTGAATATAATACCTAATACTCATGTGTGTTGTGTGTGACTAACAGTTATATGTATGTGGGTTGTCACAAATCAGCCCTTACACCAACAGAAGCGAAATTAACTGTGCGACTCAGTATGTTTGTTACCTTTTCGTCATTAAATGGCTGAATGGACTTTGCTGAAAATCAAAAAATCCACGCTTCTTGAGAACAGACCTAGGCCAACTTTTGTCAAAACTAACTTATCTGATAATTCGGTAGGACATAATGTTGATAACTATCAAAACTCAAAACTCAAAACTCAAAGTGCTTTATTTCCTTTAGACCTTACAGGACTCTTGGACACGTCACACGTCACAAATTATAAACATACTTAAAACTAGGAAATAAAGTGATCACTTTGATCTTTCGTTCACTTCAATCTTTTTGAGGTAAAGTAAAGAAGCGAACAAGAAACCTTTACCTTGTTAGATTGTTAGTTTTCGAGTTGGAGCAAAACTCGTCCCAAGCTTTTTTATCGTCTAGATAATCTGATATTTTGTAGTAAGCCTTTTTACATAGGATATTTTTGACAATTAGTTAAAAATATCCTATATCACAGAATATGCAATAGAAATTACTAAATCTGCGTGCGTCAGACGATTACAACAACAACCTCTCATTATAATGCTTATTCTGTGACAACGTGCTGTGTTTGTAGTGCGGTAAGAACACTCACTAGAAACTTAGATTACATATAATGTATCTGGGCGAAACTTTGCTTGTATACAAAACTTAGAAGTCAGAAAACTTGGAAAAAGTTATCCTAGAGATGAAAGACCTAGTTAGATCGATTTTTCGTCCCCAAAAACGTCCGTACCTATATAGCAAGTTTTATTGAAATCGTTAGAAACGTTTTCGAGATCTCAAAATATATCAAGATTCCTGATATTTATTGCTTCCATACAGTACAAGATCTTATAAATACAAAGTAGTATATGATACACAGTCAAATATGGACCCTGTGTGTGTATCTTTGTCACTTTCTGTCAGGAATTAAGCGATCGTATAATATCGCTCTAAGGATAAAATTTGTTTTAATGTCATAGCGTTTGTCATAGCATTTTCTTCATCGTTTAATTCTGAAAGCAACTAATTGTAGATGTGTAGGTATACAAATATTGCTCGTTTGATAGTATTAGATAAGACATAGCATCGGCATGATGTTGCGGCACCTTAGTTGAGAGATCGTCTGGCCTATAACCTAGAAGCCCTGGATTCGAATTCCACAGCACGCTTTACTGTCTTTTGTGAGTTATGTGCGTATTGCCGCTGTCTTCAAACGGTGAAGGAAAACATCGTGAGGAAACTTACATGTATGGGAGTTCTTAATAGAAAAAAGTTCTTGTATATGTGTGAAGTCTGTCAATCCGCACTTGGCCAGTGTGTTGGACTACAGCGAGAAGAAGCTTGAGGCCTACACTGGGACTGTTTACAAAAAAACAGGGCCGCTTCTGATGAGATAGTATTAGTTGGGGAAGACAATCGGACGACTATATTTTGGCTTCCCAGTGTGCCGATTTCTCCGTTTGATTAACATTACAGAAATTATAGAAAAAAATTAGACTACTTTACCTAAAACTAGCAACCCGCCCCGGCGTCGCACGGGTAGTAAGAATGGATATGGTAAGCTATCCTTAAAAGGTAGATTAATGCCACCACGGTATTTTTTGTAGATCTATAAAAGAAGAATATCCCACCATGCACTGTTTTGTTATATATCAAAGGGATTAGGCAGCGGTTTCGATTAAAAGCTCCCAGGTGGCTTGACTTTTTCCGGCACTTCCAACAATTATCATCATATTTTAATCAAGACAAAACCTTGGCCAATTATGTACCTAAACCTTCCTCATGAATCATTATATCTAACGGTAAAATACGCATGATAATCCGTTCAAGTAGTTTTTAAATTTATCGCGAACAGACAGACAGACGCGGCGGACGACTTTGTTTTATAATATGTGGTGACTATCCTTCCAAATTGGCGACGCGAGCGAAACCGCCGTTATCGGCAGCACCACTCGTGTGGCGGACACAACTATTTATTTCATGGCTTCACCTATAAACCATAAAATAAATTCTGCTGTGATATATATACATAAGTATATATTGTATTGCACGCTGTGCAATCTTAAGATCGGATCGGACGGTAGGATCGTAAATTCAAGAATATGATTATATCGGTAATCTATACTTATAAATTGTATCATGAATTTGAAAATAATCGTGTAAAGA
Source organism: Biston stratarius (assembly GCA_950106695.1). NCBI lineage: Eukaryota > Metazoa > Arthropoda > Insecta > Lepidoptera > Geometridae > Biston > Biston stratarius. The sequence continues at coordinate 27,668,983 of OX467111.1, read as the reverse complement.
AAACCTTTCATGTCGGAAATATGTCCAGAATTTTTTCAGAGAAAATTGAACATACTCGCGGTCCAAAATTCTTTAACGGTATAAAAACAATTTTTGTTCGCTCTAATATAAAAATCGTAAATCTTTTATCCCCATGAGTAGGTAAACATCTCGGAGAAAAGGTCAAGCCTAATTTTATAAATTAGGTTACCGTTCTGACTTTCAGATATCCAGTTAATATCAATAACCATTGTTCCTATTGTTTGGCTATCTGTCAACTTACTGGTGGTCGTCTGTGATATTTGTGATGTAATTACAGAGAAACAAAGTAACAAAAAACACGAGCAAAAATATTTTGATAAATAACCAAACCGGTTTTCAGTGTAGTTCTAAAATTAATTTAGGCTGTATTAGAGCGACAGCCCGCGACGGCCAGACCTTCGTTATTTTATAAAAGCTGAAGGTTTCTCTAAGCATGTACCCAACACAGGTAAGAACGATCAGGGACTCTATGGAGTTTGGATTGTGGTTACTTGGGCAGGTAACAGGTAGTAAAGGTGTGTAAAGTAGTACCCCAATTTCCTTAGAGTAACAACAACATTAGACATCACGTTATCCATTGCCGGACACTTAGTATAGTTCTAACCCCCTGCCAGACACACCTAAATTAAAAAAATATACATAATTATACTTACGTTATAGTATTATAGCTGAATTTTATATACGATACTTGGGGACCAATAAGAAAAAAGCTATCTTAGTAGCCAAACAGTTTTAATAGTTTTTAGATCTTGCCAGACACATTGAAAGTCTACTGTCGGTGCGCGCGCGAGGCAACAACTATTCAAGCGGGTGCGAGTGCGATGGTCAAGCCATGGACTGGAGTAGTAGTAATGAAGATGATGAAAAAAAATATCGACGACAGCGAGTAAAGTCATAGAAATGTTTGATTTAGTCCAAACTCGATGAGTTTGGATTCGATTGCCTCGTCTTGAAGAGAGGATATCCAGGGTCTGATGATGAAGCTAGAAGGAGGCCACGGCATTTCTGTGATTAAACAACATAACCCCACCGAGTTTGGGCTTGATTGATTCGTCTTGAGGAGTAATATCTAAAATACTGATCTACTACATCATCAGCCATATGACGTCCACTGCTGGACATAGGCCTCCTCCTGGGAGGATTTCGCCAATACTCGCCACGCTTGGCAGGCGGGTTGGCGAGCGCAGTTAGGTGTGATTGTTCAAGGATAACGCTGCTGCCCATCTTCCGGATTACATCCCTTAGCCGACTCTTACGGCAACCACGGGTAGAGAGGGTGGAGTACAATTCTTACGCCAGCACCACCACGGCAAACTACTAAACAACTGACTACTAAAAAGATAAAAATAAATAACAATTAAAAAAATAATTTTAAAAACAATCTTCTGGGACAAGGAACTAAACATTTAAAAATAAATTCTAATAAGTATTTGGCGTGTAGGTTACCTATATCCTTAAAAGCTTGCGGCAATACCCGTTACAGGTTACAGGTTAGGTAATTACTATACCTCTATGCCTCAATCTTTTAAGAATATAGGTAACCTACCCGCAAAATACTTACTAGAATTTACTTTTGAATTTTTGGTCCCAAATAAAAGCTTGTTTTAAAAAATATTTTTTTAATGTTATTATTACAAATAGGCTTGCCTTTGACCGCCCACTCGCCTGATGTTAAGCGAAGATTAATTTTGAAATACCGATGAATATCGATTGCACTTCAAAATAATCTCAGAGAAAGCAGGAAACGCAGTAGGTACGAGTAATATCTGAAAGGCCAAATTCAAAACAATCCAAGCTATATAAAGCGATCGAGAAGATCTTCGGAAAACTTTTCCCATTACGACCAGCCCACTCTATCTTACAGCAACAATACAGGACGAATGTTTGTTTCTACATGATCCTTCGAACCCGAATGAAACCCATTTCATTTATTATGATAGATTCTTAGTTACTTTATGAAACGAATCTAAAGGGATTTGCGCTTGGATGGAATCCGAAGAAGGAAATGTAATGTAAGGTTTCTGATTTTAATTCTATTTGAACATTTGTCTGGAAAGGAACTCGCACTGAGCCAGCCAAATAAGTGTAGCGATGATAGCTCAATGGTTAGCGCGGTCGGTTCACATGCCAAAGGGCGTGGGTTCAAACCCCAACAATGAGCTTGAGCTGCCGGTTAAGAAAAACATCGTGAGGAAGCTATATGCGTAGGGTACTTTCTAGTACTCGGCTGGCTAGCTACCACCCTCAAGTTGAAAATCTGCCGCCAAGCACCTAACGGTGTGTTCCGGCAGCCTCACTTGAAAGCCAGTTCTATTCCAGGTTAGGTGTACTTTACCATCTTCGGCCAATGATAAATGATCGGTATTCACAGGCTAACTTGTATGTTAGGAAAAGTTTTTTATTTTGTTCCAATAACCCATAACTTCTTGACTCACAACTGCATCACCAACATACGTTGCTTTTTTATTCTATAAGTTTTGCGATTGAGAATAAATAATTATATATGTACCTACAACTACATCTCATAACTCTTCTTATGCTAATGGAAGAGTGACGTGACGATGTCATTGATTCAATCATAAATTTATTTATTTCGTCGACCAAATCAATGTGATGATTGTTGCACGTTTTATAATTCGTCATCTTTTTACGCTTACAGTGCAATGCTTCATCTATTAGGACGCACGTTTGCGTCAGCATGTGGCAACGAAGAAGGCGGCGACCTGACGTGACATAACGTCACAAATCGACATAGAGCGCCATTGCTACAAAATTTTGTACTTACAATTGTAGTTCAAACGATATGGGAATTAAGTTTATCATTTGTAGGCGGCGAATGAAGATACATTTGTAGGCAGAGGGACTAGCATACTAATTAATTTATCAGATGCAAGTACCGTACAGAAAACTGTATTTAGAGTGGGACAGTGACCCTAGCGGGAGTAGGTAAATGGAATTTGCTGTTATCCATGTATAGACATAATATGTAATCGTAATTCTCACAAATAAATATGCTAGAGCATTACTTCGATTCCACACGAAACATAAAGCACATATTATGTATCTAATATTTGACCAAGCCTATGTTTTGCATACAAACTTACAGTAAAATTTCAAAACATTAAAAATATTTTTTAGTATCTTATCGCAATAATTTTAGATAACTTTGAACCTTAAAATAAACTTTTAAAATGTTCTGATTTATCACTTTGGTACCGTAAATTGAAAGAGTTGTGGAGATACAATCTACGTTTATAGATTAGTATACAAAAGAAGTTCTAACGTCCAAGTTTTCGTCATGGATCCCGATGCCTACTGTACCGATGAAGAAATACACAACGATTTCTTCACTAAGGAATTTATCAACAGGGCAACAAAGTAAAAAGTTCTCGCTAGCTTGACTTTATTTCTAAAAGTTTGCAAGACTTTTTTATCCATTAGCCTGTTATAAGGTTGTTTAAAGATTAATATATTTGTGAAACCTGGAGTTAGAAATGTATAACATCATTATACGAGCATAACAAACGAGCATAAAATCATTAGAATAAGATAAGAAATATTTTCGATTGTCCTGTTAACTCATTTGGTATCTGTTTCAACAGCTAGCGCTGGTAGGGTACTTTCTAGTACTCGGCTGGCTAGCTACCACCCTCAAGTTGAAAATCTGCCGCCAAGCATCTAGCGGTGTGTTCCGGCAGCCTTACTTGAGAGCCAGTTCTATTCCAGGCTTGGTGTGCTTTACCATCTTTCAACGCACAATCACTTAACATCAGGTGAGCTGTCAGGTCAGGTGTCTAGCCTGTCAGCTATAAAAAAAAGCTAGTAAATAATAAATATCATAACCCTGCTTTATATACGAATTAACACATATGTACATTAATTTGTATTTAAAAATAAATATAATACGTATTATACAGCAAAGCACTTAGGTAGAGTGAATATTCGATATTATCTGGGCTGAGATCCTTAATGTGATAAAATTTGCTTGGAAAAGTTTTCGGTAAATTTTCACAAAAACTGTTATATTTTTTCTGTCGTTTTTTTAGCGACGTAGAAACATATAAAATAAGGTATATACATACATATGTGAATATTAAAGTAACTATTATTGATTTGATTTGTGTCAAAGAAAATAGATTATTATTATATCACTTATTTAATTTTCTTTTATTTAAATTTTTTACAACTATAAAACAATACATATTTTAAAAAACCTAAACTAGAGCGCCGCCGTCAGCGGGGAGCGGCTCAAGCTGCCGGTGGTTAGGGCTCCAGAGTAAGGAATCTCTGCATAATGCGCGCCGTGTCAAAAATTACTGCCTTTCGGATCTGACCCTTGACCCAACCATCTAGCGAGAGTCTCTGAAGGTGTTATTATTATTAATAATAAATAATAGCACCTCTGCATGACCGTTGTAGAGGTACTCAAAACTTTGAGTAACTAAACAAAGTCCAGGGCACCGCTGCTTTAGCGCTTCGTGACTTTCGATGATTGGCCTAATTAGTCCAGCTCTTTAGTTATTGTCTCTTCAAACGGGAATACAGTACTTAATGCTTAATATAATATCTGATACTATATAGGTATATACCTATAGGTACGGCCTCCTGCTAACGAGATTATCCACCTAATAGATTAATCTATTACTCACGAACCTCTCTCTGAATATATTTTATTTTATTTGGCAAAAGCCATGACCTGGAACTTTGAATCGCGTACTCAATAGAGTTCTGATTTTCTTTTTACGTTTCTAGATCTCTGCCTAAATAAATGGAGTGGCATTGAGATTTATTCAAGTTCATAAAATCATGTCACCGATGTAATGTTGTTACTCAGTTTTTTAGAAGTGAAGAGATGAAATTTATTGAGATATACTTACATGACTACTTTTTTAACAAGTAAGCATTTGTATAATAAAAGTAAGAGTAAAAATATGTATACGCATGATAATCCGTTCAATAGTTTTTAAGTTTATCGCGAACTGACAGACAGACGCGGCGAACGACTTTGTTTTATAATATGTAGTGATGAACTAAATAAAATTCAGTCAAAAACAGTTACAAAATTCTATACTTTTTTTTTTTTGTTAATTTTATACTATGAGATAACTTTAAAACGAATCTTTCTATGGTAACAAATAATTACATGAACAAGACACTTTCGTGATTTAACTATTTCTCTAATATAATTAAAGATAATCCGCGACGTATATGGTGCATTATAAACTTTGAGCTAGATGAACAATAGTCTTCAAATATTTGCAAACACTAACACATTTAGATACGGAGAAATTACTCAAAATAATTTAAAAATTAGCTCTGAGCACACACACACTAACACACACAAACACACCCGCAAACACACATAAACACACACACAAACACACATAAAACACGCTAACGCGCGCACGCACACGCATATACATACATACACACCGTACGCACCGCTCCAATCTAGTTTATAATCGCAAGTGCAGGTAGTCCCCGCGAAACAGGTCCTCACCTAGTCCAGGGACTACAAGCAATGATGTAATCTGTTTCACATTTGTATTTTATATTTAGATCGCGGTATTCAAGAGAGAGTCGACTTCACAGACCTGCCTTTGTACTCTGCGCGTCATATGGCTATTCCCACTAGGCGCTCACAAAAACCCTACGCGACCGCATATCGTATACCATCGCAGTAAGGTTCACTGTTGCGTAGCTTTCTCATGAGCACTTAACGGGAATCGCAATAAGCACCTCAGAGTACAAGAGCTGCGAACCAGACTAGAGATTGAATTCTTTTCTGAATGTATTTTTTCAAATATCTGCCCTAACTACTTAGCAATAGATTATTATTTTGAAACCTAATACTACTTATATAATGAGAAAATTTGAGTGATATTGAAGTAGAATTATTTAATATTAATATTTTGATTAACAAAATAAATTGTGTTTGTTACGTCTCAAGTTTATATTAGATAGATGAACTAATGCCTGAAAATTGATATTGCCTTTAATAAAAAGCCGTTTTCTATCCTAAATTGCAATTGGTTCACATTTATGGAAGAATCATGTCGCTGCATTGTATATTTTCCAAAACTTGTGTTTTTCGAGTAGGTAATATAGTAGTGGTATTTTAATCTTATAGTACCGAATTATACGCACGTGTATTATTTCAAAAACTTCCTAGTTAGTTAGTTCCTAGTTACTTCTTGTAGCAATGATAGCTCAGTGGTTAGCACGGTCGGTTCACACACCGAAGGGCGCGGGTTTGAACCCCAACAATGAGCTCGAGATGCCGGCGAAGGAAAACATTGTGAGGAAACCACAGCCTGCTGGTAGGGTACTTTATAGTACTCGACTGGCTAGCTACCACCTAAAAGTATATTCCGGCATCCTCATTTGAGAGCCAGTTCCATCCCAGGCTAGGTGTGTTTACCATCTTCGACCACACTGTCACTTAACATCAGGTGAGCTGTGGTCAAGCACCAACCTTATCAATTATAAAAAAACCTTAAAGAGAAACAAACAATATCACAGTAATTTTGTCACATATTTTTTTATTATTGTCACAATGTCGTGATGAATTGTCAAAGCGTTAGAGCCAACAAAGTTACGGACGCTACGTGAAGACGACGCACGCTGAAGTCGTGCACAGAGCCAATACTTCTTTTATATCTTTACAAAAACTTTTCAAGATTTAGGACGGCTAAGAAGTTAAATAACAGAAAACCTAACTGATCAGTTTAAGAGATTTCTATTATGACAAGAAATCTGGTAGCTTCCTAAAAGGTTGTACACTATATATATATATTTTTTTTTATGGCTAACAGGCTAGGTGTTCCACAGCTCATCACGTGATGTTAAGTGACGGTGTGGTCGAAGATGGTAAACACACCTAGCCTAGAATGGAACTGGCTCTCAAGTGAGGCTGCCGGAACACATCGTTTGATGCTTGGCGGTAGATTTTCAACTTGAGGGTGGCAGCTAGCCAGCCGAGTACTAGAAAGTACCCTACCACCACGCTATGGTTTCCTCACGATGTTTTCCTTCACCGGCAGCTCAAGCTCATTGTTGGGGTTTGAACCCACGCCCTTCGGCATGCGAACCGACCGCGCTAACCACTGAGCTATCAAAAATAGCTATGAGCTATTAAAAATATCACTAGGAATTGTCTTAATTTAAGTAGGTAGATAACTTCTGACTCCGATCTCTTATTTACTAAATTCCATTTGTAGGTTGATATCAGAAGCAGAACCCGAAATACAAAAGGTTGATCCAGCCCTTTTGGGTAAGGCCGTAGTTTCCTAGATAATACACAGAGGTTTTGTTTATCTTTAACAAAGCTACGTGTAATTGAATATTGCTTTGTGAATAGTTTCAGATATCGCCTATTGAAATCCTCCAATATTTAAGTATAGCTATTTGCGTCTGCGGCTGTGTCTACGGCAAAGAAGCCTCATGATCTGTTTGATTTTTGAAATATAAAATACCTTATGTTACAAGTCCTAGGTACTAGGGTTCCGGCACCCAGTCGACGATACCATTAAATGCGAAGAAGTTGCATCTCGACTCTTAATTTATATTTATGCCTTCCATAATAATATGATGCGGATTTATCACTACGTTTTGCAGCGATGACACGCCGAAGGGCGTGGGTTCAATCCCCAACAATCAGCTTGAACTGCCGGTGAAAACATCATGAGAAAACCATAGCATGGTGGTAAGGTATTTTCTATTACTCGGCTGGCTAGCTACCACCCTCAAGTTGAAAATCTGCCGCCAAGCACCTAACGGTGTATTTCGTTAGCCTCACTTGAGTTAGTTCTATTCCAGGCTTGGTGTGCTTTAGCATCTTCGACCACACCGTCACTTAACATCAGGTGAGCTGTGGTCAAACACCAAGCTTATCAAAGATAAAAAAAACCTAAAAGAGAAACAAACAAAACTACTCAATTTAGTTTTTTAGCCTGGATCTTTCTAGATCCGAAAGATGAGGCATGATTTTTTTTAATACTTGATAATATCTCTTTTATGGATACATTTATTTTGGAAATTAAGAGTGTCAACAACCAGTTGCCACGACATCTGTCAAACATACTTAATGAGTAGGCAAAGACAGTCCGGAAAAAATATGGTAAATTACTTTGCAAAAAAAAATTCATCTGTGTCTAGTTTAGCACGTTTTATTATATTTTGAAAAGTTAATTAACTTGGCAAATTTTTATTCTTTTTAGTAGGAAACAACGGTGATTTATTTTTAATTAAATATTAATAGGTTATTTGAGAGTCTTGTAAAGCTTTGCAAATATCAAAAGAAAATTGTCGATAGCATTTGTTTCAACTTGATTATTTTAATTATACGAGTAGCATAAGAAAAAAACGTATTGATATTGATTATATTCTTTAAGGGTTACCGTTGTTTTTTAAGCAAAATTTCGATGAGGTTCTCAGTGGAAAAAATCTTAATATATTATTGAAATAAGTTTTCTGTTCAATTTCTATTATAACAAATTAATTAAATTAGTAAAGGTTACGCACAATACTTTAGTTAATAGTTTTTTTTTTATAATTTTACTACGCAATAGTTTTAATGCAATTAATTATTTTACAATAATAAAAAAAAGGAAATATGGTAAATTAAATTATTACAGTTATAAATAATTACATATCATTCATTGACCTATTTAATTACATTGTTATACATACATAAGTAGATGTTACTTTTTTACTTTAAAATCACTAAGCAGGTTTTTTATACTTATTTAATTAGTACGGAGATGAATGGAAACTTGGAGTAAAAAGACAAGATACTCGAAATCCTAATTTAACACTTTTTACATTTTTTTTCAATATTTTTTTTTTATATTTTTCGTTTCATTAGTTTAGTTAGGTACAAAAACACGCTAGTATTAAATAAATAAACGTTGAGAGACACACAGCGCCATCTAACCCTAAACTACGAGTAAGTATTGATGGAAGTCAAATAACTGATAGAATACTTTTTTTTTTCTATTTATTATCTTGCAATCAGTCATTTTCGACTATAAGCAGATGGGATGTGTGCTGTTTGGCGTGTAGGGCGCTATTCCCAGTGGAGCCAGCCCTTTATTTTAATTAATTATTGATCAAAAATATCTCGCCAATTCAAATTCTCTATTGGTAACATCTTTGTTACATGTCATATTTCTACGTACATTAAGTTAAATTAAATTAAATAAAATCAAATTGAATTATATAAAATTAAATAAAAATTAAATTAAATACAATTAAAGTCAAGTATAACACAACGTATGATTTCAGGGATGGTCAATTGCTCCGCTAACTGGTTCGGGTGCTTTTGTAGTCTAGATGCATATGCGGTCTTATGGGCATCTATTTTCTTTTGTATCATTGGCACATTCAATTGACACAAAAATTTACAAAGCCTACTATAAGGTGGCTCATTACGTGGAAGACAGGAATATATGGGTGTTGTAGCTTCTCTCTGCACTTGCATCCCCCTGGCTAAGTGACAATTGTAGTAAGCATAATGTATGTATTAATATTTATTACTGTAAATTGTAACCTAATATGAAAAGAAAGATCCACAAAAAAAATGCCTTGCTGAGTTTCTTGCCGGAGTCTTCTCAGTTGAAGTGTAATTACGAGCCGGTGGTAGATTCAAACATGTAACTTAACGTTCATAAGTGCCTTACCAGGGCCTAAACTGAATAAATGACTTTTGATTTTGATTTTGATTTTGACGTCATGGATAATACTAAAATTATTTTTTTTTAGCTACTGGCTGTACTATTATTGTATTCTATGCTACTGGGAACGCCTTATTACGTATTTTGCGAAGCTGTACCAACCCATACAAATGCTATAGCTCATTTATAATGGACCTAGCACCCATACTGTCTATTATGCGTATCGTGACATTTTATCAATAGGATTCTCCAATATTATTACGATTTCTACGAGATGGCGGAATGTTTCCCGAATTTTATTCGATTCTACGCCTCACAGAATGTACCCAAAGAGAAAAATGTTGCTAGGGCTGAATAAATGTTGCCGTGCAGGTTAAAAATAATTTACAACAAAAAATATAGGGAAGTGTTGATTTTTAACGTAATTGCAGGTCAACCGTGATCAGATCTTCTCGATTTGCTTTTCTGTAGTTACGCTGCTAACTGGCGTTTGTTTTGTTGAGTTTATTTTTACCTCAACAAGTTATATCACAAATATAAATAAATGATCACTCAAGTCATAAGTTCTTATAAACTGACTGGACAGCCTACCCCGATGAACACGAATAATAATTAAATTGACCTTTTCTAAACAATTTTAAAAATAAATATATATATCGTAGAACATTTCACACAGCGCCATCTAGCTTTAAACTAAGCAAAACTTGTACTATGGGAACCATTTCAAGTGAGGTAAGCGTGCTCCATCTTAGACCGCACTACTGCTTAACATCAGGCAGAGTGTGCCTGAACCTATTTTGAGTAAAAAAAAGGAAATATAGAAAGTAAACTTTTAGTTTAAATAAACACTAGATACTACATTGAATAGAACAAACAACACCCAGAAGTAATAAGAAAAAAAAAACAAATGAAAAATATAAAATTAAAACTAGTGTGACAAATGGCACTAGTGGTGGATCTAGTAGCTCCAGATTGAAAGCCAGACGGTCCCTCAACTTGGCTGTCGAAGCTCATACCTCTCCACGATCCAATCTACGACCCTAAAAGCCTATTGTTGAATTGCTGCTATATTAAATCCCTTCCGCTCTACGCGGTAAGTATTTGAAAGTCCTGCTCAGCAAAAGTACGAAGACGTTTAAACAATATTATGCAAAATAAACCTTATTTTGCAAATCACGCTAACTTTATAAATAGAGAAGATATCTAGTTTCCATAACCGATTATTTGAATTTACGATCGTATTATCTTTCATTTAAGATTCTTGATAGAATTTATACTTAACATTACTTACTCGCATATTTATTATATGATTTATATTTGGTAGATCTTAGCAGGAGGTCGTTTAGGTAGAGAATAAAAAGTAGTAAATCTATTAATTCTGTGTATAAGCTGTATTTATTCGAAATTTCACTCAAATCCGTTTAGCCGTTACAATCTGCAAAAGTAACAAATATTGATATACATCGACGATGGTAATCACCTAACGGTGTGTTCTGGCAACCTCACTTGAGAGTCGATTCCATTCCAGGCTAGGTGTATTGACAGAATATCTGGTACTGCGGTGGTACCTACCTACACGACCTCCTGTTGAGGAAAGCTACTACCAATTAAAACACATATATCACACACTTTTTTAAATAAATTTTCTTTAAGATCGATTTTTCCTCCGTACTCCTTCTCTGCTGACCTCTTGAAGATTAGCATATGCAAGAAAGGATTATACAATCATTTACAGAGCAGAGGGTAGGCTGTTTAGTAACAAATATTAACCTGGGCGCGATTGTCGACCGAGTAACCTTATTGAGATTTGAGGTGAATCCAAACTTTGCTTAACCTGCTTATTGAATGTGAAGTAAACACTACTTTATACGGAGTATTTCGGAGAAGTGAACTAAAGGGTGTCTATTCTTCCATCAATGTGAATGACTTTTACCCTGAGAACACACCTAGCCTGGAATGGTACTGGCTCTCAAGTGAGACTGACACACCGTTAGGTACTTGACGACAGATTATTCAACTTAAAGTGTGGGTGTAAAGGGTGTGTGGTTAAGTGGGTGGTGGCTAGCAAGTCGAGTACTATAAAGTACCCTACGTACGCTATGGTTTCCTCACGATATTTGCCTTCATCGGCAACTCAAGCTCATTGTTGGGTTTTAAACCCAAGCCCTTTGGCCTGTGAACCGACCACGCTAACTACTGATGCTATCATCGCTACTTATTTTACTTTTTATTATTTATTTTACTTTAAAACACAATTACTTATGTGAAAAAAATAATTTATGAGACCACTAATTGAAAGAGTTCCCAAACGTTGTATAGAAATGAATATAGAATCTTACAGCGAAGAGATATCAACAGCATTTTGATCATGAAGTCAATTCTTATTTTTGTAATGTTGTTGTTTTCCCAACTGAGGAAATTGTTCGTCACTTATTGATCTTACACGTAATGCCACGCGATAAATCCGCATGACCGGTGAACGCGACAGTTTATTACTCATCAACTTTGTTATAAAATAATAACTTGTTTATTGACCAAGCTTAGGTTACATACATATCTTAAAATTTTTAGTTTTATCTGTTATTCTTTCACTTTGATGTGACAGCATAAGTCACTTTGGGTTAATGTACAAGTACATATAAGTTTTACTATTTTTAAGAAATATTTTGAACGAAGTCCACTTAGTAATTTTATCAACATAAAAAGCAACCTATCTTAATGTAGAGTTTTTTCTAAACTTTTAAGTAATGTGACGAACAAGACTCTCTCGTGATGGTAAGAGATAACGCCTATCCTGTCCATGACCATTGCAGCGATACACAAAACTTTGGGTGGCAAAACAAAGTCCAGGGCATCGCTGCTTTGAGACTTTTGATGGTAAGTCTCTACAGCTCTGTAATTTCTCTAGCAGTACCCTTCAAACCGAAACACAGTAATGTTAACATACTACTGCTTAGCGGCAGAATATCTGGTACTGCGGTGGTACCAACCCAGACGACGCCCTGCTTTGTAAAATCCTTTAATCCGTTTCAGCGTGAAGATCAGACAAATACACGAATACGCACACGCACGTAAAACAGACACGTATTTATAATATTAGTGAGATGAAACTGTTATTTCAGAACGTCCTGGTATTATGATTATGAAGTGCGAACACGCGGTTCATCGTATTTGATTAAACAAAATATTATCTTAGAAAATATATAATGTAATACTAATGATAGGCTGGCGGAGCCGCGATTTAATAAGGTTACTATTATTATGTTCGTGTTTCGTATTTATTTATATAGTCGTTTTATGTAAATGAGCTTGGATCCTTTGTGTTGTTCATCAAACGGGCGGATTTGTTTTTTTTTATGTTACGCTATGTTTGGTTCAGTTTTAAGCTAGTGATGGTACATGGTAACAAATATAAAAAATATTAGCCGGTTATGCCGACCTGTGTTATCAGAGCTATAATATACTCGTATTATATATTACACGACTTGCCAAAAAAGGAGTCTAATAAATAAATATTGTAGGATATTACACACAGCGCCATCTGACCCCAAACTAAGCAGAGCTTGTGTGATGGTAGTCAAATAACTAATAGGATACATAAATACTTTTTTTGTAAATACATACATACGAGTATAATACATACAGAAAACCCAGACACAGAACAAACATTTGTTTATACCATAAAAAGTTTGTCCTGGGCGGAAATCGAACCCACGCCCTACGGCTCTTAAGGCAGACATACTACCAATGAGCCAACTGGGCTGTCGTGATTTTAGGATTCATGTGTGTATGTATGTAAGTTTCTTTATTCCACCATAACTTTTAAAAGCCTGAACAGGTTTTTATGTATGGGGTATCAAATACAAATATTTTATTGATTACACCAATGTTACAAGTCAAATTTCGTAATATCATTTCAAATATTGTATGTCATTAAAAAAGTTTTTAAAACACTGATTACATGACAATGAATAAAAACATAATGTCAATTTATGATGTTATTTTTTATTATATTGTGAATATAAAGTATGTCAATAAAAACATATAAATATAAAATACAAATAAAAATATGTCAATATAAAAAACATAATTACTTACTAGTAATTTAATATTAGTTTAAATACTTGTCAATGCCATAAAACAAGGTCTCTAGTCGTTATTGTTAGAATCCCTACATCATTCCGAGTAACACTGGCTATTTTTTTTATCGCTGTCGTGTTTCTTGTTTAATTCAGTAATCATTCTTATTTTCAGACTTTTTTTTACATTAGTATATAATGAATTTTTTATGCACAACTGTCCCATTGTCACTTTTATCAATTCTTTCAAGAGTTTTCTGGATGGAACCGACCGCGCTCACCACTGAGCCATCATCGCTACAAATCATCAACTATCGTCGATTTAAGCGGTTAGCACTCAGACACGTTACTAATTGTAATGTTATACCCAAAGACCGCAGAATAATAGAGCTTTTCTTGCTTAATCTATGGAAAATGGACTTTTTATTAAACAAAGTTTAATGAGTCTATTCATTAACGACTTCTTTCATTAACGACGATTCTTCAACGACTTTTTATACCTTTAGATTTAAGGAGTGAAACGTATTGCGTTATGTACGACTATATAGTGCTCCAAAATCTCGACAGTCATTAGAAAGTTTTTTTTGGTTTATACCTTAAATAGGTATAGATATTTTTTAAGTCGGGTAATGTCATTTTGATATTAGCGGCCTTACTAATAAACTTTGTTTAAAATAAATCTGTGCATAAAGTAGAAGAAGAAAAGTAAAGTAGATAGGACCCCTTCTTAGTCATTTTACGTCAGCAAGAACGTTGAAGTGGACTGCCTCTTCAACTTACTAATACGGTGAGTTATGTGGGTGGCTTTAGTTCTCTGGCGAACTACTTTGTTCCGGATACGATCCCTTAGAGAAACATCGAGCATACCTAGTCCTTTTCATAGCTCGTTGAGTGACTTTCAATTTATGAACTATTCCAACTGTCCCATTAGTTATTAGGGTTAGTATTAGAAAAATTAATCGATTTTGCCCAGTGGCGTAGCGCGCCTTGGAGGGGCCCTGTATCAAAATTAGTTGGGGGGGGGGGGCCAAATGAAGGGCAGTGAAGTAGCTTGCGTTAGACGGTCCCTGTATTAAGATTTGTCGGGGGCCCCTCTACCAGTCTTTAATTTCATAGCTCCACGGGGGTCATGTTTATTATTCTTTCACAAACTTGTTAACGAACATGTAATCAAACGTAGCCGTTGTTGCCGCAGCCTGAAGGCTTACGAACCTTTGCTTATACATGTTGGGGCCCCAGTATTCCGGGGGCCCCATATTATTGATACGGCTGATACGGCGGTAGCTACGTCCTTGATTTTGCCATACATTTTGGCTGACACTCTACAAACACGGTGGACAAGTACAAACGTAGAAAAGTAAACTTGTCACTAATATTTAAAAAAAAAAAACAGGAAAATACGTCATGCTCACCACCTCACATCACATTCTTATATTCGTGACAAGGAAGTCAAATGCCGCTAATTAAGATCAATGTTACCGCCAGGTAGGGTAGGATTCGCAATTAATTCATTCTTACACATGGTTAATGAGCGATTGCTGTCCTTCTCACTCCCTATTCCTAATATTTCTAACTACCGCCATAATAGTTATCAACGACCAAGTGCAACATGACCGATCATCGGCGCCACTCGTGTGCATAAAATAATATAAATTAACTACTACGTGAATAAAGAAAAACGAAATCAAAACTGAGACAACAAACATTCCTTCTACCGCGAGTGTGTGGAGTGCATTACAAAGTGCATACTGTGCTGCGCAGCCAGGACTATTTACGAGAAGAACGAGGTCAAGGTGCGTGGTCTCCCATTCTTCCTTTTCCTCTGTGTTATCGCTCATAATATAATCAATGTGTAATCAGCGTGCCAGCAAATTAACAGATACAGTCCACTTAACATATTGACGCTATGAAGCCTTCGGGCACATAACGCATCCCGCTCCAGGAAGTACTAAAATAATTTGGCGCTTCCAATCACTCCAAACTGATATACTCTTGAACTTGTTCAGATATCGACCTCTACATTGGTTTGCTTCAATATACGTAATTGCTGCCGTACCGTTTACATTAACACAATTAAATCACATTAGAATGAGTAACTCAATTGGTATATTCGCATAACAATGGTAGCATTCGAGCGTTAAATAGGTTGTGAAGAAAGAGAGGAATCGAATCACTCAAATAGAATCTATCGGGATATGCCACGTCTCGTCAGTCGCGTGTACTCGTCTGTGACGTGTTTGAGAATGAGTTGTGGCATAACATTGAGGACATCGGAGCTTGTTCAATTTGGTAAAAAAATACAAATATGAAGCTCGAAAGCGTACAGAAGCGTTTCATGTGGCACCTTGCTTTTTCTTGTAATGTTGCGAAGACCATCACAGATTATACCCTGCGAGGCTTAAATATTTTCACATGAGTTCTCTTTCGGATCGAAGACGCACGTTCGACTTACTATTCCTGTACAAACTTGTAAACGGAGCACACGATGTCCCTGAATTGCTGTCTAGCTTGAATTTTCCTGTGCCAACTTCGCTAACCAGGGCTTCGAGGCTCAAAGTCTTAACGAATCCTAAATATTATACCAACCTCGGCAAAAATGCTCCTCTAAATAGAATTATAACACTGTTGAATAGTTTGCATAGCAAACATTCCTTGAACCTTTTTACTAGCACTGTTAGTAGTTTCAAGCGGGCTATTCGTAATATTGACTTAGTTGATATTTAAGTTATTGTATTGTTGATTTATATATCTAGTTTATCTTTGACCATGTATCAAACAACGACGAATCCTTTGTAGCTTTTAATTATAATTTTGACTGAGTATTGACTGATTTTTAGGTTTTAATGTTTTTGACACATTGTTTTTGATTTTAATAATTTTGACAGAATATTTGATTTTAATGCATGCCGTCTTCGCCTATAATTGCTGTGGCACTTAACTTGACATTATATAATTTCAATATTTAATTTTTAATGTATCGGTGTACACTGTGTTGGCGGACTTATTAAATAAATAAATAAATAATAATAAACTTGAAAGCAATGATAGAAATGTTTTTGATGCCAAGTTTAAGAAAACTATTTATTAAACTTTGGCAAGTTAAACACGATTATGTTCAGTGAGATATTTCACAATAGAGATATTTCACTGTTTTCCATTTCTTTGCCACACATAATGTGTTTTGTATTGTTTATTTTTTTTTCAAGTTTAGTGTTCAATATATATATATATTTAGTGTATTTCCTTAAAAGTCAAGTAAACAAGTGCAAGTGCACAAGTGCTTGGGCAAGTAGTTACTGCATCGAGAAGAGGGTATAAAAACTTGTGGTTATTTCAGTTAGTTATTTTAATTTTAAGTTTATATTAAATGTTAGTTTTAGATAATAAGTAATATTTCGGATAGTTTTTTTTTAATTGTCGTTAAGTTAGTTAAATTTAAATTTAATCCCTCATCAGTGTTGTAACGCCTAAATTTTTTTTTTATTTGTAATAGAATCTATGTTTAGCCATCAACTCGTTTAATGAAAAGCAACGGTGCGGCCGAAGATGGATCACATTGGTCTACGAGTAGAAGAAATCTATTCACTCTAGCCTTAAAACGTCTAAATTGAAGTTCACAAACACGTGATCAGTTTTTGTAGACTCGTGACAACATGGTGACAACGTCAAGATACATGATTAAAACTAGTTCATAGTATTTTGTGATTATTCAAGAAATCTCTAGAGAGAAAAGGAGTTTTAATCTATGTATATCTGTATAACTTTTTTGATAGTGGTGAGACCAATTTGTGAAGGAGTCGGACTAAAATACTGAAATCGGTACTTTGATTTCTTTTATGGACAAGCTAGGTGTTTGACCACAGCTAACCTTATGTTAAGTGACGGTCTGATCGATCGAAGGTCAACGATGGCCAACACACCTAGCGAGGAATTAAACTGGCTCAGAAGGGTCGGAGGCTACCGGAACACACCTCTAGGTGTTTGGCGACAGATTTTCAACTTGAGGGTGGTAGCTAGCCAGCGGAGTACTAAAAAGTACCCTACCACCGCTCTATGGCTTCCTCACGATGTTCTCCTTCACCGGCAACTCAAGCTCATTGTTGGAATTTGAACTCACGCCCTTCAGCATGTATTTACTTCTACCACAAATATTTAAACTTCTGTGCCCTACAAGTTAATTTTGTGTTTTGTGTTAAAGCGACGGTAGGACCGAGAATGGAGCACGTTGATCTAGAAGAAATCTATTCACTCCAGCCTTGAAAACGTCCAAATTGTAGTTTATAGGAAACAAAGAAACCGGCAATGAGTTCCATTCATGGACTGTACGCATCAAGAAAAAATCGAATAGAATTCTTTTATAAATTAAATATGAAAATAGAAATGCTCCTAAATATGAAAATCACTTCCAGACTACCAGATGTGCGCAAATAACTTAAATAAAATAATTAATTATTTACTATACTAATAATTATTTATTTGTCACCAAAACGTTCAACTAAATCCGCTGAAGGTCCGTGCCTCGTAATAAAGAATTAGTATTAAAGGAAATAGCCTCTTAGCTTTGACACACACAAATCCCTTTATTTCCCATATGGAGGGTCAAGATCAAGTTAATGTGTTTGCAGAGTCTAAGGGTCTTCGTGACTCAGCGTTACGAAAGCTTTATAAGATGCTGATCGTTGTTTCTATGAGCTCAAAGCCAGTATCATCTTTGTACTTAGTTTAGAGAATGTATAAATATGTACCTATACGTATTTCGAGCTAGAGACATTCGCGTCCAAAGAAATATTAACCTAGAGAAAAATGGTAGATCTCTTTAGAAGGAAGTCATCTAGGTGTAGGTTATCTAGGTCATACTATAAGGTGGCTCATTACGTGGAAGGCAGGAATATATGGTTGCAGTAGCTTCTCTCTGCACTTACATCCCCCTGGCTAAGTGACAATTGTAGTAAGCATAATGTATTAATATCTATAATTGTAAACTGTATAAACTGTAACCTAATATGAAAAGAAAGATCCACAAAAAAAATGCCTTGCTGAGTTTCTTGCCGGAGTCTTCTCAGTTGAAGTGTAATTACGAGCCGGTGGTAGATTCAAAAATGTAACTTAACGTTCATAAGTGCCTTATCAGGGCCTAAACTGAATAAATAAGTTTTTGATTTTGATTTTGATTTTGATTTTGACTCAAATTTCTGTGTATCGCTGCAATGGTCATGGACAGGCGTTATCTCTTACCATCAGGAGAGCGTCTCGTTCGTCTCATTATATTTTACATTTAAAAAAAAAGTAAAACAATGGCGTTACAGTTTTGGCGCTCATTACTTTAAGACTTTCGATGGTTAGTGTCAACAGCCCTGTAATTTCGCTAGCTGCAGTACCCTGAAATCGTAACACAGTAATGTTTACACACTACTGCTTGACGGTAGAATATCTGGTACTGTGGTGGTACCTAGACGACCTCCTGCTAGATATACCACCAAGTAATATTATGTAAAATATAAATTAAAATATTATATAAAATGTAAATTTAAATATTATGTAAAACTTCATTTCTCAACCCGTGTAGAATTCCGTATACGTGCATCAGCTCGTAAAATAATCTCTAGTAAGTTAGTACGAGTCGTGCTTTTGATAAAGCATCGACTCTAATTTCTCTACTAAGTGAAGCGTAAGTGCTTTCAAGTCGCACCTCGCTGTAGCGACCAACCAACTTATCTATAGAAACGATACGTGATGGAACTAAACATCTTCTACGGATAACAAGCAACGTTTTTAGAAAACTCGATGGTGACTCCCTCATTCAACTCTACTGTCATGTTGGTCGTACGTACACGACTCTAGACATGTCAATCTGTGTTACATTCGCTCCTGTTATTTCTATCAAGAGAACATTTACTCACCGGTTTCTTTTACACATTTTTGTTCCGTACTCGAAGGGCCCTTTCAATGCATACATCTGTCTGTCAGCCTGTCAGTATTTCGTATTATCGGGGTTATAGCGAACATATTTCTATTTAACTTTCCTTGCAGTATTTTATCGTAATTGCAACAAATTCTCACTGACAAAAGCACGTAGGAATAAACTTACAAGCTTTTGTCAAGGGTACTTTTCCATAGAACAGATATAGTAAAAAAAAAACATAATATTGAGAATGCAGAATTCCCGTAAGGCTGACTGCGTTACCTCGTTGGATGGCCAACGAGATGTGCTGGGTCAAATAAAGACCCCAACGTGGACCGTGCCCCTCTCAGGCGCCGCCCAAGGTCCGCGACAAACTTCCTCACCTACAAAACCTGCCATCTCGACGGCGAAAGGGACGAACTCATACGCTGTTTCAAGTGTCACATATTCCAGGTGCTTCCTTTTTGCAGCTATTTCTGCACCTAGATCGGCAACCCGCTGAGTGGCGTAGAGGTGATAGGTTGCGTTCGTACCGACGCATGTAGCATCCTATATGAGGCAACGACCTCTTTGCCACGGAATCAGCGGCCATTTACCAAAATATTAAAGCTTTGTGTGACTGGTTTTTTTTTAAATTGATATCTTGATACAAAATTAAAAGGAGAGGTATTTCGTAGCTCTTCGTAGAATATTCGTAGCAAGGTTGTAGCAATCAAATAGCTGCGTAGCAAGGCTTTTGAAATCATAATTAAATAATCAACGGTACTATTGTATAGTTTCCTAAAGCTGTTTTCTGTACGTTTTTCGGTGTATATACAAACATTATCAAACGAGCTAAACTATAGTTAGTATAAATAAAATCCTAAGCCCCAGGAGGAGGCCTATGTCCAGCAGTGAACGTCCTATGGCTGATGATGTGATGTGTGTGTATTTGTGTTTTCCTTCACCGTTTGAAGTGATCCGCAATACGCACATAATTTGGAAAAGTCAGTGTTCTGTGCCGTGAGATTCGAACCCAGGACCTTCAGCTAGGCTTCCGAAACTATAGTCAGCTATGTCAGTTAACAATATCTAATACCAATTCTTTAGTGACCCCTAAAACTTAGTATAGATATTCAAAAAGTTACATAAGTTGAACTAAGCTTTCAATACGACATAAAAGTCCCTTAATATTCTTCAGTTACACCATCTCGTTTTATGTCCAAAACATCGCGCACACACGTGATCCCTAACGAGATATACCACGTGTGTCAATTCCGTATAGAACTTGTTTACAGACATATGTATAGTTATATATTATATTGTATGTAGGTACTGTAAAAGCTTTTGTGGGAACGCGGTAAATAATTGTAATATTATTTTTATGATTGACAAGCTATGTGTTAGACCACAGCTCGCCTCATATTTAGTAGCAGTGTGGAAGATGGTTAACACACCTATTCCATAGGCTTTCAATCTAGTCGGCTGTCGTTTGGTGCTTGACGGCGGAATATTAAATTTCTTGTGTTTTTTTAAAATGTTTAACGGTTTTAACTTGTATGTTTATTTCTTGTTTCAAATCTTGGGACAGAGTTTTCTCTTGTTAAACTTTGTAACCGAGTTTTTCGAGTTCCAACTTCTTATTTAGGTATATACTATAGTAATTTATCCATAAAGTGCCGAATTACGTGCTTGAATGTAGAGAAGTGACATAATATTGTAACTTCCAGTAAAATTACTACTTCTTTACTAGGGCATGATTAGATTTAATCATGACTTATTTTGTGTGACTTGTTTTTTTTTAAACTTTTTGACTTTTTTTATTATTGCTTATTTTTGACCGCCACTTCGCCAGATGTTAAGCGAAGATGCGGTCTACGGTGGAGCACGCTTGCCTAGAAGAAACCGATTCACTTTTGATTGTATCTATCAGGGAACACCCACGCGGGCAGCAAATTCAATTGGTTAGCGGTTGTTTATTTTACTCGATTTATAATAAAATACTTAAAATATCGAAGTACTTGACACAGGAAAATGCACAAAGTTTGACGCCAAAAATAAAGAATAAAAACTGACTCACTATATGTTTGCAGGTGAGGAGTTAATTTAGCATGTTCGATTTTGGTCTAGATGTATAACTTTGTAAGAAATAAATGTACATATAACTGGCATATCTAGGTGTTACGTGATCATATTATGTTATACGAAATTGAATTCTATTTCCATCAGAATTGCTCTGTATTTTACCTAAACTCAAAATGCGAAATAAGCCTTTTGAACGTAAATGTCATTAAATAAAGCTGAAACCTGAACACAAATACTTCAATATGTTCTTTTTCATAAAATATAAACCTAATAATATGTAATACGATTGCTTTCTCTTGTAAAAAGGAATTTTAACATTTTTGCGTCTAAAATTTTCTAATGCTACAAACATCTCGTGATTTTTTTATTATATTTCAACACGAAGACTACACTACTTAACTTATTAGATTCAACTATAAAACAAGATCGGTTTAATTTCACGGTATCTACAAAAAAAAGTCACCCACATTCATTATTGCTTCACCCAATTCACACCATGGTCATCTCTTTAATTGTTCAATGACTATTTGACATTATAAAATGTTAGCATAACCAAAAACACTGGTTAAATGACACATTGTTATTTGCATATCATATTGTAATTTGGTACAAAATTGAGTCAGAGACACACGAGGCGGGCACGCTCGGCTTTACTCTGACATGAATCTATTAGACAACGTTTGTTTGCCCAACGCTTAAGTAATTAATGAATATCAAGCCTATTACAGGAAGTTAGGAAGAGTACACTGGGAATAAGAAGTCCCGTACACTGGGAATGCTCGAAGCGTTGAAAGATTTTAATAGTTTTTTTCACGTTGACATGCTAAAGGTCTGTAATTCTTCATAATTGTGAGCGATTAAGTTTTTTTTATGCCGCATGTGGCAATCAAGCATACACCTTGCCTGATGGTAAGCAAATCATCGTCGCCTATGGATATCTGCAATACCACGTTCATCACAAATACGTTGCCGACCTTTTAGGACTCTATTAAAACGCCTTTTGAAGAGCCCAATGTTGTAACTCCGCGGAAATACGGAGGAAGGAAGATCATTCCACAATTTGTAAGTATATGGCAAAAAGGAACGCGTGAATTGCAGTGTGATTTCCATAAATCAATTATATGTGGATGAGCAATAAGATAATGGCAGCTTGTGCGGTGATGGAACCGTGACGCCGGCATAAAATCGAATAGTTGTCCGAATATTTAATAGTCTTAGTAATAAACATATTTGGGATAAGGATATGACCCCTGCTTATTTGATGTTCAGTAATACTTTTTTATGATTGACAGGCTAGGAAATGAATGAGATAAGAAAAGAAAGAATCAGGAAATGAACAAGTAAAAAAAAAGCGACGTCGTTTTATGGTTGACATTCCAAGAACCGAAACGATTTGAATCTACTTTCTTTGTTCGAACGGCAAAACGTGGAATGCGTTACCCGAGTGGGTGTTCCCTGATGGATACAATCTGGGTGTCTTCAAGTCGAGAATGAATCGGTATCTTCTAGGCGAGCGTGCTCCATCGTAGATCGCATCTTCATTTAACATCAGGTGAGATGGCGATCAAACGCAAGCCTATTCATCATTAAAAAAAGTATGGAAGTGGCAGCTTTGTAAATTATTAAGTTAGGATGAAGACAAGTTAGGAAGTGGCCTAAGTCGATCATAGGATCAAAATCAAACGTGCCAAGAACCTCGGACTTAGAAAACACGATCTACCTACAAAGTTCATATTCGTTTCCAACTATAGATAAAAATAATGATTTTACATTAGGTACATCCAATTCAAGGACATGCTTTTATTAATAGTCACTTCCTAGTTATTTGTCATGTCATTTATTTTCATTTCGTTATCTAAATTTACTATTTATTGAAGGTGACTGTCGTTAGGACAACAATAAACATTTATGTCATTTTGTAACAACAAATTATACGATTCATCAATCAGTCTATTCTAAGTTTATTGATGACCTTTACGTGACAGCTAATGTTGTGACGTGGGTGTACCAAATAAATTTCATTATGTCAAATGAATCAAATCTACGTGTGAGCAATTAGGGTTATTTCTAGCATATGTTCATAATCACGTGAATTCAAACCTAATTCCCCAAACTAATAATTTTACACTGCTGTGAATTATGTTTCGAAAAAGGTAGTTTTATAATTATCTTCGTACATAATGTAGAACATAGAGACAGCTGTCCAAACATCTGTCATGAAAAGTGACAAAGGTTTAAGCTGTTAGAAGATACCGTAGACGTCTCAACAAATTTGGGGTAATAACGCCACTAATTGGTAGGCGAGGAGGTACCTACTTAGTAGGAACAAAGCATTTTCAAGGACACTGGACAGCCAACAACTACGTCAAAAATTTATACGGTGCGTAAGCACCCCAACACACATGCATGATTTAATTCTATAAATATGCAAATAAAATGATTGTTTTATTCATACGACAACCGCAATATCGAAGCTCGTCAAATATTGCTCAGTTGGGTGGAAACGGTCACAGTTGAGAGCTGCAAAGTTTTCCGCTTTCGGAAAAACAAAATGCATCACAAAGTTAAGTTTTATTCTTCACATTTTATGCATTTACAAGAAAAACAATGGATTAGTTTGATGACCAGATCAGTTGACAACAAGCCTTTTTTGGAACAATCGTTGCGCCGCTTAAAAGCTTTCTACCCTAAGATCCCTTAAATCCCCATACTTTTACCTGTCAGCGACGAAATCCGGAATAATCCTTCTTACGGTCAAAGATCAGCCGATACTTACGGAGCTAATGTTATTTAATCTGTGATACAGCGAATACGAAACTATTTTAAAACCTTTTTTGCTTTTCGTATGCGGGATTACTCGTTTAATTTTATCGGAAACTCCAACTATAGTTTCGGCCACATCCGGTGGCCTTCATCATGGAGATAAAGCTAAAACGCGCGCGCGGCCTCGTCTTGCGGGCCGTTGCGCGTCTCGGACGTGAAGTGAAAAACACGAACAAGTGCGAGTCAAACTCGCCCACCAAGGGTTCCGTACAAACTAGTAGGTATGATAAATAGTTCGGGAATCGAGGCTTGATTTTCTTTTTTGTGATTTAATTTTAAAATGTACAGTTTTTTTTCCTTTCTGTGTACTATAAGAAAATGCTTCTTACCAAGTTTCATAGTTCTATGTCAACGGGAAGTGCCCTATAGGTTTTGATTTCCTTGTGAGTGTCGAAATATGCGGCTTTTTGCGATATAAACGACTAACTTTTTTTACGATAACTGGGATATTTGATTTTTTTAAAGCTGCAAGGGACTACAGATTTGCGTATATGGTTTTAATTTCAACTCTAAACCTCCACGCGTTCTAGAGATAGAAAGATCTTGACAGACGGATAACAAAGTGATCCTATAAGGGTTCCGTTTTTTTCCTTTTGAGGTATGGAACCCTAAGAAACAACAAAAATGTGTCAAAGTTTCTATAATATTTAAAAATATCATATTTTCTTGTAATATTTACATAGCTTCCAAAATCTATTTCGGATTTTTAGTTTTATTGTAAAACTAATTTTATATTTGAATAAATCGCATAATACACTAAAACTAAAGGCAAAGTTTCGTGAATTGCAGAATACGAGTAAAATATCACCTTTACCGATAAGGATTAAAAAACAATCCCGAATATATCTGGAATTTTCCTCTCAATAAACTTCAGGTACTCGAATATTTACAAACAGTTTTATAGGCTTATCTCACATCATCCTGAAGGGAAGCAATAAAGATGTAACGTAAATTCGATTTAACTCTAGTAGCGACGTAGATAGTTCAATATCATCGGAAAACACTGTTCTTACATCAGCACATAAAAATATGGAACTGTGTTGATACAGGTTTATAATAAAAATGTTTTATTTACCTACATTTACCGCGAAGCTCATAAAATCTCGTCGTTTAAAGCCCTTGGTTCATTGGTAGTATATAAGCTTTAGGAGCTGCAGGGCGTGGATTCGATTCCCACTCAGGATAAACGTTTTGAGGTATAAACGAATGTTTCTTCTGTGTATGGGTGTTTTGTTAGTATTATGAGTATGTATTTACACAAAAAGAATGCTAAAATATTCTGTCAGTTATCTGACTTCCATAGTACAAGCTTTGCTAAGCTTGGGGTCTGGTGGCGCTGTGTGTAAGGTCTTACAATATGTATTTAAAGCTTTTTAAGCACTAAACAAATTTATTGACGAGTTTTTTTTTTATTATCAGCAGTTTTAGTGTTTGACCACAGCACACCTGATGTTAAGTGACGGTGTGATCGAAGATGGTAAACACACCTAACCTGGAATGGAACTCGCTCTCAAGTGAGACTGCCGGAACACACCCATAGATGCTTGGCGACAGATATTTAACTTGAGGGTCCAAAATTTAATTTAAGTTATACATAACACAAACTTTGTAGTTTTTGCAAATGGATACAGTTGTCAACAACCTTTTTTTTAATTGAGTAGTAAATCAAGAATTTCAAATAATTTTGTAGGAATTGTTATTGCCATGCATTATCGTGTAAGCATAGCTCAACACATTTCTACGGCATCGCTAAATTAAAAAATACTCTTGAGATCGAATGACGTTTCGAGTAGGATCATGAATGTACAAAGTGGATCACGTTTACACGTTCGAAGAAAAAGCTACTCAACCATTTACGACGGCTGTTAACACCTTTTGTAAGGAAACCTGCTCAACAATATAAACTCAGAGACATATATATACATACACAGAGTAACAGTATATTTATCTTTATAACTATACACAATAGATGTTGTATGTGCTATTCCTTTCGCTGCTGAACAAAAAGTGAGCTCATTGCTGTAGCCCCCTCTCCCAGCCATGAGTAAGTAGTAAAAAAACAGTAAGTATATTTTTTTTGTAAACACTTACTTATAATATACAGAAAACCCAGACACAAAACAAACATTTGCTTATACCACAAAATGATAATTCATAGATATTGTAACTGAATGACCAGTACTTCGTATCCGATTACACCGCCACCCGGTCCAATTGTGAATGTTAACCATCCACTCAAAAGTTTAATAAAAAACGGTCCTACCATTAAGGAGTTCTGTGACAAACACACGAAGAAATATAATGATAGATAAAAATGCTTTATTGTGTTCAATAGAAATTAAAAAAAAGAAAACATACAGAATTATTAGCTGCAATAAGTGGCGGCCATATCACTAAAAGCGATCTCTGTTTTAGGATAGAACGTAACATAATAAAATGAAAACGAATCAGAAAATGTGTAATCTGAATGCTGAACGAAGTTTTGCAATAATTCTGTTCATATTTCTGCATCACTTATCTTCACACAGTCTGCATAGCTATACTAATCATTACAAGTTGGGTTGCCTATTCGTTCCATATCAAACAGGAAGCCGAATATTTTGGTACAACGCACAAAGGCCAATAAAGCGTATTTGCCAATTTAATATTAGATTAATGTGACCCTTCCTGGTACTGTATTTACGAACTACATCGACGGATGGCACCCTTTAAACATGTGGTGGTTTTGAGAATTAATGACGCGCTATTTTATATAATTTGACCCAGTGATCTGAAATTCACATAAACACGTGTTTAATTACAACATATCCTACATAGCGTAGAACTTTATCTTTTGCTTAGCATTTCTCTAAGGAATTAGCAAGCTGAAGTGGGAGTGGGTTAGACAATGTCCAGTGGTCATATCTGAACCGCGGAGTAGACACCGCAAATCGGAAAACGTTCTGCTGTACACTCCGTAATTCGATAGAGAACTAAACGGTTCGGTTTAACCTTTATCGTACGAACCGCGAAACAATAAAATTAGCTATCCGAGTGGGTGTTCGTCGATAGATACAATCTAGGTGCCTTCAAGTCACGAGCGAATCCGTTTCTTCTAGGCAAACGTGCTCCATCGTAGTATCTTCGCTTAACATGAGGCGAAATGGCGGGCAACCGCAAGCCTATTTGTAATTAAAAAGGAGACGATATACGTTTGACAGCTGGCAGTAGCTGGAAGCGAAATTCCAAAGATCAGGACGGGTGGCGTGTATTAAGATAGATATATGTCTAGCAGTGGACTAGGATTGGTTGACGATAATCACGAACGAAATCTACGAATAGTAGCTTAGAAAATCAGAAATTATGTTCATCGAAAGTCGCATGGTTTTCATGTTCGGTAAAACTTTTTATACTTTCGGTAAAGGTTTTCTACCGGATACATTTCGGAGAGTGTGCACTTGAACTGCACAATTTGGTTCCCCTTACACCTTTCCACTACAGGACGGCTAGACAAACGCGACCAAAACGTCATCCGTACATGGTGGATGTTCCCCATGTACGCACAAAGCGTTTTGATTCCATATTTTTTATTCGCACAGCGAGGTTGTGGAACTCTTTGCTGAAGTCTGTGTTCCCTGTTAGGTACAATATTGGTGTCTTTAAAGCTAAAGCAAATAGGTTTCTTCTAAATAAGCGTACTTCATCTTAGACCGCACTACTGCTTAACATCAGGCGGAGTGAGGTCTAACGCGAAACTATTTTGAATTTAAAAAAAAAACTGATGTTGAAATTAAAGGAATAATGAGAAAAGGAGTGAACAAAACAAAACACCAATTATATTAATCCGGATTCAATAAGTTCCTAACCATATCGGTGCCTTTTCATTAGAAAATCTTTGTTTACATTATTATTTCTATAACTTTTCAACAAAGGGCTACTAAGATTTAGTACTTATAAAACATTTCCAGCCTTTCCTGAAGGTTCAACCACAAATCGCTCCCTAATTGATACTTAAGAGTAAGAAGCATTTCTTTTGAAGGACTCTCTGAGCAATTCGTTTAATGACAGTACCTGCGGCAGTAGCCGCCGAGAAAAACGGCTGTATTGAAAGATCTGAAAAATTAAGACGGCACTAGATCATACATAGAAATAGAGATGAGTTTTACCATGTGCCATGGTGTTTCTTTTGTAATATCGTGTACAAGCAACCCGCCCCAACTGCGCACTGGTTTCTTTTTTGCTGACTTGATACAAAACATTAAATTTCGATATTTATATAAAAGTTTAATCAGAACATTGTATAATTATATAAACCTTCGGTAAAATATCCATAAATAAAAATTTCGTGTCGCAATGTTTGTGGTCGCACTCCTCCGATACCGATTTTTATGAAGTTTTTTTATGTATAATTGGTAGGGATTAGAATAGGTTGTAAAGTATATTTCATACTACTAGGTGATTAGCTACTTTTTATCTCAAAAAATGTAGTGGCTAACACCGCGAGGCGCAGCTAGTAATATCTAAATGCCAGTGAAAACCGTATCAAAATCCGTTGCGAGTAATTGGTGAAACAGACAGACGTGAACAGTTTTCTCTACTTTGTTTTATTCTACATATTTAGAGAAGATAAATATCTGTACATTAAATATACCTGTGTTGATACTTGTGTTGTGTACTGTTTATATAAAAATCTTTTGACAAACGTGCGCCATTGTAGACTACACCGTCGCTTAGCAAATTGCAAAAAATATTACAGAAGTTCGCTAAGATAACATCATAAATATTATGTGCGATGGTTGTTGTCATTTTGAGCTTTTAATATAACCACACAAAAAATATAATTACAGTTACTTTAAGAAAAGTAGTTTTGTAAATATATTAATACTAGCTTGCGCCCGCGACTTCGTCGGAATTGGATTCAGAGAAAAATGAAACGTGTATAAGTAACAATAGCAATAGTTTAAATCATCATGGAACATACGCTACTTAATAACCTAGATTAAACATAAAGGATACTGTTTATTGCGGAACAATGTTCCGCAAGACATATCTATACTTACTTATAATAACGTCTTGTAGTACATTTTTTGATAATCACACATGAAGCTAACATTTTCCCGGGGTATATAAACTATATGTGTACCAAACTTCATTAAAATCCGTTCAGTCCTTTTTGCATGATCGAGTAATAAACATACAAACTTTCACATCTCTACATAGTATAAAACAAAAACTCTTCCCACCGAAACTACGCAACGGATTTTAATGCGGTTTCCATCAATAGACAGAGTGATTCAAGAGGTAGGTTTATATGTATGATACAAGCATATGCACCACATTAATATCTACACTGCACCTGTGCGAATTCGGGGTGGGCCGCTAGTTTATGATAATAGTAAGATCGAATCTGATTTTTAAAATTATCATCGTCATCAGCCTGTTTAGTTAAGAACACCGTTAAAACTATTTAAACAAATAACCAAAACTTTAAAAAAATTAATGACTGCCCAATAATGATCAAAAGTGAATTCATTTCGGAGTTTCCATTAGAACTTGAAGGCGCTACATACCGTTGTAATTGAATTTCTATTCTCCCGTAGGCACGGGTATGTTTGGTGAACCAAATTCCTGTATCAATCAGTAACCTCACGTCTTAGGTTTAAGCAATCAAGGAACATTTCCCAGTCAATAAACACTGAATGAATTAAAACGAGAGCTAAAGCTGACAATTGATTCACCAAACGGCTACTAGATACTTGACAAGTATATCTAGTTGCCGTTTGGTCAAGTATTACTTGATAGGCTTGTGTCTAATGGGAATTAATAGGGAAATAGCTACTAGTTAGGCGTCCACTGAGAATAAAACGGTTTTTAAGTTTTTAATCTAAATCATAATACGTAGGTATAATAAACAAAATTATTTATTATAAAATGTAAAGAATAGAAATATTTATTGAGAATAAATTCCGTAAAATTAGGCATTCAGTCGTCATGAACACCGAACAGACAGTGTGACGCCGTGCGAAATACGTTTGCTGTTGTTGACATTTTTGTAGAAAATCTGTTACACATTTTTATTCTTCACACGGCATGACGTCATTTAGATGCTATGATAGTCCTGCCAGTTTGTAAAGTAAATATTCAGATGCTTGAAAAAAAAATTACTAGCTTGCGCCCGCGACTTTGTCCACGTAGACTTGAGAATTGGGTTCAGAGAAAAATTAAACTTCTGTGAGTAACAAAAAGCAATATTTTCATCCGTCATGACACTTGCTCTGTTTTATTACCTAGATTAAGATAAAGGATACAAATTAATAATATTATATAAATCAGTAATAGGTATTTATTGGCCATCAATAACAATAATGATACAGGCAAGTCACTCGTTACAAAAAAACTAATAAATGAATGTACATATTTATTTAATTATTAAATTAACAACAATGCCGTGTTGACGCATGTTTACTTACTTTAAAATAATACTAAGTGAAGTTTTTTCGAGAATTATATTTGTGAATAGTGTACAGTTAATTACAAGGACTAGGATGATATTCCATGATGTCGCCAACTGGAATGACCACAGCTAAACTAAAAGTAAACTTTTTAAAGTTATTGAGCCATAAGATTTTAACTATATCTAAATAAATTCCATTAGAAAAATTAGACGCCAGAAAACGAATTTCTTTCAGGATATTACAAAAGTTAACCGTCTTAAGTTAGGCAAAGGAGGCTCTTTGTCTTAAGCTCATTTGGTTAAGTTTACCTCGAGAACGTGAAGTTACGTATATTATATCTAAGTATACTTTTCTACTGAAGTTAGAAACTTCCAGAACATTTTATTAGCCGAAATTAGCTGAAAGTCTTGAAGATATATTTTAATAAGTTAGCAGTGATGTTGCTATTGTGCAAGGAGTTCTATGAACGTAGAACTTCAAAATAAAAATATAAGAATGTACGCAAAACGTCAACGCATTGCTCAGATCAAAAACTACACGCATTGGTTGGCTGTTTCGTTTTTAAATAACAGTCATTCGTGGCGTATTAAACCGACTTCAAAAAAGGAGTTCTCGGTTCTATCGTATTTGTAATGTTTGTTATTTCAGAACTTTGTCATTTATAAACCGATTTTATTTGAAAAATATGATATTTTCGAATTGATCTTATAGAAATTTCATCAAAATCGGTTCAGTAGTTTGATTTTTAAACCAAAATAACAACAAAAAATATATCATCCACGTAAACGAAATTGCTTATTTTGCTTTCCTGTTACTTTTCAATTTTGTTTACGGTGTCTAGAATATTATAGTCCCAATGAAGCACCTAGTCACCCGAACTCCGTGATAAAACAATGTGACCTATCCGTGTTTGGACCTTTGGGCTTAGTGGAATGAAGTAGGTTTATATTTATACTACTATGGATATTGACGTGGTTTTGACACGTTTGTTTTTGTATCCGATATAATTAAACGTGAGTAATCCGCATAAGTAAAACAAAAAACCGGCCAAGTGCGAGTCGGACTCGCGCACGAAAGGTTCCGTACCATTATCTATAAAAACAGCAAAAAAAATCACGTTTGTTGTATGGGAGCCCCCCTTAAATATTTGTTTTATTTTAATTTAATTATTTATTTTTAAAGTAAATGTATGAATATTTCAAGCGTCTACCTGTTGCCGTTATCAATATGTAGCAAAAACGAGAAAAAATATCACGTTTATTGTATTAATCAGGTTGAAATCTTGAAGACGGCACTAACGATTCCAAAAAATCGATCTAGTTAGGTCTCATCTCT
Organism: Biston stratarius; assembly: GCA_950106695.1. Taxonomy (NCBI): domain Eukaryota; kingdom Metazoa; phylum Arthropoda; class Insecta; order Lepidoptera; family Geometridae; genus Biston; species Biston stratarius. Next base: position 27,636,651 of record OX467111.1, on the reverse strand, counting down.
AGGAAAACGCGTTTTACAGAGTTTTTACCGCGCAACGCTTGTTCAATCAGGTACTAAGCAATAAAGAATGTTTTATTAAAGAGTACCACAGTCACTGCAACTCATCACAAAGATAATATAATTTGTGAGATTTTTAAACTATTTATCTCAAACGCTGGAGAGTGGGCGCCACCATCGATTTTCTGCCCTGGTTGGAAAAATTGTAGTTCTGGGGCTAGTTTGTTGTTGAGTTACATCTAACCATAATAATACATAGGTAACACACGTTTGATTATTTTATCTAGTTAACTGACAGGTGTCTAATAAAATACCACGTATAAACATGTACACGCGTAACTCCCAGTAAGTAGCGCTAGGTTGGAGTAAACATGTTTATGACAGAGTTAGAGCTTGATAACTGAAAATAAACAAGCAGTTTGAGTAATAGCTTGAGGCGCTAATGGACTACTATAAGTTTGACCTTATTTCTAGGAACTATTTGGAGGAACGTCGTAAAATCACTACTGAAATACATTTCGTATTAGAATTTGTTATGGTTGACAAGCTTTTTTTTTCTCTTTTTTCTTGGCATCGCACTCTGTGCATTCTGCCAGTTTCAATGTTTCTTTATTTTGTGAGTAGTCTTCATTTTTCAGCTTCTTTACCATCTATAGTCAAATCAAGTCATGCCTTAGTAAAGTAGTGGCGACTTTACTAGCTTCTGGATGGAGTTTTGGAAGCAACACGAAAAGTTATGTTTAACCACATTATATCATTCTCCCACACTCGCGATTGTAATTCGGCACTTTATAAATAAAATACCACTAGTTTTATGCATTAAAAAAAACAATGGGACGACACGACGCTCACCGCGTTCCCGCCAAAACTCGTTGACAAGCTTGGAGTTTGAACACAGCTAACCTCATTTTAAGTGTCGATGTGGTCGAAGATGGTAAACACACCTAGCTTTGAATAGAACTATTTCTCAAGCGAGGCTGCTGTAACACACCTTTAAGTGCTTGCCGATAGATTTTTACCTTGTAGCTAGCCAGCCGAGTACTAGAGAGTACCCTACCACCATTGTTTGGTTTCCTCACGATGTTTTCCTTCACTCACTGATCATTAATTAAGTTCATAATATATGCATATTTAGATACAATTATTTACATTTAGTATACAAATCATAGCCATAATAATATAGTCATATAACCATATAATCATAGTCATTTTAACAGCCCTGCTGGTTCATTGGTAGTATATCTGCTTTAAGAGCTTAGGGCGTGGGTTCGATTCCCACCCAAGACAAACATTTTGTGGTATAAAAAAATATTTGTTCTGTGTCTGGGTGTTCTGTATGTATTATAAGTATGTATTTACAAAAAAAATATTTGTGTATTCTATCCGTTATATGACTTTTATAGTACAAGCTTTGCTTTGTTTGGGGTCAGATGGCGCTGTGTGTAGGTAATGTCTTACGATATTTATTTATAGCATTTAGAGTTCCATGGTTTGATTTAAAAATAAACTTGGTGGTAAATCTCCTTGGCAGGCGGTCGTCTAGATAAGTACCATCGCCGTACCAGATATTAAAGCAAGCAATACAAAAACACTACTGTGTTCCGGTTTAAAGGCGGCTGTTGAAACTGACCATCGAATAACTCAAAGTAATAAACGCCTAAGCAGCAACGCCCCAGATTTTGTTTTGCTACTCAAAATTCTGTGTATCGCTGCAATGGTCATAGACATGCGATCGTCTTGTTTGTGTCTTTTTTTTACATAAAATAATAATCAACCAGACAACGACGACGCAGCCATTAGACATATTTGTCATCATCAGCCATAGGTCTACTGCTGGACATAGTCGTCCTGCATGGGGGTTTGCCAATACTCGCCACGCTTGGCAGGCGGGTTGGCGAGCGCAGTTAGGTGTGATTATTTAAGAAAGACGCTGCTGCCCATCTTCCGGATGACAGCCCTTAGCCGACTCTTACGGCAACCACGGGTAGAGAGGGTGGGGCACAATTCTTACGCCGGCACCACCACGGCATGTTGTTACATAAAAAATAAATGTTAAATATGTTGACTTAAACTGTAGTTTACGAGGAAACTTAAATAATAAATTGAATAAACAGATTGAATAGAAATTATAAATTGTAATTACGACTGTAATAATTTAATCTAGTAAACATGTTTGCTTTGATAATATCAAAATTATTAATGAGAAGAGAGAAAAAACAAATAATCAGTGATTACTAATTACAAAAGTTGTTTAATTAACTTGAACCAACATGATTTCGATAATTGAACTAATTCTAAACTAATATTGGATTCACCTCCAGGTCAGTGCACTTGAAGTTTCAGTTCTGAAATTCCCATATGTCTCTCGTTATACATACATTTACATGTATTTTACACAGTGTTTGATTACATTTTGGCTTAAGTTATTATGCAACAGAAAGTAAAATAGAGAAGAAAATTAAATAAAATAAAACAAAAGCATCAAGACGAAAAATCGTAACTAATATTATAAATGCGAATGTGAGTTTCACGCGTAAACTACTCAACTGATCTGGGTGAAATTTTACGCGTAGTTACTCTAAGTCCTAGAATAAGACATAGGATACTTTTCATCATCATCATCCATCACCACGAGTATAAAACCGCGGGGCGCACTAGTATTAAATAAATGTCGTAGGACATTACTTACACACAATGCCATCTGACCCCAAACTAAGCAAAGCTTTTACTACTATTACTACGAATACTTGAATACTTTTATTTTTCTAAATACATAATACATACATATACATCCTGACACAGAACACACATTTGTTTATACCACAAAATGTTTGTCCTGTGTGGGAATCGAACCCACGCCCTATAGCTCTTAAAGCAGATATACTACCAATGAGCCAAAAGAGCTGTTAAATGTAAAAACGAAGCAGAAATATTTTTGCAGAGATGCGTGATTTAAGTGTGATCAACTACCAACTCAAACTTAGTTAGGAAAACATTTGACAATATTGCAAATAAGAATAGTAAATCTATGAAATTTATTAGAAGTACTTGCTCTCAATTTAATAGTATTTTTCATTTCATTTCATTTTTGTTCAGCACTGTGCGAAGAAAGATCGGAGCTTTGGACGGACGCCACTTTGACTTTGACGTTTCGTTATTGTTAAATGTCAAAAGAAAACAAAAAGAACAATCGCATTTTCTGAAAGTTTTTGCGTAAAGCTAACTTAAAAGTTTCTCAAAAAATACTATTTTGTGCTGGAGAGTGCTGAAACAAAAATATGTCACATAGTGAAATCGGGTTTTCTGCATAATCGGTTTCTTCTGGGTAAGCATGCTTCATCGTAGACCGCATCTTCGCCTAACGTCATGCGAGATGGAGATTGAACACAAGATTTTTGTAATAAAAAACGATATCAAAAAAGATGTTGTGTGTGTGTGTGTGTGAATGTGTGTGTGAGTGCGTGGGTGTGTGTGTATGTTGAGTGTGTAATGTGGATGGGAATGTGGCTGTGGCTGTGTCGTAGACAAGGCCCCGTGTATGTGAATACGTGTACGCGTTTTTTAACACTAAGAAGTTTCCTGGTTTCAAGTCCTTACTCAACGTAAATTGTTATTTGATCTTTTTAGCTATCGAGTTGTATAATTAAACTTTTGATCTAGCTGCAATACCAAACTGAGTCTCGGATTATGCTACCATATTTTTCTCAATCGCCTCCCACGCCTCCAAATTTATAGACGTATTCACGTCAAATATAAATTTCCACAATAACTAATAACTTTCATAATCAAACCCCTATATCATAACACCGGCTATCTGTGAAACGCCCGTGAGCCCATGACGTAAGTTAATGGATCATAAAACGCCGTAACATAACTCTAATACAGCATTTGACACTCCAATCAATCAACCAGCTACAAAATAATAAATAACTGATTTTTCTGGAGTAAACATTTCTCAAAAAGCACACAATTGCGCTTTTTCTTAAGACTGGCTACGCAATGCTGAAATAAAAACTGCAATGTACATCAAATGAAATTCAGGAGATGTTTCTTCACTAAACATATTTTTATCACGAGTTTTGTGAACAAAGTTCCTGTAAATTCATTATATACCTATCTGTTTTATATTGAGAGCTAATTTAACGTTCTTGGTCGATCACTCGAATGAATAGTCTGATCCAGAAAGGAAAGAAAACAAAAGCATGTAAATGTAAAACGTTACTTTGATCGCGAGTACGTAGTATTGTTAGAAACCCATTTACATTATATTGATGCAAACATGTCAACTGTGTGGCGACAGTTCCCCAACATGATGTATAACATGTTGACGACAACTATTTTGCTAGTTTCAAACAAGTCTCTATTGTATGTATCTGAGACAATTGTAATCACTACATATTATAAAAGTAAGTCGTCCGCCACGTCTGTCTGTCTGTCTGTCTGTCTATTCGCGTTAAACTAAAAAGATACTGAACGGATTATCATGCGAGTTTCACCAATAGATAGAGTGATTCATGAGGAAGCTTTAGGTATATAATTAGTCAAGGTTTTGTGTAAATTGGTTGAAATATGATGATAATGGTTGGAAGTGTCGGAAAAAGTCAAGCCACGTGGGCGCTTTCATCGAAAGCGCTGCCTAATCTCTGTAATACGAGATCAAAAGCCCCGTGTAAGCCCGTGCGCAGCCGGGACGGGTCGCTAGTTAAAAATAATTGTACTTTTGAAGAAAGAACGCTTCTAAAATAAGTAGGTAGGTAAATACTAAACCTACTCAATCGATAGATTTACGGCTAGATTAAATTTGCCACTGGTTTTGTTTTACGCAACAATTGCGTCCAGTTTAAAAAAAAAGCTTTTCTTAAATAAAAATTAATTTTATCTTTTCTCAAAACGTGGAAAGGTAGTGATTTTTCCCTATAACTCCATTTCACATTTCTGTTTGACAGTGTAATCTATGTAGTTTACTAAATATTGTGTTGCCATAAGCTGCCAAGCATTTCTATACGGATACGAGGTCTGTACTATTAAAGAAACATACATATATACACCGTGAAAGTTTGAACATCAGCAATGTTGATACAGGAGATTCACTCGATTGTCGTTCCAAATAATAAAAACTTAAGTAGTTAATATTTGACCTAATTATCGTAAGCAAACACAAAAACACGGACACTCAAATCACGCGCACCGAAAATAACATGGTAGTCGCGCGCGGTCCCAGATAGATAACAATTACTATGCAGTCTACATATGGTGAGTAATTATGACTTGCGCTAGCTCGATGTGTACCTAAGTCTGTGCGCTGTCAATTCTGGAGTCTTGGAAAAAACTTTAACTAAAGTTTACAACGAGCTATGGAGAGGGCTATGCTCGGAGTTTCCCTACGAGATCGCATCAGAAATGAGAAGATCCGTAGACGAACCAGAGTTACCGACATAGCCCAACGAATTAGCAAGTTGAAGTGGCAGTGGGCAGGGCACATAGCACGCAGAACTGATGGCCGATGGGGCTGCAAAGTTCAAGAATGGAGACAACGAACCGGCAAGCGCAGCGTAGGACGCCCACCCACAAGGTGGACAGACGACCTCAGGAACACGCTGGATGCGAGCCGCTTCCAACCGGTCTTTATGGAAGTCAATGGGGGAGGCCTATGTCCAGCAGTGGACGTGATGTAAAATAAAATGATGATGATGATGATGATGATGATGAAGGTTTTTCTTAGTTTTTTTTTGTGCTTGTTTCGATTTTATTTCTTTATACGTTTCATATGACCACTAACTAACATGTCTTTGAATATTACTAATGTTCAAAGTTTCAGCCCGTAGGAGTACTACTTTCGCCCGTGGTTTCGTCCGCATTGAGTTAAGAATTGGGTTCCGAGAGAAATGAAACATGTGTAACAAAAGAGCAATAGTTTCATTCATCATGAAACTTGCGCTACTTAATTACTTAGATTAATATAAAGGATACCTTTTATTCTTGAATAATGTTCCGTAAGACACATCTATACTAAATTTCAAGTGAATACGTCCTGTAGTTAGTTTTATGATAATCCCACAGGAACTTAACATTTTCCCAAGACAAAAAGTATCCTATATATTCAGGTAATAAACTATTTTCATTTAGACAGTTGTCAGTGCGTAAGTTCTATAAGTTGACCAAAAACGCAAGATATTGATAACCATCTAACTTACATTTCTAGTACATGTTTGGCATAACTCTTATAAGCTGTTGCAACTAATAATGCTTGGAAAATTTAAAAGAAGTATGGCCCGATGTAAGCGCTTGCCCTAGTTGCGTAACATCCAAGAATGGGCAGGAATTTCGAATGTCACCCAACTTTTTACCTTGCCAAGGACAAGAGAAAATATGCAGGGCTGACCACCAAATTTCGGTGTGGTCGAAAATAGTAAAGCACACCTAGCTTGGAATAGAACTGGCTTTTAAGTGAATCTGCCGGAACACACCGTTAAGTGATTGGCGGCAGATTTTTAACTCGAGTGTGGTAGCCAGCCAAGTACTAGAAAATACCTTACCACCATGCTAGTATATATGCCACCTATACTAGTTTGAGAAACACCATAAGAAGACCAAAAATTCAATCTCCGCTAGTCTAACTATATTTTATCATTTACTTTATAATCTCTCTCTGTTGACAAAGAATCGTGGAGTACTTACAATCACATAATCTCTGGCGAATCTCTCATTAGTCTTGAGGAAAACTAATCTACTTCGTAATTTCACTTTTATTATGCTCGTTTTCAACTTTTTTTGTAAATGGAAAAATAGATGACAGGTCGTTACAGCGACTCATTAAAATTTACGGGAAAGTCCTATTTCACAACATTATCATCTGATTTGTTTTAACAATTTCTAATTGATACAATGTGGTCCAAAATGTAATCATAACATGGCGGACTGGTAAATAAAAATCTATTTTTTTTTATGTGCGTATGTTTCTTAATAATTGTTCTTATAAGATTTTTTTATGGTCGTCAAGCTAGGTTTTTGACCACAGCTCACCTGATGTTACACACTTAACCTGGAATAGAACTGGCTATCAAATGCGGCTGCCGGAACACAACGCTACGTACTTTTCAACTTGATGTAGCTAGGTGGTAGCTAGCCAGCCGAGTACTAGAAAATACCCTACCACCATGTTTCCTCACGATGTTTTCCTCCACCGGCAGCTAAGTTCGTTGTTGGGGTTGGATCCCACGCCCTCCGACGTGTGAACCTACCGCGCTATCCACTGAGCTCTTATTGCTACAGAATTATAGCTGCCTTTACTAAGGTGGCCTAGATTTCCACAGCAGTGTTAAAAATGGCTCATTTAAATGAGACTTAAAACTTTGAAGACTAAGGCTTTGAATTAAACTTGCCGTCTTTACTAGAGCGCTGTCTTACAGCACTCTGGTAAATTCGGCAAGTTTACCGTATTGTAGATATGCCACACAACCGATTATGTAATGCATAGATAATTATCATGCATCTAATTGACTTTCTTTGGAATTCGGATGAACAAACACAACACAGGTTTGTACAAAAATAAAAATACTACAGACATCAAGGTACGTGGGCAGAGAAATGTTAGGGTTCGGACAACACACCTTTTTGTCTTATTTGTAAATCGCGAGTTTACTTACCACAAAACAACCACGCGAGAACTATAGGTACTGTCATTTATTTAGCAATATGAGGCTCAGACTCCGAATCAACCCTATTTCATAAACTATCCTACTGTTGGGCTTAGGTCTCTTTGTGAAAAAGGTAAGGCTCCACACTGGCCAAGTGTGGGTTTGCAGACTTCACACATCTTCAAAAACTTTTTTTTTCAAGTACCTACTCTCTGACAATTAGGTTTCCTCGTGGTGTTTGCCTTTTGAAGTCATCGGCAATACGTGCATAACTTAGAAAAGACAGAGGTGTGCGCCGCGGGATTTGAACTCAGGACCTCCAGATTGAAAGCCAGACGGTGTCTCAACGATGCTCCCGTAACTTTGCCCAAACTTACGATAGGAAAACGGAACTGATTGAAAAATATGGATCATATAGTAATTACAGTATTGCCCCGCAGATTCTTTTTTTTTAGTGACAGGTTGAATGGTTAGGCACATCTCACCTGATGTTAAGTGTTTGTGTGGTCGAAGATGGTAAATAAACCTAGCTAAGAATGTGGTCTGACTCTCAAGTGAGGCTGCTGAAAGTTGTCGTTGAGTGTTTGGCGGCAGATTCAGCTTGTAGCTAACCAGCTGAGTACTAGAAATTACCCTACCACCATGCTATGGTTTCCGCACGATGTGCTCCTTCACCGGCATTTCAAGATCATCGTTAGGGTTTTGAACCCATGCCCTTTAAACTGCCTGTGCTAACCACTGAGCTATTATCCCTAATAAAAAATATTAAAAATATCAGAAAAAATATGGTGTTCGAACCCTTACTTTCATGTTAAGCCTAACTCACTAACGAATTTAAGCGAAAATCCCATGGTTACCGGCATTACCACATTAGTTACGGCCTTTAATTTCGTGTTAGAGGGTTTGTGAACAACTCTTGGTTTATGAAGAAGGGAAGTATATTAATTAAAATATGAAAATAGCTTTAAGGTCTCCGTAGACGGAGCAACATTAAGTATTGCGGCAATAAGCAACTAGCAATTAGCTAAAAGCGAGCAAGTTTCCAATAAAATTAAACGAATCCCGCATAAGTAAAACAAAAATGTGTCAAAAACACGTCAGTTTCTATAGTAAAATAGCAACTAGCTGTTTATGGCGATTTTTATATTTTGTTAGCGAGTTTCGGTGATAGAATTTATATACATATACATTATGTAATACATAAAATTACATAAATATTTCGGTTGCTGCACACGATGATAAAAGCAGATTAAAATAGCCACAACTGACACATTAGAATTGAATGTATTAAGTTGCTTGTTTCCGCAACAGGTAACTGTGAACTCGCTGCCTGCCCGTCCCCCTGCAGCGCCAGTTTTGCTTTAAGTATCGTTGTGTGTAAAGTATATTAAAATTTGCAGCAAGCATACACTGAGCATTTTTACAACTTGCAGCATTTTAGATCTCCTTAGCAGGTGGTCGTCTACATAGGTACCACCGCGGTACTTGATATTCTGCCGCCAAGCAGTAGTGTTTATACATTATTATGTTCCGGTTTAAAGGATACTGCAGCTAGCGAAATTACAGGGCTGTTGAGACTAATCATCGAAAGTCTTATAGTAGGGAGCGCCGAAGCAGCAATTCCCTGGACTTTATTTTGTACTCAAAGTTCTCTTTATCGCTGCCAATGTCATAAACAGGCACTATATCTTAACATCATGAGAGCGACTCGTTCGTCTCATTACGTTTACATTAAAAAAGGCTTAAAGTTGCAACAGTTAGTTTAAATATTGCAAGTTGACAATTGCGTAAACTATAGTTACTCCGTCAACGCAGTGCGTTAATATTGTTTTCCTTTATGAACACAAGTTTTTAAATTAAGTTATAACATGCGTAGACGGATGCTACGGTGTCGTAGCATCCGTCTACATAGAATTATTCACTGGGGTTTGTTTTTTTAGGCAAATGCACGAGCTTTAGCATAATATTAAGACAGAATTTCACTTTGCTCCATTGTAAAAGAAACAATGAATACAATAAACTCATTTTGATTTAGTATACCATCGTTGCGTAAAATAACAAAGTATACAATTATTTATCTCAATGAGTTCAAATAAAAAAGAAATACAGTAGTGTTTTGAGTAAAATGTTAAAAATGAATTAATTATTATCGCAATGGAAATCTTTTCTATTACAACAACTAAAGAAAATAGTGGATTCTGCAATTAAGTGGGTAAGAACAGAGTGCCAAGTAATTGAAAATGCCTCGGTGTGCGATTGCTGTGAAGAGAAGCGTCTGCCCTCTTTCACCTTTGAAATAAGTTACTATTAAGCTTGAGACACGAACAAACCGTCCAACGTTTCCAACCAGGTTTAATTGTGAATTTGTGTTTGTTTTACTTGGTGGTAGATTTCCTTAGCAGGAGGTCGTCTAGATAGGTACCACAGCAGTACCAGATATTCTGCCGCCAAGCAGTTGTGTGTAAACATTACTGTGTTCCGGTTTGAAGGGTACTGCAGCTAGCAAAATTACAGGGCTGTTGAGACTAACCATCTAGTCTCAAAGTAATGAGCGCCAAGGCAGCGATGCCCTGGACTTTGTTTTACTACTCAAAGTTCTGTGTATCGCTGCAATGGTCATGGACAGGCGTTATCTCTTAACATCACGAGAGCATCTCGTTCGTCTCAATACTGTTACATAAAAAAAAAGGTGAATTAAAAGCTTATAATTGAGATAACAATCATAGATCGTGATGAAATTGTCCAAATGAACAGTACACGTACGTATGTGAAGTAAGTACTTACAATCACTCTAAATCACTACATATTATTAAAAAGCTAAGTCTGTCTTTTTGTCTGTTCGCGATAAACTTAAAAACTACTGAAACGATTAATGGAGTTTCACAAATAGATAGAGTGATTCATGAAGAAGGTTTAGGTATATAATTTGTCAAGGTTTCGTGGAAATTGGTTGAAATATCATGATAATTGTTGGAAGTGTCGGAAAAAGACAAGCCACCTGGGAGCTTTCATCAAAAACGCTGCCTAATCCCTTTGAGATATAACAAAACAATGCATGGTGAGATATTCTTTTTTTATAGGTTTACAAAAAAGTCCGCGGTGGCATATATCTACCTTTTAAGAATAGATTACTATACCCATTCTTACTACCCGTGCGAAGCCGGGCGGGTCGCTAGTAAAGTATAAAACTAATTCGCTTCCCGCCGTTTGTACGCTTAGATCTTTAAAACTACGCAAGCAGTTTCCATCAATAGACAGAGTAATTCGAGAGGAAGGTTTATATGCATAATACATGCATATGCCCCACATTACTATCTACATTGCACCCGTGCAAAGCCGGGGTGGGTCGCTAGTTTCAAATAGATCAGTAAATCTACCACATTTTTGGCATATAAAGCAGGTAACATATGTATTCGGAAAGAAGTTAAAGCAGCTTAGTTAGGACACTGCTTCGTCTTCAATCTGGGTACTGGGCTCGAATGTCACATACCACCGCCTTTTCCAAGTTATATGCTTATTGCTGATGACTTTAAACAGAACGTGAGTCATGTCTAAGAGTTCTTAAAAAGTTTTTGAAGATGTGTCAAGTCTGCCAGCTCGCACTTGGCCAGCGTGGTGGACTATGGATTATGCTTTACCCCTTCTTACAATGAGAAGAGGGACGCCTAGTGGGACAGTTTAACAAACAATATAAGTTTAAAGCAGGGCTGATTCGGTTACAATATATGTACCAGCCTAAGTTTTAGTATTAAGTAATTTCGTACTAACTCGACCTTCTCAGAAACCAATAAAGTATATTTAGAGAGATATTGCTGGTAACAGAAGCCGCACACGTGGCACCTCTATCGATCATTGCGGTCGTTGGGTAGGCTTTAAATTGGCCGAACTTATATGATGTGTGGCAGTTTATCTCCGTACACCATGTGTGTAGTTACGAATATGTAGCTTATGCTAGAGTTCGAGTTGTAAGCTTTCGGGGTTTTGTATATGGGCGCGATTAGGTCAGAGCGTGGACTTGACTTGATGTTAATATTCAATGAGCTTCTTACCAATCGGTGATCACTACTGATTTTCACCCTATGGATCACGGAGACATCATTGAATGTTCGTCTCTTGTCGGTCATGATGAAGTCTATCTCGTGGAACCATCGGGACTCATCATCATCAGCAGCAGCAGCAGCAGCAGCAACCTTTCATAGTCCACTGCTGGACATAGGTCTCTCCCAGAACACGCCACTCAGCCCGATCTTCAGCTTTTCGCTTCCAGCCACTGCCAGCTGTCTTATGTATATCGTCGCTCCATCTAGTCTCAGAGCGTCCTACACTACGTTTGCCGATTCGCGGTCTCCACTCTAGAACACGTCTACCCCAACGGTTGTAGGTTCTGCAGCAAATATGACCGGCCCACTGCCACTTCAACTTGCTAATACGCTGAGCTATGTCGGTGACTTTTTCTGGCGAATTACTTCGTTCCGGATACGATCCCTCAGAGAAACACCGAGCATAACCTTTTCCATAGCTCGTTGAGCGACTTTAAATATAACAGAATAGAGAAATATATTCTGAGTTTTCACGTATTTTAAACATCCCTTACCAGCATTCCAACATTTGCTACCTATTCCAACAAAATATCTGCTTCAAGAGCTGTAGGGCGTGGGTTCGATTCATCAAAATTGGTCCAGCCGTTTGAGCGTGAAGAAGTAACAAACATACAAACACACTCACAAACTTTCGCCTTTATAATATTAGTGCTAATTCACATAGTACAAGCTTTGCTTAGTTAGGGGCTAGATGGCGCTGTGTGAAATGTTCTACGATATTTAAAAAAAAAAACTCGGCCAAACTTGCTTGCACATAGAACCTCCTTCACGAAGTCGGTTGAAAATTAATTATGCTGGGCTCGCTTATTTACTTAAAAGTCCAGAACGGTTAGGCCGGTGAACCGGATAAAGGTACATGAACGAGCCTTATTATTTTAAAACAAGCTGTACCCGACCCACTGAATAACTTAATAATTACACACTTATTACTGCCGTTTTAGAAGATATTATAAGTAGTTGTATAAACACTATTTTAACTGGCTTCAAATAAAAGGGTTTTTAATTTAATTTCAATTTTCAAAACCGTTATTTGTGAGGTATATAATCTGGTATTTAAATATCCAAGAGTTATATTTTTAGTGTATTTCCGCGTAAAGTCGTTTTGATTACATCAGTGACAGGGTTTAATTTAAATATAATTTTAAATATTTAAATAACCTGAAAACAATTTTGAATATTTATCCGAAATATTAAATCTTTAATGTTCACACTCAAAATGGACTCCCGCAAAGTAACGCCTGAATCAATCAATTATTATTAATCTCTAAAACTAAAATCCGCCATATACTTAAAATCTAAATAAAAACATCTAATTAATATAACCACAAATTGTGCTAAGTATAAACATAGTAACGATATAAATATAATATTACCGACACATGGTATTCCGGATGCAGATAACTCTAATTCTTGAAATTCCGAACTCAATAGCTACACCAAGGTAACAATGTCATCAAAGGGTGTCAAATGTTATGTTGTGTCGTATCATATAAGTTCAACTTACCGATATAGGTATAAGGACGCTTTCACATTAGGTGGCACAACCGATCGGCGTCAATAACTTCAATAGCACATTGTTCGTATAACTAGAGCTAATAGCCATACTAATGGCAATTATTTTTTAATAACCTGTAACGTTTGAGCGCTATCTCGCCTGATGTTAAGCGAAGATGCGGACTACGATGGAGCACGCTCGCCTAGCAGAAAGCTGTCCACTCGCGACTTGAAGGCATCCAGATTGTATCTATCAGGGAACACCTATTCGGGCAGTAAACTCCATTGTTTAGCGGTTCGTACTATGATAGTAGATTAGAACCGTTTAGTCAACATCAATTTATCAACATCATCATCATTTTCAGCTTTTAATCGCCCACTGAGCGTCGTATTCAGATTTACATCTAGTTTTTACGGTCGACGATATTGCAAATATAAACGATAATCTACAAACAGCTGAACAGATTTTTATTTATTTAAGGTTCACTAAACTAGCCGTTACATAAAAAAATAAATATCGATAAACATTTTTGAAACACAGAATTACTGGAATTGATACCTATCAAAGAACACTTTCAATCAAGCCACCTTTAAAACAGAAAATAAACTAAACGCAAATACGGTTTACCCATTTGGAAGCTATGATGCCGCCAACAGACATACAAATATACACGTTAAACGTATAACATCCTTTATTTGTGTCTGGAATTAAAAACAATCAAACGCTATACGGTTTTACTTAAATTGTGTTTTTCTTCTTCAGCTCAGTAATGTATAATGGCCACCCACCAATGCCACAGCCTATTGGAAAATACTTGTATAAGTATATTATTTTCAAATTTTTTCCGCCTGATCGAGCAAAACTTTCAGCACTTCGTCCGTTTTTTGACACAATTCTAAGCCGATAACGATGGTGGGTGTGAGCGTTTTCACCATGCTATGTATTTATTACTTTTTTTTTAAATTGAAATATGACAACAGAGATCAAGAGAGGTTACATAGCATGCATAATTCATATTTTAATTTCGGTAGAAAAATTATAATAATATAATTAATAAACTAGCAAAAAGCTGAGCTTTGTGAGGGCTCGCGTAGTTTTTCTAACGGGTAATAATTTTTAAGACAGTTATTTTTTTTTATTATTATAAAACCCCCAAGTTGGGAAGACTGATACGTTGTTATTTACAACCTGATTCTAGTGGTGTCATCTAGTATTAAGTAGATGACTACAATGTATTTGAGTATTGAGTTTAGTTCTGTTGTAGCGATCTTAGCTCTTTGGTTTTCTAAGAGATGGCGTTAATAGTAGGTACAATAGCATTCTATTCTTGGGAGAGACCTATGTCCAGCAGTAGATTACTAAACGCTGATGATGATGGTTATACTTTTGGAGACAAAATTAAGTACCTACAACTACATTGAATGCCATTAGCGAAGTTATTCCGAAGTTGATGCCAATTCAAATATTTTCCTTCCATTGGATTTAACACAGAAGGTGAGTAGGTACTTGTTCGTAAAAGCAATCTTGTTCACTTTAGAGACCTCCAAAAGTCAGTTTTGTTTATTACAATAGTTTACTTTCCTCTAACGATAATACATTTTAGGTTCCCTGAGGACACCAGTTCTATTTTTTCGGAAAATTAAAAATAATATCGCTTTCGACCAATTTTTAGGGTTCCTTACCCCAAAAAGAAAACGGAACCCTTATAGGATCACTTTGTTGTCCGTCTGTCTGTCAAGACCCTTTTTCTCATGGAGGTATCAAGCTGAAATTAATATCAAATACTCAGGTCTACTGTCCCTTGGAGCTGTGAAAAAATCAAACTTCTGAGCCAACACAATCAAAAGATACAGCCGTTTAAGCTGCAAATTTTCAACACTCGCAAGGGAATCAAAATCTACTGGGTACTTCCCGTGAACTCAGGATCTTGAAATTTGGTACGAAGCAATGTCTTATAGAATAGATGAAAAAAAAATTGCGAAAAGCATAAATTACCACAAAAAAACGTAACTTTTACTTATATACCTACAGGTTTGTACGGAACCCTCGGTGCCCGAGTCCGACTCGCACTTGGCCAGTTTTATTTTGATTAGTTTTCCAATAATGAGTTTTTAATGTAATTGGCTAGACCGTTTTTTTGACTCAAAAAAAAATGTAATTTAATTTAATTTAATAATATTCCATTCCTCATTAGCTCATTTTTTTAAATGTCAAGCTTGTTTAAAATCTTTTACGGAGGACATTTTATGTTTTTTTTAAATGAGTTTATCGGTATTCACAGAAGTACCTTTTCCAACAATAAAATAAAATAATGTTTTCGAAATTGGCCGCGCTTGCGTACTATCTTCGAAATTTTATTTTAATATTCAATAAAAAAATACGAGTCAGGGTTGTCCCTTTATAACTCTGCCTGTTATCAACTTCATTAATACCTTTGAAAAAAGTGTCAAAAAAGAAAAAGTGAGAGAAAAATAATGAATTGCAACTGACTAGAATAAAAGTAAATTCAAAGCTCTATGGCTTGCATGAACGAATAAGTTGTACATATTACAAGAAAACAATAGCAGTTAAATTAATAGCACTAAATACATTTTTAAAATAAGTTTTAAATACTATTTTTCGCGATTATGTTAAACTTTGTATTTTTAATTGGGCGCTCAACAACTGTGGTTTGATTAAAAAATAATAAAACGCACAGATACCTTAATTATAAAGCCTAAATTAAAATCTATTATGTAAGATAGCCTGACAGCCCTGTTGACTCGTTTGGTAGTATATCTGCTTTATGAGCTGTAGGGCGTGGGTTCGATTCCCACCCAAGACAAACATTATATGGTATAAATAAGTGTTTGATCCGTGTTCTGTACGTATTATAAGCATGTTTATTACAAAAAAAAAAGTATAATTGTTTCCATAGTGCCAGCTTTGCTTAGTTTGGGACTAAATATCAGCTGTGTGTCCTACGATATTTATTTATTTAAGAGCTTATTCAAAATTTGGCAGCCTTAAGCCTTGAACAAGTATAGCGGTATTTTCTTTAGCGTTTGGCACTCTCATTTAGACGTTAAACTCCATATGAAGCTATCGAAACTTTTTGGATTGCTTTAACTTTTTCAATTTCCTAATGAATCCGTTCTTTTGAATAATAGAAGTGCCTCATCGGTATCTGTATTAAATCAGATTCACTGCCTGCCGATCTTTTGAAATAATTTCGATGAACGCTGTTTTATATTGAGTTCGACGGGTATTCCAGAAAAATTGCGTATCGAACAAGCTTATTTAAGAAAAATTAAAAAACACGTATGCCTTCTTTATAATTTTTCTATAGGTAGCAGTATAGTACTAATAACTAACTAATAAATGTTTCCTTTTAATGTGTGCCAGTGTCACTCAGGATGATGTAAGATTTCTAACAATTCTAATGGCGGCACCACACAATCGTCCAACAGTCCAACACTCGAACATCACTCGAGTCTGTCCCAACTCACGATCAAAACAGACCCTCCACACATATCAATATGCACGCTCCAACCTCATTCACTATGGAGGGTCTGTTCGTATGAGTTGGGCAGCTCCTTTGATCTGTGTACGATTTACCGCCATCGGAGCGATCGCGCGTCAACACGATTCAACATCGTCAAACTACCTCTCCACACATGGAAGGTTAGACGAACAGTTCGACTGCTCGAATTGTGTGGTGCCGCCATCACATCCAAATCTCATCATCAGCCGTATGACGTCCACTGCTGGACATAGGCCTCTCCCATTGATTTCCATAAAGACCGGTCGAAAGCGGCTCGCATCCAGCGCGTTCCTGCGGTCTTTATTAGGTCGTCTGTCTACCTTGTGGGTGGGCGTCCTACGCTGCGCTTGCCGATCCGTGGTCTCCACTCCAGAACTTTGCAGCCCCATCAGCCATCGGTTCTGCGTGCTATGTGCCCTGCCCACTGCCACTTCAACTTGCTAATCCGCTGGACTATGTCGGCTACTTTAGTTCGCCTACGGATCTCCTCATTTCTGATTCGATCTCGTAGGGAAACTCCGAGCATAGCCCTCTCCATAGCTCGTTCAAATCTATTCAGGCGTATTATAAATGCGAATGTGAGTTTGTTTGTTACGCCTTCACTCGTAAACTACTCAACGTATCTGCCCTACTCTACTTTAGGTCCTGGAATAAGACATAGGATACTTTTTATCATCATCATCACTGCCCATAATCACGCGGGTAAAACTGCGGGGTGCAGCTAGTATTTATAACAGATATTCTAGAAAGTTCATTGCGAAATTAAATCCCCATAAACCGTATTAAGTACTCGTATAATAAAAAAAGTGTTTAATGTTCCTAACCCTACTTATTCCTGTGTTTTATCGGTAAACGGAGCAAAAAATGGTTTTTCCGGTTTCATTAAAATTAAGGTTCCTTTGGGATGAATAAACACGTGTATCAAATATTCAAACGTGTAACAAAGTACTCATATTCAGTATTTTTTTTTTTATTATCTACTAACTTGCGCCCGCGACTTCGTCCGCGTTGACTTAAGAATTGGGTTCAGAGAGAAAAGAAACGTGTAACCAAAGAGATATATGTAGACCTAGATTAATATAAAGGATACCGTTTATTCTGGAATAATGTACCATAAGACTCATCCATAGTTAGTTTTTTGATAAAAATATTGTATGTTTGTATGTTCGTTACTCAATCACGCATACATAGCTAAACTGATTTGGATTAAAGTTCATGTATTGTTCATTACTTTTTTTTTCTTCCTGTGAAATCTTTTGTAGATACCATCGGCTTCGGGGGAAGCAGGTGGTTATGTGGGACTCTCCGCCATTGTAGCGGCCTACCCACTAAAATGACGGGGCTACGGGATCGCTTTCGCACTCGTCCGCGGCCCCGACGGCGCTGGTCCCCTGAGAACCTTTCCTTATTAGGGATAGGAGAGCCTCCATCCCTCATTCCTTGAGGGGCGCGCGGAAACACCGCGCGCGTCGCCTCTGGGGCTACTCTTGTCGGGTGATGGACCCTCCCAAGTCCACCGCCCAAGGCCCCTGTTATGGGGGTTGGAGGAGGGCCTGGAAGATCCTTCTCCGACGCCCGGCTCTCTGGCGGCGCATTGGGATGTCTGAGGCGACCTCTCGCTGGCGCTCCGCCGTTTCCTTCTGGAACATAATCTGTTCACAGAAGGAAACCGCCGCCTCCCAAGATCTCTCACATCAGAGCATTTAGCGTATTAACGCTGGAAGCGAGAGAGCTCCCCACTGGATTAACATATATAACATATACTTTTTATCCGGAGAAAATGTAACGGGGCAGGGCAGGCAGCTTGTATATTATAAATGCGAAAGTGTATTTATTTATCTATCTTGCATGCAACAATGGAACAACAATGAAAAGATCTGAAAAACATAAACATAAGAACACACAACAAATAAGGGTTGGAGGGGTAATACAGGGCTATATATAAGTGCACTAAACTAAAAGGAAGTCATTGTAAACATCATTATGAAATTGTAAAAAATCAGCTGTATCACAGTTCGATAACCCTTGATCGAATGTTCTCCATAGCAGCTGATTTTTTTATGCGATTTTACAGTTGTTTCTATGGTAAAGTTTTTTTTTTTTATTATGAGGAGGCTTGCTATTGATTGCCATCTTACCTGATGTTAACTGAAGATGCGATCTACGATGGAGCACGCTTGCTTAGATGATACCGATTCATTCGAGACTTGAAGACACCCAGGTTTTACCTATCAGGGAACATCCACTCGGGCTACGTATTCCACGCTTTAGCTGTTCCAACAATGAAAGTGGAATCAAATCGTTTCTTACGGGTTTTAATAAGTTTTTTTAAGTTTTTTAATTATAATATGATGCAATATTTTATTGAGAACACCATCATTTAACAGCAGGCTAAATGGCGGTCAAACGCGAGCCTAACTTAGATAAAAAAAAACAACAAGGTTCCTAGTCAAACTAAAGTTACAACTGATACCTGCCCTGTTAGCTCATTTGGTTCAAGAGGGCGTGGGTTCGATTCCCACCAGGACAAACATTTATGTGACGACAAATGGATGTTCTGTACTTATTACAAAAAAAGTATATAAGTATTCTATCAGTTATCTGGTTCCCATAGTACAAGCGTTGCTTAGTTCGAAGCTAGATGGCGCTTTGTGAAAATATCCTACGATATTTATTTATAATAATTTCCCTAACTACCTCAGATATTTCTACTGTGTCGTCGATACTCGACGTTCCATAAAGACTATATTAACCTATGTAGCTACTGAAAAGGCTCCATAAAGGAAGCGTAAATGAGTTAGGTATTCAAGGACCTGGCATTGTATGTGACATGGATAACATGAAAAAGGGAACGATATCGGCTATAATGAAATTTCACCGTTATTTCATTTTGCTCTATTCGACGAAATCGAAGCAAAAGGCAAGTTTCAGATAAGGGTAGGAAATGGGTCGCCGACCCTTCACTAAAAGTTATCTTAGGTATTTAGGACATAAGGGCTAAACTACCAGCGTAATCACACCACTAGAAAATCAGCGAGCGAGCTAGAGATGTCATTTGGTTAATACGAACTTTTTAAACTTATTTTTTTTAATAACTCATAGGCATGTGTTTGACCGCCATCTCGCCTGATGATAAGCGAAGATGCGGTCTACGGTGCACGCTCTCCTAGAAAAAACCGAATCACTCGCGACTTGAAGGCACTCAGATTGTTTTTATCGGGAAACACCCCCTCGGGCAGCAAATACCATTGTGTAGCGGTTCGCACAATGAAGGTAGTTTCGAACCGCTTAGTTTGAGCTTTTGGAATATCAACCATAAAGCGGTGTCGCTTCTTAGAGCTCCTGGCTGTCCGCTAGTAGAATGGGCAAGCTGGAATTAGGTCAAGTAGAACTGAAACGCACTCGCCAAAGGGTATCCGGTAGAAAACCGACAGAGAAGCGACTTTGCGTCGATGTTCAAGGCTTAGGAACCTTTTTCGAACAAGCGTATCATCGCTAATAAGTTTCTTAGCACGTTTCTCGATGGACTCCAACGCCTCAAGCCGGTACTTGGTCGATCCGTCCCAAAGGTGAGAACAGTACTCCATGCATGACCGAACTTGTGCTTGATTAGTATTACACGACTGGAGTGTATTGTTTTCAGGATTTATATGTATGTAGGTATGTGAGTTCTTTTATTCCATTATAACTTTTAGGTGCCGGAACAGATTTGTATGTATAAGGTGTCGTTAGAATCCTTACATCATCCCAAATGACACTGGATATATTTTTTTGAAGAAAAAAACTTTGTTTTTTTTCGTTTGGGCAAAACTACTACAAACTTGATTTTAATCGATTTGGTTTTTTCCTTAATACATATATCGACACTAGCTTACGCCTGCAAAAAAATGCCTAATTCTAAAATGAAAAATTCTAAAATGTTCATTTTAGAATTAGGTTCAGAGAGTAATTAAACGTGTAGATAACAAATAAAGAACAGTGATGAAACTTTATTATAAATCGCTATTTTATCATCCGTCAACATGACATTTGACATCTGTCGATCTGACATTTGTCAATCTGACACCTGTCAATCTGACATATGTCAATCTGACGTCTCTCAATCTGACATCTGCGTGATTGAGTAACAAACATCCAAACATACAAACTATACCCGCGTGGTGATGGATGATAGTGATGAAAAGTATCCTATGTTTTATTTCAGGGCTTAAATAATCTACATGCAAAATTTCATCCAGATCCGTTCAGCCGATCTGGCGTGATTGAGTAACAAACATCCATCCATCCAAACTTTCACATTTATTAGTGGGATTACATTCGTTTATATGTAAATGTGATAAAAATTGTAAATATGACGAAAATTGTGTACATGTAAGAGGATCAATCGAGATGATTAACTTCATTGTGAAGTCAAATGAGCTAAATTAATTAGCCTTATAACATAGTCGATTAGATTTGATTGAGATACGCCGAACTGTGGCAAAATTTTGTCGATCAACTACTATACCTACATAAATCTGAAACTTATAGTTCAATCTACTACTTCAACTTACTAAAACTTACTTTGTAAGTTTTGAGATCCAAAACTTTTGAGTTATAATCACTCAGTTTTGAATTTAACAAACAGTATTTTACATATGATTATAAACTTGTACCTTTTCATAAATCTATAAATTTGAGATATTTGAAACTGGCCTACAAATCATTATTTTCGTAGACTAGTATAGAGAGAGATTCTCGTAGAGTTTTTGTTATTTTCGTAGTTTTCGTTCCATTCCAGGCTAGGTGTGTTTACCATCTTCGACCATACCGTCACTTAATATCAGGTGAGCTGTAGTCAAACACCTAGACTGAATGAAACCGATTTATTTGCGATTTGAAATCAACCAAATTGTAACTTTCGGGGCACACCAACTCGGGCCGCAAAGTCCATTGTATACCGGTTCGTATGATGAAAATCACACGGTTTATTCGAGTTTTTGGGACATCCACAATGAAACGGCGACGCTTTTTGATTGACGGTATTATAGACGTTTAAATTTGCCAGTTTTACAAAATACTAGAAAGAAGTTACTTCGGCTTTTAGAAGTTCCTGCTATTACCTTATTTTATGCAACAGTGTAAACAAATTTATCGTATGATAAACATTAGAATTATTTTGTAGCGATGATGGTTCCGTAGTTAGCGCGATAGGTTCGCATGCCGAAGGGCGTGGGTTCAAACCCCAACAATGAGCTTGAGCTGCCGGTGAAGGAAAACACCGAGAGGAAACCATAGCGTGGTGGTAGGGTACTTTCTAGTACTCGGCTGGCTAGCTACCACCCTCAGGTTGAAAATCTGCCGCCAAGCATATAACGGTGTGTTCCGGTATCCTCACTTGAGAGCCAGTTCCATTCCAGGCTAGGTGTGCTTTATCATCTTCGACCACACCGTCACTTAACATCAGGTGAGCTGTGGTCAAATACCTAGCCTGACAGCTATAAAAAAAAAAAACTTTATCCAAAAAGACAAGCCAACACTGCGCGATATACTGACGAGATATTAAAAACTTTATGGGTACCTAAGTTTGTTTTGTATCAAATTCATGTTTACGCTACTTACACGTGAAAACTTTTAACAGCTGGTATTCATGTCACGGTCGAGTAAAGCTGCTTAATTAGGGCTGGTAGTTAAAACACGTTCTTGGATGTCCCAGCATTGCGGTAGGGACACTCGGTGACATGGACCGCAAACCGCGTCAAAAGGACACGAGACGATACGGGTCCCTCCGATTTGGCCGCAGACAGGAAAACGTGTGGCAAACCCTTGATACCTTAGTTCTTGGTACTTTAGTCAGTATTACAGTCGAGAGAATCTGCGTACATTCGATACTGGTTACTAAGGGAACTAGAAGTATTACTGTTGTTATGCCAGACATATGTATATGATTTATTGGAAGGGTTTCTTTCGGTATCGATACTAGTGCTACGAACATCATCTCTCGTCCCTTATGATAGATTTTAGCCTTTTAGATTCTAATTTCAAACTTTGCTAAAAGTATGACATGGAGAACTCTTTGCTAATGAACTTTATGCTTCAAAATTCAGTTGAATACAAGAAATTAAATTAGTAATCTTTGACACTATATAGTAAATGTAAGAGCATAGAACATTTTGTCCATAACGGTCTCTGTAATATTGTTTGTTTTTTTTTTCTGTTTCTGTTTCAGAGATATTATTTCATCATCATTATCAACAACCTTATATAGTCCACTGCTGGACATAGGTCTCTCCCACGACACGCCACGCAGCCAGATCTTCAGCTTTTCGCTTCCAGCCACTGCCAGCTGTCTTACGTATATCGTCACTCCATCTAGTCTGCGAGAGTCCTACACTACGTTTGTCGATTAAGTATTTACACTACAATAAAATTATACTAATCTAGAGAACGGAAACAGCAGTATAAAGTAGTATAATTGCAAAAATATTCGCGCTTACACAAAAACAAACAAACAAAAAAATTGTTATTCTATAAGTTATCTGGTTCCCATAGTACAAGCTTACCTTATTTTGAAGCTAGATGACGTTGTGAGTAGTTATCCGATATTTATATTTATTTATTGATTCAGTCATCACGTAGATATGTCTTTTCAATTTATGTAGGTTTCGTCTTGCGCCGCGAGAAAAAAGGTACAAGAGATATACTTTTTATGTAAGAGTAATGAGACGAATAAAACGTTCTCCTGACGATAAGAGATAAAGCCTGTCCGTGACCATGGCAGCATATACATAGAACTTTGAGTAAAAAAAAAATTTCAGTGCATTACCTACTTTATGACTTTCGATGGTTAGTCTCAACAGCCCTGTAATTTCGCTAGCTGCAGCATCCTTCAAACTGGGACACACTAATATAGTATATGTATATATGTATCACTTTGTCTTATATTAAATTTTAATGTGCATGAGCTTTATTCGTTAATATCTCAGAAACAGCTATATTTTCAAAACTATTGCTAAAATAT
The DNA here is from genome assembly GCA_950106695.1 of Biston stratarius. NCBI lineage: Eukaryota > Metazoa > Arthropoda > Insecta > Lepidoptera > Geometridae > Biston > Biston stratarius. Next base: position 27,612,899 of record OX467111.1, on the reverse strand, counting down.
AATATTTAGTCATCACAATAATCTTTTAAATTAAGATAAAGTTAAAGTCAAGCTTTTTTGAAGCCAAGATCTTAGCTAGCTTCTGAAGCACGCGATAGATGGTGCATCCCGAATGGAAGCAGTTGTAGACAGCAGGCCCCAAATTGTATACAGACCTCTCCAACTTGACGAGACGGTGCGATGGCGTTACCAGATGGTCTTTCTTAACACTACTGCGAAATCCAACGAGCTGTGGACGGTGTTGAAATTTACCGATGTTTGTATAGATCAACCTACCTACCTAGTAAATCTAATCTGATTATTAATATCTTGGAAAACAACGTGTTACATCTAATTTTTTTATTGTATTTGTATGACTATGTGTAAAATTATAATATTTACATAGCTACTTTCATATAGTCGACCTCTCTATCTCTGGGGAAGTTAAAATACGCACTAAGTATGTATTTTGTCCTTTTTGATGTATAATTAAGTTGGATAAGTACCTTGTAATTAACGCCTCTGGACCCGTCTCAGTGTTCCAATACCCACTTCCCTTAATCATGAAATCGGGGCGATTTAAACCGCAATTAGGCATACTGGTTCTCGGTCGAGGACTTACAATTTTGTGTGATGATAATACAGCAATAAGAGTTACGTAAGTCAGATTTATACTGATACTAGCGACCCGCCCCGGCTTCGCACAGGTAGTAAGAATGGGTATAGTAAGCTATCTTTAAAAGGTAGATATATGCCACCGCGGACTTTTTTGTAGATCTATAAAAGAGTAATATCCCACAATGCATTATTTTGTTAAAAGGGATTAGACAGCGTTTTTGATGAAAGTTCCCAAGTGATATATAAATAGTCTTTTTTCTCTCTTTCTTCTTGGCATCGCACTCTGTGCATTCTGCCAGTTTTAAATGTTTCCGTATTTTATGTGCAGTCTTCATTTTTCAGCTCCTTTATCTTTACAGTCAAAGTCCAGTCTAGGTCAAGTCCAATCCGTGCCAGTCAAATCCAATCATGCCTTAGTAAAGTATTGGCGACTTTACTATAAGCTTCGATGGAGTTTTAGAAGCAACACAAAAACTCATGATTTACCACATTATATCACTTTCCCACACTCGCGCTTGTAATTCGGCACTTTATGAATAAAACACTAGTATTTTTATACATAAACACTCGAAAAACACTAATTTTGGAAAAAATACAATGGGGTGACACGACTCTTTCCGCGTTCTCGAAAACTCGAAAATAGTCTTATTTATTTATAAAATCCGCCAACACAGTGTACACCAATACATCTAATACCATTAAACGAGCAATTCTTGCATATATGTATATTACAGATTATATATATATATAATGAATCTCAGAAACGGCTCCAACGATTTTTATAAAATTTAGTATGCAGGGGGTTTCGGGGGCAATAAATCGATCTAGCTAGGTTTCATTTAAAAAAAACCGAGTAAACTCGGTCATCCAGGAACTTAAAAGTTAGAGCAGATAATTACAAAATGTCAAGTTAAGTGTCACAGCATTTATAGACGAAGACGACATGCATTATAATCAAATATTCAGTCAACAACAATAAAAGCTAAATATTCAGTCAAAATTTATTAAAAGCTACAAATTCTACTTCGTCGTTATTACGTGGTTAAGAATAAACTATAAATTAACAATAAAACAATAAAATAATTTAAATTTCAGCTGAGTCAATATGGCGGATATTCTGCGTGAAACTACTAACAGTATCTACTAGTAAAAAGGTCTAAAGTATGTTCGTTATGCAAACTATTCAGTAGCGTTATAAGTCTATTTGGAGGAACATCTTACCTACATAACGATGACGGTTGTAATAAAATAGAGAAGAAATTCACTTGTGTTAAAAAGTAAGCTTTTAATTTTTTCATTAAAACGTATTAATTCTGCCCTATCTCGATATCATTCAAGATCTTTCATCGGGGCTTTTGAGTTTTTCTGTTGCAGACCCTTTGAACTTGCCTTAGAGAGATTTATGCTCGAGTCTCAAGTTGCAAAAAGCTTTTTGAATTTCACTCTTAAACTACAACGAAACGATGTAATTGAATCAAACATTGATAGATATCATATTTTAATGAAATAATTTGTAAATCTCTTTGTTCTAGGTCAAAAGATCTTTTCGGAGGATTTTACTGCTTGTGAATTATCTTAAGCGAGTTTGTTTTGTTTATTATTTTGCTCCGAAAATTTATCTCGGCACAATTACGCGTGTACTAAGTTTATAGGTCACTCATGATACGACAACAACTATCAAAATCGTATCTGAAGGATATTAAAAAAAATGTTTATGTATTGCAATATTTGAATATTAAAACATTACTAATAAATAATAATTAGTAGCAGTTAGAACTATTTTACTTTGAATTGCATTCTAAATTAATATAAATTCACATATTTTTGACTTATAATAGGTTTCCTGCTCTTGTTTTCTATTAGATTTATAAAATTAGAACAAGATAAAAAAAAAAAAAACAATATTTAAAAAGTTACTAAAAAGTACTTACAAAAAGTTCTGTTGCAACTAACTTTCTGCTTTGCTCACAACACTTTCACCACAAATTTAAAATTAGAACACTGCACAGAAAAATTCCAGCCAGTATCCGCATTAGTGAAACAGTTCGATAGATCGATGAATAATTTGATTGTTATTATCGATATTGTAGCATCTATGTGGCGCGTTTGAATCGTCCGCGCGCGGTCTTGCTACTGTGGCGGCGGGTACGGCGGGCGGCCCGCCCAGATGTTATCTCGGAGAGTGCGGCCGAGGTACATGCGGTGAGAGATCAGCGGGTCACCGGCTTCTCGCTTAGTCAAGTTCTTCCGAGAATCATTGATATTTACGAACATTAATTAAAGTAGGTACCAATAAGTTCATTACTAACATTATATTCGCAGTTTTGTGAAGAAACAATTATTTTTTTACAATTTGACTAAATGTAATTAAAAAAACAAGTTATGATTAGCGATTTGTCTACGTAATGATGAAAAATGATGATGATAACATTATCATCATCATTTTTAAACTGATAGCCTATTTTGGATCTTTTCCCTATCTCAACACCGAATCCTATCAAAATCAACAGAGCCATTCGATTGTAAAATAGTGAAAAGCAGATAGATAGAAAGACAGCGTAACTTCCAAATTAAACTACTAGTAGAAATGCGAAAGTTTATCTATTAGTATGTATGTTACTTGAGATGTTACTGTTCACGCTGTATCGGCGTGATAGATTTGGACGTACAGCTTATACTCTGGATTAACACAAGCTACTTTTAATCCGGGAAAATGCGTATTTTATAATATTAGTGAGAATGATAAGAAATAGGCATGTAATTTGCTTATCCTTGCTTGCTTATTAAACAACATCAATTTCTATGACCCATATTCTTCGAGATTTAATCGCTGTCGCTTATGGTGTGTGACGCTTTCTACGTCCCTCAGGACACCCCGTTGTCGTCAATTGTTTTACTTGTTAAGCGCTTCGTAAATACGTCCGCGCTAACGACCGCCAATGAAATGTATGTCTGCAGCCACCTTTATTACTTTAAACAATAGAATTTAATCATTTTTTTCTCTGCAAGCTAGCATCATTAAAGCTATCGCATATTAGCTATATAAATATAGAATTTGATTATTTATTAATGTGATCGTCCAAAACTTTTAAAGTCTACGCAGTTTAGCTGAGTCTACTTTTTTTTTTTATATATGTAATAAACATCTCATCACATCATCAGCCATAGGATGTCCACTGCTGGACATAGGCCTCCCCCTAGGGGGGTATTACCAATACTCGCCACGCTTGGCAGGCGGGTTGGCGAGCGCAGTTAGGTATGATTGTTCAAGAAAGACGCTGCTGCCCATCTTCCGGATTACATCCCTTAGCCTCTTACGGCAACCACGGGTATAGAGAAGGTGGGGTACTATTCTTACTCCGGCACCACCACGGCATATAATAACAATTATTATTAATAATTTATTTTTATTTGACAGCCTTGTTAGGTCATTCGGTAGAGTTCTGCTTCGAAAGCTGAAGGGCGTAGGTTCGATTCCGGACTCAGGACTGACATTTGTGTGACTAATATGGATGTTTGTTCCGTGCTTGGGTGTCCTATATGTATTATAAGTATGTATTTACAAAAAAAGTACCTATTTAAGTATTCTATCAGCTGTCTGGTTCCCATAATACAAGCTTTGCTTAGTTTGGGGCTAGATGGCGCTGTGTGAAAATATCCTCCAATATTTATTTATTATTTAAAAAAAACTTATATGTGTGGAACTGTAGTATTATAATATATTTTTAATACCATTTAATTACACTTATTCTGTAATTTGTATGCTTCCATGGCTTTTTCGTAGAGTTAGAATTCTGTCTCAAAATAGGTAATTATAAACCTCACGATATAGTGAACAGTGAATAGTTAAGCAATTCCGAGTAATTAATATTTTCCCAAATTTATAACATACTAGCTGACTGGGTCTGACTCGCAGACCTATCCGATAAGCACACAAAATTTCATACAAATCAGTCCAGCCGTTTCGGAGGAGTTTGGTAACAAACACCGCGACACGAGAATTTTATATATTAGATTAAGTCGACACCTTTATTATATAAAAGTAAGTAAGTTTTAATATTTCATCATTCCATTGGACAAAGTTTTCACACGGCGTCATCTAGCCTCAAACAAAGTAAAGCTTGTACTGTGGAAACCAATTAACGAATATATTACATACATAATTTAACAGTAAATAAATACATTGTATCCTTTACCTTCCCTTATTTGCATGAAATCTTAATGGATATTAAAAGGAAATGCAAATATGGTCAGCTGTACAGTATTCGGTAAGCATCTAAGCATTTTGGGATTGTATATTCATGAAAACATTTTATTCAGTTCAGTCAGTTTCGACGATGGATCCTGGACAAAAGTAGGTAACATTAAAATTTATTGGATTTTTTCTTTTAAATGTAAAACGAACAGCTGCTACCTACATTTTACCAATATTAATTATAAGTTAATTTGTAGTAGGTACCTATATACACTACACATTTTCTACAGTTATTTGAGATGATAATTTCCTGTTTCTCGTAAAATACATTCTGTCTTTATTATTATTAAAAGAAATTTCTCATGTAAAATAACCAGGTATAAACAGATTTACTTAAACATCGTTTATTACTTATATGTAGTCGGACGAGCACTTTGCATTGTAGTTTTTTTCCGACATTTGGTATATCTTTTCTTTTTCATTTGCCGTGTGTATTGGGACAAATAAATGTATTTTTTTTTTCTATTATACATGAGGAAGTCCTCATGATAAAAATCCGCCAAAACTCTCAATATGTACAAGTGTACATATTGAGAATAATTTTGGAATAGACTTCTATTGTAGACTTGTAGAATAAACTTGTATAATTTTGGCGGGAAAGCGGAAAGAGTAGTGTAGTGTCGACCCATTGAATTTGTTTATGCTTTACAGCTATAGACTGCCCGACGGGGAAAATTAATTTAAAAAAAATGTTACCTAAAAATATATTTTTTTTAGTATTTTTATTTTTGTCAATATCTTTCTGAAACCTCATTTAGAGACATAGAAATTAAGATATTTTTTTTATAATTAGCATAGGTTAAAAATGAAATTGCATCAATAACTTAGGTATACTCATGTATAGGACTCGATACTTATATAATGTGGCCTTCACGTCCCTATAATCTCATACCCCACTAACACAGACTTTATAATTACTTCACCTGTAGTTAACAATAAGTGGAGGTTGATAAAAATAGATCACGATGTCGCTGTGACGTTATAGGAACCCACGTACGTATATACGCTGGTATAATACCAAGGATTGTGATCGTTAATTAACTTTGTTATAGATATATAGGTACGTGTAGGTATAATTGTTTACCAAAATATCTGCTCGCAGAGGGTTGCGGTCGCAGTCATTATATAGCTAAAGTTACTGACTATATATAGTACGCAAGCTATAGTTAAGCATGGAAATTGATGCCACGACATTAATTTTAGTATTTTCTACATACATATTTGACCTGGAAACTAACGTGGTTTTGATACGTTTTTTTCTGTGCGAAGCATGACGAAGCCGCGCGCGCGTTATTGGTACTCAGCTTTGTCTCCATGATGGCCTACATCATGGAGACAAAGCTAAGTACCGGATGTAGTCGAAACCGTAGTCGGAATATCCGATGTAATTAAACGTAAATCCCGCATAAGTAAAAAAAAAATTTGACTTGTTAGCTCATTTGTTTTCACGTGTAGTATATCTCTATTTCAAGATCTGTAGAGCATGGGTTCGATTCCCATCCAAGATAAAAAATAAGAATATGTTTGTTTTGTGACTGGATGTTCTGGATCAGTATTTTCTAGTACTCGACTGGCTGGTTTTTTTTTTTTTCTCTGACAGGCTAGATGTTTGACCTCAACTCACCTGATGTTAAGTGACGGTGTGGTTGAAGATGGTAAAGCACACCTAGCCTGGAATGGAACTGGCTAAAAATGGAGGCTGCCGGAACACACCGTTAGATGCTTGGCGGCAGATTTTCAACTTGAGGGTGGTAGCTAGCCAGCCGAGTACTAGAAAGTGCCCTACCACCACGCTATGGTTTCCTCACGATGTTTTTCCTTCACCGGCAGCTCAAGCTCATTGTTGGGGTTTGAACCCACACCCTTCGGCATGCGAACCGACCGCGCTAACCACTGAGCTATCATCGCTACAAAATGGTTAACAAAATAAATAGCTACTTCCAAGTTGACATCTAACAGAGTGTTCCGGCAGCCTCACTTGAGAGGTTCCATTCCGGGCAAGGTGTGTTTACCATCTTCGACCACACCGTCACTTAACATCACGTGAGCTGTGGTCAAAACACCTAGCTTGTCAGCCATAAAAAAATGAGAACTACTTTTTTTATCATAATTTTTGAAAAAATAGACAACCTCGGTCTAAAAAAGGGTGATCGTTAGTATTTTCCAAATACGTTACTACATTTTACATAAGTGTTCATAAGATAAGATAAGATAAGATAAGATAAGATAAGATAAGATAAGATAAGATAAGATAATCTTTATTGCTTAAAACTGTGTACATATTAATCTTATAGTGAATACTTTAAAAGTAAATACCTACCTGATTTTTTTTTTATTTTTGGTAATTATTTACCAACTTACCATCCATATCCGATACCATCAGCTATCCCGTAATCACAGTATCGTATGTTAATTCCCTGGAAATCGTGGAAACTTGAAACTTGCCGAGTCTTAAGTATTCCGAGAAGGGAACTGCCAAAATTAAGGTTAAAGTTAAATTACTTAGCTGGTAATAAACACCGCTGATTAGTTTGTCTATCGGAGTTCATCTATAACTTGCAAGTACTTATGCCTATTTCACTATTAGACTAATGCCGGAGATTACCACATACCCACCACCCAACTGGGTACAATCAATAATTATATGTACCTAGTTAGGCAAACGAAAATCGTTACATGGCGCAGAGTTCTCTCGGTAAATAAAATCTGACACAAAGGCCAATTTTGAAAGCTTTCGTTGACAGATCTAAACATCCAAATATATGTATTAATATGTTACAATCTTTTTCACTGCAATCTATTTGACTATGACTGCAACATTTTTGGTAAGATAAACAAAAACAATTTAATTTAAAAAAAACTTTAAAAAAAAAATAGACATGGTTTTTCGTATTCCCGCCAAATTTCCTCATAATTTTAATACCTTTTGGGCTATAAGTATTCATATACCTACTATAAGTAGGTACACTATGTACACAGTTCCGGCAGTTCCATTCCAGGCTAGATGTGTTTACCATCTTCGACTACACCGTCACTTAATATCATAAAAGCTATGGTCGAACACCTAGCCTGTCAACAATAAAACAAAATACCTACACATTTAATCCTAAAAAAAATGATTTTTTTTTAGTGACAGGTCAGGATACATAGGATAAGTAGGTATCTAAGTTCCACCGCAGCACCCCCCCACCCACGTGTATTCACGGAACCAGCTCGAAGGTCAGAGTGGCCCTGTAACATGCATTAATTAAGTAGCTGATTATTATGAAATCAAGAAAAATAACGGAGGTATCACTTTAATTGCGATCAGGGGTCAAGCTTCATCAAAATCGTTCCAATCTATAGACCGTACAAAACAGCAAGCAAGGTAGATTCGCACAAGATTCCTTAAGACTGTTTTTTTTATGGCTGACAGGCTAGGTGTTTGATCAAAGCTCACCTGATGTAAAGTGACGATGTGGTCGAAGATGATAAAGCACACCTATCCTGAATGGAACTGGCTCTCAAGTGTGACTGCTTGAACACACCGTTAGATGCTTGGCAGCAGATTTTCAGCTTGAGGTGGTAGCTAACTAGCCGAGTACTAGAAAGTACCCTACCACCACGCTATGGTTTCCTCACGATGTTTTTCCTTCACCGGCAGTCATTATTGGGGTTTGAACCCACACCCTTCGGCGTGCGAACCGACCGCGTTAACCACTAAGCTATCATCGCTACTAAAGATTTGTGAGTGATTTCGTATACCTACTATATAAAGGCTATACATCATCATCTACACCTTTCTTAATCCCACTGTTCGGTATAGGCCTCTCTCCTATTCTACTATGTACGATTTAAGTGCATGATTTTCTCACGCCTTTATCAAGTGGTCTAATATTGTAGTATCCCTTACTGTTTATCCTATGTCATAGTCACCGCACTTGTTTGTGTGGCTGCCGATAAGAAAGGTGCCGGGTCATTGGAAATGATAAAACAGATGTACCTACCTACGGAATGTGCGGGAATCGGACATTGATAGACGCGCGGCTATATTCAAATAGATGCTTTAATCTTTTTCTGATTTGTGACACGAGCACGGATCAAATCTTAACTGACATGCTAACTGGAAAGGTTCGATTACGACTACATAGTATAAAACAAAGTCCCTTCCCGCCGTCTGTACGCTTAGATCTTTTAAACTACGCAACGTATTTTAATGCTGTTTCCTTCAATAGACAGAATTTTGTAGCGATGATAGTAATGGTTAGCGCGATCGGTTCGCATGCCGAAGGGCGTGGGTTCAAACCCCAACAATGAGCTTGAGCTGCCGGTGAAGGAAAACATCGTGAGGAAACCACAGCGTGGTGGTAGGGTAATTTCTAGTACTCGGCTGGCTAACTACCACTCTCAAGTTGAAAATCTACCGCCAAGCATCTAACGGTGTGCTCCCGCACCGTCACTTGAGAGCCAGTTCCATTCCAGGTTACACTTAACCTGAACCTGGTGTGGTCGAAAATGGTAAACACTTGTGTACCATTTTCGACCACACCGTCACTTAACATAAGTCTGTGGTCAAAACACCTAGCCTGTCAGCCATTAAAAAAAGACAGTGATTCGAGAGGAAGGTTTATGTCTATATATAATTTATTTAACATTTTTTTATAAGATACTAGATACCCCAACGAATAACAACAGACACAAATAAATAAATAAAAGATTTAAACTAACATATAACTAACAAATGTTATTTTTTTAATTTTAAATTTCAATGTTTTATCATATCAAACTAAATAGGTAGTATTTACCTACCTACCCACGCGTAGCCGGGGCGGATCGCTTGTTATTAATATCATTAAACATTGTATTAGGATAGCTTATTTATTATCTCATATAATGCCTAAAGTTCGATAATATAATTGAAACATTGTACTAGCCATGATAGATTATATTTATATTCATACTTTAAAAAAAAATGGAAATGTAATGAGACGCTTTGGATAACGCCTCTCCATGACCATCGCTTAGGTGGTCAGTACTTTGTAACATTCGATAATTTCGCTAGCTGCAGTACCCCTCAAACCGAAACACAGTAATGTTTTCATATGCATTCACTTGACGGCAGAATATCTGGTACTGCGGTGGTACCTACCTAGACGACCTCTTGCTAAGGTCTACCATCAAGTATTTAGTGCCAGTCTTATAGCTGTGTTCTATGGTATTAAGTTTTCTTGCGTTTTTGGGGGGAAAGTATTGATATCTATAGTTGTGCCGAAAGGTATTGGCCATGTTGCCACATACTAAAATCGTCATCTTTTATTTAATTTAGTATGCAATACGATGTTACCAGTATTATCCGGGATAAAAACAGCGCATGTGAGTTACATTTCTGTGGTCCAAATTTCATTGAATTCATTGTACTATTAATGTGAAAAGTTAACATACTCGTATACATACACACATACACAGATTTTTTGCTATCATAATACTAGAGATAAGTGAGGTTAATGAGATTTTAGAAAGTAAAAAATCTAAAACCTTGCACCATAAATCAAATGCACCATGGTTCCTCAAAACAACAGAGCTTCACGAAATCTTCGATATGCCAACAGTTAATGAAATTTCTTCTTAAGGAGACAAATACAATAAAGGACTGCAAAAGCATCCAAACCAACTTGTGGGGCCATTAACAATCCCAGAAATTAATAGTCAGGTAAAAAAGAGACGAAACATCTTTGACCAGGATAGTCAGCATACAGACTGACCACACAAATTAAAAGGCTGAACTCTACTGGGAGTAGCACCCTACTCAAAGACAACTACCATTGCATCTGCTTATTGGCTCAATACGGATAATTGTAAGATAAAATTTAAAAAAAAAAATTGTGTTGCAAAATAACATGATTATATTGATTAATTATTATTTATTATAATTACTTCAATTATTTTAATTTAAATATATTTCCACTCATGCCAGCATTGTTGCCCTCAAACATTTTACCAAACAATGATGAATATAATTCATTTGCACTCTCTTCATTCCATGTTGTACTTTTTTCAGGTGCCATGAAGTTAATCAGCTTGTTATGAACTACATACTTAATTTTCCTTCCTTTTGTTGCTTTAGTGTCCACCTTCCTTTTCATTTTACTCCGCATTTGCTGCAATGCTATCCATTGACGACTCAACTGAACAGGGTCAGATATATCTGCCGATTTGCATTCTATCAGCTCTCTCAATAACTGGTGATAGAAGTCACTATCATCAAAAATCTCAGGGATGTATTCATCATCATCTTTCCTATTCCTCATAACTGGATTAACTTCTGTTCCGTTTACATTTTCTTCTGTTACAGGTTTTTTGTACCCAATTATGTCATATTCAGACCGTTTTAACTGTGTCCGTCTCAAAAGCTTTTCACGGTCTGATAAAATGTAAGATATTTGTTGGAGAATAGTATTAGCGGGTGCATTTTTAATATTTGTTGCAGTTGCAAGACGGATTTTATCATGCCACTTCTGTATTGATGTGTCCCTAAATGTTTTAAATGCTTTGTGGGATGTGGAAATTTCTGACTCATAATCTTCAAGTTTTCGTTTCTTGGCTGGTGTGACATCTTTAGGAGTTTTTGATGATTTTATTTCAAGTTCACCATTATCTTCTGGTTCTGTGTCAGAAGGTATTTCCTCATTATCAGTATCACTTGGTATTTCTTCATCGCTTTCTTCTTTTTTATCCTGTTTTCTATCAGATTTCTTTGAAGACAGGCTTTTGGTCTCTGCAAAGTTCTTGAATAATAAGCTCTGAAGACTTAATAACCTGAAAATAATATCAGAACATTGTAATTTTTTTTTTAAATAATAATCTAGGTAAGCTCATCTAGTCTGGAATGGAACTGGCTGCCGGAACACAATGTTAAGTGCTCGGCAGCAGATTTACTAGTTGAGGGTGGCAGTTAGCCCTACAACCATACTACAATTTCCTCACAATGTTTTCCTTCACCGGTAGCTCAAGCTCATTGTTGGGTTAGAACCCATGCTCTTCAGCGTGTGAATCATCCTCACAGCTATCATTACTACAGATTTATATCTTTTCTTAGATATTAATTTAGATATTATTTCAAATATCTTATATAACAAAGTTTTAATGCCCAAATAGCAATTAGAAAAAAAAAAAAAAACTAAATCCTTCATTATGGACAGCTATAAGTATATAGCTTACCATTAGGAGAAAAACTTGTTAGTGCTGGTGGCATTAACAACACACAAAGACAAATTTAAAACTAAAATAAGATACTTACTTATCTAAAACATTAGCAACATTATTTCTAGTAGAGTTACTTTCTTCTGTAAAATCATTGTCTTCTTTCAGAGCTTCGTAAGTATCAACCATTGGCATCTGATTAGCGGTGCTCATACATCTCTGCAAGTGTATCCTCATCTCTAACAACCCTTCCCACACCAACAGCTGGTTTCGAACACAAATACCTTTCTTTGCCTCTTCAGAGATATTCTGTTTCTTGACATGCTCAAAATCTTCTTTCATTGGCTCTTCCATCTGACTTATATCATATGCTTCATCATCAACATCTGATCCCTCATCTTCATCAGTTTCTATGGAGTTTGCTTTCTTTTGAAACTTTGTGATGCTGTAATCATCACTCTCACCATCAGACTCAAAATCGTCTGAATCCGAGTCTGCTTTGGACTTTGAAGGTAATTGTATATCATTATCGGAATCTGAACTAGTTTCTTCTATCTTTTGCTTCAATTTACTCAGTATATTTTGTTCCTCATCCGAACTCCCTTCAGAGGCAGCCGAATCAGATTGCTCCAAATCTTTCCTAGAAACCACTTGACCATGGTACTTTTTACTAACCTCGCTCAGTAAATTTACATTTCTTTTACGAAAATCACTGATAGCGGCTTCGTCTTCACTATCCGATGATCCAAAATCATCTCGCGAGACAGTTTTAGGTTTAGTCCCGAACACTTGGTCATCTTCTATATCTTCTCGTGGCTTCAGCGTCAAAGCATCAGCGATACGGTCAGATAAAATTAGTTTTGCATTTTTCTTCTGTTTTAGCTTCATTTTGAAGCAAATTTAGCGTTGTAAAAGTTTCTAAGCGTCTTTTTAAAACGAATTAAAAGTGCACGTGTTTCTGTTTTGCAATTTGATTGTAAATTTGACAGTGACAGTCATGAACTTTTTGCTTGAATTTTGGCATCGCACTTTGTGCATGCTGTCAGTTAAAATCCGAAGATAATGAAAGTTATATAAAGTAAGTCAAGGACAAAATCAATCATACCCTAGTAAAGTAGCAAAGACTTTACTACAAGCTAACGTAACCATACTAGAAATTTAACGTAAAGTAACAACCTAACGTCATGGAAACAACACAAAAAGACATGTATCCCACGCACGTTCTCGTAATAACGCACTTTATGAATTGTGACGCTTATAACTACCAACACAGTTTCACATAATATGTCGTAATACTATGTTTGTTTTTACTAACGCTTTTGACTAGTAAAATACTTTTAGCATACTTCAGCTCATGCTGCTGTCCACAAATTGGCGCGAAAATTGACAGTCCGTTAGATTGGAACAGAACACAAACAGCTGATTTTGCAACTCTCCGAGTTTCGCCTTGGTTTCGGCTACCACTACATCAATTTTATAAAACGATAAATAATTTTGTTATTCTATGTAACAATGAGCAGAAGAACTAAGAAAAGCTTACCTCGTGCAGTTACGTGGCTCAGTGAAACAGTGGTGGATCCAAACTGCATATCCAACTCATTTCTACATTACGAGTAAGTTAACCAATAAATTTTATCTCACAATTTTATTACAAATAGCTAAGCTGTGATACAAGTGCTGACAGAACAATAATATTTCAACGTTATATTTATACCAGGAAGTTCCAGTACCAAAATCTTGTGGCAAAAATTGGAAGCTATGTACTTATATCGAATGCTGATGCAGCAGAACCGGATACTGAAGACGGGTGCGATGTGGCGCGTATTTCCTCGCTCTACGAAGATAGGACTAACCAAAATGACCCCTTTAGAGCTAAAGTTCAATGGTATTCTAGACCCAATGATTTGCCAAGTACTTGCTTAAATAACATGGAACCAATTGACTTTTTGGAAAAGGAGGTAACATTTTAACAAATGATTCGGTTTATATAAAGTTTTAAGTTAATATACATATCACTAGAAAACTCATTATCTATCTTGCAGGTAATAGAAGACCACCGCCCATTCAACACAGATGTATCAATAGAAACATTCTTTAAAAAATGCACAGTTTCTTTCACATACACTAATGATACCAAACACATCACTGTGGGCCCATACCATTATGTGTGTAGGCACCGCCTCATTTCAATAAGCAAACGTAAAGTACTTCTTGAACCTGTAATGGAGGAAGAAAGGAAAGCTATACAATTGTTAACCACTCCAGCAAAAAAAAACGCTTTACCAAAAATACCAAAAACACCCACAAGCTTAGTAAAAAGAATGAGCAGAGTATCTTTATCAGAACAAAAGAATTGGAGTGTGTCAAAGACGGAAGGCACAAAATTGCTTCTCAAAAGAGCCATATTAGCTGATAAGACAGAAAAAGATTCACCAAAGAGAACTTCTAGAACACCTAAAACATCTGTTTCAGAAACTTTGAAAAGTGCTAAGAAACTAAATAAAAGTAGTGTAGATGGTATCCTGAGTATGGAGCTGAAAGAAACTTCAGATGATGAGCTTCCAACATTGATAATAAGACAACATGTTGCCGAAACTCCGAAAAGAAAACAATCTATCTCAAAACTTAATGAGAAAACTCCCAAAAAAGCTTTAAATTTTGAAGTGGCAGAAAAGAGCCCATATTCTACAAGATCAGGAAGAGTTGCAAAAAATAAAGTAAATTATGTAGAGGAAGAAGTGTCCCCAATGAAAAAAACTCCGAGAAGAACAAGAAGGACTACAGAAAGTGATGAAGATTTTAAGCCTGCACTAAAAATACCAGTGATTTGGATTGAAGAAATGAATTCCCAAAATACACCTATGAAAAGTACCCCCATAAATGGCAGGCTGGCGAGAAAAATCACAGAAAGTGACGATGACTACAAAGAAGTACCCAAGACTCCAAAAACACCTAAAACCCCAAAAACCACCAGGACTCCCATCTTAACACCTAAACAAAGAGTGAGCAGAAAAATTATAAGTCAATTGACACCAACCTTGCATACCAGGGCTCACTCATTGGACAATATCTCTGGTAAGAAACGTTTTTTATGATCCACCTCTGTTTAGATTTAGGATATCCCTTCTGAAAATAGTAAATGATTTTCCTTATATTCCAGAACTTTTAAAGGAAAATAAATCATTGCCTGGTCGTGAAAGCCAAATGGATGAAATACTGTCATTTGTAAGATCTAAACTGCTTGATGGAACTAGTGGGTAAGTTAAAAAGACATATGTATATTATAAATGGTTTATTGTTTCTAAAGTAAATCACACTCAAAATTGTTTAACACTGGAACTAAATTTTTGCACAAAAAATCTGTGTTCAACGTAATTAAAAAAAAGAAGAAAATACTCATAAATATATACTACAAGCTTACAAAATACAACATTACCTTTTATCATTCAGTGTTGATTGATTCAGGAATTTGCAGAAGTTCATTTAAAAGTATTCAAGGTAAAGGTAATACATATATTTAGTGTGGAAATACAATAAAATCCAAAATAAACTTAAAATCTAAATATGTAAATTAAAAATATTCAAATTGAATTAAATCCTTGTCACTGTTGTAACCAAAAGTACTTGAGGTAAAAATACACTAAAGATAACTCTTGAATACATTCAGTGTCCAATACATAATTATGTATGTATGTATGTATGTGTTCAAATTGCAAAAGTTTAAATCACAGTTAATGTATTTCAACCCAAACTGGATTGCATGCTGGTTAAAACGAATGTGATGCAAGGTATCACCAATATAAGTCCAGTCAGGAGTCCTAAACTAGACTCTGATGTTACATTGCTAAGTCAGATCCAATAAAAGTTTTTTTTTTATTTTTATCTCCTATACTAATAATATTTTAATACTGTACTATTTTAATTTATTTTTGGTTTATTTATGCGGGATTACTCACGTTTAATTTTACCGGAAACTCTTACTTTTCTCTATTTTAATTTACTTTATTTTATACAGGGAAAAAATAATGTGAATTAAAATTTAATTAAAAAAATGTTTTCAGATGTATGTACATCTCAGGGGTGCCGGGAACAGGCAAGACTGCCACAGTTTGCTCGGCACTGAAGTTCTTGAAAGATGAAGCAGACCTCCCTGAATTCCAATTAGTAGAAGTCAATGGCATGAGGATCGCCGAGCCAAGACAAGCATATGTACAGATATATAAGCAGCTGACTGGTAAGCTAAATATATTTTAATCTTACACAAGCTATATATTTTAATTTAAGATTTTTGGCTTTCATATAAAAAAGTTCACAAATCAAAAAACACTACATATTTGTATAATCTTGATTAGTTCATTAGTACAAGGTATTACAAATAGAGTAATAAGAAATTATTAAATAAAAGGGTATATTCGTTTTCAGATAAGACAGTGGTATGGGAGCAAGCATGTTCGTTACTAGAGAAGAGATTCACTAATCCTGGCCCTAGGAGAAAACCCACAGTATTACTTGTTGATGAAGTAAGTAAACTACACCACTATTATTAAGTTCATATAGCTTTGTTCTTCTTGAATTGTATCGGTTGTTAATACACTAGACCTGAGCCAAGGCCTTTTCTTATTAGTGACGCCAAATAAGCTATGGAATAACAAGTAGGTTTTCTCATGATGATCAAAAAAAAATGTAGTTGTTTAATCTATAAGTAATTTCTAAAGAAGTTACCGGCAGATTTACTAGTTGAAGATGTTAGCCAGCTGAATTATAAAGCATTCGTTTTTGCATGCCTCAAAAAATTAATCAAAATTTGTAACTTCTAGTTAGACGCACTCTGCACTCGTCGCCAAGACGTGCTATACAGTATAATGGAGTGGGCAGGCCACCACACCGCCATGCTGACAGTGCTCGCCGTCGCCAACACGATGGACTTGCCGGAGCGTGCGCTCGCGGCGAGAGTCGCGTCGCGACTGGGCCTTACGCGCCTTACGTTCCCGCCCTACACGCATACGCAGCTGCAAACGATCGTGGCAACCCGGCTGGTCGGCGCTAACGTCACGCCCGACGCTGTACAGCTTATTGCAAGGTTGGTATATTTACTCATCTTGTGCCTGATATACCCACCGCTATTATACATAATGTGTGTGCTTGATTCAGATATACGTATAATAAGGCTTGAAGTTAAAATGGCCGCGCTTCAACAAATGCTGAAAATTTAATTCAGAAATAAATTTCCCATTGTTTATAATGAAGTTTATGGTTGCCAATATTTTTACAAATTAGTGTTTATTTGAACTCTGGCAAAACATAGTTTCTGCAGGATTGTCGCAGCTAAATTTTAATAAATCAGGAAACCTCTAATGTCCTTGTGCGGTGTCAATAAAAAGTTATTGTTTTGTATGTCGTTAACTAGCCGTATTGTTCATTCATTTGCAAGTCGTGTTTGTATTGTAGGAAAGTAGCGGCGGTGTCTGGTGACGCGCGGCGAGCGTTGGCGCTGTGTACGCGGGCGCTAGAACTAGCAGGCGGTGGTAGCGCAGGGCTGGGCGAGGTGACGCGCGCACTCGGCGAGGCCGCGTCCGGCGCCGCCGTCACCGCCATACGGCACTGCTCGCCCGCCGAGAGACTCATGCTGCGCGCCGTCGCCGCTGAGGTACGTTACGTGTGGCTTGGGCCAGATGGGCCTAATATGCGGTCAGCTTCCACACAAACAAGGCCTGACATTGCTATTTCGCGATCGCCAACTTGAATGGCAAAAAAATTCACGGTACCCCGCTGAACATTGTTTCATTACTCCTGTGTTTTGAAACCCTTGGGTAATGAACAGGCGTTGCCTCTTACCACCAGAAGAGCGCTTCGTTTATCTCACTTCGTAATGGAGTCGTGTAAGTATTATGTAAGCACCAAAGAGGTTTTAAAGGGTTTTTGCTTTGCTTATTTTTAATACATTAGGGATGTGGCGATATGAATAGTTATAACGTCAGCAAAGTCATATAAATTATGCTGATTATTTATTTTCCTTGTTATCTGCTCATGCACTTTTAGCGAATGCATGGCATGGCATGCAAGTAGGCATTGATTTAATTAGCATGGCTGCTAATTAAACCAATGTTTACTTATGCATAGAAAAGGGAAGTAAGAGCTTTGCTTACTTTAGCTGACAAGAGGGGAGAAAGGGGTTAATAATTACTAAAATTCTGCTTACGTAATACTTGAATGGTACCTATTATAAAAAAAACTAAATGTATTGTTACAGGTGGAACGGACGGGCACAGACGAAACAACTTTATCCCGCGCGCTGTCAACAGCCGCCGCCATCGTATCTCTCGACGGGCGGCCCTACAAGTCAGCCGCGCACATTCGCGCGCCCACTCCGTCGCAGGCGCTCGCGATATGCGGCCGCCTCGCCGCGCTCAGACTCCTACTCATGGAACCGAAGCCTGCGGAACCCAGGCTGCTATTAAACGTCAGTGCTGATGATGTCCACTACGCTACCAAACAGATTACTGTGTGACGCTTTTTATCTTTGTTTTTGGCAATGAGCTCTGTGCATTTTGCAAGTGTCATTTCGATATTTTCAAATTGACAGAATTTTTGCTTCTTCGTGATGTCGTGGACACCATGAAGTTGCAAAAGTTTACTAAGTAATAAGTTTCATTTTTGATAATATTAATGGAATACATTTAGTGTGGAGAATATGACACCAGACACAAACACTATATCTGGACATCAAAGGATAAAAAAAAACCCATATGCATTATGTTAAATTTCACATTTTTATTTGTACCTATTAGGGCCAAATGTATGTTTACTACATATTTGTAAAATACATACTGTGCATATATTAATATGAAATTTCGAATATAAGATACTGTGTTGACACAATTTTAAAGTACAAAATAAGTTTGTTGTGCCTTACGAAACTTAATTAAGTACAAAACTAACTTAATTTAGTGACATTGAATAAATAATTTTGCCCACTTTTATTTAATTTATGACTGATAAAATAAACTAAGTAATTTTCACTGTTTTTTTAAATTATTTCTGAATCACTTCCCACTTGGAGTATTTTGATGAGACCATCAACATTGTTTTCTGCAACTGCCTTTCTACTAGCAGCTACTACAGCTTTGCTATATTTTCCAACTGAAAAAGAAACTAACGTAGAAAAATAACTACACGGAACCGTGCTAGTTCGACAGGAGGTCATTGTACTCAATATGAAATATAGTTACTCCTTGAATTAACGAAAAAAAAAATCGTTTGTTGCGTAAAAGTTAACGCATTTTTCTTAGTTGGCCCATACTAAAAGTTGTCCACATTGATTAGTACACAATGAGCTCCTTTCGGTTTAGTACTATTTATACACGTAACCCTGTACTATAAAACATTCAATGAAATTCGGGTACATTTGCGAAGCAAATATCACTGTCCCACTACTACACTGAATTATTTACTATTTGGAGTTGGTTAAGCCATTATCAAGCGTATTGTTTTTTTTTTTTTAATTTTCGGTGGCTTCGCTGTCTAAGCAAAACTAAGTTATCTTAGTTTTCGGTCTGCAACCCGCATTACAGCAAATAGTGTAGTAGACCTTTTAGACCTTTCATTTATACCTTCAAAATATTATATTATATTACCTCTCAATCTTGCAGCTAGCTGCAAAATAGTATGTAAACTTTTGAGCGTTGTAACGGCTTGTTCCTGAGTAGCACGGCTAATGTGACACCCAGTGAGAAGCTCCTCATTCAACAGTACTACTTCTTTGTACCGATTCAACATTTCTTTCCTAAAAGTAACAATAATCACTATGTGATAATAATATAAAGTAAGTAAGGAAAGCATAAAACTCGAAGCCCTTTAGTACCAGTTTAAAATCCCTCTATAGAGACTACTTACAAATCATATGAGGCCGCATCTTGTGCTGCGGGTAATAATGCAGTAATTAACTGCGCACGCTCTGCAGTTTCGGCAGCCAAGCGTGATCTCATTTCTCCTATTTGCGAAGCTTTATCCATTTCGTCACGCAATTCTTTTTCGGCTTCCGGAAATTGAGCTTGTGACTAAAAAATATCGATTAGCCCATCAATGGTCGATAAACAAGTGCTAGTAAAGTAATATTTTGTGCCTCCAGCGGCTATACATTGTTAATAGTTTGACTAAAGCGATATAATAAATCTATCTAGTACAACATTTAAGATACTGCCCAAAAAATTAAGATAATACAAAACTGATAATATTCCGAGAAATCGATCGTTTCGTAGTGTTTGATCTGAGATCGTTTCTATCGGTTTAGTACCTCATTTCTATTAGTAATGGCGGTCAGTCAGTGCGTCATTTAGATCGTTTTTTGCCGGCGTGCTTGGGTGCCTGTCAGTTTCATGTGTTTGTTACGTTTTGCTGAAACTGCGTGATTATTTGTAATTAAATTAGTAATAATGGTCGAGAACAACGATATCGAACTTTCTGAAGCAGAAGCTGAGCAATATGACCGTCAAATTCGTCTTTGGGGCTTAGAATCTCAAAAAAGGTTACGAGCTTCCAAAGTGTTGATCATCGGCCTTTCGGGCCTTGGGGCTGAAACAGCGAAGAATATAATACTGTCAGGAGTGAAAAGCGTCGTTTTACTAGATAATGAAAAACTCCGAGAGATAGATTTATACTCTCAGTTCCTGGCACCACCTGATAAAATCGGAGAGAACCGAGCAGTAGCGTCACTGCAAAGAGCCAGGGCATTGAACCCTATGGTAGAAATTACAGCCGAGCCTAAAGCTGTAGATAACCTTCCGGATAGTTACTTCGCTGAATTTGACATTGTATGTGCAACAGAGTTGAAACAGGAACAACTAGAACGCATTAACAACGCGTGTCGTGACAACAACAAGAAGTTTCTTTGCGGCGATGTTTGGGGCATGTTTGGCTATATGTTCGCAGATCTTGTCGACCACGAGTATTCGGAAGAGATAGTGCAGCACAAAGCTGTAAAACGGGGCCCTGATGATACTGAGAAGTCAGCTCGAGAAACCGTAAGCATCACTGTAAAACGTCGTGCTATCTATGTTCCCTTACAAAACGCTTTATCAGCTGATTGGTCCAAACCAGAGATGCGATCGAGGCTTCGACGTGGAGACCCATCTTATTTCGTCATGAAGGTTTTGTTTCGATTCCGTGATGAGTATAATAGGAACCCTGATCCTGCCAAAAGGAAAGCTGACACTGAGATTCTATTGCGTATGAGAAATGAACTCGTTAAGGAGCTGTCTTTGCCTGTGGGATATATTAGTGATGCACTTCTTTACGATGTCTTTGGCACTGTATCTGGTGCCGCTGCAGTAGTGGGCGGAGTGATCGGCCAGGAGGTAGTGAAGGCAGTGAGTCAACGAGAACCTCCACATAACAACATGTTCTTCTTTAACCCGGTCAAGTGTGTTGGGTTTGTAGAATTATATGGTCAGTGAGACTTCATCTGTATTACTTAGTATAAAGTTTAATAAGTTAAGTAAAAGTAAATTATCATATAAGTATACATTTTTGTTTCTATCTTCTAGATTAATGTTCCTTCACAACCCTAATTTGGATTGTAGCATCTACAAGATAATATGAGGCCTTGAGTTGAGACCTAGGGAATTAGGAATCTAGTTTTAGTTTTCTCTGGAATCCTAACAAAGGGGTTTAAAAACATACCTGCCCCAAAAATAAGCATTAAATTCATGTTAACAAAATTTGTATGGACAAAGTGAAGTCCTTAAAGTAATCATTCAGTAGTTCTTACCTGTAAATTGGCCAAATTCAAATACACTGCCAAACTCTGTATCAACTCCCCTGCCAACCTTATATTATGTGTGCTGATCTTCACTTGTCCATCAGGCCCAAAATCCATTTGCAACCTAGACTCGTCTCTCAAACAATCGAACCCCACATGCAACTCTTTAGCTTCCTCTGACTCTAAACTAAATTCGTCTTCTAGAAGAAAATTCTGATTGATCCAGAGACAAATTCGCTGAATCCTTTCAGTGATTCTAAATGTGACATAGCTGTCAAACACCCTGTTTGTTGATGACACCAAAGTGTACATGGTGAATCTTGGCAGTTGTTTTGTTAGCTCGAATATATGAAACTGTTCACTGTCAGCGTAACCAACTAGAGCCTGTAAATATTACAATAAAAGAGTAGATTTTTGGAAGTTACTGCTATGATAAGATGATTAAACATATATCTAAATTTTTTATCAATAATCAAATTGCTAAGTAAGGCATTTCTAGTATTTGAAAGGACATTCTGTTTGATCACCACTTAACAGGTGAGATGGTGGTCAAACGCAAGCCTATGAATTATAAAAAAAGATCGTTATGAATTTGAAAATAATTATTTTCATTACAGCTTAAATTTAAAAAAATTTGAAGGCACCAAACCAATTTGAAAATTATTTTATTTAACAGGTTAGGTGTTTGACCACAATTCACCTGATGTTAAATTATGGGATAGTGCACCATCACTGAAGATGGTAAATAAACTGGCTCTCGATAGATAGGCAGTTGAGCCCTAGAGGCTAACCTACTTCTTAAAATATAATATAATAATTTTTCGTAAATAAAATATACGCTATTTAATGGTCAATGGCCTTAACTTTACGCTCATAACACCATGAGTGCAGCATCAATGCAGACCTTATCCATATTTAGAATTGATCACCTTGATGTGTATATCAACGGGCACATCCCGAGGTGGTCGCAGCGGCACGTGCATCAGCGAGCGCAGGCGTGCGGGCGGCGGGTGCCGCGCCAGCGTCTCGCCCGTCTCAAACACTCCCTCGGCCAGCACCAGTGCCGTGCGCACTATTGTCTCGTTGTTTGTTGATATTGCTAGGTTGATGCAACCCTGGTGTAAGATATTTAAAAAAGCTATAGAAAAATCAGAGGATACTTTATGCTCAAAATTATTAATAACTAGCTGCGCCCCGCGGTTTTACCCGCGTGGTGATGGATGATGATGATGATGTTTTTTTTTATGGCTGACAGGCTATGTGTTTGACCACAATTCACCTGATGTTAAGTGACGGTGTGGTCGAAGATGGTAAAGCACACCTAGCCTGGAATGGAACTGGCTATCAAGTGAGGCTGCCGGAACACACCGTTAAATGCTTGGCGGCAGATTTTCAACTTGAGGGTGGTAGCTAGCCAGCCGAGTATTGGAACGTAGGGTACGTTCTAATACTCCACCACGCTATGGTTTCCTCACGATGTTTTCCTTCACCGGTAGCTCAAGCTCATTGTTGGGGTTTGAAGCCACGCCCTTCGGCATGCGAACTGACCGCGCTAACCACTGAGCTATCATCGCTTTAATCGCTGGATATGGGTATTTAGTCATAATTAACTCACTAATCAGTACATGCTACTTGCCTCATTAGGATCCGGCAGGACAGCCACTTGCAGCCGCGTGTTGGTCGGCATCGCAGTCGCCGGCCGCTCGGTCGAGTCAGTGCCCGAGCTGGCGGCCGCGTTGGCCTCGTAATGCTGAAGCTCTACCATCAGAGCTTGTTTCCTGCTGAACAGTTCAGTGATCGCTTGCCGGTCCTCATCAGAAGGCAGCTTCTTTGTAGAGTTAAAGTTGTTTTCTTGGTATGGCGCGTAACCTACAACTGAACATCATATCATAAGCTAACAGTATTTGTTAGTAACATGCTCTTCAGTGCCTTACTATGTAGATCGTCAACACTATGCCATGGATTTCACCCAAAAACTCTGACAATCAATATCCTAAGCCAAACCCAATGCAAATGTTCACATCACACCACAAAGAAACTTACTATCACTTAACAATCACGTATTAGGCAGGCCAACACTACCTTGAGCGATATCAGTTGTCAGTATGTACGTACATATTTTTGAACATTAGAAAAAAGAAAATAGCATAGGAAGCTCAGTGACTTTTCTTTACTATTTATAGTATGCAAAAATTTCTTCAAAAGGCGTGTAAGTAGAATCATAAAAGGTTGGCAACGTAATTTGTATTGCCCCTGGTACTGCAGATATCCATAGACGACGGTGATTGCTTACCATCAGGCAACCCGTCAGCTTGATTGCCACCTATGGCATAAAAAAAAGTATTATTAATGAGATTTGCATATTAGGGTAACATAAACCACGTCACCGAAACTTACAGTCTCACATCACACGTCTATGTGTTTAGGTAAAACAGTACAGGCATAGTATAAAAAAATAATTCAATACCTTCTCCTCTATCAGCGACGCAGACCAAGTCGGGTACTCCAACAGACCTGTAGTCTGCAAGCAGCATGGCGGCGGCGTTGGAGCGTAGCTGCACGCGGCGCAGCACCCGGCCTGAGGCGCCGTCGCGCCAGTCTATCCGCCCGTTGCTCCAACAGCAGGCCAAGGTTTCGCCCGACCATTGCAGTGACAATGCGTTTTGCTTCGACTAGTTCAAAATAATTACTATGTACCTAGCTGAATAATGTGCTTATACCTAGGGCGGTATCGTAGCGCTACTCGTGCCTGACATAGTTGCCATCTTCGACCACATTGTCAGCAATAAAAGGTATTGGGAAGAGGAAATGATACTTTATAGAGAGTAGTGGGAATTGAACTTCCAGCTCTGGAAGCAGTTCTACCAAATGAGCTAACAGAGGATTCAAAATGTATACCTTGACTCTCCACAAACGTATTCCCTCCTCATAGATACCGATGGTCCCGTTGGCGAGTCCATACGCAAACCGGAGCTCGCTGATCGGAGAGAGACAGATGACGGGGCCTGTTTCTGGCAGCTCGGCTATGAACTGATTGTTCTTAAGCACTCTGATGTATGAGTCATCGCAGCCAATGATGAGCTGGAAATAGAATACTGATGAACATAACTTTGGTCAGGGATTTCTGGGGGTACTTTTTCTTAAAACGTCAAATCGCCACTTGGAAAGGTCAGGAACAGGACTTGGAGCTCTTCTGAGGCAAGCCACTTCCACTGCGCGCCTATTTTCAAATATTTCTACCACATACCTCATTCTCCCCATCCTTATCAAAGTCCAGCGTGATCATTGCGCAAACCTTCCCCGTGACGACTGTCCAGAATACCTCTTCCCCCTCCCAATTGAGGCCCAGCACGGAGCTGTTGCCGCCGACGATGGTCAGCGCCTCTTGGTTGCCATAACTGGCCGCTATTATGACATTCACTCCGTCCGGAGCTTCTTTGAAGAAAAGATCTGTGTTGTCGTGGACGTCGTATGCTAAAACATTTTTTTTTGTTATTTTGATAATTTTGTTTGTAAGCAGGTACTAAACCTTTAACCGAAACAGAATTCGATACCTAGATAAATTTTGTGTGGTTATTGTATTACTGTACATAATTTTCGAAATTACGTAGGTGCCTAGTACGTAAACTATTTTTAAGCGTTAGTTTTTGTAAGGTCGACAAGCTAGTGTTGTTCGAAAAACCCCAGCAATAAGTTTGAGCCACTGGTAAAGGAAAACATCGTGAGGAAACCATAGCATGGTGGTAGGGTACATAATAGTACTCGGATGGCTAGCTACCATAGCTAGTTAAATTGAAGATCTGTCGCGAAACATGTAACAGTGTGTTCCAACTGCTACATTACAGGTGTGTTTACCATAATTCCCAAGTACACCGTCTCTAAAAATCTGATGAACTGTGATAAAATTACCTATCACCAGTAAAAAAATTATGTTCTGTGTAAATGTCCACCAATTTTTTTTTTTATATGACCCGGTAAACATCGCATTTTATACTTATTTATTATTTATAATGTAATAGATTTCATACTGCCGAACGGAATGCATAACAGTTAGGCATGATGCAGCTAATGATAGATCCGCTACGAACGCCATCTATTGAAAGTAATTACAATATTTTTTTATTGGCATTTAATCATATTGACATATTTTATACTGACATTTTCATTACATAAATAGACATATGTTATGATTAAAATATTTTTAATGTTACTCTTAAATGTGAATGAAAAAATGACCTGTAACTTTGATGTTATCAATAAACTATTTGTATTTGTAATCCGAACTAGCAATTTCCATACATAATACAAATTTCAACTTTTTGGCTTTTTCTTTATGTTTTTTCCTAAATTCCCCAAGAACAAAACAAAAATCAAATCGGTGTATGTCATTTTCAAGTTTTTGCGAGACTAACGCGCAACAATTGATTTTTATAAATCATCAAATATTTTGCCTCACCTAATATTTGCGTAGGGGAACCAATGAGCAGCATGTCACGGTTCACGTCTGGTTTGAGGGGGCCAGCGGCGAGCGCTATCACAGCCTGACTGAGGCTCAGCTCTGAGACCTCTCCGTGGGCATGAGAACGTTGCGCGCGACCCGCCACCACGCCGCCGTGGGGGTGGTGGATGATTATCTAGGCGACAACCAGAGTTTTATACACACAATCACGTTTAATCGTCGTATCGATACTAATATTTTAAATGCGAAAGTTTGCGAATGTATGTTTGTTAATTTAAGCTGTAATAGCTCAACGGATTTGATTGAAAAAAATAAATGAAATAGCTTAATCTAGATATTATGCGGGAAAATATACGGATATATAGCAGGTGATATCGCAAGGAGCTGTTGATACGATGCAGCGATGATAGCTCAGTAGCTGGTCAGCCCAAAAATGTACTTGAGCTGCCGGTGAAGGAAAACATCGTGGGGAAATTACAGCATGGTGGTAGAGTACTTTCTAGTACTCGACTGGCTAGCTACATCAAGTTAGAAAATCTGTCGCCAACCACCTAACGGTGTGTTCCTACACTTGAAAGCTAATTCCATTCTAAGCTAGGTGTGCTTACCATCTTTGATCACACCGTCACTTAACATCAGGTCAGCTGTCGTCAAACAACTAGCCTATTAACCTGAAAACAAAAGTATTTTCTATGTAGGTAAGCAATTTTTTTAACAGGCGCTACGTGGGTCGATTATTATTTTATACTCAGGCATAATTTTATTGGGTGTTTGTTTTGTTAGGCTATTTTTCAGTCTCTGAAACGCCTCTAATACAGTTTTTATCGTTAAGTATTATGACACTAATCCCCACTTTGTCAAATCCAGCGGATGCAGTCAGGCACGGATGAGTTCCGTCGAATTTAGCAACGGTGACGACACCCGGAGTTACTTTGTGATTCAATTCAAGTTTGAAAACCGGCTGCACTGTCGATAACTGCATTTTAGAATTGGTTGTTGTTTTGTTTCAGTGACATCAAATATACGTATATGCTATATATAATAATTTGGTTAGTGTAGCTTCGAAAATTGCTATGGTAACGATGAACCTTTATTTAACGGTAGTGATTCCGATCCGAATGCACTGGCTTGCTGGACTGATTCAACCCAATAATGTGAATAGTCGGTACTTCAACCCTCTTTACCCTGGTCTATTGGTCTTGAGTGTCTCAAATTTCAGGTAAGGCGGGGTCAAACGTGCGTCATGGCCAGCTTTAACTAACGATTTTCTATGTAAGAAATATGATTTTCTGATTGACTGCATCTATCTCAATGGTAATTTTAAATAGACAAACTGCCCAGTAAATACTTTCCCTATTTAATTGTGGTTTTATTACAACACTAATTTAAAAAAAAAGTATAAAAACCGTTAAAAATTAAATCATCTTATTTCTAGTTTTTTTTTTATATCTGTAAATGTCACTTTAACAGTTGTCATTGACAATGGCTCATTGTCAAGGTCAATTGTCAATCTGTATTTGGAGGTTGAGGTATACTTATGTATTTATTTTGAGCCAACAATATTATCATTTTATCAGTTTGATTGTAGATTCTCTTGTTCAGTTATGTGTTACACACGTAGTTCTAAGAATTGAAAAAAAAAATGTCTTAAAATTTAGACGTTACATCAAGAAACACTGGCCCTCACTTATACATTTATAAACCACACCAGAAGCAAAGTTAATTAAAACATTGAAGTAATATAAACTATTTTGTGGTAAAATGGGTAATAAATCCGAAGATACGACTGCAAAACCCAGGTAAAACATTGGAAATGTTGAAATTGTTGTTATAAACTATATTTATTATTGTGCAATATCTTCCATTTCGACTAAGGTGTTACATGTTATTAATAAAACTATTTATAGACTAAGACTTAGTAATTTTGTGCATACATATGAGTTAAAACTTAAAACTTTGACATTATTTGAATATTTTTATTAAGTGTTTACTATTTAAGTTGAATCTACTATTCTTTAATCTGCAACACGATATTTTAGACAAAATGCTTATTGTAGTTATGTTGACAGTAGATAGGTAATTTTAAGTAGATTGGTAATGGTATGATTGGTGATTGGTATGGATTGGTAATTGGTAGACTCAAAAATGTAACTTAACATTCATAAGTGCCTTACCAGGACCTAAACTGAATAAATGACTTTTTGATTGATTTGATTTTGATTGATAAGTAATAAGATGGAAGAAAGAAAATTACTTTTATTTAACAAAATACAAATGAATGATTATAAACAAATCTTATGCTGTATGGGTAGATGTCAGCATAGCTGCCGATTAACAGTTCATCTTATTTATACAATTCAATTTAATATCACAATCATGGTTAATTTTACATAATAAAATTATGCTCTAATAAGAATTATTCTGCTGTATTTATGGTAGGTATGATTAGGTTTAGTTTTATAGTAAGAGATAAAAAAAGGTTATTGTTTGTATGATTTTTAATCCTTTTACTTATTTTGCAGTGTAAGTAGTGGTCGACATAGATGCTGGACTCGTCATTCTGAAGAAGCAATAGAAACTGTTGAAAAAAATATTCTGTCATGTAAGAATAATCATGAAGTATTAGCAATTAAATTTGTAGTTTGGTTGATTTTTTCTCAACATTATTAACTTTAATTTTTCAGGTGTAAAAACACCACAGAAGCGCTTCTATGTAGACATAGGTCCAGTTGTGGGAAAGTCTGACAAGATCTGGACATTGACAATGAATGAGGAGTCGACAAAAATACCCCTGGTGCTACTACATGGCATGGCTTCAGGGTTAGCGCTGTGGTGCCCCAACCTAGACATGCTAGCAGCCTCACGCCCCCTGTACGCAATTGACCTCTTAGGTGAGGTAATAATTATTATATTAAGCTTAAATCAAAATGACTGAGAACATATTTGTACTAAATATAATACAACTAATCCTGACGCTCTATGTTCGCAAAGGCAGCCTCAGTGGATGGTATAGCCAGTTAGTGTTGAGGATGCAGTAAGTGTAAGTTTGTGTTTTGGGTGCAACTCACGGTCATAGTTCTTTGCAGGTGCGCTCAAATGAGTAGTGAGCTTGCAGTTTGTATGTAGGGTTCGCAGCCGATGCTAGTCAGAGAGCTTAAGACAGAGGTGCACTGGACAAAGCAGCCAAGCACTGTTGAGGATGTGTCGAATAGTGAACGGGCGTTCCATGTGCAGGGTTCATCTCGCGACCGAAGTTAGTCAAAGTGCGCTCTAAGTGGTGTTGAGAGCGAAATAAATAATAGCATTTAATTTAGGCAACATGGCTGTTATGTCCTGGAATGAAGGTAGTTGCGAAATACAGTTACGACGTCAGTCTGGTGCTGTCAATTTAGCCAGCTAGATCGTGTTGAGATAATTACGGGATCCCGTAATTTACGGGAATTGATGCGTATATAATAGTGGCGACGAGGATGGGATTCGAACCCACGCGTGCATAATATACATATATATAAATATTACATGAAATAGGTAGTAAACTTGCATCCCTGTGCAGGGTTTGGGCGTAGCACACGACCGAAGTTCGCGGCAGACGCGCTCAAGGTGGAGGCGCAGTGGGTGGAGTCAGTGGACGAGTGGCGGCGCGAGCTCAACCTCTCGCAGTTCGTGCTGCTTGGACACAGCCTTGGCGGGTATATTGCCACTGCTTATGCCATGAAGTATCCAGAAAGGTAATTCACACCATGCGTATATTCATCTTGTTTAATCCGACCGAACTGCAATTAGGTCAGATATAATATTTAACCATTATAAATTAGTCTCATTATCTCTTACCATAATAAATATGCCTGTAACATGCTTAGGAGGTCGTGTGGCAACAATCGCCACCACCCACACACCCACATATGTTCAAGTGCGCCAGGTTCATTAATCATTCCACACAACTCGCAGTACTATGCCAGCGGCTTAGAGCCTCGCTCTGTTATTTCAAGAAGCTTTACATGGGTTGGCTCGGGTAGATGCTGGTAGGGGGAAATGCACAAAACACTCCAAGCGGGAAGTCATTGCAGGACATATCGCCCCATACTTTGAATAAGAATAAGAAGTGTGCCAGTGTGTGATCTTTGTCCCTCATGGGCTTGGCTTTGCGCATCATCTTGATATAATCTTTTTCTATATATTTCTAAATCCGCGTTTCCATTTTCATAAAAGCCATTAAAGCATATTATCGCATGACGCAGAAGTTATTCAATATCTGTATTCCTTGCGTTATGCCATACATATACATACAGTGACAGTATTGTAGTTATGAATATCATTCATACAATTCAGGTATCTACGTACAATAATACATCGATACTGTCCAATCTAATCTTTGGCAAAAATACATAGATGAATATCGTAAGTCATGATAAATATCACGGATCTTAATTTACTCACTCTGTGAAAACAATTTAAACAATTACTTTAAATTAAACTAAAGCATTTTGTTTTACTTCTCGTACTAGCTGCACCCCGCAGTGTAACCCGTTATTCCCATGTGAACAGTACATAAAAAACATCAACCTAAATTGATAATGTGAAAACTTTTGAAACAATTTTTTTTTCGGGACAAAAGTCAAGTTTTCAATTTGAGAGTAGTGGCTAACCAGCCAAGTGCAAGAAAATACCCTACCACCACGCTATGGCTTCCTCGCGATGTTTTCCTTCAGCAGCAGCTCAAGCTCATTGTTGGAGTTTGAACCCACGCTGTGTGATCCAATCGCGCTAACCACTGAGCTATCATTGCTAGAATACCATGTCCATATCATTATTATTTCAAATTAAAAGATTAATAAATTACTAGTAAGTAATTATGATTTTGTTTTGGACATTTTATTATATGGACAATATTTTTTTTATATTGACACATTTTTATGCTGACATATGTATTTTTATATTGGCAGTATTTTTATACGGACACGTTTGTATACTTTGAGATTTTGTTTTTATTTCATTGACATGTAATCAGTGTTCTGAGACTCTTAAATGATATAATGTAATGTAACATTACGGAATTGACTTGTAACAATAAAATATTTGTATCAAAAAATTAATCACATCATTTTTTTTTTGTGGCTGACAGGCTAGGTGTTTGACCACAACTCACCTGATGTTAAGTGGAGACCCAAGCCCAGCAGTGGGACAGTTTGTGAAACAGGGTTGATTCGGAGTCTAAGCCTCATATTGCTAAATAAATTACAGTAAAGTTTTTTTTTTTGGCTGACAGGCTAGGTGGCTAGGCTTGGCCACAGCTCACCTGATGTTAAGTGACGGTGTGCTCGAAGATGGTAAAACACACCCAGCCTGGAATAGAACTGGCTCCCAAGTGAGGCTGCCGGAACACATCGTTAGATGCTTAGGGCAGATTTTCAACTTGAGGGTGGTAGCTAGCCAGCCGAATACTAGAAAGTACCCTACCACCACGCTATGGTGTTCTCACGATGTTTTCCTTCACCGACACCTCAAGCTCATTGTTGAGGTTTGAACCCACGCCCTTCGGCATGCGAGCCGACCGCGTTAACCACTGGGCTATCATCGCTACAAATCGCTACAAATTACATCATCATTTCAGAGTACGTCATTTAATCGTAGCCGATCCGTGGGGTTACAACGTGCGTACTGCCGAAGATGATGAGCGATACGCCAAGATACCGCTTTGGAAACGCGCTGTAGTGACTTCTATGGACTTACTGAACCCGCTGTGGGCGGTGCGCGCGGCCGGGCCCGCGGGCCGCTGGCTCGTGTCCAAGACGCGGCCCGACATCAGCCGCAAGTACCTCAAGTACCTCGCGGACGCTGAGACGCTCATTCCCGAGTACATCTACCAGTGCAACTCGCAGACACCCAGGTGCGTTCATGGTCCATTTAGGTGACTTGTTTGGGATTCTAGAGATCAATTTCTTCGGATAGAAAATAATAATGAAAACAATTTGGATTGTATCGTTAATTTGTTGACAAGATTTAAACGTCGATTTATTTTCTATAAGAAATTGGTAATTTGTTATAAATTAAAACACAGTAAGCTATTTTATATCCTTTGTACAGGTTGGGCCAAAACATTTTGCAAATAGCAACACTTGATT
Source organism: Biston stratarius (assembly GCA_950106695.1). Classification (NCBI taxonomy): domain Eukaryota; kingdom Metazoa; phylum Arthropoda; class Insecta; order Lepidoptera; family Geometridae; genus Biston; species Biston stratarius. Next base: position 27,580,530 of record OX467111.1, on the reverse strand, counting down.
TTCTTAAGGAACGATGCAGAGTCATCTACTTCGGCAATATAAAGGACTAGTCTGCGGCGAATTTTGCATTTTATTTTGCATTTTAGTCTTGTTTTTTGTCCACTACACACCTGATGTTAAGTGACGGTGTGGTCGAAGATGGTAAAGCACACCCACCCTGGAATGGAACTGGCTCTCAAGTGAGGCTGCCGGAACACACCGTTAGATGCTTGGCGGCAGATTTTCAACTTGAGGGTGGTAGCTAGCCAGTCGAGTACTAGATAATATCCTACCACCACGCTATGGTTTCTTCACGATGTTTTCCTTCACCGGCAGCTCAAGCTCATTGTTGGGGTTTGAAGCCACGTCCTTCGGCATTCGAACCGATCGCGTTAACCACTGAGCTATCATCGCTACAAAGGTTTATCTGATTTTCTTTTTCCAGCGGTGAAACTGCGTTCCAAACGTTGGGCGAGATGTTCATATTCGCGAAGCTCCCGATGGTGACGCGTCTGGAAAAGCTGGACGCGGCGCTTCCTATGACTGAAATCTATGGAGCCAAGTCGTGGGTGCCGTGTTCCTCTGAACTGGTGAAGGAGAAACGACCGTCCAGCAGGCAGTATACGAACGTAAGTGGAAAGAGAATATGTAGCAGAATAAATAGTAGTTTCTTTGTATTAGCTTCATATCGTAGAACATTTCACACAGCGCCATCTACCTCCAAACAAAGCAAAGATTTAGAAACCAGATAACTGATAAAATACTTTTTTAACAAATACGTATTTTTTTGTAGCAATGATAGCTCAGTGGTTAGCGCAGTCGGTTCGCATGCCGAAGGGTGTGAGTTCAAACCCCAATGAGCTTGGGCTGCCGGTGAAGGAAAAACATCGTGAGGAAACCATAGCGTGGTGGTAGGGTACTTTCTAGTACTCGGCTGGCTAGCTACCACTTTCAAGATGAAAATCTGCCGCCAAGCATCTAACGATGTGTTCCCGCAGCCTCACTTGAAAGCCAGTACTATTCCAGGCTAAGTGTGCTTTACTATCTTCGACCATACCGTCACTTAACATCAGGTGAGCTCTGGTCAAAAACCTAGCCTGTCAACCATTAAAAAAAACCGGCCAATTGCGAGTCGGACTCGCGCACAGAGTGTCCTTCAGTGACCGATGAATTTCAGCTTGATACCTTCATGCATTCCTGAGAAAACGGGTCTTGACAGGCAGACGGACAACAAAGTGATCCTATAAGGGTTCCGTTTTCACCTTTTAAGGTACGGAACCCTAAAATGAAAAAAGTCATAATACATACATAAAATGTAACCTATGAAGCTATGACATTTCGTAAAATTATGATCGATCTAATGAAAAAGAATTCGAAGTTTTAGGTCGTTTATAAGACTACAGGATGTAAAATAAAAACAAATTATAGTATCAAGACAACATAAATATGACAAGACAATCCTCTTTACACTATTGAAATTATAAAATGCACTAAAGGCGGACTGAACTATAATTCTTCCCTGTCTAGAATAAAATAAAGTAAAAAAAAAACCGTTCTAATTTATTACATTTCTATTTCATATTCATATTCTCTTCAGTCCATATATATTCAGATTTGAACAGTAATTTTTAAAATTTTCAGCTTAATTTAATCGTTTCGTTCCAGGTAATCGAAGACGCAAGCCATCATATTTACTTAGACAATCCGGACGCCTTCAACAAAATAGTACTAGAAGCGTGTACAAGAGCGGATGAACACGATCCACAGATAAGACCACACATGCAAACCAATGGCCACACAAGTCATGATGTTGAGAACCAATCACAGGATAGCATAGCTGGTTCTGACCAATCACCGACCAGCAACGGTGACGTAGTTAGAGTGGAGAACCAATCACAAAAAGGTATTACTAAATCAGACCAACCACAGCCCGCGATAGGTCAATTGAACCAACTTGAGAATGCGGTTGCTGTACAATAGCAGACCTTTTTTTTAACGAAAAGCAAAAGATTTTACTTAACGTTCATTGTGATGTCTTAATTTTTCAGCTGTGATGAAGGGTATTTTCTATATTAATATTTATTTTAGAATTATATATGTAAAGGCTGTGATAAACGGTAAACAACACGCAATGCAAAATGTATATATATTGAATCGTCAAGGAATAGAAGGAAAAAAAACTTAGCAAATTCTCACGTCTTTTTGTTCACTAGTAATAAGTATTCTACGTGGAAATGTTTGTACGTACCAATAAGTGTTTATACAAAAATGCCCCAAACAATATTACTTAAGTATCTACGTACATCATAACGCCTGTAAGGGCTCCGAGGGTTCTCTACCGCAGATACGATGCATTTTTGGGTTCCGTGCCCAAAGGGTAAAAACGGGACCCTATTACTAAGACTTCGCTGTATGTCTGTCTGTCACCAGGCTGTATCTCAAGAACTGCGGTAGTTAGACAGTTGAAATTTTCTCAAATTATGTATTTCTGTTGCCGCTATAACTAAAAACAAAATAAAATAAATATTTAAGGGGGGCTCCAATATAACAAACGCGATTTTTTTGCCTTTTTCATAGATAATGGTACGGAACCCTTCGTGCGCGAGTCCGACTCGCACTTGGCCGGTTTTTTAAATTATTTATGTGAGTGAAATATTGAGATGATTTATTTTATAACTCACGTCAGTGTTGCCATTTATACGGATTTATCCGTATTTATACGGATTTCTCAACTCTCACGGATAACTTTAGACATACAGATTTTTATTCGAATGTAAAGTACAGACTATGTACCTAGTGGCATTTAACATAAAATTATGATTTGTTGTTTGAGGAGCTTACGAACGCATGGTATTTTACTGCCAGCAAAGTCTTGTCTCTTTAAATAATTTATATATTTCATAATGATTTAGGGCAGAAATTTCCATAGCTGCATTCAATGTGTGTAAACTCTGTTCTCAATAAGTACATATCTGATTTTATTCAGGTTCCACCTATGATATATGAAACCTTATTTTAGCTTCAGGGGCGCCAAAGTCATAGTACTTATAGGTTCCTAATATGCTGGAAAATAAAGTTTGTTTCACAAAGCGCCTAGCATCCTGCGCGTTGTTCCATCGATTATTCAATTGATTTTAAAACGCCCAGCTAATTTTTGGATCATATCCTAAGTTGATTTTTGAACGCTTGCATAGTGTGCATGATGTATCTGGGGTGACACTATCAAATTTCTGCCCCAGTTGGGAAAAATGGTAGATCCGGGATTGTACATATATTTCACTGTTCCTAAGTAGTAATTTAAATTTAGCCATCATCTACCTCTGGACCAGAGCATTATGCAAATTTAAACTTCAATATTTAACATATTTTTTGGCAAGATAGAATTTGGTACCGCCATTTACGAAAGTCCATTTTGCCAACTTTTTAATCCTAATTATTGTAAAATAAACCACGATGTATTTACAATTATATATCAGTATGTTCCGCCAGTTTTGTAAAGCACAAGTATTATTATGTAATATAGAAGTTAATATGTGATTTATCTTATTCTACAATTGAGATTTTTATGATATGTAATTAATTACTTGAATAAAAATATTTATTATATTTTGTGTTTTAATTTCCTAGAATATACTTGCCTAATTTTTTTGATTATTTGATTATGTTCCTTTTTTATTTTATAAGTAAGTAAGAAAATTACAAAGAGCACACAGGTACCCCGGACTTTGCACTAGGAAAACCTGTGTCGCAAAATCCAGTAGTGTTTTCCGTATTAAATTTTTGCATACAAATAGGCTAGTATACATATTTTTGTAGTATAATACGGGGCCCCTGTGCTACAGGGGCCCCAACAGAAGAATAATAGACATAACCCCCGTGGATTATGAAATGAAAGTTAGGTAGAAGATAGAGGTGCACGCAGTGAGATTCGCACCTAGGACCTCCAGACTGGAAGCTTGGTCTCTCAACTAGGCTACCGAAACTTCTATTTATATTGTGTCATTACTTTGACGTAAAAAAACCAGTGTGCTCAACAGACGGGCTGTTTTGGTTGGTTTTCCTTAGGATATCCATTAATTACGTGAGGTGATTTTGGCGATATTTCGCCCTCCCCTCTCCCCCTGGGAGATGTCTTGAGATTATGCTCGTACCCTCCCCTAACCTGACGTGAGATTTTTTTTAATGCAATAACTTTAATCTAAATAAGTTAATGTATTTGATTGCGATGGGTTTATAAAAAAAACAATTTGATTAATTCTATTTATACATTAGTTACGATTAGTGTTTAAGATTTCTCATAACGTATTCTAGAATCACAGTCAGCAAATCGGTTAATAATATACTCAAGTAAGAACTACTAAAATTCTTAAAAGAATATTCATTCTTATTCAACCCACAGAGACTCATGTCTCAAGATGAGTACCTACTAACCGCTCCCTAAACGCCTCACGTAATTAATAGACGCCCCCTTAGATCGTAAAATTCGAGCGAAAGATTTTCAGTGCTAAAGTAGAAAATAAAACCAGAGTTAATAAATTATCTGTTTTATTTACATAATATATTCCATTTCATGTATAAAAAAGCTGTAATAAATAACAATACTTTAAACTTTGCTCTCTATTCGATAAAAAGTAAATTGTACATTATCAGGCAAAACAACTTACTTGTATTGCTTACAGACAAAGGCCTTTATAAGACGAAGAGTTTTATAATAGGGTTTAATTTTATACAGTCATAAATTAAATGGCGCGCAACATTTTTAAATCGTCCAAGAAACCTAACATGTCAGAACTCTTATTAAACGATTAAGGTAGGTTCAGTCAAAGTACTGCAATTTTTAGAAATTGAAATCAATAGGAAGGTATAGAATAAAGAAGGCAGATCTCAAATAAAATCACGCTCAGAAGCAAATAAAAGCGAAGCACGTTAAAGAGACCACCAGTCTGTTGTTTCCGATGAAATTTAAACCTTAATACTTAGTCATAAAGATGTTACATTACAATTAAGAGGAACTCACGCCGCGTTTTGCTTCGTAGCGAAAAAGGTCTGAAAAGTTAAACAAACCTGATCATATAGGAAGCAGGTCTTATAGGAATTAATTTGTATGATCAGGGGTCTAATTTCGTAAACAACGTAGTTCTATCGCCATCGAATTCATATCGGATAAAATGAGAACTGAAAAACTGAATAAACATATTTTTCCGAAGTTACTCAGCAGCTTTAATCTTTTACTTCTTGTTCTGTATAACATTATTATTTTTCTCGTTTTAAATCACATGGACGCTTCGTTCTATCTCTGTCTGTATCGGTGTTTTAATACATCCATAATGCTTTGTCCTTGTCTAAAAGTGTTATTCAGAAGGACATAAACAAAATCCAATAGCGATTGAACTTGATAGCGGATGTAATCAGACCGTAGTATATCTCTAATACCCGTAATAAATGGATTCTTATTTTGAATTCAATGTTCGAAGATTTACGTATAGGAATAGATAAAATAGGTTTTTTCAAGTAGGAAGCTACATAGGTAGTAATAGTCATCTTGGTATGTATCGAAGGAATGAACGTTAGAAAGTTTAATGAAAGTTTGAAAGTTTTAGTTTGTAGGTACTCGCTTCACTGTATCCGATACAGTGTAAAAATACATTTCACACACATTAAAATCTTATAAAAAGTAAGGCACACGAAAATTTAAGATTAAAATTAAAACCATTTCTCAAACATACTGGGATATACGTTTATTGATGTCGTGGTAGTTCTAAGAATGTCACCGCTATGTCCAGAAACGAATTGATGTATGCTGACCTCCGTTCCATTTTGACCGTATTTTATGATGTTTGCCCATCAATACTTCAAGACGATATGCAGCAAACTTTATCTTTATTTATTTTGTCTCGCTTATTCCGTTGTTACTCATTTTATCTTTAAGACATAAGAAAGAGTTGGCAAACCGCAATATTAAAAAAGTCATCTGACATGATCGAGTAAGAAAAAAACTTAAATAAATATATAGATACAAACAATATCACAACTCTGTCCATTCAATTGACAATCTTGAATCCTTCAAATACCCAAAAATTTTTTTTTATCGACGAACTATAAATTACAAAAAAATTAAACCCCTCTCCCAAAATAAAGTCGTTGATCCATCTGAACCCAAGTACCTAAACGCAAGTCACGGAAATATTGTTTTATATTTCAGGCGTTTATTCACAGATAATCACACGCGCGAAAATGACGGTATCACGCAAACAACAGCATGATTACGTTAGCTGTCAACCGCGATCGCGTCATCTCACTCGCACCAATGTGCGTCCTGGTATAACTGCAAGAGACAACGTAATCAGACTGCTGTATCTTAATAATTATTTATAATGTTAAATTTATTTACATTATTATAATTTCAGATACAGTGAAGTTGTGAAAAGCCAAAGGCAGTGTTTTTGTGCGTCCACCGCGCATGAATTAATACTAATAAAACTCTATGGCTATGAAAACTCCTCGCGTTGATTGGTCAGTCCTGCGGGCGGTGATTGGCCAGTGTTGCCGGTGTCATTCTGTGATTGGTTCTCCTTTTTGTTGTCCTCTTTGTCTTTGGTTTTTTCGAATTCGCTGTCGTCGGCTTTTCCGCACGCTTCTTGTACAAACTTGTTGAACAAATCCGGTTTGTCGAGGTACACGTGGTGGCCGGCGCCGTTAATTACCTGGAAAACAATTTATTTTCACTTGAACTATCTAAACCAAAAGTGGTGCTAAAAGTAATTAGGTGACAAAAACAAGTGAACGTTAGTGAATAAATACATAATCACGGTTTCATCGCAAAGAAAATGGTGGTTGACCTCCTTAGCAGGAGGTCGTCTAGGTAGGTACCACCGCAGCACCAGATATTCTGCCGCCAAGCGGTAGTGTGTAAACATTACTGTGTTCCGTTTTGAAGGATACTGCAGCTAGCGAAATTACAGGGCTGTTGAGACTAACCATCGATAGTCTCAAAGGAATGAGCGCCAAAGCAGCGATGCCCTGGACTGCTACTCAAAGTTCTGTGTATCGCTGCAATGGTCATAGATAGGCATTATCTCTTACCATCAGGAGAGTCTAGGTCAACTTCTTACTTTTACATTTAAAAAAACCCGGTCTTTATCATAGAGACAAAGCTGAGTACATCTCGGTGCACGGTTAGTAACTTTTATGTAATACCAACTCCAATTTAGACTTGTATAAAGAACACATAATTTTGAATCAAGTACCTACAAATATTTTACTGATTACACCAAAGTTACAAGTCAAATTCCGTAATATCATTTCAAATATGTATCAAAAACGCTGGTCAATGAAAAAGAAAATACAATAAAGTCAATTTTTTTTTTTAATAATTATAAATCCTCACCTGTACGAATGTTTTGTTGGAAGGTCTATGTTCGCTGAGAACTTGCCCCGTGCAGTTGTCGACCCAAGACCTGGAGCCGTAGAGCACTGTGATGGGCAGCGCCTGCGGCAGCTGGTCGAGTCGCTTCACCATCGGGTTCTTGGCCCAACCGAACCCGGTCATCAATGTGTGGAATGCACTTTCACCGCTGCAAACGACAAATGTTGAGTTTTGAATAAATTTTTAGACAAAGTAATTGAGTTTCATTTTTCAATTGTTGTAATAAACAATTGATTAATGACTTATATTATGATTTTTCTTGCCGTTATATGACATTGTATTATTTACATACAATAAAAAACTGTGCAGCGTTTTTTTGTCCGAATTACCTCAGTGCCTTAAGTCGAAAGTCTTCGATCAGTGTGTGTTACCAGTGTGTGTGTGTAGTGTGTGATGACTTATGGCACTGAAACGTGGTCCCTATGTACCTTTTTAGTAAGCTTAAAGTAGCACAATGTGCTATGGAGAGGGCTATGCTCGGAGTTTCCCTACGAGATCGAATCAGAAATGAGGAGATCCATAGACGAACTAAAGTAGCCGACATAGCCCAGCGGATTAGCAAGTTGAAGTGGCAGTGGGCAGGGCACATAGCACGCAGAACTGATGGCCGATGGGGCTGCAAAGTTCTGGAATGGAGATCACGGACCGGCAAGCTTAGCAAGTTGAAGTGGCAGTGGGCAGGGCACATAGCACGCAGAACTGATGGCCAATGGGGCTGCAAAGTTCTGGAATGGAGATCACGGACCGGCAAGCTTAGCAAGTTGAAGTGGCAGTGGGCAGGGCACATAGCACGCAGAACTGATGGCCGATGGGGCTGCAAAGTTCCGGAGTGGAGATCACGGACCGGCAAGCGCAGCGTAGGATGTCCACCCACAAGGTAAACAGACGACGTAATAAAGACGCAGGAATGCGCTGGATGCGAGTCGCTTCCAACCGGTCTTTATGGAAGACAATGGGGGAGGCATATGTCCAGCAGTGGACGTCCTACGGCTGAGATGATGACGATGATGAAAGGAAATAACATAGCTTGCTGTGTTTTAATATATAACAAGTTTTCCAATTACTAAAAAAATTACGTTTAAATCTTGTCAACAAATTAACGATGCAATCCAAAATGTTTTTATCCGAAAAAATTGAACTCTAGAATCCCAAACAAGTCACCTAACTGGACCATAAACGCACCTGGGTGTCTGCGAGTTGCACTGATAGATGTACTCGGGAATGAGCGTCTCAGCTTCCGTGAGGTACTTGAGGTACTTGCGACTGATGTCGGGCCGCGTCTTGGACACCAGCCAGCGGCCCGCGGGCCCGGCCGCGCGCACCGCCCACAGCGGGTTCAGTGGTTGCACCGCGGTGGCGACCGCTCGAACCCATAACGGGAGCTGGTATTTTTCGTAAGCGTTTGATGGACGCTCAGGGAAGCCCCAAGGGTCGGCTAGCACTAAGTGCCGTACTCTGGAAAAAATGTTTTAAACTTGCGAACATATACAATGATAAACATATTCTAGGTGGTGAATAAGAATTTTGAAAGTAATAAAGGAAAGCGGGAAAGTATGAGTGTGTTACCTTTCGGGGTACTTGATGGCGTACGCGGTGGCGATGTACCCGCCGAGGCTGTGTCCAAGCAGCACGAACTGCGAGAGGTTAAGCTCGCGCCGCCACTCCTCCACTGACTCCACCCACTGTGCTTCCACCTTGAGCGCGTCTGCGGCAAACCGCGGCCGCGAACTGCGCCCGAACCCTGCACATTGAACGCATGCTCACAACATTACCCTATTACTCCACACATTGCGCCTCCGTCTTAAGCGCGTCTGCGGCGAGCTGCGCCCGAATCCTGTACATTGAACGCACGCTCACTACCCACCGCGCCCCCAACACTACCCTGCTACTGTACCCACTGCACCTTCACCTTGAGCGAACCTACGACTATTCGCGGCGGCGAACTCCGTCCGAACCTTGTACATTGAACGCACGCTCACTACCCACCGCGCCCCCAACACTACCCTGCTACTCCACCCACTGCACCTTCGCCTTAAGCGAATCTACGACTATTCGCGGCCGCGAGCTCCATCCGAACCCTGTACATTGAACGCACGCTCACTACCCACCGCGCCACCAACACTACCCTGCTACTCCACCCACTGCACTTCGCCTTGAGAGTGACTACGGCGATTCGGAGCCGCAAGTTGCGTCTGAACCCTGTAGAAGGAACGTACGCTCATTATCCACCGCGCCCTTAACACTGTCAGTGTCAACACTACTCCACCCCCACTGATTTTCCGTCTTGAGCGTGTATACGGTGAACCAACACTTATTTATATATACATAAACACTTTATTACCACACATCACACATCAACAGCCATAGGACGTCCACTGCTGGACATAGGCCTCCTACTGGGGGGGTTTCGTCAATACTCGCCACGCTTGGCAGACGGGTTGGCGAGCGCAGTTGGGTGTGATTGTTCAAGGAAGACGCTTCTGCCCATCTTCCGGATTACATCCCTTAGCCGACTCTTACGGCAACCACGGGTAGAGAGGGTGGGGTACTATTCTTACGCCGGCACCACCACGGCAGACTTTATTACCAAGATGTCGAAACTAGCGCACCCAGTACTTACCCAGTAAATCGAGTGCATAAACGGGGCGTGTGGCTGCCAGCGCGTCTAGATTAGGACACCACAGCGCCAAACCGGCGCCCATGCCGTGGAGCAGCACCAGCGGAGTCTTTTCCGAGTCTTCATTTAGAGATATCGTCCAGATCTTATCGGATTGTCCTACCACCGAACCAATGTCGACATAGAACCTTTTGTACGCAGTTTTCAAACCTTTAAAGAAAAAATCGTAATATAAATTAACAAGTAGGTATACATATTGTTCATCCCGAGAAAAAATAAGTCAACTTCGATAGTGTATTTGCGTCGTGAAATCAAATCATGGTCCAAGGTCCTTCCGTATCTAGAATAGCATTGGTGAAGGTCGTGTGTTAGATATACATTAATAATAAAACTGCTTAAGTATTATCGAGAGATAATGAAACCATTTTATTATTAGCTAAATTATTATTCTACCTGCAGGGGGGCCTGCAGCTAATAATTAATTAATTAAGAATAATAATTTAGAATTTTTTAGATATAGACAAACTTAGCTAACATTTACAAGTAAATATTTTAGTCTAATAATCACTTTGTACATCATTAAGTAACCAGCGATCAATCTTTGGGGTTACGCAAAGTGGTAGTAATAAGCCAAAAGGTCTTACAAGATTTTTTTGTGATTTCAGGTTTAAAATTTGAGATAATCTTGACCAATACTTTATCGCGATTTTCAACTAAGTCCAATAATAAAAAAAGTTATTCATGAGTACAATAACTTCCTTTACGGTAGGTCCGTTTTGCGCAACCCCGAATCATCATCATCATCATTTTCAGCCCGTAATCGCCCACTGCTGAGCATAAGCCTCTCTTCTTGTACGACCAGTCCTGTGCTAACCTTGTCCAGGTTTGACCCGCGACCTTTACGTTGTCGTCGACCCAACGAGCTGGTGGGCGTCCGACGCTTCGTTTCCCAGTTCGTGACCACCAATCCGTCAACGTTTATTCCACTTGCCATCACTCTGCCTAGCAACATGTCCTGCCCAACACCATTTCAATTTCGCGATTGTTGTTGTTTGACCGCATCATCACTTAACCTGATGTTAAGTGATGATGCGGTCTAAGTTGGAGCACGCTTGCCTAGAAGATACCAATTCACTCTCGACTTGAAGACACCCAGATTATAACCATCGGTGAACCCCCACTCAGGCAGCGCATTCCACTGTCTAGCAGTCCGCACAATGAACGTGGAATCAAATCGTTTCGTTCGAGTTTTTGGAACATCTACCATGAAACGATGTGTTACTACGCATAGTACCCCGAATAGTACGCTTCAATTTATTATTTTCATTACTCGAAGCAACAAATTCTACGTAATACATCAATGACTCAAAGCTATTCGTAAAGTATTGAAAGCAGAGCATCTCTAAGAGCTCTGCCTCATTAAGACGCCATAGCGACGTCGCCGGCTACGTATCCAAGCAGTTAATATTGAAATGTATGGTACCTAACTCACTTGGCCACGGTTTGGCAACGATACATTTCAATATTAACTGCTTGGATACGTAGCCGGCGACGTCGCCATGACGTCTTAAGAGGAAACAAGTCGTCATTTTCTTCATACAAACGTTTTCCCCATTTTCCTTCCAGGATTTTAATACTAGAGCAATAATTTTTAGATAGGAAGTAGATACCTGCTAGTTTCATGCCCCTCTGTTTTGATTTTTTGATATATGTTTTTTTTATGAGAGCTAGGAATCTTCAAAAATCTTAAAATTTACCTAGTTTCAACGCTGTGTTTCAACGTCCAAATTTCCAATCTCATAGACATAATCTTAAAAAAATAAAACGCACAGGCAAAGAACACATCCTTCTTATTTACTTATTAAAAGAAATACTAAAATCGGTCTAAATTTGGAGGAGGAAACAGAAGGAATACGAAACCTCGATTTTGCTCATTTTATTTCGGGTTAATGAGCTTGATGTGCAGTTGTCCCTTTCGCTCAGTATGTACCCGCGTACTGCGTGCGGCGCGACAGAAATAGCTTGGTGAAATTCCTAATTTTCAAATGTCTCAGTTGACTGCTTTCCTCTTAATGAGGCAGAGCTCGAAGTGTCGCTAGCCTCGATAGATACTCTTGTTTCGTCATTGTCCATTAATAACACTAAAAGCTGCACTTGTGATAAAACGGTTTAATATATCGATAAGGCATGATAAAACACTTCCTAAATATTATGCTGCTTTTATCTGTATAGCGTTGGATTAAAATATACAACGCTTTGCCACTGTTGGCTAGCAGAGTATTGTTTTGTATGTCACAAAGAAATATTGTTGATTGCATGCTTTATGGTTCATTATTAATGAGGCGAAACAATAATAGACAAGTCAAAGTTTTCTCCTATACCTATTTCATAGTACATTATCATCTAGTGTTTGGTCTACTGTAAAAATTTAAGCGAAGGAAACAGTATGGTTTGATTTCTATATACGCAGAATAAAAATATTATATTGGTCATCAGTCGTTATCAGAGACTTTTACTGTAGAAATGACCTGGAAACACAACGCGATAATAGGTACCTACTGGCGAAGTATAATGTTGAGTTCATTTGACAAATTTGCGTCAAATTATAATCTATCTAGAGCAGTGTTTCCCAGACTTTGTTCTGATATGGCCCGGTAATTTTCATGCTGCCTCTTCGTGACCCACTCAATAGTTTTAACAATTGTAGTTTTGTAGCGCTGATGGCTTAGTGTTTAGCGCGGTCGGTTCGCATGCCGAAGGGCGTGGGTTCAAACCCCAACAATGAGCTTGAGCTGCCGTTGAACGAAAACATCGTGAGGAAACCATAGCGAGGTGGTAGGGTACTTTCTAGTAATGGGCTGGCTAGCTACCACCCTCAAGTTGAAAATCTGCCGCCAAGCATCTAACGGTGTGTTCAGGCAGCCTCACTTGAGAGCCAGTTCCATTCCAGGCTAGGTCTGCTTTACCATCTTCGACCACACCGTCACTTAACATCAGGTGAGTTGTGGTCAAACACCAAGCCGGCCAGCCATAAAAAAAACAATGCTCGTTATATTAAGTAAAATAATACACACACACATATTTATTGTTATTAGATGTACATATTATATACCTATACTAATTACGTTGTAATATAGAACTTTATACACTATATTTCGGTATCGGCTATTTAGTGCGAAGTATGGAGATTGGAGCTGCTTATTTTTTTACCAAAGAATCCAAGTTTGCTGCAAATTATGATGAATTGTTGATCATCATGGTTAAGTACGACAGAAATGTAGTACAAGGGCAACTTATAACAAAAAATAGGCCAACACTTTCACGCATATACATCACGACTCTTATCGTTAATCGTCTTCCAGACAACCTCCGTAGTTTGTTAGTGCTATACTGCGCTGCCTCATGGGTAAAATTTCATCATACTTTATGATATTTGCTTCAGAGTTTTGCACAACTTCAGTGTCTTAAAAATAGTATCATAGTTAGGATCGCGAGTCAGTGTGACTGGCAACAAATTTTGCTTACAAATCTTGAGTAACAACGCTTACGTTTGGAATAGATTACAAAAAAACTATGAAGTGCCTGTTTTTTAAATATTTATAAACATTGCGCGATGTTTGAGCGGAAGCGTGGTAGCCGAAGACTTTAGATATCCGGGTCTGTACCAAATAAAATAAACGTAGTGCTTACATGAGAGGATCCTTTTCTCAACATTTCGTAGCATTTCATCAGACTGACGAGTCCAGCTGAACCAACCACCAGTCCAACTGCAAGGAAAGTTATAAATTAGTTGATTTAGCAACAAAGCTATATTAGTTTATTATGCTAATATTAATAGCAGTTTTCGTGCAAATGTGCATAGCAATTTTAGAACGTTAAAAAAATTGCAAGCTGTTACTTTTCATTTGTATACAAATACCGTAGATAAGAGACTATTTCACTATAAGAACAACAAAGACACTTGAGGCACTAGAGTCAGTCGAGAGGCGCGCTAAGAGGTTGATAGGCAATGACATTTTGGTCAAGTCTCGACTGCAAAGTCTTGAGCATCGACGTAAGGTCTCCTGTCTATCGGTTTTCTACCGGATACACTTCGGGGATTGTGCCTTGGAGTTGCACGACTTGGTTCCCCCCGCCCCTTTTTACTACCGGACGGCCAGACAAACGCGACCAAAGCGTCACCCGTACATGGTGGACGTCCCCCATGTGCGCACTAAGCGCTTCGAATCCACATTCTTTATTCGCACAGCGAAGATGTGGAACTCTTTGCCGGAGTCTGTGTTTCCCGAAAAGTACAATATGAGTGTCTTCAAATCAAGAGTAAATAGGTTCCTTCTAGGTAAGCGTGTTCCATCCTAGGCCACATCGTTGCTTAACATCAGGCAGGATGTGGTCAAACGCGAACCTATTCTGTATAAAAAAAAAAAAAAAAAAAAAAAAAAAAAAAGACAGTGATTTAGTGTCGAACGCGCACTAATAAGGTTTCCGAAACAGAAAGTCCTATTTCGACAATATACACTGTAAAGAGACCCAAAGTTCAATATAAGATTCTAATAAGATTGCTAAGACATTGTGGTCAAGAAAAACAGATTTTCAATAATTACCCGACTGCCAAGGAAGGGTTATGTTTTTCGCGCGTATCTTGTATGTAAATTTTTTTATAACCTCATATCTTCCAAACGGTCGAATGGATAACGACAATTAATGTATCGTTAGATTCGTTCAAATAACCCAAGTGTCTTTAGAGGGTAGTTTTTAAAAATAATTCAAGATGGTGGATTTTTGGCGCGAAATAGTAAAACGTTAATTTAAAAAAAAAAAAACTTAGCCCTATCAATAGGTATCACAATAAAGGCAATTAAAAGAGGCTTACAATAATATATATAAGTTATATGTTTAAGTTTGATAAGAAATAATACATTTGTAAAGTTTTTTCCTTTAATTATAGCTATTCTAATCGCAGTCGGGTTATAGATTTATTTAACTCTTCAGCTTGTTTAATACTGAAGTTTACTTTGTAGGAATGTTAGATTAAAAATGTCGAACCATTCGCTTAAAATCATAAAGCCATAAATTTTCGTTTTGTCTTATATGAATAAAACATACATTTCTTGTTTTAAGTAAGAAATGCCATGTATCTCTATTACTTGTAAACAACATATAAACACAGTACAGATAATCATATTGTTTACTAACACCATAATATCACACATGCATACACACACAACACATAAAAACACAGCAAAATGAAATTATCCTAAATTATTGTAGTCAAAACTTGAAATAACAATAATTATAATGCATAATCGAATCTTCTAACTATATGTATTGCAGAGTTGTAGCCAATTTAGCCAATTCAATATAAAGGCAAAAATAAGTATTCCAGCGATGTTTCTATTAAACAAAAAATTTAATTGTAAAATATTGCAGTCTTGAACTTCATCATAATAGAGAATAGAATAGTGTAGAGAGGTATTTAATGCTAGTAGCATAATAGTAGTTTAGCCTAATAAAACTGAGGGGTCTACGTAATTGGTAGCTCTCAATTGTTTAATGGAGACTGAATAGGGGGACCTGCTACCTGCTACAGAAATAATTTTCAAATGTTTTAGTGGAGTTACAACTTCGACAAGTATGCTTTGTATTTAGAAGGTGAACGAGTTCTACATGTTAATTTCAAATTTTGTTTTTACTAAACAATGCCACCTGTAGTATAAAAAAGAATCTATTTAGGTTGTTAACAATTCATGTTTAATTAAACTGGTATAGGTTTTTTTAAGCTTTTCGAAGTGTTTGTAAGCTATGATTATGTACATATCGGCAAAGTTTTTGGAGTGCACGGCCCCGAGTAAGTAGAACATCTTCCCTGCTAGTGTTAATTCACGCAGGTTTAGTGCGAGCCGCGTGTAAGGCTATCGACATCGTATGTACAAATATATCTTCAATCGATCTTTTTTGTTCGTAGCTTCGATAACATCAAATCTATAAGTCACACGTAACCTTTTTAATAACTTTTTTTATCAACAGGTCGCTAACCTATTAAATTTGAACATAAACACCTACATACCTAAACAACAGAAAACAATAACAGCGTGAGTCGCATGACGTGCTAACCCCGGCTGTTTTGCCGGCAATCACATAGTGATCGCCGACAAGCGTCCTCTGACCCCACCACACCGCCTCTTCCCACTTGTGTTGCCTATATATCGCGAAAATATTCTACTTATAGATTTTTTACTTACTTTGACATAGTATATTACAATAATAATGTTTAAAGCAAGTTTATTTAAGAGTTTAAAGAAAAAACAAAACTTCTAAGCTTTTAATGGAACCAACGTGCCTTTATCGGTTCCATTGCATTGCACAGATGAGAACCTGTAGTGCCTAGTACATGCAACCCAGGTGTAGACTTAAGGGACCTTAAACCAGTTCCATTCCAGGCTAGGTGTGCTTTACCATCTTCGACCACACTATCACTTAACATCAGGTGAGTTGTGGTCAAAAACCTAGCCTATTGCCATAACAAAAAAAACAGTTTAACTTTTAGGAAACGTCATTTTATCCATGTTTTCATCCGAGCAGAACTCGGTCATCCAGGTACTTATGTTTAATAGCTAAAGAGTTAAGAAGGTTTTCAATTTTATTGTTTCTTTTGTTTCTGGGTGTTCCGTATAAATTCAAAGTATGTACTTACAAAAAGAAAAAATCATCAGTTATACAAGTATTCTATCAATTTTTAGTTCCCATAGTATAAAGCTTTGTTTGGGGCTATATGGCACTGAGGTAAATGTCCTAGGATTTATTTATTATTGCCGCTAATACAATAGAAAAAAAATTATACACATACTATGTGACTTATTGATCGCAGAGACAAAT
This sequence comes from Biston stratarius, assembly GCA_950106695.1. NCBI lineage: Eukaryota > Metazoa > Arthropoda > Insecta > Lepidoptera > Geometridae > Biston > Biston stratarius. The sequence goes on along the minus strand of OX467111.1, from coordinate 27,563,632 downwards.
TTTCCTGTTTTTTTTTTATTATTTTGTTTAACTTCAAACTCAAATAATAAATAATCAAGTATTTTTATTTTTTAGCCAAACCTGATTTCATACAATCCAAATACATATAAAAATTTGTATTTTGAATGTTTAAATCCATAATATAAGTATGTCAATGTCAAACTTTGACAGAAATTTGACTTTGAACTATCCCAACTCTACATTTATATGAATCATCCTCTGGGCTTTGATAATGCAATATAACAAAGAAAAATATTATCTATGGATTACATCATTTATGGCATCTGGAATTACAATAACTTCACTAATGTTTTCTATTTTACTTTAAACTTGTAGATTGTATGGCAATGTTAATTAATTGTCATGCAATATGGCATCTTAGTTAATATATGTTTCCTTTCCACGTGTTTTTCGTCTAGATCAGGGGTCGCCAACTTTTTGTGATGGAAGAGCCAAAAGTTATAATTTACAAAATTCCCTAATTTTTAAAAAGCTGCTAACATTTTTCATTTCTATATTGTAGTCCTAATTGCATATTGTATACATTAAATTTTTATTTAAAACCAAAACCTACAAGTATTACATAATTATGGAACTGCAGAGCCGCATACAGCTGGCGAGCAGTAGATTGCTGACTAGTTTAGATTAATTTGAGATCATAACTATGTACTAGGAAAAGGTTTGTTGCCAAATAGTAAATATTTTTAAAAGCTGGTAAACCTAATTAGAAAGCTGCGGTGTAATATTGAATAAAATGAAAGGAATCTTACTTCCATATGAATGACAATACATTCTTGAGTCTTGACCTGCTAATAATGCTGCAATTTAAAGAAAAAAAACCACAGATATTAGTTAAAAAAACGTTCAAAAAGTCATTTAGTTACAAACATTTCCCAAACTTTCAATTTATTTAAGTTGTTTTAAATGTGTATAATAAAACACTTAAAAGATGCATGGCAAATAAATAATGACTATTAAATTCAAGCCACATCAAACACACAATGCTAAGAGATTGCTTAAGATTTAGAAGAAACATAATTTTTTGTTTAATCAATATATGTATAGTATGTATGAAGGCAAGACTTATTAGTAGTATTTGACTAAAACTTTCAGAAAAAATCAAGAGTCTATGCATCACTTTCCATCTTTTTTTTACATTAAATTTAAAGAGCTTTTTCACCGAGGCATTCACCTCAATAAAAAAGCTCTTCTGTCACTCTGGTAATGTTGCTTCTATATTATAATTAAGTTTATATGAATTATACACAATTTAAATTCTATGGCTTAGATTATAAAGCATTCTGGCTGCATCCGAGAGAGGCTCAGCAAGAATGCTATTCTAGTAACCGACTTGAAGTCCTGTTAGTTGTTTGTTTCAGACAGTTGTCTTGATTCATTCTGAGTAAACTCCATGATAATATGGCCCCAGCACTAAAGTCCACTACTATACATAGCATGACATATTGAACATCGGCAAACATAACATAGGACACCCTGAGACTTAGTGCAGTGATACCATATATAAAGCATGATACATATAAATTGTCATGGTATGTGAAACAATAAATTTTAGTTCATAACATTTAAAAAAATATTTCTTCTAAATCTGTGTCAATCACACTAGTTTGGTTAATATCATAACTCAGTCACTTGCTTGCCGAACAACATTGGAGTATTCACGATATATAGTTTATCTGAAATAATTTTAGTTTCGATCAATAAAGGTATTATATTTAAGTAAAAAAGGGGTTAATTAAGTGTCTTACTTTCTAGTGAATAGATGCTTTTGAAGCTCTTCTGTGAGTATTATAAAATGATCTGTCTACCTTTCCATAATCTTTCTCATGCATGAGACAAAAATTTAGTGAACAGATTAGCTTGAACATGTGTGCATAAAAGAAGTAAATAAAATAGAGCAGATAAAGGAAGAACTAAAATAGCAGTATTTCTCCTATTAGTAGATAATGGCACTCAGAACTTTGTTATTACTGTATTTATTGTTGTTAGATGTAGTAAATATTTAAAATTATTATTACAATTTAGTAAGTTCTAAGGGCACTACACACACAAGCCATGATAACATGCACTCATGTTGTGTATGAGAATCCTTTTTACAGAAGAAATAAAGAGACAAAGACAACTACAACTGGCCAGGTTTTGGCTTCAGTGTGTGGTGCATCTTAGATTTAGTTGGTGACATCAAGCAAACTAAAATACAATACCTACCAAACCCCCGTCACGTAAAATGTAAATGATTGTAAAAATATTATAAATTGTAATAAAGTATTACCTTATACAGGAAATAATGACGTGATATATGAACGGCATAAGATACTGTGTCCAAATGTAACATGGCATTTGAAACCTTGGTATAACAAAAAGAAACCAATTTATTTAATGATTAACGTAAATGATTTGCAGCTAAAAAATCACAAGATCTGGTGAACATGTAAAAGCCGCAATATAACTTAATAAATACAGCAATTGCGCAATAATGCGGAAGAAATTATGTGCGCGATTAATTACTAAATTAGACCGATAGTACTACCTGGATTCTGTTGACGCTAAGTTTATTTCACTACCCATTTGGCCACTGACTACAATTTATACACAAACACGCGCACGACAGACATATATAATTTTTTCTCTTTTTTACTAATTTTTGTTTCCTAGTGTTTTCTCCAATGCGTAAAAAACAAAAGTGACAAACCACCAAAATAATTTTGACGTTAGAATTTGTGAAGTGTAGACTTTGACATTGATATTTAGAACAAATACTTGAGATGAGAAAAGTCTAATAAATAACTAATGCTGACCGGTTTTTAAGAAATGAAGTTTTAACGAGCGCGCGGTTAATTGATTTCGCCAGAAAAGCCAAAAAATTGCTTCATTTTTTCAAAACAGAATTTTTATGTTTAATATAGTGGTGTGGTTTACACATATTTTTATCATGACACATGTTAAACTATGAAATGTTTGTACTGGCAGAATATACAAAATGAGATGCCAAAACAAAAGTACGATAATTTTATGACTGCGTACGATGGTACATTACTATCGTACGCAAATTGTACGACAATTTCCATCATGATGCTCTTATGAACACATACTGCCACTTTATCTCTCAATCATTTTATTGGTTGCTAGCGTCTGCCGATCAGCGATCAATATCGATATTTCGATAATGTGTCATACGTTGAACTTTATTTTTAATTTAAAGGATTAGAAGTGTACAGATTTTAAACTATAAAGCATTTGCAACATATTAATGTTACGTTTCATATGATTTTTTTCAAATCAAATCAAATAATTTATTTACAAGAATACATGTAGGTATATATAGGTCTTATAATATTTTTTTGTAGTGTCACAATGTATTCAGTCTGCATGCAGACGTGCAAATGTTAACAGTAGATACATTAATTTAATTAGTCCATATTACATTAGTATTAATTATTATTTATAAGAAAAATTCATGAACTCCTTAACGCTGTAGAAACAGTTGTTAAGAAGCCAATCAGTCAAACATTTTTTAAATTTATTTACATTTCGAATTTTTATGTCATTTGGTAAATTATTATAAATTACAATACACATATTAAAAACATTTTTTTTATATAAATCTTTTCGGGCAGGAGGCTGATATAATAGGTTAGCGAATTTGGCTCTTTGTTGACGAGTAATAACTTCACTACGTCTCTTAAAATAGTCCGGGTGTTCTTTGGTGAAAATACAAATGTCCTTAATGTACATACATGGCAAGGGAAGTATGCTACATGCCTTGAAAAGAGGTTTGCAGCTATCCAAAAACCAAGACCTATTAATAACTCTAACGCAACGCTTTTGAACCTTGTCTATATCCACTGAGTTCCCCCACATTATCAAGCCATAGCTAAGCAGACTCGACACATGGCCATGATATGACGTTAACGCAGCTTCCATAGACACGGTCTGCCTAACTTTTTATAACGCAAATACGAATCAATCAAGTTTTTTACAAACTATATCAATATGAGTTTTCCAGTTAAGATGATTGTCAAGAGTCAGTCCTAAAAATTTGAAAAATTTTGAATGTATTATTGTCATTATCCTGATGGGTACGATAATTTTACGGCCCTGGTGCGATAGCTGCCTGGCTTCGGGTTGTGAACACTGCCTTGCACTACATCTGGTATAGTGTATTAGAAATCTATGCACTACATGCATTTTACGTACGGCAGCAGCGACTGTGATTAAAGATATAAATATTTCTTTTTAGCAGCGATATTAAGCCGCTACCCTGTTTGGGACAAGATTTGTTTATTACCGCACTGCATGCTTCACCATGAACTACAGCAGTAGGACTGGCCTAGTTGCGGTTTTAATTTAAACCGCTACCATACCAACCGTTTGGTCATACTAGGGAAGGTCAATTATAAAATTACGAGGCTCTGTCGAAACGATAGAAAAAAATAATGTAACATAAAAAATGTAAACTGGACTGAATAGATATTTTGCAAAAACCGAAGACGCACAAGAATTGACAGCTTGAGATAACACAATGGGGAAAATTAAATTAAAAAAATAATTAACATCTATATGTATTGATGCACATTCCCTCTTAAACCGAGACAGTTTCTATCTAGGACAAGCTCTTTAAGTTCAAAGTATAATGTAAAAACAACCACATATGAGAAAAAGTTTTATTTTTAATACAAAACATGAACTTATAGTCTAAACAGGTCACTGGAATTAGAATCTTATAGACAAATAGATCAACACAATCTCAGGTGTGTGTGGCTCACGATCACCACTTTTCCTTCATCCTGGAGATCTCGTAACCCTTCATCCAACTGATCTCGAGTTACAGTCTGCAAAAAAAAATCACTATGGAAAAATTGTAAATATGTAGGGTTTTATAATCAAATGGATAATTGATAGAACAACGTGAGCTGGATGCCATTAAGTATTCCACCCATTTCACTGGAGCTACCATGCCAACAGCCCAGAGTCTCGCTCCGATACTTCAAGGAGCTGGGTTGGTTTGGGTAGGTACTGGTAGGGGGAAATGCACAAAATATCCCAAGCAGGATGTCAGTGCAGGACTAATCGCCCCCACTTTGAAGAATAAGCTGGTTGTCTTGTAATGACACAATAAGTAAAAAGCTAACAACCAGGTTCATGGAAATCATTTGGCAAGGCCTATGTGCAGGGCCGGATTTGGGAGAGGGCAGGCGGGGCTACTGCCCTGGGGCCTCCACAAAAAAGGGGCCCCCACAATTGTAACCAATTACTACATTCTTTGTGAAATAATTTTATTTGTCAGTTAATTGATTGATTCAGCTGTTACTTTGTGGAAGTTCATTTTGAATGTTTAAAGTATATATTTAGTTTATTTTCTGCTTAACAAAGCAGAACTTATGTTAAGCAGAAATAAACTAAATATATACTTTGAACATTTATTTGTTATTAATAATTGCTTGAAAGACTTGACGAAAAATAAATAAATAAAAATATATATAGATATATCAATATACATATTAGGACCAACATAGTTTATTATTTTTCACTACCAATTTGCATATCAGGTGGTAGAATATAGAAGAGTGTTTAACATTGTTATGACAACTGTATAATATAACCCATACTCAATAAACGATTTTGAATTTTTATTTGGAAAATAATTAGAGGCCTCCGTTCTTTCGTTGCGCCATGGCCTCCAGACCTCCAAACCCGGCCCTGCCTATGTCCAACAGTGGACGTCATACGATCTGTAACCAGTTTCTTCATGTTCACTTACAATTTGCGAGTTGGTGTTGACGTCCTGCAGTAGCTTGGAGTGTGTGATCGTGTGAGGCTTGCTGTAAGGCTGTATGAGTTCTCTGAGCGCGGCTACGAGGTCGGCGCGGCGGCGGCGGGCGGCGGCTCCGAGCCCCGTTGTCAGGATGCCCACGTCGATGCGACCCGACGCCGGATCCGTCGCGGACTGCTTTAAAGCTTCCCGGTGAAGCCTCGAGTATAACAAATAAAAATAAATAAAATGATACTATGTACTAGATGATACGTTCTAAACACTCCGGACATAAATATCAGATTTATTTACTGACTTTAATTGGTGGATTTTCTACCGCTAAGCAGTAGTGTGTAAACATTACTGTGTTCCAGTTGGAAGGGTATACAGCTAACAAAATTACAGGGCTGTTGAGACTAGCCGAAAGTCTCAAAGTAATGAGCTATGTAATTTAAACTAAGAAATAAGTAAATGTTATACAAAAATTATGTTTAGCTTCTTATATAGTGTGTGTGTGTATGTACATTGTACATATATGTTACACAGGATTTAAATAAATTAATATCGTAGAACATTACACACAGCGACATCTAGCCCTAAACTAAGCAAAGCTTGTACTATGGGAACCAGACAGCTGACAGAATAATTAAATACTTTTTTTTTTGTAAATACATACAGAACACCCAGACACAGAACAAATACCCATTAGTCACACAAATATAGAAATTATCTTTTGTATGAATATTCTAGTGACTTTTTATATATGTAATTATTATATACCTAGACATAGTTTTGGAATGTGATACAGATTTCAAAATTGAATTGAGAATTGTATTGAAATTAATATTATTACATTCTGTTTTGAGTTATGAAATAATTAGATGTTAGTTCTGAGCAGGGGCGTAGCTACCGCCGTATCAATGATACGGGGCCCCCGGAATACTGGGGCCCCAATATGTATAAGCAAAGATTCGTAAGCCTTCAGGCCGCGGCAACAACGGCTTCGTTTGATTATATGTTCGTTAACAAGTTTGTGAAACAATAATAAACATGACTCCCGTGGATCTATGAAATTAAAGTCTGGTAGAAGGGCCGACAAATCTTGATACAGGGCCCGTCTAACGCAAGCTACTTCACTGCCCGCGGGCCTCTCCAAGGCACGGTACGCCACTGGTCCTAAATGGAAATTGAACCCACACCTTTCATTTGAACTATCAAATTGTGTCAAAAAGTTACCTGGAAGCTTCGTCGACGTCAATGATCTCGACTGTGGGCGAGAGACGAAGTCGCGCGTGCGACTCCGCGAGCCGGATCAGCGACTCCAGCTGACGCGGGTACGCCGATATTTGACCGCGTCCGCTGCCTACCCGCCTGTCAACAGATTTAGAGACAACAACGTAAAAAATTTTTTTTTAATGATGTGTCTGTTTGTTGTTAGGTACCTCATTGTTATTACAATCTAGCCTAATTGAGACTAATAAGTAATTTTAATACAACTTAAATTGCTAAGTTGAGTAAATCGAAGAATGCGTCCATCAACACTTTTCTTACTGTCTCTATTAAGGGGAAGACACTTTGTTCATGTGTTCTATAATATGTAGTACTTACTGCACTGACTCAAAAGGTTTTGTCCTTTTTAGTCTTCTCACTATGTCCGTGTTGTGTGTTAAATGAATGTTAAGTGAAGATAGTAGAAGATGGTAAAGCACACCTAGCCTGGAATGGAATTGGCTCTCAAGTGAGGCTGCCGTTAGATGCTTGGCGGCAGATTTTCAACTTGAGGGTGGTAGTTAGCTAGCCGAGTACTAGAAAGTACTCTACCACCACGCTATGGTTTCCTCACGATGTTTTCCTTCACCGGCAGCTCAAGCTCATTGTTGGGGTTTGAACCGACGCCCTTCGGCATGCGAACCAACCGCGCTAACCACTGATCTATGATCGCTACATTGTCTAGGATGATTCGACGGTATAATGCCATGTCTAGGGCAACCGATGTAGATATTTTTGGTGACAGTATTGACAGTTTTAAGAGGTCTTTGCAATCACTCCCTGACAAAAATTTACATGTAAATTGAATAATTCTACCTTTATTATTTGATTATTCCTTTGACATTTCATTTTGTATTAATTATGAATTAATTCTTATTTTTATTGCATGCTGTCTGCACCTATAATTGTTGTGACATTTATCTGTATACTTCTTTTTTCCTTCTCATTTTTAGTCATTCGAAAATATACACAACGTTGATGTTCATAATATAAATAAATAAACATATATATAAGGTGGAATTTATTATAAAAAGTTATTCTGATAGCAGTTTTACACACCTCATATCAACATAAGCGTCGATAAGTCGCTGCTGCGCCGCTTCGCCGAGCGTCGGCTGGACATGTTCTTTAGCGAACACTATGTAGTCGCGCATTAAGCTCATATCCTGAAATTCAATTCAATTTCTAAACATCTTTATTTATCTCTTGGTGGTAATTTCCTTAGCAGGAGGTCGTCTAGGTAAGTTTTTTTTTTTTAAAATATACTAAATACGAAAAAAATACGACAAACGCAAACCGCGTTTGACCACGCCCTGCCTGATGTTAAGCTGGATGCAGGCTACGATGAAGCACGCTTACCTAGAAAAAACCTGATTATTTTGGATTTAAAGACACCCAAGACACCATATCGAAGCGTTTAGTCTGTACGTGGGGAATATCTACCATGTAAGGACGGCGCTTTGGCCGTGTCTGTCTTTCTACCTTTTACCTAATCTATCTTTTACCATCAGGTTAGCGTCTCATTCGTCATGTTCCCATTTTTTTTTTTTTTTTGTAACAGTAATGAGAGGAACGATACGCTCTCCTGATGTTAAGAGATAACGCCTGTCCATGACCATTGTAGCGATACACAGAACTTTGAGTAATAAAACAAAGTCCAGGGCATCGCTGCCTTGGCGCTCATTACTTTGAGACTAGATGGTTAGTCTCAATAGCCCTGTAATTTCGCTAACTGCAGTACCCTTCAAACCGGAACACAGTAATGTTTACACACTACTGCTTAGCGGCAGAATATCTGGTACTGCGGTGGTACCTACCTAGACGACCTCCTGCTAAGGAAATCTACCACCAAGTGAAGTACCCATCCTTGACCAACCAAATTTGATATTATCCTACCAATACTGCTTTGGATTATCTTCCCAAGAAAAAAAATGGAGCAGTTCTCTGAAATTTTGTTCCGTTACAAGAGCAAACTTGTATTTTTCCTCCCTTATACAGGTGACGCAATAATTGTACAAACTTTTTGACGAGTTCATTTAGAAGCATTCATAATATAATTGTTTTTATAAATGTAACTTTTTGGATAATAAATATTATTCTATTGTAAGAAATCAGAATCAGACATACAGAAGCGCTGGCATATAAATTTGTAAGATCCCCATACAACATAAAACTATAGAAAAATGTATGGGACAACACCTCTGGGGTACATGGAAACTTCATTTTTAGGGTTCCGTACCCAAAGGGTATAAACGGGACTCTATTACTAAGACTTCGCCGTCTGTCTGTCCGTCCGTCTGTCACCAGGCTGTATCTCAAGAACTCCGATAGCTAGACAGTTGAAACAAATTATGTATTTCTGTTGCCGCTATAACAACAAATACTAAAAATAAAATAAATATTTAAGGGGGCTTCCATACAACAAACGCGATTTTTTTGCCTTTTTCATAGATAATGGTACGGAACCCTTCGTGTGCGAGTCCGACTCGCACTTAGCCGGTTTTTTTTTTTTCATTTGACTATTCATAGTAAAGTTTATGTACTAAATTCTCGCAAATGAATATGCTAGCTTAGAGCCACTGAACCTAGTATCATTTGTGTCGATTTGTGTAGTTATCGTACTTACAATCATATCCTCGCTTTCCTGAGAGCCCGCGTCCGTGAAGTCCTTGTAATAAAGCGACACGAGATGCGAGGCGAGACGCCGGTCGAACACCTCGTCCTGCGGGTCTAGTATCAGGAATATCAGGTCGAATCTGCAACAAATACAAATGCAATAAAAAAAATCTGCGTGTTCGCTATAACTCCGACACTTTGAGCGCTGAAAGCTTTGAATATTGTCGAATGTATAACATACCTGGACATGAGTGTGTGAGGTAATTGTACATTTTCTACAATTGTCTTGTTTTTGTTCCACTGTGACTGCGCAGGGTTGGCAGCTGCCAGAATTGACGTTCTGGCGTTCAGTTGGCAGATTATTCCCGCCTTGGCGATGGACAGTGTCTGTTGTTCCATCACCTGACCACATAGTACGATCTTATAATATAATGGAAGGTTATAATTTATTTGATAACTTATTTAAGTGTGGGCACAAATCCAAACACAACTTAGTAGCTAAAATATCGAAAGAAGTGATATCAAAAGGAACAAATCGAAACCGCGTATGCAATACTCTCCCCCGTTATCTCATCTAACATATGTACATCTACTGCGCAGCTACCTTTCGGTAACTTCCAATGCCTTAAATAAGTTTACGTTTTTTTTTTAATTGACAGACTAGGTGTTTGACCCCAAATCACCTAATGTTAATGACGATTTGGTCGAAGATGGTAAACACATCAACCCTGGTATGGAATTGAGGGTTTGTCACTCAATTGTGGCTGTTAGGTTTTTCCGTATGAGCGTACTTGAACAATTAGAAATTTGGAAACATGGCAACACAGAAAATTCATTGTTGAATGAACAAACATGCGTCACTTCGCCATTACTGCGCTGCTTCAGTGCGCAGGCGCGGGCGGCAGCGGCAAATATTATATAAAGCGCCGCTGTCAGGGAGGATTACTCGTTACAGTCCGGTGACGCTGTAGAGGCCAACTGGCCAACAGCAAGAGTCATTTAGAAAAAGAAAGAAAAAAAAGGAGGATTACTCAGTCTCGGCCAGGCGCTCGGAGAGTCAACACGTCCCGAGGATGCCTCGTGTAGAGGTGAAACACGTGTCGGCGAGTGGTTATTGCAGCGAAGAGGATATAAATACTTGTGGATTTTGTTTTTATTTTAATTAGTGTTTTATTTAAGCTTTTAAGTTAATGTGAAATTTAGTTTTAGATTATCAGTAAAGTTCCGGATAGGTTTTTTAATTATCATTAAGTTTTTTGTTTCATATCTATGTCAAGTTTTTTAAATTTAAATCCTCTTTTCTGTTGTAGCGGAAATAAACTAAATATATACCTAGAACACTCAAAATGGACTTCCGCAAAGTAACGCCTGATTCAATCAATTAACTGTTAGGTTTTCCACTTGAGGGTAATAGCTAGCCAACAGAGTACCAGAAAGTACCCAACCACCATGCTATGGTTTCCTCATGATGTTTTTCTATACCGGTAGGTCAAGCTCGTTGTTGGGATTTGATCCCACTCCCCTATGCATTGGGTCTGTACGGGCACCTCTAGTGACATATTAGCCACTGTTACCGACCTAGTGTAAACAGTGCTTATACAGTTTAATCAAACAACAAATGCATGGACAATCATAATGCTTTTAAAATGTGCTACTAATTGGAAAGCCACACTGGAGTGTGGTGTGCTGGTGGTACTGACCTCATGAAGTACGCTTCGAGTAGAATCATTCATCTTGTCGAACTCGTCTATGCAGCAAATTCCGTTATCAGCAAGTACCAGCGCGCCTCTTTAAATATACATACAAAGAATATGATGATGTGTAATTTTTATACTTTCGCGGTTCGATAATATAATTTTGTTTATCACCGGAACTTAGTCACATCACACATCATCAGCCATAGGACGTCCACTGCTGGACATAGGCCTCCTCCTGAGGGGGTTTTGCCAATACTCGCCACGCTTGGCAGGCAGGTTAGCGAGCGCAGTTGTGTGCTTGTTCAAGGAAGACGCTGCTGCCCATCTTCCGGATTACATCCCTTAGCCGACTCTTACGGCAACCACGGGTAAAGAAGGTGGAGCCTAATTCTTACGCCGGCACCACCACGGCAACACAAAACAGTTAACAGTTAGTCGGTCACCACAAAATTTATTTCATAGTAATTTTTGTGCGATAAAGTTCTTGTAATAAATATAAATGCAATAATGTGTTTTAATAGATTTGAAAAGGTCTTGATAGTCTAAATGTTAATTTTACTATATGCAATCATCATCAGCCCAGTTTAGTCCACTGCTGGACAAAGGTCTCCCCCAATACACGCCACCTAGTTTACCAGTTTAGAAAAAAATAAAAAATCATAGGATCATTCGCTGGGCTAGTCCGTGGTGTGCCGAGGCTCTGAAATTCGTACAGGATTTGGGAGTCCATCTGAAGAAGAAAGAGCAAGATCCCCTTTCTGGCTGGTCATAATGGATCTCTCTGGCGATTCAGCAGGGGAAAGCAGCCAGCATTGCACTGACATTCGGGGAGGATTTCGGACTTGAAATAGTTTTGAGTTTATGTTTCATACAAATAATTACTTAAATATTACAACATACATTTACTAACATAATTTTTGAAATAAGTAAAGATGGCAGCACTATACAAAAAAAGTATATGTATATTTGTGTATACCAGCGCATGCATGTGTATTGTGTATGTACTCACGTCTGCAGCACCAGCTGCCTGGTGTCCGGGTCCTTGGTGACGTACGCCGTGAGGCCGACGGCGGAGGAACCCTTGCCGGAGGTGTACTGCGCGCGCGGCACCAGCCCGTGCACCCAACGCAGAAGCTGCGACTTGCTCGTGCCCGGGTCGCCGCACAGTAAGATATTGATCTCTGATCTGTTACAATCAAATATATGATTAACACACACGACATACTTGTCAAAATTGCATATGAGCCAAGCCTTAAAAAAAAAATTGCCTATACATATATATCCGTTTCCCCCATTAAAACCAAATTTTGGCAACCTAGTTGGAAGGCCATCTGGTTCCCAAACTGGAGATCCTAGGTTTGAATTCCACGTATGCACCTCTAGTCTTTTCTAAGTTATATCATTTGACTTTAAACATCGTAGGGAAACCAACATTTCTTAAACCGCATACAAAAGATTCTCGAAGATACGTGAAGTCTACTGAACCGCACTTGGCCAGCGTGGCACGAACAACCGCACGTGGCACCTTTCTCATAATGAAAAGAGACCGAAAATATTTTAATATATAGTTTAATTAACCCAAAACGACTTATAAGCAGAAATACACTGTGATATCACGTTTTAGTTCTGAGACATTTGTATTATCTCTAAGTAATATAATCTAATCCGAAAAATGTCGCGGATTGCGAAACAAGACGCCACTTGCACCGTTTTGTTTCCACTCCTTGAAAAAAGTCACTGGATGTATGTTAATAAAATAAAAATATTTATTGCATTTTGAACCGTCACTTAGTGACTTTTCAATATTTTCAAGAACTTTATTACAAATCAAGTAACAGTCCAAACCACACAAAGTGACTCCAATCCGGGCATGACCGGAAGTAAGTAGTGATAACTTTACAACAAGTTTCGACAGAGTTTTATAAGCAAAATGAAATGTGATATCATTATATAATTTTTCTAGAATCACGCACTTTTTTGACTCGTCTACACTAACTATACCTCATTTGAGAGCCAGTTCCATTCCAAGCTAGGTGTGCTTTACCATCTTCGACCACACCGTCACATAACATCAGGTGAGTTGTGGTCAAAAACCAAGCCAGTCATCCATAAAAAAAAAATATTACAAGATAATCTTAGCATGTATCACAAAAAAAATTGTCTCACCTAAAATGTGTTCTTCCAGCCGCGTTAAAGTTCTTCTTGGTCCCTCCTAGCAGTTGCAGGAGCACTCCCTTCTTAATATCCAAGTTCTCGTAGATAGAAGGCGCTATTGCGCGCGCTAGCCGCTCGTACGAGTCTGGCTGAGACGCCAGCTCTTTGAACAGCTCGACGCGTTCCGGAGGGAAACGATGCTCTTTGCTGTTTGTGTAAGGAAAAAAATAATTAAAAACAAATAAAAAGTATCCAGGTAATAAACTATATGTATCCCAAATTTCATCCAAATCCGTTTAGCCGTTTTTGTATGATTGAATAACAAAGATCTACATTAAAACATACAAACTTTCACATTTATAATATTAGTAGTTATATATACCTATGTGTCTACATAGGTATATATCTTACTTAGATAAATAATGATTAAATTAAAAATTTAAAATACTCCTACGCAATTAACCAAACATAGCTAAGAACCACCGCAAGGAAACTAGCTTTCAAAATTAAAAAAACCGCATTGAAATCGGTCCATCCGTTTGAGAGCTACGATGCCGCAGGCAGGCAGACAGACAGCACATACACAGACAGCCAGCATCGACATCAAACTTATAACACCCCTCTTTTTGCTTCGGGGGTTAAAAAATAAAAGTAAGTACTTAAATGAAAAGATTTTAACAAATTTTAATTTTCCATAAAGCGGGTAGTCTGCTAAAAGTTATTTAAAAGTAACAATGCATAATATCTCGAGCTTGGTAAGATAATGTATAAGGAAAGATCAATTACCCATCCTCAGATTCTAGTAGACGATCGCTATGTACTTTTCTGTAATGCAGCGCGTCAATGTGAGTCTTATGTAGAGCGCGTAGAGTCGCTTTTCGCGGGTGAACAGTTGCGGGCGCCGCACGGAATACGCCGGTAACAGCGACGCGCTCGCCCGCGCCGACCGCCTCGACGAGCGCGCCGTGCGCCATGATGCTTACTGTGGCGGGTGTGCGGCCAGCGGGCATGTCATCTGGGGAAAATCACTCGTATGTCACGGCAATATGGTTTATTGTTCAATGGACCATCAATTGACGACGACCATGTCATTTTGGAAATCTTATTATTAGCTAACGGAAATAAAAACGTTATACGCTTATGTTTAAATTTAATTTTGTAGCGATGATAGCTCAGTGATTAGCGCGGTCGGTTTACGTGCTGAAGGGCGTGAATTTGAGCCGGCTAGTACTCGGCTGGCTAGCTACTATCCTCAAGTTGAAAATCTACCGCCAAGTATCTAAAGGGTGTTCCGGCAGTCTTACTTGAGAGCTAGTTCTATTCCAGGCTGAGTGTGTTTACCATCTGCGACGAAACAACGTGAATTAACATTAGGTGAGCTGTGGTCAAAAACCTAGAATGTCAAAATTTTTAAAAATAAATAATTATATCTAGTACATGTGGATGTTACCTTAAATAAATGGTTATTAGGGTTCCGTACCCAAAAAGTAAAAACGGGACCCTATTACTAAGACTTCGCTGTCTGTCTGTCCGTCCGTCTGTCTGTCACCAGGCTGTATCTCAAGAACCGCGATAGCTAGACAGTTGAAATTTTCACAAATTATGTATTTCTGTTGCCGCTATAACAACAAATACTAAAAACAAAATAAAATAAATATTTAATGGGGGCTACCATACAAAAAAAGCGATTTTTTTGCCTTTTTCATCGATAATGGTACGGAACCCTTCGTGCGAGTGTGTGAGTGAGCCGTTTTTTTGTTTTTAGTTATGACGTCCTACCTGGTGACTCCTGCAGTTTGACGAGCTGCTTGTCGCTGAAGTGCGAGCGGTTGTGTACGAGCTGGAAGCAGTGGGCCGTGTTGCAGTGCGAGCAGTGCGCCGGCTCGGGCACCCGGCCGCGCTCCAGCTCGGCGGCGGCGGGCGCTCCGCACACGGCGCACTTGAAGTACGCCTCGCGCATCTCCGGGACAATGCTCGACGTACGTATCACCATGCCGGATAACGTCACCAGCTGGTCGATATCTGTCAGAGTAATATAAATATACTAGATGACACAGTTAAAACTTTTTTTTTTATACCACTGGTGGGAAGCGGAAGGTGGTAAATCGGACGGTCCCGAATCAAGAAGACCCCGGTTCGAATCTAGATGATTTTTTTTCCAAGTTCCTTAAAAAAACCGAGCAAAGGTACTATTTAAAGGTAAATATTCAATTATACAATTGTTTCAATTAGAACATAAAGTCACAAGTTCTCTGCAACTAATGATTAATTCATGTGTTTGTTATATACCTTCTGGGTTGAGGTCTCGCATGTGCCGCTGTGGCGCGTTGAAGGGCCGCACTTGTATCTGGTGCTCCAGCACGGCGGCCGGGTACTTCTCAAAGAAAAGCTCGTTCACCGCGGCGTCGAATGCCGGCACTACCTGTGAACATACAAAAACAAACACTATTTTTTTTTTAATGCTTTACAGGCTAAGTGTTTGACCACCAACTGGCTAGTAGTTCTAGTACTCGGCTGGCTAGCTATCAAGTTGAAAATCTGCAGCCAAGCATCTAACGGTGTGTGTTCCGGCAGCCTCACTTGAGAGCCAGTTCCATTCCAAGCTAGGTGTGCTTTACCATCTTCGACCACACCGTCACTTAACATCAGGTGAGTTGTGGTCAAACACCAAGCCTGTCAGTTAATTAAAAAAAAAAACTTAGTCCAAGGCATCGCTGCTTTGGCGCTCATTACTTTGAGACTTGATGGTTAGTCTCTACAGCCCAGTAATTTCGCTAGTTGCAGGACCCTTCAAACCGGGACACAGTAATGTTTTCACACTACTGCTATATCTGGTACTGCGGTGGTACCTACCTAGACGACCTCCTACTAAGGTGATCTACCACCAAATAAAAGTAACTATTATAAACTACTTAGTACCTGGATTACCGAGCTTTGCTCGGTATTTCGTTGCCTGAAAACATGGATAAAACGACGTTTTCTATAAATGAAACCTAGCTAGATCGATTTATCGACCCCGAAACCCCCTGCATACTTAATTTCATGAAAATCGTTGGAGCAGTTTCCGAAATTCAGATTATATATACACATATGTACAAGAATTGCTTGTTTAAAGGTATTAGATATATACCAAGTAACTATTATATAACTTACTTCTTGTGGATAACAGACCAGCTGCCTGTGTAGTTTTGCGTCGAATGCCTTTACATGTTCACAATCAACATCCAAAAATGGCTCTTCCAATGTGTTAATCTGTAGATGAAATAAAATATTGTCTAAAAATTCTACAATTATAGTTTAAAGGTCTTGTTATATTGTTTCAATGAGTTTACCTCATCCAGTTTCTGTTCGTAAAGTGGATCGTTAGTGAGCGCGTCGGGCTCCACGTAGCGCTGTATGAACTTAACGAACTTCTCGCGACACTCCGCGATGGCGACGTCGGTGCCCCACACCACCAGCTGAGGTTCTGAAGACGGCGTGCCTGACGGATCCTCTTCCACCTGACCACCACAATAGAATGATTAACTACTTGTTTTAACTCATTAAAAAAAAAGAGTTGGTTCTCAATTCCGTTGTATTCTGTTGGGCGTGTGTTCGATTCCCAGCAGGACAAACATTTATGTGACGATAAATGATTTTTCCATGTCTGGGTGTTCTGTAGGTATTACAAGTTGGTATGTATTTATATATTTATTTCGTCTACCCAGCTCGTTGGGTAGACGTTATAACAAAAATCGCGGGTCGAACCTGGACAAGACTGGCACAGGACCGGGACGAGTGGCGTACAAGTACAAGTGACGCGAAGAGAGGCCTATGCTCAGCAGTGGGCGATAACAGGCTGATGATAATGATGTATTTACAAAAAAAATATAGAAGTATTCTATCTTATCTATATCTAAGTATTCTATCGTTATCTGGATCCCATTGTACAAGCTTTGCTCAGTTTGGGGCTTGTTGCCACTGTGTGAAATGTCCAACAATATTTTATTTATTTTATTCTTTTTTTAAACCGTTTGTTACCTCAGAACTCTGTCATTTATAAGCAGATTTGAAAATAAATATCTTTTCTATTTGAAAGGATTTATTTTCAACTTGGTCCCATAGAAATTTCATGAAAGTCGGTCCCGTTTTACCCTTTGGGTATGAACCCCTAAAACCCTATTACTTTGAGGCAATTTATAGTTAGCTTTTTTCCGATTGTAACAAACGAAAATAGTGCTCTACACAACGTCACAAACAGCATCCAGCTTTTTAGAAAGTCAATCTAGATAAGCAAGCTCTAATCAGGAATTCCTCTAATTACAAACTTTTTAGTGATGTCATGAATTAAATTATTGATAATGTCAGGCTTCTGTCAAAAATCCTTCAGATTACAAATCAAATTTTCAAAACTACACACAACTAATAAAGATTTCTCTATCACCAAGGGCCATATCATGTTACAACTAACAAGAAATCATATAAAAGCTCAGTTATTATGACTGAGTCAATATATGAGATGGCCCGAGAGAATCCATCATCAAAATCTGTTCTCAGTAAAGAAAACAGTATTGCTTCGAAGAATTCTTCGATGCTGACTTGCAGTATATGTCTCTCTAAGATTTTGGACCCTGCTTTGTTGACTTGCGGTCATAAATTCTGTGAAGAATGCTTACAAAAATATTGGGATTCAACTGACAGGCCCGTCTTCATAATTTGCCCATTGTGCCGGGCAAATGTATTTAATGTTGACTTTACTCAGGTAATTGGTCTATTACACACAGTAATACTTATATACCTGTGTACTTTAGTTACATGTTAATAACATTTAGCACTTTTTAGTTTCTTAGTAAAACACTTGTTATCTTGACCTAGAAGCACTAATTCTAATATTTCTTAATATTATGAATGCATAAATGTCTCAAAGAATGGATTTTATGGTTGTATGTGTACATAATAATTGTATCTGTTTCAAACTTTATGATGACTATCAAAGATTTAGGAAGTTTGCACCATGATGAACTGACATGAAATATATGTATGTGTGGGAAAACTTGTAAATCGCAGGAAAAATGGTGTGCAGGTAGTAAGTTTATGTATATGCTTATTTGGAATATGTTAAAGTGATATTATTGAAGTAAAGCAAAACTGTTTAATAAAATAGACCATGGACTCTACTATTATTTTGTCCAATAATAATAATGGTGGTACAATATATATGTATGCTTGCATATATATGCATGGACAAGAAGTGTGGTGCCACACTCAAATGTATGTAGAGTTTATTGTTTTCAGTCCTATAAGTTACATGCAAACAGCAAGAAGAATAATTTACTTCTAACGACTAACAATATCTCAGAGTTTTAAGTAGATTTTGAAAATGAGAACTAGTTTTTGTCCCCAGAAATCCACATCGTCATCAGATGATTTCAGAAAAACTTTCCGCAATTATTTGGACAGTATTGTTGAAACTGACAACCTGGCCTGCCCATCAATGACATGTCTGAAAATTAGTATACTGCTACCGGCTGTGTACTACCTGTTCAAGTGGCTAGGACTGCCTATCCTAGAACTGTTGCTGCACATATACAGGTTATAATACCTGATTGTTTCAATGAACCTGTGACCATGTACCTATATAATTAATCCATAAAAATAGTAAAAATATTTGATGTCTTTCAATTTTTCATTAATTTATCTTGAGTTTTGAGGTAGGTTTTAGAGATAAAAAAAATTAATGCATTATATTGCTTTGATGATAGAAGTGTTGAAATATTACATCTTACTTCTCACTGGCAATGCTACAAACAAATGTGAAGTGTGTGATTTTAATTTTTTACACTACAGGATATATAGTATGTATATGGACATTCTTTATTGGTAATTATAAAATTAGGGATAAGAGTAAAATTGATAAATTATTTTAACTTAAATATGTTATTTATCTAAAATATAATTCTAACTTTATTTTTTATTTCAGGGCAATTTTAACTGCTAAGTGTACATTGAGTAACATTTATTTCTCTGATGTCTGTGATTGGCACATATAGGTTTCATATCTGACTGCTTGTGTGATGTTGCTTATGCATGAACTATTTTAAGCTTATGCTTGTTGTGAGGGGAGTATAGATAGTAAAAGTTAATAGGATATAATGTTGTAAAATAGCAGCCTAGATTGGTACAAAAACATCAAAGGTATTTATTGAGCCTTTTCAAAAATCAAGTAATTCTTACCCTTCTAGATGGAGTAGGTGCAGGTACATTTGGGGCTACTTGGTGACCCCTGAGATCAGCACGCTGCCTCGCAGGGGTCATTGCTCCCCGCATCAGTGATCGAGGAGTGCTCAGGGAACTTGGAGTGCCATAGTTGAGTGGCGAACTCATATCTATGTCAGTTCCTGGAAAAGTTACAGTTAAAATCTTATACTTGCTTGCTTTGACTGTTGGGTGAATGCCTAGCCTTACCCTCAGTCTAAATCACATAACATATATTTTTATCACTATTGAAATTTATAAAGTTTACTGTGTTATTTTTTACTAACCTGTCAACTGCCGCAATATTAAGGAATCCGATGACTTCATCTTTGTTTAGTTTAAAGACTGCTCACATAATCAACCAAATATTAGATATATTATTTCAAACTGAAGATTGTAACTTAGGACTGAATCGAAATCTACATAAATTTTGCTTATTTGGTCTTCTTTATTTTGTAACTGAGCAATGTAAGTAGCAGGGCCATTAAACTGTAACTGTGCCAATGCTGACTTTGCTATTTTATTCTTTGTCATGAACATGCAAAAAATTTGTGTTTGCTATAAACAAAATCACATTTGCATTAGGAAATTTTTAATAACATTTCTAGGAAATTTTATTATGGAATTCTCACAATCCTGGTGGTAGATCTCCTTAGCAGCATGTTGTCTAGGCAAGTGCTACCACAGTACCGGATATTTTGCCACCCACCAGTAGTGTGTAAGCATTACTGTGTTTTGGTTTGAAGGCTACTGCATGTATAGACTAACCATCGAAAGTCTCAAAGTAATGAGCACCAAAGCAGCAATGCTCTGGATGTTGTTTTGCTACTCAGTTATGTGTATCGCTGCAAAGGTCATTGATAGAAAGGTCTCTTACCATTAGGAGTGTCTTGTATATCTTTTTACTTTACAAGAAAAATGTTGACAATGAAAGATGAAAAATGTCGTAAAGTTAAACTTATTACATTGTGGGATTTGAATGTGAGCTCTCTATTAAAATTTGTAGAAGGATAATAAATCAGATGTGAAAGGACTTACATAACAATATCTAAATATTATACCTAATGGGCTAGAAGGTAGTGCTCGAACTGGTGATGTTCCAGGATCTCTAGGCGTGCGAGATCTAGGCGTGCGAGAAGTCTCGCGCGGTGTTTCACGAGGAGTATGGGGTGTGCCAGGAGTGCCATCTAAAACACAGATTAACATCTTTCAGCATTATTTTTTTAACACTTGAGTGTATGTTGAGTACCAACTCACCTGATGGTAAGCAATAATGTGGTTGAAGATGAAACATGCAAACTTAGGAGTTCACTGTGATCTTAAAAAGATAATATGTATACCTCAAGAAACAAGGAAACCATTCTTGGTTTGTTACTTGGCTGTATGGAAAAGAAACATAGAGTCAAAACGTTTGGTATGTACCCAAGGAAATTCCACTGTGTATGTGGTGGTAGTGGGCCATCTTTCTACTACATTATTTAAATACCCTGACTGCACCGTTTCTGTTTTATACATTGTGATATAAAGTAGTTATGATCATTGAAAGGACTGTATTCTTCAACCATTTTTGCATCTTTGCTAATATTGTGGTAGATAAAAAGTGGATAAACAATGAGTAGGCATTTAAATCTACTCTTTTCATCAATTTTTCAATCTCTAGTTTTAACTTTTATGTAACAATAAGCATAAAAACTTTGGTTACAGGCGTGTTAAAAAACATTTTACTTACTTTAACACTATATTTAAATCTCAGAACATATACCGAATTCAGTCCAGGTTAGGACTCTGATATGTAACTAACCAAAATATTAAAAACAATAAAAGTGAATAATAAGATATGTAAATTAAGGTTTCATTTTCCTTTTTAATAATATTTATCAAAAACCAGACCTTTGGCTGGAGTGCCGGACGAGCGCTGCGGTGTCTCCGGTACCACAAGTTGTTGAGAAGAACGAGTTCTTCTAGATGGTGTCGGCGTCTCTGATGAAGCGCGCGATGACGGTCGTTTAGAAGGAGTTTGGGACATTATAGCTGTTTCAGTGATCAGTACCAATTATCCAAAACGCTTGCAATATAAACGTTTCACCAATAATAAACAAAAAATCTGTTACTTATTCCGGCGGACGAACTGACATAACCTTTTTACCGCGAAATTTTAACAATTTTTGACAATGACAGCTATAAGGATTTTTTTTTTAATTTGTGACATTGTATTTTATGTATTCTACCAGTGTAACTCAAGTTAGAACATATAAAATATTAAACTAGTTACAGTTTTGGTCACAGTTGAATTTTAGTACGACAAAGTTTTGGAAAAAACATAAAAATACGTGTTCTATTACATTATATTACTTACCTACACACCTATACCTTTACCTGCGTATATTAAAACACAACTATTTCTTAAAATATATTATGAAAGAAAAAAGTTTTTGAAAATATTTTGACCCGATTTCTCACCCATGTTCACACAAAAAAATCCTTTAGTAATCTTTTTTCCTATACTATACTTTATTCCTATTGGCTGCACACAAGCTAGTAAATTTTACAGAAAAACGTTTTTCGAGAAAATCGATCGACTACAGTTTTCTGCGCCAATCTCTAGTGTTGACAAATTCGAACATATACCAGAAAAAAAAAACTTTTTTTAATCAATTGATCGTTCATTCACCGCTGATGTTTTTATGGTGTTATTTTGTGATAAATAAATGAAAATAAACGCTAATTGCGAAGCAAGAAGCAATTGCAGAGATCAGAAGAATTCCGGAATAGTGCAATATATTTATAGGAGACTATGCTATAAGCAAAAAATTGACTCTCATTACAAAACCGTATCTTTGTGCAATCTACCTGCAGTAGAGGTCAGAAAATATTTATTTTTGTGGGTATTAATCGGTGAAGAGACGATTTTAGGTAATTCGTTCAATGGACATAAAGAAAGTGTTTACGCTTCATGCGTAGTACGCATGCTGGGCGTGATTACGCCGCCTTTGGACAAAGCTGGAGATATTTTGGTAAGTGTCGGTAGATGCATTATAATGATGATTCACAGGGTGATTGTCTCCTCGAACGAGTTTCTGCTGCGTTATCTTTGTAGCGTCAATGTGGAATTCTAATATTCACGGCTATATTCCCATAATACGATGCGTAAGAACCAATAAACAAGTATATTCTGTAGTAACATTCCTTACTGCCAAGTATTTCAAATAGCATAGTAGTATTCAGTAAAAAGCATAGTCTAATTAGATTTATTTTGGCAAGTGCCTATTTGTAGATATGTCTAAATAATTATCACATAGCAATCATAATTATCAAGGGTCTTGAGTCCCTTAACTGGGTCTGGGTTTTGGGTCTTTGAAACTTTCTAACTTGTTAACTAAAACCTTTTTAAAACCTAATTTTCATGAACAAAGTACTTGCATGTAAGGTATGTTATTTCTGGATATTATATTACTTAGGGAAAGCCTCAAGCTGTAAAATGCAATACCCATTTCATCAACAATATTTTATGGTATATTTACATATTCCCAAATAAATAATCAACAGACTTAAGCTGTGGTCAGTATGTTAATTCCACTGTATTGTAATGAATAACTCATACTGAGTGTATGACTTTATTGGGACTGTTCCTATATACTTTTACTGTACAGTAAAAATTTGTTGACTAAAGCATGGCATTTCAATAAATTAAACACCACACAAACTATGTAATTGTGTGTGTAGTGTAGTGTGTAATTAAGTAGTGGCTAGTTGTATCATTGGAATCTTAGAACTGTTAGAAGTCCTCGGACATGCCACTGTTAACAGATTCCTTCATAGCCATAACTGATACCTACTTACTACCTACTTTAGCTAGAATACTTAGGTTAGCATTCTAGGTTCACCACTTTTAAACTTGTGTGTAAACCAGTATTTACGATCATGGACCAAAATGTCACTTGACATCAGGTAGAGTAGTGGTCAAAAAAAGGTGCCAGTCAAATTAAAAAAAAAATTGACTACACTACTACACCAACATGATGACACTGATAGTATCACTCACTAAATAGTGTCACGACCAGCAAACAAATATTTTATTTAAACTATAATGTTTGCTCTTTCATTTGTAAAAAGTAGAAAGGATGTATGAAGTGAATAGTAAGTTATAACAAAAGACAAATATAAAATGAAGAACAAACATTCTATATTGTTTATATATACATCCAAGATGAATATATAAACAATATATATACATAGAATGTTTGGTCTTCATTTTATAATTGTCTTTTGTTATTACTTACTATTCACTTCATATATCCTTTCTACTCTTTTCAAATTAAATAAATAAATATTGGAAGATATTTCACATAGTGCCATGTACTGATAGGATACTTATATATATCCCTTTTTATAAAATAAATAATAAATTAAATACATACAGAGAACAAACATTTGTTTGTCTCACAAAAAATGTTAGTACTGAGTGTGAATGGAAACCACACCCTTTAGCTGCTTGTTGGATATTATTTGCTATTTAATAAGTTTGCATTTTAATCTACATCATCTAACATCGTATAACAACAATCTAACATAGTCCATTGCTGGACATAGGTCTTTCCCAGGGCTGAGTGGTGTTATAAGTCAAATTCCATAAAATCATAAATCATTAAAAAGTTTTAAAATACGGATTCATCATCAGCCATCATTTAAGATGTCCACTGCTGGACATCACTGTTGTATATATTAACTAACAAAATTTTAAATTTTCATTATTATGATCAAATTTAAATTCCTTTTATTGTTGTGTTTAGATATTCTTATATCTGTAATAAATCAAGTACCTATTTATAATTTAGCGAGTTCAAATTCATATATTTGAAGAAAAAAATGCCAACCTGTAGGTATTTGGTTGTTTTTTAAATAGTTGTACCTTAAATATGCTTTTGTTTTACAAATAATTTCTAAAACATGCCATGGAGTAATTATATAACTGAGGCAAACTTCCAGCAGAAGAATCCCTTCAAAATCAAGGCTAATAGAACAATTGTAAACAAAACAGGTACCTACCTAAGTTGTTAAATACTTCAGGAAAATTCCAAAAGTTACGTAACTCAAAACTTTTGCTGACAAATATACTAATAACATGTGAGAAATAATATTTTTTACATGCCTACTAGGTATTTAAATATAATTATGACCAATACTTCATTTATTATTTTATCAAAACTTAACATGGGCATCAATTGATATCAATATAATCATCCCATCTGACTAAAATTATAAATGCAAATATGTGTGTGTGTTGGTGTGCGCGCGTGTTTGTTTGTGCTGTGTTTCTGTGTGCGTGCGTGTGTTTCTGTGTGCGTGCGTGTGTTTCTGTGTGTGCGCGCTTGCGTGTATGTGCTTTTATTCTGCATGTTATTACAGCTTATATTAACATATTTGGATGAAAGTGAAATGTAGCTGCATTTCACTTTGGATATCAATTGTGGCGAAATTATGTTTTAGCTAAATTAACCAAAGCGCGTTTCTAGAGTAGCCCGTATTATTATATAATTAACTTAATTTGTGTGTTTGTGAACCGATTGGAATTAAACATATACTAACTGATGACACAGACAAAAATTCTAAAAACTATATTTTTGACTTAGGTAACCTCTGGAAGTGTATTTAAAAAAAAAAAAAAAAATGTAGAGTCATGGCTTATTTAAGATTTTATCACCTACATGTAGATTGTAGATATTTTTTTATTTATTTATTTATTTCTAAATAGGTCTACGTTTTATTGTCGATGACTATTGGTATTGATTGTATATGTATATCCTTATGTCTTGCCGGAACGGAACCACAAATCGGCGTAATTTTTGTAATGGCTTTGTAAGGGTAGAGAGTGACGACTAATTTTTTATCACGAATTTAAATAAATTAATCCATTGGGGATTGAAGGCGCGGGGCTTATGTATTTACACTAATTAATATTTCAAATGCGAAAGTTTGTATGTACGCATATTTGTTAAGTATTTGCGCTTTAAAGGTTCAATGAAATCGAATTCGGAATGCAAATAGCGTATATCTGGAATTAACACATACTTTAATTTTGAAACAAGCTAACAATTTAAATAACTTTAACTCGACTATGGAAAAAATATAGGTATACTAAATATATTATTCCGAGAATTTAATTGACCAGTGAGACAGGGGCTAAAAGTTGACATTTAGATTTTAGATAACCGACTGTGACATTAAAATGTTTTATTTGACAATATGATCTTAACATTTAGATTTACCTTTTATTGACACGTGTATAATTTGTTTTGACATTTGTGTAACATTTATGACATTTATAAACCTAATTTATTTTGACATCTGAAGAATTTATTTTGTCGTTTACTCAATTTATATTTGGATTAGATAATGTTGTTTTTATTGTGAGATGGATGTAATTGATTAGAATAGTCGTCTTTATCTTAATATAGTGCATTTTCGCTCCAAAAAATCCATCATTTTGATTTTTTATAATATTAATATAAGTCACACTCGCACAATAAAAACGAATTGAAGGAAAAATCATTCATTAATTTCGGTTCAGCTGATTAGTAGTTATGAAGAAACATGGGGACGGACATACATACATACATTCAGGTCAAACACATGAATCGTATTTACTGGCTTCGGCGTAGACGGGTTAAAAATATTCGGTTTCTCTAGGATAGAATAAAGTATTATAAAGTTACACGTTTTTAGTAGCATTGTACTTATTCTGGATCATATATTGCAGGTTACTAACCTACTACCTACAACACCCAGGTAGGTTACATTCTCAAAAGCTATCATCTTACGAAACTGGTTCTCATAAGCGCATGTTTAAGTCTTCACCGCAAATATTACGTGAAAACTATCGATTTTTACTATATTATTGTAATCCGGGGTAAAGTAATCCTTGGTTTTACCCTAGCTGGAGATCGCATGCGCCAAGCCCATGCACCCCTCGGAAATATAGCCGTAATTATATCCACAAATATAACTAGGACTATATAGATATGTGATAGCACAGCGTTGCTGTTGTTGTGCTATGCGCAGCGTCATTGTTGCCCTGTTAATGTTTCTTAAATAGAGTTGCAAGCAATTGGTCCATCTGTTTTTTTTAAATAATAGGTAGATCTATATTTGGTCAACTCGCCATATCGTAAGCGATGACTATAATTATTTATATTTTCCTTTTCGATAATCTCTCGTTGCCGAGAAAAAACATATTTATTGTTATTATTATTGTTTATTAACTAAAACGATTACATAAAACCAATTACAT
The DNA here is from genome assembly GCA_950106695.1 of Biston stratarius. NCBI lineage: Eukaryota > Metazoa > Arthropoda > Insecta > Lepidoptera > Geometridae > Biston > Biston stratarius. The sequence goes on along the minus strand of OX467111.1, from coordinate 27,536,604 downwards.
TTGCTAATTATGATGCATATAATGTACATGACATTTTGTCAGTTACAACAATATATAGGAGTCAGTATAAATTGTATCAAAAATTTAATAAAAAAATTCTAAAAAAAGCATACATTCACAATATCAATATTTAGTAATATTATGTCAGTATTTAATAATATTGACTTTGACATATAAACAAAACAAACTAGGACGGTAAATACACATTACACGATAAATAAAAAATTACAAAATAAATTAATATAGAAATGCAGAAGGTCAAATTGATCGACTTCTTTGTCATGCACCTTGCGCGCATTCTCCTCGCAGTAATCCAAGAACATTGACAGAATACTCTTCCATTTATCTGTAAACAAATCGCATTCAGGTGCCATGTGTGATGTGACGATGTGATCGAGAATGTAACATGTCGATGCAGAAGAAGTCTGTTCACTCTAAACAAATAATAATTTTTATTTTTAAAAAACCTACTTTATTCTACTAAGCCCAAAAACGGATAGTGCCTCCGGTGCCAACTTTCTGGTTTCATCATCATCTGATGATAAAACTGGAAGGTAGGTTGTTAAACTATTTCAGTGAATGTAAACACCACTGGCAAGTCACAGGACAGCAAAATACGCAATTGCGTTTACTTGTATGACATTGTTTTTCTAGTTATTTTGGTTTTAAAAATTTGAACTGAACCGATTTTGATGAAATTTCTATAGGAGCAATCTGAAAGTATATCTTTTAAATTAAAAAAAGAGTTTTCAAATCGGTTCTAACGTCTTCGAGTAATTAAAAAACATTCCTACATAAAACAATATTTACACATATTGTTACAAATTTAGAGCCCCCTTCTTTTTTTAGTCGGTTAATTTGTTCCCTATCATATTTTTAAGAATGAACGAAATGACACTCCTAGCACCGTACATATTATATATGTACTTCAAGATTTCAAAAAAACACAGACATTGAAATAAATGTCCTTTATTTGCAACTGACTACATATATCGTAACTAAGAAAGGTCGATATCTAGGCATTATGTCAGTTCGTTCAGCGCGTCAGCTATTTTTTTATCATTTCAATAAGTAATCTCCAAAGTTATAGCGCGAACGTCGTAAAGTAGAGACGGCGGCGGCGCCAGACGACACGATGCGACAAAGAATAACGCAATTAATGACATAAATAACATTATTATTGTGCGCCGTGCATCCGCCACGGGTGCAGCTAGGCAAGATGTCAACAAATAAAGCAACATTAATATGTATTCATGCAAAACAGCCGTACTGCTTGATTAATATTCGCCCTTTTCTTTGTCTTTAACCTTCGTCTCGCGCCTCATTTGGCATTGCGTACGGGATTACACTCGGAATTAATAAACACTAGTTCTTGTGTGTGGCTCACGCCGCTCCTTTTGATTTTTATGTGAAATAATTATTAAATATATATAATAATAAATATCGATGGATTTTTTACAGTGCCATCCCAAAACTGAGCAAAGATTGTATAATGTATATGGAAACCAGAGAACTAAATAAGATACTTATATCCTTTTTTCCCCTAGATCCATAATTACATACTCAAATGCTTTGTATGCCTTTTTTTCTTTCTAATACATATAATATACATATCTAAAGCGAACACATTCGTCACATAAATATCTGCTCTGGATGTAAATTAGACCCGCGCGCAAACAGCAGAGCAATTAGCTCCAAATGTAAACGAAGAATTTGATTCTAAAAGAGATTAGAGACTAGAGACCTAGTGTTGTCCTTGTGTTCTAGGATAAATCTCTTGACAACACTACCTTTTTTTTGTCGCTGACAGGCTAGGTGTTTGACTACAACTCACCTGATGTTAAGTGACGGTGTGGTCGAAGATGGTAAAGCACACCTAGCCTGGAATGGATCTGGCTCTCAAGTGAGGCTGCCGGAACACACTGCAGATTTTCAAATTGAGGATGGTAGCTAGCCAGCCGAGTACTAGAAAGTACCCTACCACCACGCTATGGTTTCCTCACGATGTTTTCCTTCACCGGCAGCTCAAGCTCATTGTTGGGGTTTGAACCCACGCCCTTCGGCATGCGAACCGACCGCGCTAATCACTGAGCTATCATCGCTAGAAGATGTTGTCCTAATGTTGTCTTTGTAATGAGACGAACGAGACGCTCTCCTGATGGTAAGAGATAACGGATGATTTTTATCACGGATATTAATGTTACATTTTTAGCAGTATCCGTTTAGGTCCCATACAAACGCTATCTTTTACAAACAAAGATCCTCCATGTTAATGCCACTCATTACGGTCGTTTAAAAATAACTATGTTTACAGGAAAATTATATTTTAAGCGTCGGTCGTACAGTTCAAGTGTCGTGCAAATTGTATGGCAATGCCAATTTTGTTTGCCAAACGCCAGTGGAAAGAACTTTGGTGATATATACATATTATTATAATTTATATTTTAATCTGTAACGATTAGAATTACAAGACGCCTGATGTAAATAAAAACTTTGTTGCTGACGATACAATATTATGACGTAGAGAATATGATATCCTCATAATTCAAAGAATTTTTTCATATTAAATAGTATCGAGACGATTCCATATTTGGTAAGAAAAAGTAAGTATACAATATATGAGTATAGGATTCTAATTTACCTCTAATGACGTCACATAGTAGGTTGTATAGAGCTATAACTGTCAGTGCCTAAAAAAGCAATGGTAGCCTAAAACAAAATCTGTCAATGTCAAGTCGACGGCAGCCATAATAACCTCTTCCACACACGTACGTCGAGTTGTTTTTTGCTTTATTGATACAAATATCTGGATTATTTTACTTTAAACGTTACTCGGGCTCTGATATCGCTTTTATGAGGCTACGATATAAAATTTACTTTTTTGCTTTACATGGCAAGGGCAGACAAATACTGCCAATACAGCCTACTTTATGACGTCACAATGCTATCTATACAAAGTTTAAAAACGTATTAAAAGTCAACTATCGCATAGAAAGCGAAAATATTCAAATTAGATTCATTAAATAAAGTTTACTATTAGTAAAAAATATAAAATTAATACAAAAAAAATACATACCGAATTCTGAAATCCCTGTATTTTAAACAATAAACATCATTACGTCATTATATGTATTCGATGATTATTGTATATCGAACCTCAGGTTAACATCAAGAAAATCGAGAGATTCTCTAAAGCTTTGTCAATAATTCTGAGAAAATCACAAATTCACTCCTCCAATAAAACGTGGCACGTCCCAAACATTCGTAGGTACTCGTGAGCCGTATAGTTTCATCTCAGCCCCTTGAGATTAGCACCCTTCTTGTTTGCTGAGGCTTCTTACGAACTTTGGTCCATCTATAATGCTACTTACCACTTTAGCGGGACACAATGGAGGTAGCATGTTTGTTCTTCCGTGTTTAGATGACTGTCCTACGCGTTGATATACAACTATCTCATGTTTTCTCCTTGTACCATTTACCAGCCATCAGGAAACAATGATTAATGTTCAAAATGAAGTTTTGGCAGGGGCATGCCAAAATCATGACGCTGAATAATACTATTTTCCAAAACTTGGGTTATTTTATTTTTTACTAGCGGCCTGTTCCGGCTTCGCACGGGTATAAACCTCAAAAATAACAGTATTTCTTCACTATTTAATGGATGTTATTATACATATAAACCTTCCTCTTCAATCACTCTATCTATTTTAAAAAAAAAGCATCAAAATCCGTTGCGTAGTTTTAAAGATTTAAGCATACATAGGGATATAGGGACAGGGAAAGCGATTTTATACTATGTAGTGATGTAAAAGTAATGAGACGAACTAGACGCTCTCCTGATGGTAAGAGATAACGCCTGTCCGTAGTCCTTTTTTTTAAAATAAGTATTTATCAAAAAAGTATTTAAGTATTCTGTCAGCTGTCTGATTCCCATAGTACAAGCTTTGCTTTGTTTGACGCTAGATGGCGCTGTGTATAATGTCCTCCAATATTTATTTATTTAATGACACTTAAATCTATTATAAATGCGAAACTTTGTACGTTTTTTACTCCTTCATGATGACTTAACAGATTTAAGATGTAATTTGAAATGCAGATAGCTTATACCGTGGATGAACAAATAGGTTACTTTTTATCCCATACAACGCAGGGGATACCGCGGGGCGCAGCTAGTCAACAATAATGTCATAGAAACATCCAAATCTTTCCTCTACTCGGAGAATGTCTCCTCGCCTGCCTTGCCTCCCATCCCTTTTTTTATCTTCGTTTCAATATGGAACAAGCAGATGTTCTGGAAAGGATCTATAAAAACTCACACCTGCTTGCAATAGAAATATACATTATAATTAGTGATTTTGCGAAGTGTTAATTTATGTACAAAACAAATGGTGTGATGGTAATTACTGTTTGAAGTGAAAATTTCTTTAGCTGCGTTGAGCGACTTTCGATAAGAGTATTAAAAAAAATAAAAAAACCCCATCCAATTAACCAAACAACTAAGAACCTGGCTTTCAAATGAAAAAAACCGCATCGAAATCGGTCCATCCGCTTGAGAGCTACGATGCCACAGACAGACACACACACAGGCAGACAGACATCGACGTCAAACTTATAACACCCCTGTTTTTGCGTCGGGGGTTAAAAATACCTAGCCTCGAATAAAACTCTCAAGTGAGGCTGTCGGAGTACACCGTTAGACGCTTGGCGACTGATTTCCAACTTGAATATAGTAGCTAGCCAGCCGAGTACTTACTAGAAAGTACCCTACCACAATGCTATGGTTTCCTTACGATGTTTTCCTTCACCGGCAGCTCAAGCTCATTGATGGGTTTTGAACTCACACCATTGAGCGTGTGATCCGACCGCGTTAACCACTGAGCTATCATCGCTACAATACCATAAAAACTAAAAAGAGTTTAGAGCAACTTCACCGTATATAGGTACTCGCACTGAACTCCTTATCGATATTTTTTTCTAAAATATACATAAGTTCTACTGTTTGGACTTGACCTAAGATTAAAAAAAAGACGATTACCTACTTATATCAAAATCCGAAGTTGTTTTTGATATAAACCACAACTTCGGATTTTGATATAATCCATTTATCGGGTATCAAACTTTCTCGAATTCGTCAAAACCAACCGAGCTCATATTCAATGTCGAAATACTTTTCGCAATTATAAAAATATGAAATTCTGCACATTTAGGTAACTTGTGTCATTTGAAGGCGAGATAAAATCGAGCAATAAACTATATTTGTGGAATGTTACCGTTTTTGAATGGAAGTATCTTGTTACATGGTAAATTTGCATAAACACATGTTGCAGGTGTCGTCCATAGGTGACGTTTACTATCAGGCGAACCGACTTCTTGTTTAACGATATCTCTATTAAAATAAAATAAAATAAAAATAACACACTCTTTTATCTTTATTTATCCAGAAAAAAAGTCTCGATATCGGTGTATGTTTTTTATGGCTGACATTCTAGGTTTTTGACCACATCTCACCTGATGTTAAGTGACGCTGTGATCGAAGATGGTAAACACATAGCCTGGAATGGAACTGGCTCTCAAGTGAGGCTGCCGGAACTCACCGTTAGATGCTTGGCGGCAGATTTTCAATTTGAGGGTGGTAGCTAGCCAGCCGAGTACTAGAAAATACTCTACCATCATACCACTATGGTTTCCTCACGATGTTTTCCTTCACCGGCAGCTCAGGCTTATTGTTGGGATTTGAACCCACTCCCTTAGGTATGCGATCTGACCACGCTAACCACTGAGCTATCATCGGGTATGTAGCAATAATAATACCATTTTCTAAAACGTACTATTGTTTTTTTGAGCTGGTTAGCTTTAACTGTAATGTGTAAAAATTACTGTGTTCCGGTTTGAAGGGTACTGCAGCCAACGAATTGCTGGGCTATTGAGACTAACCATCTAATGTCTCAAAGTAATGAGCGCCAAATCAGCGATACCCTGGACTTTGTTTTGCTACTCAATGTTCTGTGTATTGCTGCAATGGTCATGGACAGGCGTTATCTCTTACCAACAGGAGAGCGTACCGATCATTTTTACATAAAATAGCAAAGCAGAAAGACGAACCTCGGCGGAACTTAGTGACCATAAATAAAATGTTCGTAATGATCCCGTTTCCGGATATGTACCTTATTTTTTGTCCGCGATAATAGCTTCCTGTGATACTCATAAAAACATCAAAAGCGGGTAAAGGAAGAAAGAGTAACTTAGAACATTATTTGACCGAAGTAATAGTGGCATAAATCTTTTATTATACAGCGAATTGTAATGCGGGACGAAAAGCTGTGGAAAATAAATAAATATCGTAGGACATTCACTCAGCGCCATTTTGCCCCAAACTAAGCAAAGCTTGTATTATGGAAAAGAGATGAATGTTTTTTTTTTTTGGGAAATAAATTCTTATCATACTGCCAACGACTCCCTTGTTGGCTCATTTGGTAGAATATCTGCTTTAAGAACTGTAGGGCGTGTTGATTCCCATAAGAATAAACATTTACATAAAATTTGACATATTTTGTGACAACTGGCAAATAACCATGACCACTTTCTTGACATATTCTGAGAATTTAATTGACCAATGGGACAGGGGCAAAAAAGCCGATAACGATTTTGACATTTAGATTTTAGATAAGTGTTTATGGCATCAAGATGTTTTTATTTGACAATTTGCTCTTGAAATTTGTATAATTTTATTATTTTGACATTTAGTTTTACCTTATATTGACACTTGTATAATTTCTTTTGACATTTGTATAACCTTTTTGACATTTAGATTTACCTTATATTGACACTTGTATATTTTTTTGACATTTGTATAACCTTTTTGACATTTATAAACCTAATTTATTTTGACATCTGAAGATATTTTTTAAATTGTGAGATATTTATAATTGATTAGAATAGTAGTTTTTATCTCAATAAATTAATTTAATTTATGTGACGATGAGTGTTTGTTCTGTAGGTGTTTTGTATGTATTTATAAAAAAAAAGTATTTAATTATTCTATCAGTTATTCGACTTCCATAGTACTTTGTAGCTTTGCTTAGTTTGGAGTCAGATGGCGCTGTGTGTAATGTCCTATGATGTTTATTTATTTAATGAGCACCAGAGCAATGGTGCACTGCACTTTTGTTACTCAAAGTTCTGGATATGGTTGCAATGGTCAAGAGCAGGCGTTCTATTACCGTCAGGGGAGCGTTGAATTTGTCTTATTACTTTAAATATTTAAAAAAAAACTGATAATCAGTTTATTAATACTTCTGTTCCACAGCAAAATCGTTCTATGACGGTGCTTTTTTCTTTCAGTAAAAAGACAAGAAAAAATATCTCTTATCGTTTGAGAACAAAGCCGATCATGAAGAACATTAAATATATTTAAATTTGTTTATAAATAATTTTAATTTTATGTTAGATAGAGAGCGATCTATATGACTTTATGTTTACATACATAATTATATATTTTATAAGACATTAAATATCTTTAAGCACATACATTTTTAAGCTTTACTTTTTTATTGTTTACATTCTAGGTGTTTGACCACAGCTTACCTGATATTAAGCGACGTGTGGTCGAAGATGGTTAAGCACACCTAGCCTGGAATAGAACTGGCGCTCAAATGAGGCTGCCGCAACACATCGTTAGGTGCTTAGGGGCAGATTTTCAAAAAACTCTAGAAAATAATCTACCACCATGTTATGGTTTTCGCACGATGTTTTCCTGCACGGCATCTTAAGCTCGTTTGGGGGTTTGAACCCACGCCCTTCAGCGTGTGTACCAATCGCGCTAACCACTAAGCTATAATCGATACACCTACATTATTTCTTCGATATAATATTATTCAGACTTATTCTTCATTAATCCAATCAAACATTTTACCCTGTTATTACAACTTAGTAAATTAAAAGAAGCCATTTACAGCCCCTTTTAACATTTGAACATCGCTGGCTGAGCTGGGGCTACAAAAGGCAACTGAGTGCGGGCCCGCTGTCAATACCGCCGACCTGCGCAAACTTATTGTTTCCAATCCATACAAAAAAAAAAAGGATTTTTCATTGAATTTCTTTACAATGTGCATTACCTGCTGCATGGCAAGGTCTCCGTACGACACAGGCCCTTTTTAAAAGAAAGTCCTTTGAAACCAACAACATTGTAAGCGTTGTATTGATAACACCATAAAAGGAGGTACCTCACGAATTAAAGATTTCAAAACTAAAAAGTATTAATGGCTGAAAAGATGAAGTTCTTATTCGGATAATGCACTAAGTGCAAAATGGTGAAAACCGTCTCTATGCAACTGACATTCGATGCGCCATGAAAGTTTTTTTTATTAATTGTGTTTTTATTATCATGTAATTACGGGGATGACCATTTATTTAAATATTTATGATACATAAATATCCTACTTAATATTATAAATGTGAAAGTTTGTATATTTGAATGTTTGTTGTTCAATTACGTAAAAAACGGCTGAACGGTTTTGAATGAAATTTGGCATACATATTTTATATGTTTATGTATACATACGTTTATTACCTAGATTAACATATTGTGATATATATGTTAATCCAGGTAGTAAACTATATGTGTGCCAAATTTCAATATCTCACATTTATAACACACCAAAATTCACATTTATATACCTAAGTAGGATTAACATATAAAATACTTGTTATCAGAAAAACTACTAACGCGTGAAAGTTTGTATGTTTCGATATTTGTTATTCAATCACACAAAAATGGCTGCACGGATTTGGATGAAATTTTATTACCTGGATTAACATATAGGATAGTTTTCATACTGGAAAATGTTAGGTTACCAAAGATAAAGGTATTTCTTTGTGAGGATTACAAACTTATTCTTTTTGTAAATTCTGCGATCTGAATAAACATTGTTTTGCTAAATTCCACTCGAACAGAGTCGCGAGCAGCAGCTAGTATAAAATAAGTAAAGATAATGATATGACTAACATTATTCTGATAATGTCCTTAAATACCTTGATGCGTTCATGTAACGTTAGGGCCTGGATATTTGTGTGCATCTAAAGCAAACGTAAATTGTAAGGCTAACCGTAGTACGAATTCACTCATTTTCTACGCAATCATCATTTCTTATTCATTTCACTTACTTCATTTTATTATTTATTTTAATCTGTGATTGAACCTAAAATTTGCAAAACGCGGACAAAGTCTACGGAAAAAGTACTTTAGGGCGTAATTAATAGAGACTGGACGAATACAATTTTCGTGGAAATTTATTTGAACCCACGCATTGAGGAAAGCTTTCAAAATTGCCGCTGTATAAAAGTGAAAGATAATCCTAACTTTCATTAAAACGTTAGGAGATTTATAAATTAGTTGAGAGTAGATGAATATCGCAAGGTTGTGTAGCACGGCTGCTTGGATTAGCCATTCACCATTGTGCCTGTTTTGGCAATGTTTAACTGGCTTTAAGCTTTATGTTCTTTGCGAAATGTTACATTTTTGACTTAACTATAGCATTTCACGATATACATAATTATAATCATAGATTAGGTACTAAGCTTTATATCTACCGTGGCGTTACTAATTCAATAATTGGATTAGTATCTTAGTGTGAAATCTAATTTTAAGCTTGCTTCCGCTAGAAATATTTTTACTACGGTACACCTACGTGAATTGTCTCTAGAGAGCATCTTGATTAGCGTCAGGCTTTTTGAAATTACTACCTACAAAAGTTTAAATGCTTGAATGTGATCTTTAGTTGCTAGTCAAGTAATTTGACCAAATTTTAGGAGAAAGGAATTGTATAGAAACTTGGAGTGTTACGAGTACGCCCCGTTATCCCGGAATTCATATTCCCGTAAGTAAAGTTGTACGTAGATATAGAGTGCTGGTGTTATCCAGCGCCCTCATGAGCTCCAAGGGGCAACAAGGGAAAGCATCGATTTTTGGCACCCCTCGAAATACTTGGCGGGGGCGAGGCCCGCGCGGCAAGATGGCGGCGCTCCGGACCTGCCTCACGCAGAGCCGTCGGCCAAGGTCGCGGACCGCGTACCACCGCTGCGTCTCCCAAAATACAAAAATCTTCTCTAACGCCCACCTCTCTCTCTAATGGCGTTAGAAACGCCGTCCCTCTCTGTCGCACATCCGCCCGTGAAATGTTGAATTATGCCACTCGATAGTAATGTTAGGAGCGGCTAGGGTTGTCGACCTTGCTATGGGGTTTGATTCGCTCATGGGGTAATCATCCCCGAGTGCTGAGCGGGAGATCGATACAATGGTCGATTTCCCTTGTATTGGAACTGATAATGTAATCCCAACCCTAGTCATATTTGTCACAGTAGTGTCCAAAAAATTAATATATTTTTTATCTCATGACATTCACTTTTGGAAATATGGACATTCTGGGTCTCTTTAGTCAACTAACGTTCACAGTTCCAGCGCTCTTTAACTCAACGAAAAGCAATAGCACCATTTAATAGACACCGATGGGCCAGCAACCCTAATCATAGCAAACCTCCTTATCTAAATTATGGAAAATTTTGGAATGCGACATGTAGCTTGTCCTAGTCGCACCCTCGTCTATTTATGTATATCCGTCCCGTTCTGATTGCTACCTACAACAGTTCTCAGGGGTTGTGGTAGGGAGCGCACAAAAGATTTTGGGATGTATTTTTTTCGCAAACTGCATCACAAGTTCAGTGCAAGCATTCCTCCCGGATCGGTCGCAGACGGTACCGCCACACTTGTGTTCATTTACAAACATTATACAAAGCAAATAAATATTTACTAGTTTGTTTATTTATTGGTTATCAATGTGTACGTGATAAGTGATTAAGTATGTTTTAAAAAAAAAGTGCTATTCTATAGATATACAAGTTATCTATCAACTATGTTGCTGACTAATTGGGTAGGTATTACGGACAAAGTAATGTGTTCATGGAAAACCTAAAAGTTTTTTTTTTATCGGCAACTTTAGTAAATGTGCGTAATAAATTACTGTTAAATGGTCTTTAAATAAATTAACTAATTTCATGTCATTATTACGGTACAACACTAAGAAACAAATCTTTTAGAGTAAAACTTGAAATAAATACACTGAGTAGATTAATTTCTTTCTTCCTGATTTGATTGTGTTTATAGTGAGGTGATTTTTATAATTTTTGCAAATCTTGTCCTGTTGTAAAAAGTAACACTTTATATAATTTAACGAATTTAAATAAATATTACTTTCGCATAACAATCCCAAATGTAAGTGCAGCGAATATGTATTAAAATATATTTGCTATTCATTTTGTGCATATTGATATTGTTTTTCAATATAACATATTAAAAGTAAACACTACGCTTAACGTTTGAATTTCACCAAGAAATTTAATTTTAAAATAAAATTATAATAGGTATTTTTTTTAATCAAAAAAGATTTTATTGTTTTCTAATACCTTTAAACGAGTAATTCTTGTATATAATCTGAATCTCGGAAACGACTACAACGATTTTCATGAAATTTAGTATGCAGGGGGTTTCGGGGGCGATAAACCGATCTAGCTAGGTTTCCTATTTATAAAACGATAAAAAAACCAAGTACCTACTGTATTTTTAATATACACAATATCGATGTTGTGCAAAAGTTTAACTGTGTCATTAATAAGCTTAACGCACATTAACACAAATTGACATATTGGTTTTTGTAGTATTAAGCAGCGTTCCGAGATTTCACCGGCGTTTCCTTTAGCAAAAATTGACCAGATTTGATACAATTTGTGTTAATGACATCCAAATCCGTTATGCGAAGAAGTAATAAATGTACAATATACTTTCGCATTCATATTGTCGAGTGTGAGAATATTGTCTTAATTTTAATCATGAGTAATAACTAAGTAAGTAACTGTGGGTCAAAGTCTAAGATAGCAGGGCAGTCGTTAATAATAATCTAACTCTCACTGTCTTCTGGTCTCACTGTCTTCCGAGACAACAGCTTATGCCGGTACCACACGTTCGTCCAACCGTCGAACACTCCAACATGACTCGAGTCTGTCTCGATCAAAACAGACCCTCCACACAGTATACACGTTCCAACAGTGTTCCCACCAGTTTTATTGTCCCCCTAAATTTTGGGGGAAAATAAAATAGGTGGGGTTTTTAGGGGCGTTATATTTTTAGGGATTTATGACTGCTTATTTTTTACTAAGAAAATAAAGGTATAAAAATATAGGGTCTGAAGTTATTCAATCTAGCCATAGTAATATTCTAGTCTAGTAATATTTATTTGTTGACCTAGCGGCTTAGCGAGATCCATTACGGTTCCGGGTTCCTTATTACTAAGTATGCGGAGTTGAATAGAAAACAAATGTCGCCATAGTGCTTACCATAAACATAAGACAAGTGATATTAAAACTACTCTGTGATAACTGGTGGTTACGTTGTCTATGCTTACTGGAAATAAGTTGATTTTTATTTACTTGTTTAATTTAATTTCGTTATTGTAATGCTGTGTGGACAACCAATTTGTTAATTATGCCTAAAGAAAAGAAGAAATACAGTCAAAAGTACACAAATATTTGGAAAACAGATCCAGGGGGATTTTCAAGTAATTGTGTGATTTTAGGGGTTTTAGCATAGCTTTAGGGATAAATATTTTTGAGAGTTGGTAACACTTCGTTCCAACCTCATTCTCTATGGACGGTCTGTGCAACTCCTTTGATCTGTGTACGATTTACCGCCATCGGAGCGATCGCGCGCCAACACGCTCCAACACCGTCAAACACGCACGAACTACCCCTCCACACGTGCGACTGTTGGACGGTTGGACGAACGTGTGGTACCGCCATTACAGTTACAGCTCCTATGTTATGCTATGTTGTGTACGGGCTAGTTATGTCCACCATCTTTGACTATAACGTCACTTGACATTAAGTCAAAACACCAAGCACGTCAACTAATCACTTATTATTTATTTTATAAAGGTCTTACAAAATATGTAAGTCGTTTCTACATTATTTTCTATTGTTTGTTTCAGTTCTAATGACTTAAAGTGGGCCGGCGATGACGTCGTTCGCTAACCTGGCGCAGTCGCTGACGGCGAGCCTGCCGTCGACATCAGCAGGCGCCAGTGGAGCCTCGGGCCGGAGCTCCACAGACCACGAGGAGCCGTTCGTCATGTCGCACATACTCTCCAACCTGCTGGAGAATATGACCATGACGTCACCGCTCACGTCGGTCGCCACCACGCCGGTACCCACCACGGCAGCCTCCTCAAACGTCACTTATGATATCTGGTCGGTGCCCCCCATACCTACTCCTGTGCAGACACCCATAGGGTCCAGCAGGGAGTCATACAACCTCACGTCGAATAATAACAACCCGCAACCCAAGGAGGATAACTCGAGCGGATCGCCGGGCACATCCTCTTCGGTGGCGTCGATCAGCTGTTTCCGATGCGAAGAGCGCTCGCCCACCACGCGCTGCCTCGAGTGTAACGACCTGTTCTGTCACGACTGCTGCCACAAACCCACCTCCGACTGCCAGCTGCGAGAGCACACACTCCTACCCATACATCAGATATCTCCCATCGGCGCTCGACCCTCGCCCAACTCCATGAATTCTGCCAACTCCGGCCACCTCAGTTGCAGCACCTTCAATTCGGGTTCGCTCAATTCTGGTACGCACAACTCTGGCTCCCTCAACTCGAGTTCGCTGAATTCGGGCTCTCTCAGCTCTGGGTCTTTCAACTGCGGTTCGTTTAACTCCTCGTCATTAAACTCGCTAAACTCCTTGAATGCACTCAATATGCTGAATATTGAGAAAAGCGACATGTTGACGTGCGACCTCCACAACGAAATGGCACGTTATTACTGCGAGAGCTGCGTGCTTTTTATCTGCCACGAATGCACGCAGTGGCTTCATAAAGATCACAACTTTGCACCGATAAGAGGAGCGTTAGACGTCTGCCGCATAGGAGTCTTCAAAGCTATAGAAGAAACAAAAACGGGAACCAAAGCTATCAAGACGGCGATCGACCGCGCCGTTGCCATGTCGAAGGCCTACGAAAAAGAAACTGCCGAAGCCAACATGAAAATAAGAAAAGCGATGCGGTGTTACGCGCAAGCAGTCGAAGACAGAGAAAAATACCTGCTAGACAAAGTGGAGAAGATGCGACAGGCGAAGATGACCGAGCTAACCGATCACATGAATACATTGCGCGGCATCCTCGCCGGACTCGCGCACACCAACGAGACGCTCGTGCGGAGCATGGACTCGGAGGGAATCGACCTCTTTATGGCGAAGGAAAAGGGGCGAGCATCGGTCGATTACTTCTCGTGCATGTTCAAGAGCATGTACATAACTGAAGAGAGGATAATGTTCATCCCGCCGAACTACGACCTGGTGGATCAGCTGAAGCGGCAGTGTGACGTGCAGCCCGCGCCGGCGGGTATGCACTCGCACGGGAGCGGCAGCGGCAGCTCGCTGCAGGCGCGGCAGGCCATCATGTCCATGCACTCCATTCAATCAGCCCAGAGCTTCCCGCCGCTCAACTACAACATGCCCTCGGGCGGCGCGCCACTACGCTCCGTAGCCGAGTACTCGGGCGGGCACTCGCGCTCCTCCAACTACTACGAGCACGGTATGTCGTCCGGCGCGGGCATGGAGCCGAATCCGGCGCGTGGTATCGGTCAAGCTATCCCCGGGTACTGGATGTCTGTCACCGTGCGCCCGGCACGCAGCCCCGTGCCCGGCGTGCCCATGTTTTCTTTCGGTAGGGAGGGACAGGACGAGGGCCAGGTTTCGAGGCCCTGGGGCCTCTGCGTCGACAGAGAAGGAAACATCATAGTCGCCGACAGAAGAAACAACAGAATACAGATATTTAACTGTCGCGGCGAATTCAAGACGATGTTCGGATCGAAAGGAACTGGCCCGGGGGAGTTCGACCTTCCGGCGGGTATCACGACCGATACCTACGGGCGGATCATCGTAATCGATAAAGACAACCATAGAGTCCAGATATTCACATCGTCCGGAAACTTTATTCTGAAGTTCGGCTCGTTCGGGAAGGAGTGCGGTCAGTTTCAATACCCGTGGGACGTGGCCGTGAACACCGTCGGCAACATCGTGGTGACGGATACGCGCAACCACCGCATACAGATGTTCACGAGCGACGGCAGCTACATCACCAAATTCGTGTTCGAGGGTGCGAACCCCGCCAAGATGCTGAAGGGACCGACGACGCCGCGAGGCGTGTGCTACACCACCGGCGGGAATATCATCGTGTCTGACTTCGAGAACCACCGGTTGCTGCTCGTGGATGGCACGCTCTCCAAGGTGATGCAGTGCGTGGGCCGTGAGGGTTCCGGTATCGGTGAGTTGAATCGCCCATCTGGCATCGTCACTGATGACGACGGGCGCATCATCGTGGCCGATTCCAAGAACCACCGCGTGCTGGTGTTCACATCGGAGCTGCGCATCCTTTGGGCCGTGGACCTGAAGAGTCCCGGCCTGGACGACAAGGATCGTCCCAGCGATGTGGCGCTCACCACAGACGGCTGCCTCGTGGTGCTGTTCGAAACTCTACCCGACACCGCGCGCGACGTCTCCTCACACGGCAAGCAATACATCAAAGTATATTAATGTTTCTATCGTTTGAGACGATCTCGAGTTCGCGGGCCTAAGGCCTCTCGTATTTTTATTTCGTTTCGTTTAAGTTGTGATTTATTTGACGATGTGCCAATTTTATTATTAACGTTTGGAAAAATCCAACTCGAGCATAGCTTGCGGCGGGGCGGCGCTCGCGTCGCCTCTGCCGATCCACTTGATGAGTTTTTGTTACCGATAGTAATTCGTTTTTGGTTTCCGTATCTGCTAGTCTCTAAGGACCAAACCTTCGTTTGCAGTGTACATGTATCGAGTTACACAGTTTGTAGCCGCCAGTATAGTTATTTCCCCGAGTATAGTGACCGCCCCGCAACGTCGGCCCCGAGTGCGTCGACTTGCGAGCGTCGTAGTTCGTGCACTTACCTATACTTAACGTCGATTATACTCTGTCCGTTATTTACTCTTACAATTAAACTACATTAGCAAATCGTAAAGATATACTATTTTAGAAAATCACAATGTGATGTAAAATTAAAAATAACTTGAAAAGTATTTTTCCAAAATGTTATTTACGTTTTGCGTTTTTTTTTTAACTTGGTTAATCGATTTATTGCAGACGTTGATATGTATTTTTATGATAAATTATTTTGCATTATTGTTTAGGTGCATATTTTATTATAGATTTATTGGCGCAGTGAAACGCTGTTACTTGACTAATTGGTTGATTTCTTTTCACTCGACTGCTTTTTTGTATAACTTCGTACATGTTTATTTTCGTGGAGAGTGAATTTGTATCTCAGAAAAGAAATCAACGCAATACATTTGAGACTGACTTTAGAAGACTGTCTTAAAGAAAGTCTTTAGGCGGCCGGTTGCAGAGGAGAGAGGGACGCACTCGGCGCGTGCGCTCCCCGACGATTCGTCGTTTTACAGACGCGATGTTTCCATTCGATTTTATTACCAAAATTAGTCGTATGTAACTCGGCTATTAGTTAAATCTACGGAGTTAAATATGAACTGTATTCTTTTAGTGATAGTTATATGTTAGGTTTCTTCTGTTTCCCCGCCACAAGACTTGAATTTGAGTAATTCGAAATTATAACACTTATAAATAAGATGAACTGAAAACTAACTCTGATACTCTGATTTCTAAATGACGGTTTGCGTTCGGTTATGATTTTCGTTCGCAGCACTTGGTTTTTTTCCAATGTTGCTGTATACTAGTGTAACTGTAGATGTGGTAGAATCATTTACTCAAATCGCGCTAACACCGGCTCTCGAATTAGCTAAATAATCAAATATTTCGAAACGGTATAGCATTTCGTTAGTGAATGTTCGACGGCTTCGACGCAAAGTTTTAATTAGTTAAAATTTTCTAGTTAAATTAATCGGCCCCAAATATTGGGACGCTAAACGTTGAGTGGCTAATGAGAAATGAATTTGAATTGAAAAATTCGATGTGTAATACCAACCCGCGTGTTCAGTAGTGTTTAGTGGTGTTCATAACGATAGTTAGGTAAGACGATCGTCGGCGGCGCCTGCGCTCGGAGGGGCGCAGGCGCGCCTTCCGCGACTCGGTAACTTCCCGTCGTGGTTCTCAGCTGCTGCGCGGCGATGGCTCTGCCCGGTTCATTGCCGCGGCAGTAATGAAAACCATGAGTTAAAACGGGGCGTTATTCGTTCCTTTATATTAATAATTACTTGACAAGCAGAGCAGTAGATATGACTTTTTCAATAATCTTAGGGTGTTTAAATCGGCAAATAATATTCTTCAATGTGTATTACATAAATATATTAAACGTATAGCTATATTTAACAAATGTTTGCTCTGATCTCGATAAATATTTGACTAAAGCGTTACTGCTTGTTAGAAATCAATTCGCCTTCAAATTATATCATAATGTAGCTCAAAATCTATACAAGTTGTGTGACACAATAGTCAGAATGTATCACTGTGACATTATTACCTTACGATTGTATTGACGCTAAGTAATTTGTCTCAAAATCACTTACAATAAACAAATGCATAATACTTAGATAATGTAATCGTATGCTAATATAGAACTACGTTAGAATAATATTTTTCACATTTGTACTTAGGGTAACACTAGCATTAAGTCTCATAAAAAATATTTAAAATATCATAACGTCTGGCGCTTACTCGCTTCAAACAAAAATTTTCAAGTATCAAATGATTTGAAAATAGGGTAAATTATTTAGTTTTGTAGTGAAAAATATCGACTGGATTCAGAGTCTGAAATTAATTTAAGTGTGAATGAAAATTATTGTTTGAAGTTTTAGCCAAAGTAGCTACTGACTGGAACATGCGGAAGTTTAATGTGTTTGTGTAACGGCATTTAAAACTATGGTTTCAACATTGCCGACAAACCTTACCAAAGCCGCGGCCCGATTTTCGTACAAATGATCATTCTTTAAAATGTAACTTGTACTACTATAGCTCTACGTACTTCATATGCAAAATTGTGAGTGATGACGTGTTTCTTGCATTGCATTTTGTGCGCGTCCATGTTGAACGTATAGTTTTAAATATCGTTGATGTTTGTAGTAGTGTGCGGGCGCGCCACGAACAGCGCGCGCCGCCGCCGTCGCGTGGCTTTTGTGATCGTGTTTTTTTTATTGTTTGCTTCATTGCAACTACACGAGCAATAATAGATAATAAAGTATAGGGGAAGGTGCATATAATGTAATGATAAAGTTGTCTTTTGAACGCGTGGCGCCACGCCGCGGCGGGGGCGAGCGACTTCGGCGAGTCTTTACACACCCCAAAATGTGCAGTTGTATTGCGTCTTGGTGAATCGACGATTTCTGACGATAAATTATTTAATTTTTATTTCCAGTAAAATAGATAATAATGATAATGCAATTAACCTTTACTTTTTTCTTTCAGTGCCATTATTGAAGTATTACGTTATTTTTAAAATAATGTGTTGCATTAAATGCATTTTTTATGAAATCATGCAGAAATTATTTTTCTTAGAATCAAATTGAACGTACACATTTTTATAGCTTACAACGAATCTCTTGTTTGTAATGATTCCGGAGAGTTCTTCGGTTCGACAGCGGATGTGCATAGCGATGTCCTACGGGCGTGGCCGCGGCCACCAGCGCCGCGCCACGCCGCGACCAACTACCGATTTGTTCGTAGAATGTTATCGGTTTTCTTGCGTAATAAACGGTTCCGAATATTTTTAAAACATAGTCCTATTAACGACTTCCTCTCAGTATAGTTTTGTCGAATCGCTACGACTCCCAGGAAGAGTAGTGTTGAGTGCAGACGGGCGGCAGATCGAGCACCATACTGACGCGGCACTTCGCGAAACGTTTAGCTGAAAGCTGCTAAAGCATACCTTACTTAATATTGCTGCATTTAATTTGCGTATTATACTATGTTTGTTTTATTTAATTTTTTTTGTTTGTTAATTTGCTGTGATTTTGTGGATATGTCAAAAGTGTAGACGCTTTTGATTGGCATTCACACTGTTTGCACTTTGTAAAGGTGGACCTCGGCTGTAAGAGTTAACACGCACTTTTGGTATAATCATGAATATCTAAGGTTTACGTGAACGTGGATTGTAGAAGTTTGTGAGAGCTGCTAGTTGCTGGCAGTAAAATCGAGTGATAGTTACAATCAAATTGAATCGTAAAGTGTCTACTATCGAGAGCGTGATGAACAAAATTTTTGTACAAGATTTTTTGATACATATGTATATCCGATGCATTCATGTCGATTGTGTATCACATCTAAATGGATATCAGAGCCACTCATAGGTTGTACTGTATGAGACGCGACACGAAAGCTGCATAATATTCATACAAGTATGAAATTGTAGACGTATTTATTAAGCCATTTTTATGCTATTTTTGTAAAAAATTGTAATGCTTGTAGTGTTTGAAGATGGGACACCGTATTGTTAGACAAAATTGCAAATAAACATTATATACGACGCGAACTCACGCAAACAATAAGGAAGCAAAATTATAAACTTGGCTAACCTTCCATTGATACAAAGTACCCACGCAGCCTGTTACATACAAAATATTTCTACTTTTTGTATGTGGCGCCATCTAAGTCCCATCTTGTTGAGTAATTCTCGTGTTAGTCTTAGCGTAATGGTACATTTGTCTGCTCCTTGTTTGCTAATATGACAGCACCACATCAGTATTCCCGTGTGTACCTAAACCTTACAATATCGATGTAACGTTAGAAAAACTGTATACTAAAAAAATCAGCAAGCCCCAAAACTATGTATAACTTTTCTTTTTAAATAGAATCTAAAATGTATCTCAAAAGAATATTGAAAGTGTTCCCACACGAATGTTTGTACTTTTTTAATGTTATAGACAATACAAAAATCGTATTGTTTGTCCAATTTTGAATTGTCTATAATATTTTATTAAGTTTAACTGTTATAAGTATATAGTACCCAAAGTTTTGAAAATGTAATCCTGGAAACGGTGCAGTTGTAGTATGCTAATGTCGGATAGCTATGTCATTATTTAGCCGCCCGATGACATTGCATATATATTGAGAGAATATTTTCTATAGTCCGCATTGAAATTCTATTTAAGTAGACTAAACGCATAGGATAACTCTTCATGCATGCTATGCATGTGGGTTAGCGATGGAACTAGTATACATACTTCTACATACTAAGCCATAATATCCCATATTCTTAGTCTACTCGCTGTATATGTGCATGTTTGTACATATTTTTCTCAGACAGTAACACCATTGTTTCCAGCCTAATATTTTCATTTAATAAGTTTAGCGTATAATAGTGGAGTCGATTGGAGAGAGGCGAATAACAAGCGGAAGTTTGCGTGAACAGAGCTTAAGTATATTTTTTAAATTTCCACTTATAAGTGGGATATTAATATTTATTACATAGTTACGCTCCACTCCTTTCGTCTCTACTCTAGTTAGTGGACAGTACAGCTATTGAGGCATCATCAAAAATAGGATATATAACTTAATCTAAGAAATAGAAATATGTTTGTAGAGGAAATACTGTTCACTTCTTTCAACTATTCTCGTTTTAGTTTTTGGTCGATACTGAATCAAATTCTCTGCCCTGTAAAACATATTAACAAGCTCTCAAATAATGGAAAAGCTACCAGTCTACTTGGAAATATTACATTGGATGTACCCGGTTCGCTATAACGTCTGGCGAATTTTGTAGCGATAAGAGTTTATTATGCGGCCAACTTGATTTGCCATATTTTTGGTTCATTTACACGAGATTATTCATTAGTTTGGATACTCTAATTATAGTTTCGGCCACTTTTGATGGCCTTTTTCAAGGAGTCAAAGCAAAGTACAACGAAGACGTCGTCTTGTTTCGCACTGTAAACAAAATGCCACCAAAGGCACCTTGTGGCTAAAACTATAGTCGGAGTATCAAACGTGATCCCGTATATGTGAAACAAAAATGTGTCAAAAACACGTCAGTTTCCATTGACTTGCCACATTTAAAAAGAGCATTGTGCTTGTAGGTACTATGCTCTTACTTGATCCGTGCATTAAGTATGTGCTTTTGTCACAAATTCTAATATTCTATATCCTCAAAATAAAGATGCCTTCACGATCCATACAATGAATATATCTGTAAACAATAAATTTAATATAATATACATATGATATAATGTTGCTCTAGAGGTTAAATGATTTTCAAAAACAAGTATATTTTATAAAAAATTATGAATTCGAAGACAAATAGTCGAACTATTTCAACCGACATAATGCGGTTGAATTATTTAGTAAAATAAGTTCCATTCGCTCATAGAGATCGGTTTCGTATTCTAAAAGTCATTGTAACGAACAAGAAGTATGCAAATGTTGTTATTCTATATCAATCTTAATTTAAGGTAACTGAACACTTGCCATCGGTCTAGGGAACGTTCACTAGGACGATGGTTCGAGTCCATAAAACCAAATCTACCTCACTATATTTAATTAGACTTTAAACACTAGAATTTAGTCAATGAGTGTTAAGCGCTCGTTAAAAAACACTTCTTCGTAAAGATCGGCTTCATGTTCCGTTGTCAGCAGTCTATCCGTAGTATGCCACCAAAGCTTAGTACTAAACAATCTACACCTGCAAGTTCTTTATTATTTGGCGCAATCGGTCTCTTGCAAATTAATTATTATGATGTTCTACCTGTCAAGTACCTATCTAATTTCATACGGTTACTCTATGAAATTAGGCACATTTTTATTCAATATCCCAGATTTATTTTGCATCTACAGTTGTTACGCCTTGCTCCAGTCCTGAAGCCCCCAGTGTTCTCCAAAGTACTAAGCAATAACATCTTTTCGAGAAAGTGTTTTATAACAGAGGTAGCAGTATAAAATAAATATAAATTTAAGACTGTTTTCACGGCGGTGGTCAAATCACCGCCGCTGGAGTCTGTTGTCTACTAATTCCATTAACTTAGCTGGCCTTATTATAATATCCAGTAAAAAAAGGTTCATAAAATATGAATAAAAATACATAAGTAATTAAATTTCGTCAATAGTTTTCTATTACTCACCGTATCTGTAATGTAATCTTCACTTTGAAATGTAACTTCATAGCTTGCTCATAGTTCTAGTGCATAATGTGCATCGCATTCTAGTGGACAACAGCCTTTTTTCATTTATTACCTATTCATAAAGCTTATCTTAATTTTTTGTAAAGACTGAATATATTTTTTTTTTATAAAAATGTTCCTATATTTTAGTTTAGAATAATTTACTGCCACCCTATTTGGTTTACCTACATTATTTTACCCTCTCGGTAATCAGTAATTACTTTGATTCTATTATCAATATGTGTATGACGCTATATAAAGTCAAATTTTTGAAATTTTTAATGGAATTTTTTATGAAAATTAATCAAGTGATTGATAGTAATTGGTGTTTTAATTCATCTTCCCATCTTACTCTTAGGCTTAATCTTAACGTAAAGTCGAGACGCAGCTACAATATTGTCACAAAACAACAAACATATATTCCTGTAAAAATAAAGAAATACGCGCGCGATGTGCCAATTGGTGATATGGACAGCGCCACGCACGTTCGCGCGACTTGTGAGAAATTTGAGCACTTTCTTTTGAGCACATTTGCAACACTGCGCTTCGAATCTGCGTTAATACGAAACTGTCCCTTAGTTTGTATACATACATATATTTATAACTACATATGTCCACTTATGAAAAAAATCCACTAAAAGATTCTGTGCCGGATTAACCACGTACCAAGAGTAGCATTTGCTACGGACCCCGCGTATCCAAACCCACCCATCTCGCCGGAGCGTAATTTTTTTTTTACCACTTATACTTAAAAACCCGTAGCAGATCAAGGGTCCCTTGATAAAATTCGCTACATGCCCCGCGCTTGCGTCATCCGGCACTGAAGAGATTCTTCACCTATGAAATGTGATCTCAATGGACGTATGAAATGTTTATGGGTTCTAACTATTTTGGTGGCTATGTTGGATATGGGGCTGGAGGTTAATGATGATAGGGGACTGGATAAGACAAATTCGTTGATTTGGATTGGCTACGTGAATAGCTGCACTCCCACTTTATCAGCTAGCGATAGAACGCAGTATCCTTGGAGTCGGATTTATAGGCTGAATAAAGAACAATATACTACTACGCTCTAAAACAATCGTTTTCGGCCTAAAATAGTCTGATAGATTTTTTTATGGCTAAGTGTTTGACAGCTCACTTGATGTTAAGTGATGGTGTGGTCGAAGATGGTAAACACACAGCCTGGAATAGAACTTGCTCTCAAGCGTGGCTGTCGAAACACACTCTTAGGTGCTTGGCGACAGATTTTCAACTTAAAGGTGGTAGGTAGCCAGCCGAGTACTAGAAAGTACCCTACCACCACGCTATGATTTGATGTTTTCCTTCACCGGCAGCTCAAGCTCATTGTTGGGTTTGAACCTACGCCCTTCGGCGTGTGAACCGACCACGCTAACCACTGGGCTATCATCGCTACAAAACAGTTGAAATGGCATCAGGTGGGACGCCTCAATCGTATATTGGACGATCTATGGGCAAATTACAGACCCGGATTTCAAAATTTACTCCGAATCAATGCAGACCAAGGTGGCTGACTAGAGCTTATTATAACACTATCACTACAAATATGGGACTATCAAAGCTAGGCTGAAGCCCGGACAGATTGAAAGAAAGGAAGAGAGGTCTTTGCCAAGTAGTTGCCCATTTTAGGCTGATAGTAAAAAGTAATTACGAGTAGGTAAGCGGCATCAGACGTTCAAGACATATCTGCAAAATCAACTTATAAAAAATTACATGTTCGGTATCAATTGTAATAGAGCTTTATGTCTTCATTATTATGGCATAAAGTCCTTACAATTATTTAGCAGAAGCGCGCGTACCAACTACAGTAAGAATTACCATACAAGATTTAAGAAATATTACAGAGATGATGATATACCTGAAAGGGGCCATGTTAGGTTGCATGCAATGATTCACACAGACAGATGCGGGATTCATGTAGTTAACTCAAGCGTTTAGATGTACGTGGCCCGTGTGTACCTATATCATCTTTGTAAAAAATATTATTTCACCCACTCTTACAATTATTTATATCTATGCCATACTGTCTGGAATCTGAGAAATCGGCGGCTACTTCACTAACCTCTATAGTGCTAGTATAGGCTTATTACATACTTTAACAATTCAGTTTGAATTCCTGTCAAAAATTGATTGGTATTCAGGATCTCGGAGAAAAATAATTAATGTCATTTGCTTTATGTAAACTAAAATATTGTACGTAGTATTTATATATTTGTTAGTGGTTGTATTCCTTAGAATAGTATAGATTCAGCTAGTTATTTTTGAACCGACAAAAGTGCTCCAAACTATACTCATAACAGACTCGGCGATCAATATGGGTCATCAAATCAGCACAATATTTAATGGGCTAGGAAGATTTTTCGAGTATCCGGTGAAGAGAAAACCCATTTGTTTCTATAGGCAGGAAGATTTTACAGCAACAGGTACTTCGTCGGCTTTGTTTAATTATTAAACTATACGTGTGAGTGGTAGATATTAGGAACCGTTAGACAGAATTCATATTCATGAGTAGTATAAAACGCTGTCTGCCGCAGTCTGTATGTCCGCTTACTTTTTTCAAAACCACGCAACGGATTTTG
The DNA here is from genome assembly GCA_950106695.1 of Biston stratarius. NCBI lineage: Eukaryota > Metazoa > Arthropoda > Insecta > Lepidoptera > Geometridae > Biston > Biston stratarius. Next base: position 27,511,809 of record OX467111.1, on the reverse strand, counting down.
ATACAGTTTTGACTATCATTTATGGACTTTTTTCAGAAAGATTTGATATAAAAATATCTTATTCTTTTTTTAAATACTAGAGAAATGTATTGTAATCAAAACGCCAAAATAAATTATACCCGTGTGAAACTGGGGCGGGTCGAAAATGATTCGATGATCATTATCCCGATAGTCATCACGGTGAACGGCCTTATAGTGAAAAGTCTCAACCAACATCTTAAGAGACTATCGCTAGACAGTTGAGTCAAGGGTCAGATCCAAAAGGCACCTTGACACGGCGCGCATTGCTAGGAAATTCCCCACTCTGCAGCCCAAACCACTGGCAGCTTGAGCCCTGCCTCGCTGCCAGCAGCCGCGACTGGCCTTTCTGTTTTTATATATATTTTTTTTTTGTATAGGTATTTATTGTAGGTACCTACAAAATGTAGAAATTAAGAAGAGACAAAATACCTTCGAATAATAATAATAAACATTTATTGTAGGTACATAAACCCATAAAAAATGTCTATTGTCAATTAATGATCTCTGTTGATTAAATAAATATAACTCGGTTTCATTACTAATTCACGTTTTCATAACTAGGTATTTCATTAGATATATAATTCACGAATTATCTTGTGATATCAGAATAGATATCTCATGCTTTATGATATGCAGGGGATCCCCGCAGAAAGATAAACGAACTCCAGAAAGCTCCGTTGACAGACTACGACAAACTGGTGGATTTATTCTACAAGAGATTAGCTGAACAACGGCAATATAATCAGGTAAAACATTATTTGTTTGGACCTGAACCACTTTATTTTTATAAAAAGAGTGACAAACAATCAGACGGCTCGCCTGATGGTAAACAATCCGTTGCCTTTGCACACCTGCAACATTTGGTACTAATGTTGTTTATTCGTTTCCAACCCAGAGAAATGAATCATCATTTAATCGCACATCGTCGCAAAGTGGCTTGTCTGTTGGTTTTCTATCGAAAATACTCTGGAGAGTGCGCTTTAGATCTACATCCCTGCCCATGTTACTATTGGACAGCCAGGAGCTCTAAGAAGCGACACCGCTTCATGTTGGATACCTATTCCAAAAACTCGAACTAAACGGTTGGAATCTACCTTCACTGTACGAACCGGTAAACAATGGAATTTGCTGCCTGAGTGGGCGTTCCCTGATAAATACAATCTGGGTGCCTTCATGTCTTGAGTGAATCGGTTTCATCTAGGCGAGCGTGCTCCACCGTAGACCGCATCTCCGCTTAACATCAGGCGAGTTAACGCTCAAACGCAAACCTATACTTAAGTAATAAAAAAATAGGTAAGTACTTATTTATTACCTTGATTTCTATTATGATTTTTACTGTTAGGGTAGGATTAAATGATTTTATTTAAAGTTACTAATATACATATTTTAAACAGGAGATGAAGGAAAAAGACCGTCGCTGGAGCATGCAGAAGGTGGTGGAACGGTTCCCAGGATGGAACGAGGTCACCATCGCCAACCTGCACAGCCTGTTTCTGCTCTTCGACAACCAGTCCAATGGGATGCTAGGATTCGACGATTTGTTAGCTAACATATTTATATTTGTACAATCGTACCTACAGCATCGGAAATTTTTAGGCATGCGATCAAGCTCAGCTGACCTACGATGATTTTGTAGTGAATTAGTTTCTTCAGATTCATGAAGTTGTGGGTTTGATTTCGACGCCGCCGCGCCGTACCAATGAGGTATTCCAAATTTCCGCACAGATTTTAAGAGTTGTCACTGGCTTTTTTAAAAAAGAAAAACGTAAGAATACTTGTGCTAGTTCGGAGAATAAATTTAATGACGTCAATTGTAAATTGCTTTCAAAGATATGTTTTTTTTTCTATGATTTAATTCGTAATGCATGAAGGCAGTTTATTGTACATTAATATTCCGGACAGCCCTGCTTCTTAACTATAAACTAATGTAGTCTATGGTAAGTAGGTATCAACGATTTTCTACACAATTTTACAGCAGCGCAGTACTGGAGAGCCTTGGCGACGAGAGCAGCATGGAATTCCGCAAGGAGAAGTTTCACGAAGCAGACAGTGATTATGATGGATGGATTACATACGACGAGTTTTTATCGGTAACACTATTGGATTAATGGTAGGGTTACTTTAACTATGTAAAAAAAAACCTGTGTGGGCTAACTTACTCTAGAGGTAGATATCTAGTCTTTTTTATGTAAAAGTAATTAATCGCTCTTCCTATGGTAAAAGATAACGCATGTCCATGACCATTGCAGCGATACACATAACTTTAAATAGCAAGACAAGGGCATCGCTGCTTTAGCGCTCATTATTTTGAGATTTTCGATAGTCTCAACAGCCCTGTAATTTCTCTAGCTGCCCTTCAAACTCGAAGACAATAATGTTTACACACTACCGTTTGGTGCTAGTATATTTGGTACTGCGGCGGTACCTACTCAGACGACCTACTGCTAAGAAGATCTACCACCAAGTAAAGTTAAAAGTTCGTTTGGAAATACACTAGCATGCAGATAAATAATGTTTATATACTAGATTATCAAAAATATTAAAAGAATTTGTCTGATAATGGAAGGAAGTGCATTCTAAAGCAAGACAGCTTCAACAGTAAAAGAACTTTACTAGCGGTTTACTAATGATTATTTATTAGCAATGAGATTAAATTTCATTATTTCAGTTGGTTTATAACTTCAACTCTCAGCCCGATACTGATCGCTTGGTTGGGCTGGCGATGCTGTGCAACGACGTCGCGGAAAACATTCAGTTCGTGAGCAACCTCACTGTCGGGGAGCAGTTGGAGTACGGCTTGTTTTGAAATAAAACATTATTACCATCACATTGACTTTATTTTCTGGAAGTTACAAGCAACAAGTACCTATTTTTTAAATAATATATTGCTTATAGATTCCTAGTCCCCTAATTTGAAAGGCGTATTTTATTCAAAGCATTAAGTCTGAGATGTGTCAGACGAAGTCGTTAGCTATCATCTTAAATTTAAAGTTCACCGACAGTAGTTTGGTTCACCGGCAGCACCTACTTGTTAGGTTCACCGTCAGAATCCCTTAGGTTCAATGAGTTTTCCGTCAATACTTGTGTGATCAACCATCAGAATTTGTTAGGTTCACCGTTCCCTCATTAGCTTTATTGGGTTGTCAAGATTACATAGATTACATAAGAAAAATAAACTATACTATTAGGAGTAACTAACTGGCGACCTGGTTCACTGATTTCACCGTCAGAACTTGTCAGGTTCACAAGGTTCACTGTCAGAACTTGTTAGATTCACTAGTTTTACCGTCAGAACTTGTTAGGTTCACTAGTTTCACCGTCAGAAATTGTCAAGTTCACGATATTCATTGTCAGAACTTGTTAGGTTCGTCGTCAGTATGAGAGTCAGTGTCGCTGAGCTCTGCAAGACTGGGCTCACACGCGAGACACCGTGACCCGACTTCACGCCAACACTCGGCGCAGTAAACGAACGGGCAATTGGCTGCTAGACATGTGTGCCATGTACTGTGGGATTGGGACTCTGGAATAGATAAATATCTGATATCACTATTAACGCATATCGAATGCGACAGAATTGAGCCAAAAGATTGGTCAAGCCTAGACTCTTGTTCAAGCTAATAAACCCGGTTAAACTCTGCGTGTACCCACTCGTATTCAAGGTTACGTTGAGAAGTATTCCAAAACCAAAAGGAAATCATTGTACTCAGCGCTGGTTCGAGACAAGTTTACCTATATTTCAAGGGATCATTAAAATATTACGTACCTAATGTTAAAGTTTAAAAAAGGATTTAGTAAGCAATATTTTTTCATTTACATGTAGGTATTATACACTCCTCCAGCAATGTTCCTCTGATAATGTCAGACACTTTATGTAGGTTATTTCTCATTTAATTTTCTAGTGTTAAAAATATAAAATTCCTAATATAACGCTAAGCTTAAAATTGTTTAATATAATTAATTATCCTAGAATTGTAATTACTATGTTTAAAATAGTCAACATTAATATTATTTTTATTAATACATATTTATGTATTCTATTGGACAGCCAGGAGCTTTAAAAAGCGGCACCGCTTCATGGTAGATATTCCAAAAACTACAACTAAACGGTATGAGTCTACTTTCATTGTACGAACAGCTAAGCAATAGAATTCCCTACCCGAGTGAGTGTTCCCTGATAGATACAATCTGGGTGCCTTCAAGTTGCGAGTGAATCAGTTTCTTCTAGGCAAGCGTGCTCCACCATAGACCGTATCTTCGCTTATCAGGCGAGTTGGCAGAAAAACGATTTTAGATTTAAAAAAAAAATATATAAAATACTGACGAGTTTCTCTCCTGGGTTCCGTCTCTCCGCAGATGAGACACGTCATTCTCGCGGCCGGCACCGCTCGCAGCCACCCAAGAAGCTGCGGGAACTTCATCCGCATGCTCAGCAACGACAGCACGTCGCCGGACAGATAGTGGGCTCTCACGGCTTGTACGGCTTTCCTTCAACGATGAAACTCCACTAAACAGTATGAAAAAGCCCGCGACTGTCTTTCTCTGCTTATTTTTTTTAGCGACCCGCCCCGGTTTGCATTGGTACTAAGAATGGGTATAGTATCTGTTCGCACCTGTGGGACGGCTCTGCCAAGTACCAACTTGAGGCACTGGAGTCAGTCGAGAGGCGCGCTAAGAGGTTGATAGGCAATGACATTTTGGTCAAGTCTCGACTGCAAAGTCTTGAGCATCGACGTAAGGTCTCCTGTCTATCGGCTTTCTACCGGATACACTTCGGGGATTGTGCCTTGGTTCCCCCCGCCCCTTTTTACTACCGGACGGCCAGACAAACGCGACCAAAGCGTCACCCGTACATGGTGGACGTTCCCCATGCGCGCACTAAGCGCTTCGAATCCACATTCTTTATTCGCACAGCGAAGATGTGGAACTCTTTGCCAGAGTCTGTGTTTCCCGAAAAGTACAATATGAGTGTCTTCAAATCAAGAGTAAATAGGTTCCTTCTAGGTAAGCGTTTTCCATCCTAGGCCACATCGTTGCTTAACATCAGGCAGGATGTGGTCAAACGCGAACCTATTGTGTATATAAAAAAAAAAAGTATGCTGTCCTTAAAAGGATATATGCCACCGCGGACTTTTTGTAGATCAATAAACAAGGAACATCCCACCATGCGTTGTTTTGTGCCATGCAGGGATTAGGCAGCGTTTTCGATGAAAGCTCCCAGGTGGCTTGACTTTTTCTGACACTTACAACAATTATCATCATATATGAACCAATTTACACAAAACCTTGACAAATTATATACCTAAACCTGTCTCATGAATCACTCTATCTATTGGTGAAACTAGCATGATAATCCGTTTAGTGGTTTTTAAGTTTATCGCGAACAGACAGACAGATGCGGCTGACGACTTTGTTTTATAATATGTAGTAATTGTAGCGATGACAGTTTAGTGGTTAGCGCGTTTAACTTAAAAGCAATGGCAATATGCAAAACGACGCTCGACCAGATGACTTACATGCTAACTAATTGTTAATGAATTAAATCACAGGACGAATCACTAAATACTTTGGGACACACCATACCTACATTGTTGGACGCTTACAAACCTGCGTAAAGTTTTATGTATCTTCAACCGTCTCTTGAGAATATCATTGTAAAGATGTAAAATTCGCTCTTTTTCACGGTGCGGATAAAAATAACTACAGATTAGTCTGAAAAAAAAAAACTGTTTAAGCCGACAGGACATCAAATCAACTCTATGTTCTTGGAACTTCCGAACAAAAACGTGTGTGCAAAACGAACGGTCAACTAATCTGCGTGATTATTATCTGTAGATGACTTTCGTGTCCATCTCCATTATCAGCCTATCATAATCCACTGCTGGACATAGGCCTCTTTCGAGACACGCCACTCAGCTTGTTCTTCTGCTTTTCGCTTCCAGACACTTTTAGCTAAAACTCCATCGAGTCTCACGGCGTCCTTCCCAACGTTTACCGATTCATGGTCTACGCATTAGAATACGTTTACACGAGCGGTTATTAGTTCTGCGTAGCGATCTTTGGATAGACATTTATTTTATTTATGTAAAAGTAATTAGACAAACGAGACGCTCTCCTGATGTTAAGAGATAATGCCTATCTATGACCATTGCAGCGATACATAGAACTTTGAGTATCCAAACAGAGTCTAGGGCATCGCTGCTTTGGCGCTCATTACTTTCAGACATTCGATGGCTAGTCTCAACAGCCCTATAATTTCGCTAACTGAACTAAAGAACTGTAATGTTCACATTACTGCTTGGCGGTAGAATATCTTATATCTTAATAGGTGGTAGAGCTTGAATGTGATAAGAAACACGAAAATGGATGATATTATCTTGAAATTACCTATTCAGCCGCATAGTGTAGGGGTTAGCGAATAACAGTATTACAATCCAGGTGTAACCGCCGTAAATTTTTAAGAAGTATATGTAGGGCATCTGCCGTGGATGCGGGAGACAGGTCGAGTTGTACACGTGGCTGTTTGGACGCGGCGCATTCAGCTCGGAAAGGTAAGTACGAAGCATCGCGGCTAGAACACCGGTTCCTTCTACCTGAGGAAATAAAAATTCCAAGATCGAACGATGTTATACTTTTTATGTTATTATCTAACTTGTTTGTGTACTAATGAGTTTTTGGCCGTTTACTTCAAAGCAGTAGCTAAAAATTAAAAAAAAACAATCTTTATTGTTAAAATATTCATTGCCTTAGTATTTCCGCGAACGGAACACTGACAAATGCTATTAAGAATATCTTTAGATATAATAAAACAAAGTCGTCCGCCACGTCTGTCTGTCCGTCTGATCGCGATCAACTTAAAAACTACTGAATGGATTATCAAGCGAGTTTCATCAATAGATAGAGTGATTCATGAGAAAGGTTTAGGTCTATAATTTGTCAAGGTTTTGTGTAAATTGGTTAAAATATGATGATAAATAATTGTTGGAAGTGCTTTCATCGAAAACGCTGCCCAATCCCTTTGAGATGTAACAAAACAATGCATGATGGGATATTTCTTTTTTATTAATCTACTAAAAAGTCCACAGTGACATATATCTACCTTTAAACTTTTAAGGATAGCTTACTATACCCATTCTTAATACCCTTGCGAAGCCAGGGCGAGTCGCTAACGTGCTGATAAGCCAAGAGGGTAGACGTATTTCAGAGAGAGAACTCTGAATAAACAAACGTAACGTAGGACGCTCTAAAATTCAATGGAGTGACGAAATTGCACATACCTACCTATATAAGAGTAAGACAGTTGAAAACGGAGCAGATCATTGACTGCTATAATATAGGCTCATAATAATCATGACGTGGAATTATTAAGGGAAAGTAGAGACAATCTATGGTAGTACCTACCTGTATATCAAAGTCCCTGGTCCCCTGGCGCTGGACATCCGTCTCAGGGTGCTGGCGGACCACCTCGAGCGCCTCGTAGAACAGCCGGTCCAGCATCACGAACGTGGTGGCGGTCACCACCTCCAGCATCACCTTCAGGATGTGCAGCATCAGGCTGCCACGCTGAGACTCCTTGTACGATAGGGAGTATACGTCGATGTATTTGTTTCGCTCCATCTATAAATGATGACTCTTCTATATACCTACATACATTTACCTACACATTTAAAGACTGCCCATTCCCACCCATACCTACAATGTGGGGAAAGTCCACGTATGAACAATGCGCACCTTTTATTTTGGAGAATCTGTAACTGGGCTGTACGACCTTGTACTTCTACTAAGTTGAAAGTTACACCGCAGTACCATTTATCTGCCGCCAAACAGTACCTAGTGTGTAAACATTACCGTGTTCCGATTTCAAGGGTATCTACTGCTAGCAAATTACAATCAAATCGAATATCTCAAAGTAATGATGATAGTAAAGCGACGATAACTCAGTGGTTAGCGCGGTCGGTTCGCACGCTGAAGGGCGTGGGTACAAACCCCAACAATGAGATTGAGCTGCCGGTGAAGGAAAACATCGTGAGGAAACCATAGCATGGTGGTAGAGTACTTTCTAGTACTCGGCTGGCTAGCTACCACCCTCAAGTTGAAAATCTGCCGCCAAGCATATAACGATGTGCTTCCATTCTAGGCTAGGTGCGTTTACCATCTTCGACCACACCATCACTTAACATCAGGTGAGGTGTAGTCAAACACCTAGCCATAAAAAAAAAACTAACTAAAACTTCATTTTCGACCACATTGTCAGAAGAGTTGGTCGACAACCGTGAACTAATAATGCGCGTTAAAAAAAACTCCACTTTAGGCATTTCGACAAAACTTATTAGGTAAGTACGCGACGATTCGAATTGCTATTTATAAAATGTTTTTGAATGAAGCGTCGTATAAATATAAAGGTACAAGGCGTGTGTGACTTAAAAGTGAATTATCCATAAAATTGAACAAAGGCGACGCGACGAAAAGTTGCGTCGCGCTGTATACGAACGAACCTATTGTTTCCGTTATCTGATCCGTGTAGGTATGCAAGTCACATAGACCTCTCAAATTAACGATGAAACAAATAAAATCATTGAAATACCTTCTTCAACGGCAGCAAAGCGTATTTATTACTCATTCTCCTTTTAGCATCTAATCTTTTGAAATATGACGTTATATAAACATTGTCGTAATCGATACTGGTCAAGTACGTGTCGTGATATTTCACAGCCGCCTTGAATATCCTGAGAAAGAGCAGGGCTATGCAAATGTTCATGACGGTCAGGAGGGGGCGTATCATTGACGTCTTCTCTTCGAAAGCGTGCTGCAAGCGTTCCGCGGATTCCTTCGCGTCCTGAAACAAACTCCTTAATCTTTATGGTTATCAGTCGAATCATCATAAAAGATATTTATTAGCCAATCACTCAAGGGAAAAGATTTTTCATGTTTGATAGGAACAAGATTTCCCATAATGTCATTTTCTAAAAGGTCATATAATCGAAGAGCTCTTATAATTATTTTACGTGACATTATACCTACCTGGATGTCACTCATCTTATTTCCTCCATTTATTCGGAACTGCAAATTCACGTTGTTTAATTTATCAACAAACTCCGTTTTTATATTTTTCAATGCCACAAACTTTTGACATAAATCAGGATTAGTCTGCGAAAAAGAATGAATCGAACGTATTTCTACAAACGTTTTTTCAAAGATCAGGTCCCTATTTTCTAACGCACATAACTCCTTGCCTAAAACGCATATAGCGTTTATAAAGGTTTACATAAAGTTTATTTTAATTAAATAAATTTCGGAGAGCGTTCCCTAGAACTGCACAATTTGATTCCACCTTCATATTGTCACACCGGACGGCCAGACAAATGCGACCAAAACGTCATCCCTACATGGTGGATAATCCCCACATACACAAAGCGTTTTGATTCCACGTTTTTTATTCGCTATGCGAGATTCTGGAACTCTTTGCCGGAGTCTAGAGATACAATATGGGTGTCTTCAAATCTAATAAATAGGTTTCATTTAGGTTAGCGTGCTCCATCTTAGACCACATTAACATCAGTCTGGGTGTGGTCAAGCGCGAACCTATTTAGAATTAAAGCAAATTAACATGTATGAGCAAATAGCTGAAAGTACCGGCGGTTCACAGATTCCTTTAGCTTTTGAACGCTTTTCCAGTTCAGTCATAAGGTCGCATATGTCCCGCTGCATCAAGGGCCAGCATATAACATGTTCAGCGTAGTAGGGAATCAGTTGGCAACAGTCAGTGTAGACTTTCGTAAAGCGCTGCACGCAAACGGCTGAAGCACGGGAGACCTGATTCTCACATCGGTAATGCAGCTTCTTTCGGTAAAGGGATTCGTATTTTATACCGCGATTTGAATTAACCAAATTTCTGCAATTGTACTTATATTAATAACGAGTTATCCCTAAGATCAGCTATGAGTGAAGATCATTATTAAAAGTCATTTTTAAGTACTTATTAATTATACTGATAGATAGGGCAAATAAACGAAGACAGCTCCGTAACTTTTACAATTACATATTTCAATCGTTTATGTGATCATTTAAAACTTTACACGGTAGTCTTATCCTGACTTTTTGCCGTAGAAAGGTACCGTAGGCAAGTAGGTATGTATATGTATACTTCAATGTTTTTCATAAATTAAAATCACAACCTTGTTGTGCACCATAGGTCATAATCGGCAAGTTACGAGTACTCAAGAGAATCAGTTAACGCTTCAAGAAGTTTGGGAGGACTAAAGGACCAGTAGAATTTCTAGGTGTTGATGTGGAGAAATCAATACCAACATATATTTGGCTTCGATATCGTTTGAGCGATGTTTGTGAGCGAAGATATCATCAATAAAGTTGTTTTCAAATTTAACGTGTTGGGTCTCGTTCGTATCCTCTATCTCTCGTTCCAACGGCACTAGTATATCCTCCATTAACCTTGTGGAAAAATTAAAATATTAATAATTAATATAATTAGCAACTATATTTGGGAACAGACGCGCTTTTCGAGACTGCGTAGCGAGCGATTTCAAGTAGGTATATATGTATATTTTTTGAATTATAAATAGGCTTGCGTTTGACCGCCAACTCGCCTGATGTTGTGGAGCACGCTCGCCTAGAAGAAACCGATTCACTCGCGATTTGAATTGTTGATTGTATCTTTATGTTTGAAGTTCAAGAACTCAACAAACAGAAACAAGATACAATGTGTTGTACTCGTATGTACGTAAGCTTTCATATTCATTAGAAACAACAGAGAATAACTGGCCAAACAAAAAAGATATCGGGCTAGGCCTATAAGCTAGGTACTAGGTACTACTTATCTTCTTTTAAAAAACTAGCTTAAATTTTAAAGAGCTTATAGCTGGTAGTGTAGCAATTTGTCATGGGAAAATCACAAAGTACGTACGCATTAACTAGTCCGTCTGAATCAGTTATGTTTTAATGACTGTTCCACCAGGGATGGGACTATTCTCATTGCGATTTTGTGAGGACACAGTCCACCACGCTGGCTAAGTGTGGGATGGCAGACTTAACACATTTTCGAGAACATTAATAACACTGGATTTCGCGACACAGATTTGCCTAGTGCAAAAGAGCCCTGTTGGCTCATTGGTAGTATATCTGCCTTAAGAGCTGTAGGCATAGGTTCGATTCCCGCCCAGGGCAAAAAAATCTGGTAGAAACAAATGTATATTCTGTATATATGTATTATAAGTAAGTATTTAAAAAAATAAGTATTTAAGGATTCTATCAGTTATCGGTCTTCCATACTACAAGCTTTGCTTAATTTGGAATCAGATGGCGCTGTGTGTCCTACGATATTTATTTAAAACCCGGGTAATTTTTTGTAAATATTTTTGGACTCAACACTAACACTACTTAATTAATGTCACTTACCTACACTTATAACTTTGGTATTATCAATAAATAAATAAGTAAATAATAAATAATTAATCGTCATCGACCACACCATCACTTAAGCTTAAGCTGTGGTAAAAAACCTAGCCTGTTAGCCATTCAAAACTCAAAACTCAAAGTACTTTATTTCCTTTAGACCTTACAGGACTCTTGGACACGTCACACGTCACAAATTATATACATACTTAAAAGTAGGAAATAAAGTGATCACTTTGATCTTTCGTTCACTTCAATCTTTTTGAGGTAAAGTAAAGAAGCGAACAAGAAACCTTTACCTTGTTAGATTGTTAGTTTTCGAGTTGGAGCAAAACTCGTCCCAAGCTTTTTTATCGTCTAGATAATCTGATATTTTGTAGTAAGCCTTTTTACATAGGATATTTTTGACAATTTGTTTGAATTTATTTATTGATAATTTTTGCAACTCACTAGGAGTTTTGTTGTAGAAGCGTATACATTGCCCTTTAAAGGATACATTTATCTTGTTTAGCCTAGTTTTGGGCACAGCAAGTTTATTCTTATTTCTAGTATTTAAATTATGTATGTCGCTATTTTTAGGGAAACGATTGATATTTTTATGAGTGTACAACAAGTTTTCATAAATGTATTGACATGGTACTGTCATTATGTTTATTTTTTTGAATTTATCATGTAGGGATTCTCTGGGACCCACATTATAGATTGCACGAACAGCCCTCCTCTGCAACACAAATACGGTGTTTATATCTGCAGCGTTCCCCCACAGCAGTATGCCATAAGACAAAATACTATGGAAGTAGCTGAAATAGACTAGTCTAGAAGTATCAACGTCTGTAAGGTGACGGATTTTTTTGACTGCATATGCTGCAGAACTAAGTCTCTTCGATAGCTTATCTATGTGTGGGCCCCATTGAAGTTTACTATCTAAAGTTATTCCTAAGAATACGTAAAAAGAAATATAAAAATACTTAAAAGCTTCCTTAATATCCTGCACTGGTTTGGTAACGTTTTGAGTGGCAGCTAGCACCGGTCCCAGCCTGAGGTTGTATTTCTCTCGCGACAAGTTGTAGGCGAGCTGCGTGCTACACGCGAACACTCGAACAACTTCTTTCGCGTTTAGACCCATGTTTGTGATCGGACCTAGAAATTAATGATAACTTAATAATACGCGTTAGAAACCTGTGGAATGTGTATTGTTCCCATGCTGAAAGCCTTTCCTCACTACTAAAAATAATATGGACGAATTTTTCTCTAAAATAAGGGATGTCGACAATGAAATGCCTAACTAAAGAAAAAATACTTAGTGAAACAATTTAAAAATGTCGTAATATTATCGTTTTTATACACTGCGGATTTCACTCACGCGTTGAACATCGCACTCAAAGCGGGGTTTGTTAGCTGCATCCGACAGCTGATCAGTAGGTACTAACTGATTAAGTACCTACTAGGATAAGAGCCCAAAAATCCTGAAATCTCAGGACAAATCCTGAGATATGGTAACCCTACCTACATGGGTTCCGTTTTTTTTTCTTTTTTAAGTTATGGAACCCTAAAAATACGGAAATACACAAATATAAGCTTAGGATTGTACTGCTGCATACTTACTTTGTAGTTTTACACATAGTAATTTCATTGTGTGTGTTGGTTTCAGATGTACCACAATAAAGTTTATATTCCATATTTATATACTAACCGGTAACTATGTATGTCAGTATCATTGCTTTAAGTACTCCACGCCCTGGTTTCCCGCAATACATCGGTAATTTTAGAGCATACATACATCTGAATTTGATGGATATCACATTGCATATGCCTGTAACATATCACAGACAACAGAAACGAATCAACCTAAACAAAAATGCTTTTAAAAATTGTTAAAATCTAGGCAATTAATTCTTTTATTTATAATTATAATATTTTCTATCCAGAAACTATAATATTTATTACTGATTTATATAATGATCACGGACCACAAGTGGGACATTCGAGGGCCGCATGCGACCCTCGGGCTGTGTTGCTGACCGCTGTTCTAGAAGATGCGTATAGTCCAACCCGCATTTAGCCAGCGTGTGTGGACCTTTGTCACACTGAGAACAGACCCTCACCCAGCAGGGAGACAGTCAAGGCCTGTCGTAAATTTGGTTTAACTGGAAAACAAATCTCGCCAAAAATGCTTCTACAATAAAATTAATCAATCGAAGGCATTGTCCAGATGATGAGATGCTAATCTTCTCAAGGGTGGCGTAGGCAAGTTCAAAATTTAAATCCGTGCCCAAATTTTCAAACTACTGTAAAAAGTAGTGGATTTGTTCTACGTATTGCTCCGTTTAGCCGAATATTTCCTTTTTCTTTTACATCTATTCAATTTCAACGCTGAATAGAAAGTACTCACCTAACAATGTGCTTACAATCAGAGACAATACAACTCCGGAACTGCCTGGGAACGGTATTTCTTGCAACAAATAATAATAGAAAACTTGCCCCAAAGCAAACCCTCCAGCGAAACCTAAGAGCTTCGATAACGCAATCCTGATTAATCGATACAAAGTCATACTGTTGTTATAAATAATAAAATCAAAGATTATAGTTTTGGAAGCTTTGATTCTCGATTTTTTAAGCATAGACAAAGTAAATGAAGTTTTCTTCGAGTTCTTAAAAAGGATTAATGTTACGTTAGTGTTTGATCTGAGGTTACGTTTATAGAAATTTTATAATCTACTACACGACCGCTGGTTAATTTATCTGAGTACACGACGCGTTGTTGCCGCAAAAAAAAAAACATACCTATATAACCTTCGCACAAGTGCAAGCAATAAGATGACCAAGTTCATAGCAATCGGATTAATATCGCGTATAATACGAACAGAAAGATATTAACTAATATCAGGCATGGGCATCGGCAGGAGGGTGTAAGGGGGTTGCACCTTGCACCCCCATGGTTACTGATATAAATAATTGAATAAAAACCAAATAGGTACCAGCGCGGTTTGAATTTGACATTAACTTGATTCACATAACACACATCTATAAATAATATTTTATTGATTAATAGTATTGTAGATACGTATGCACCTCCCTGAAAGTAATCCTGGCGGCACCCATGATATCAGGTGAGCTGTGGTCAACACCTAGCCTGACAACTGTTAAAACAGATTGGTCTTTTTATTACTGACACAACTGATCTTTGTTTATTTGATTAAAGCCCGACAATGAGTTATGGATCAGCGTAGCTACTGACGAAATGAAGACTGAAATTAGCGTAAAGTGCTTTCATACTTTACGGTTTCGAGAACTTGATTAAACTTATTTTGCAGATTGTCTTGCGAAACCAATGTTACTAAAGTTTTTGTATGATTTATCAAGTTAAGTTCAAGTAAGTTCTGTGTATCGCTGCAATGGTCATGGACATGCGTTATCTCTTAACATCAAGAGAGCGTCTCGTTTGTCTTATTATTGATACATAAAAAAAATGCAATTTTACATTCTGATAATTTCAAAATTATTCCAATTCAATTGATTATGATTTGTGGAAAGAGGAATTGGCATTTCTCTCAGGAATTGTATCTGAAATGTTCTATAGTGGAGACAGCTGGCGGTGGATGAAAGCGAAAAGATTTCTGGTTCATTGAGGAAATAAATATGACATATTTTGGGAGAGGCTATGTCCAGCAGATTTAAAAGAATACAACAAAATGTAATTATTACCATATATTTTATTACAATCACTGTTTAGTAAATCTATTTTAGTCTTATAGAATTCAATACATCTTGTTTATAGAACTTAACGGATACTTGAATAGATGTGTTAAACAAAACGCCCTAAACAAACAAACAGAAGCATTTCAAATGCCAATTGCAAGAAAAAATATATTAACATTTTTTATTCTTCCCGCTTTTGACTTGTTTATTTAATTATAAATAACGAATATGTTCTATCAGTACGACAAAATTGATGTCTTATAAAAATACGAAAATGTATAAATTCTACCGTCGTCTTAGAACGAATGATATATGTATGACTGCGCATCAATAAATTAAAGGAACAATACAATCATGCCAGTCAATTTTCAATTGTAACTAAATAGTTTAAAGTTCAATTTTACTTTTTTTAAAAACAGCGATTCTCGCGCATGCGTATAAATTTACACCGAATCGTTCATTCTTCTACGTTTTCTTTTGTAGAGATTAATTTTCATACAAGATACATAATATTACTGAGATCTTCTCATCTCACAGAATAAGAAAGTTGAGCTTAAACCAGCAAGAACGAGATGAAATGGTCAATATTACGCATGTGAATTATAGATTTTTACAAAGCTACCAAAAATAGCAATAATCACATTGACACGAATTTTATCAAAAACATCGATTAGCTCTTACTTCGCTTTAGCCCAGTATCAGTCAAAGTTAAAAAAAGTGCAACGAAAAGATGTAACTCAATGAACTTTGCACCAATAAATAAATCAATATACCTACCAATACTGTTCACACATCGCTATCTAGCCCCAGACTGCCCATGTTGGCTCATTGGTACTGGACAAGCATTTTGTGGTATAATCAAAAATGTTTGCTCTGTCTGGGTGTTCAGTATTTATAAGTATGTATTTACAAAAAAAAAAAATAAGTATTCTATCAGCTGACTCCCATAGTACAAGCTTTGCTTAGTTTGGAGTCAGATGGCGCTGTGTGTAATGTCCTACAAAATTTATTATTATTAAACTAAGAAAAAGCTATGAGAACGAAATAGCTTATATACTTTTTTTTCTTGTAAATACATACATGACACCCACATACAGAACAAACATCTATGTTCGTCACACAAATGTTATTTAGTTGAGCTTGAGGGAATAGGTAATGCGGATCAATGCGCGATTTCGTGTCGAATCTGGGTGCCTTCAAGTCGCGAGAATCAGTTTCTTCTAGGCAAGCGTGCTTCATCGTAGACCGCATCTTATTTCAATATGAAGCGAGATGGCGGTCAAACGCAAGCCTAGTAATAAAAAAAAGGTTCCTGCAATTTTATTGGTTAATGGGTCATGACATATATGTATAGGTACTATTTGAATAAATGAATTCTTTATTGTTCATTACCTAGCCGCATGGGGGACAAATTGTCTCTTCCCGTACCACAGATGGTATGACTCCCGAGCGTAAACGTGACAAAGCTATCATAATAAGCTACAATAAGTTAATCATGTTTGTCACAGGGACTTAATCGCGCACAGTCAGCTGGTAACAACGGCTATTGCAATATGGCCGAAGCGTCGATATAAAAAAAAACAAAAATAGCTTCATGGTATTTTGTGTAAAGTTTAGAGGTGACAATGCTAGATTACGGATACGTCTTATGGTATTCTGAAGTTAGATCTCCAGTGTATTTCCGCTTATAAGTCGTTTCGGTAACAATAAGTCTTTAATTTAATTAAACCCGAAATTCCAAAGTGGATTTAATTAATTAAACCCGAAATTCCAAAGAAGAATTTAATTAATTAAACCAGAAATTCCAAATAGGATTTATTTAATTAAACCAGAAAATCCAAATTGGATTTAATTAATTAAACCTGAAATATTTTAAATTAACTGTAACAATTTATAATTATTTATCCGAACCCATAAAGCTTTAAATCTGAAACAAAAGTATCTACTTTGTAAATTAATCAAATAACTAAATAAAATATAAAAATCGCTCAAAGAGTCAACACGTCTTGAGGATGCCTCATGTAGAGGCAGAACACGTGGTCTGCAAGCTACTACAACAATAAGGAGATATAATTACCGATATATATTTTAATGAATTAAATGATTAATGAAATAGATATTTTTATATTAATTAGTAACACAAAATGTTTCAGATTTAAAGCATATTTCATTTGCATAAATAATTATTAATTATTATAGATCATTAGTTAAAAGTTTCCGGTTTAATTAATTAAATCCTAATCCTTGTTGTGAACAAAACGATTTATAGTCCGAAATACACTAATGATATAACACTATAATATTATAAGATGAACTTCCGCAAAGTAACGGCTGAATCAATTATTATCACGGCATAGAAAGGTCAACAGAAATTACTTACAAGAAAAGGTAATTAATTTCTCGTGTGTACAATATAGAGACTCTACCATATAGTTTTTTTTTTTCATCTCAATTTTGGCGGATACTGGGCCACCCAAGTTGTGGAATCAGTCGCGATACAAGGTACGTGAGCCTTCGCGTAGTATTGGCGAAATCGACACGAAGCCAAAGCGGGCAGGGCGGGATGTAAGCTAGCTAGTACGTCTGTAAACGAGGTTACGCGAGCGCGGTTGGGGGTGCTCCGCCGGGTCCTTCGTCCACGGACATGGCGTCGGGTTCGGGCACCTCGGGCTCCACCGGCAACTCTAACACGCGGGGCCCGTACAGCAGCAGGTACGCACAATGCCAGTCTCCTGCAAATAAATGTGTACAAGTATAAATTTACTTTTTAAAAAAACGACTCCATAACCCTTAGGCCAACTAAACGCACTGCTCCAATGGGACAGCGAGGTTTCAGAGTAAAGGATAAATCAATTTTGATAAAATTTGTATGTAGTATGATCTACCAAACAAATAAAGAATCATCAAAATCGATTCATGATTGAATTTAAAAAAAGCTTATTTGAGAAATGTGGATAAGACAATTCTATCACAAGTAAATGACACCAAGTAATGTAGTTGTATAATTTGTGTTGATTTACTATCGAATACTAGACGAAGATAAACTATACGTCGGCAAAGAACGAAGGGCAAATTTTTTTTATTCACGAAGAGAAGTTTATTGTCTTTTGCCGGAGTCAGTGTTTCCGGAAAGGTACAATGTAAGACAGTAAGTGTCAAATCTAATACATTTAAACGAGCAATTCTTGTATATATACATTTATATAATCTGAATCCCGGAAACGGCTCCAACGATTTTCATGAAATTTAGTATACAGGGAGTTTCAGGGGTGAAAAATTGATCTAGCTAGGTTTCATTTTTAGAAAACGTCGTTTTCAGCCGAGCAAAGCTCGGTCATCCAGGTACTATTTGATTAATAACTCCAAAGTTACGGGTCACCCATTCATTCATTTTTAAAAATAACTTTAATAATGTCAAAATCATAACACATGACAATATAATAATATGTCAAACGTAAGTTGTGTCAACATGATTTAATTTCAATAACAAATTATAATTACTTACTAGTAATTCAATAAACTCTTATTTTTAAATACTCGTCAAAATTATAAAACAAGGTCTCTTGAAGCCAAGATCTTAGCTTGTTTCTGAAACACGCGTTGGAAGGTGCATCCCGAATGGAAACGTTTACGCTGTTGTAGCTAGCGGGCCCCAGAATGTATACAGACCTCTTCGATTTGACGACCCAGTGCGACAGAGTTACAAGTTGGTCATTCTTTTTATTACTGCGAAGATCTAACGCGCTGTGGACGCCCCTGCGTTGCAATTTATCTATGTTTGTATGTATGAACAGGGCTACTTGGTAAATTAACTCCGAATGAATAAACGCACATTAGGCCGCACTACTGCAACTATCGAGCAAGGATTATCAAGGGAGATACGAGTTTAAACGCGAAATTACTTAATAATATCTAATACCTTTAAACGAGCAATTCTTGTATATATGTGTAATCTGAATCTCGGAAACGGCTCCAACGATTTTCATGAAATTTAGTATGCAGGTGGTTTCGGGGGCGATAAATCGATCTAGCTAGGTTTCATTTTTAGAAAACGTCGTTTTATCCGTGTTTTCACCCGAGCAAAGCTCGGTCATCCAGGTACTAATAATTATTAAAGTAAATAATTACAAGTAAATTATTAAAAATATAAAAATCCTCTAAAACTAAATCAAACATAGCTAAGAACACTCCCGACTAATTCACCTTTCAAACAAAAAAAACTTATTTCACCCCGTCATTATTGTGTCGGGGGTTAAAAAGAAAGAGTGAGGGTGGTACCTCCGCCGCTGAGCTTGAGCACGTCCTCCTCTGGTATGGGGGTGACGGTGTCGTCGTCGCAGCGAAGCCAGCCGCGTCCGCGCGCCACCCACGCCACGTAGTGCCCGGAGGACGAGGAGCGCCCGCGGTGCGTCAACACCGCCTGCAGCCGGTAGTACCCGCTGTTGTTGCTGCCAGGATCTGTCAGGAACACAACTTCATTATATATATTCTCACCGGGACAGTTGCTTCACTTGTATCAGGCACAAGTCTTGTCGTGTATGGAGTACTGCTGCCACCTTTTTGTTGGAGCACCTAAATACCAGCTGGAAGCTTTGGAGGCGGTGGACCGACGTGCTATGAGACTTATCGACGACAGCGATCTAGTCACCAAGAAATTGCTAAGTCTTGGTCATCGTCGCACATTGGCATGTCTGTCTATCTTTTACCGGATACATTTCGGGGAGTGTGCGCAGGAGCTCCACGACCTTATCCCACCCTCTCCGTTTTACGACAGGACAAGCAGAAAAACGGCACACTATCATCCATCCTCGTGGGCGTTCCCAGTGTTCGTAAACAGCGATTCCGCTCAACTTTTTTGATACGTACAGCCCATGAATGGAACTCATTGCCAGCTGATCTGTTTCCTTTAAACTATAATTTGGACGTTTTTAAGGCTAGAGTGAATAGATTTCTTCTAGATCGGCGTGCTCCATCCTCGGCCGCACCGTCGCTTTCGCATCAGGCCAGTTAGTGGCCAAACGTAGATCTATTTAATATAAAAAAATATATATATAAGTACCCGAAAGTACCCGATCACTATGTCATAGTTTCTTCATGATGTTTCCTCTACCAGTTGCTAAAGCTTATTTTTGGGGTATCCCACGCATTACAGCGTGCAATCCGGCCACAGCAACCACTATGCTATTAACTTTCTATTGCAACTAACTGGGTCCAGCCTGCCTGATTGTATATAGTAATTTTTTTGTTTGACAGGTTAGGTGTTTAACCACGCTTACCTGATGTTAAATAATTGTGTGGTAGCTTATGGTAAACTCATCTAGCCTGGAATTGAACTGGCTCTCAAGTAAGGCCACTTTTTAAATACATTTTTAAAGGTGGTAGCTAGTCAGAAGAGTATTAGTGAATACCACTAATAACGCCATGCATATTCTTCTGCCGTGGTGGTGCCGGCGTAAGAATTGTACCCCACCCTCTCTACCCGTGGTTGCCGTAAGAGTCGGCTAAGGGATGTAATCCGGAAGATGGGCAGCAGCGTCTTCCTCGAACAATCACACCCAACTGCGCTCGCCAACCCGCCTGCCAAGCGTGGCGAGTATTGGCAAAACCTCCTCATGATTAGGCCTATGTCCAGCAGTAGACGTCCTATGGCTGATGATGTGTGATGTGATATTCTTTAATTAATTGTATTAACTATCTCGATACTAAATTATACTCGAACTTGTTTACCTCTATAGGTTACTAATTCAATTCTTAGAAATAAATTAACACGTGCACACACTTGAGTTTTTGCACTTTACAATATTAGCACGATCATAAAATAACTACATTTTAATCTTGTTCATTTACTTTCACTTTATTATCTGTGTACGAGTGGAGAAGTGACATTATGGAAATGTGACACAAATATATAAAGTAATACCCAGGACTTACATGATAGGCGGGACCGAGTCATAACCGTGTAAGTCGAATACGCGTAAGTCGGGGTTCAAATATGCATATAAATACATATAAAGTAAGTTTAATAGGGACCAAAGTCTAAAAAAAAACAATAAATAAGAAGAAACATGTTTAGTAAAATGTTAGTAATAAAACAATTTGCATTGTTATGAATAAAACAACGTAAGCCGAAGTTATTTTGATGTCGAAGGCTTCACATAGTCTAACAATGTCGCCTAATCTAAATATATATAACTCAAAGGTGACTGACTGACATAGTGATCTATCAACGCACAGCCCAAACCACTGGACGGATCGGGCTGAAATTTGGCATGCAGGTAGGTGTTATGACGTAGGCATCCGCTAAGAAAGGATTTTGATTAATTCTACCCCCAAGGGGATAAAATAGGGAATGAAAGTTTGTATGAAACTTTGTCAATTTTACACTGATCGGGCTGAGACTTTGCATGCATAAAGCTACTATGACGTAGGCATCTAGCGCGGGTGAAACCGCGGGGCACAGCTAGTATTTTATAGTTTTGTTTCATTCTTTGATAAAATTCAGTTTACGCTACAAAGACAGTGTTTTTTTTCTCGTAAGGTTCAAATGAATAATTTTTTTGTTCTTTTGGATGACATAATTAGAGATTATTAATAAAACGCACTGCGTACGTAAAAGGATTCCAGGCGGGACACGTTCGGACTTGTAAACGGAACACTAACAGGGCGGAGTGGAAGAGCGGTAATCAAAAGGGAAAACCGCGTATCTCCGAATTCGCGTAAAACGGGGTAACGTAAGACGGGGTATTACTGTATATCAGATCAATTGCTAATAATATAAAACTTACCATTCTCAAACCAATATGGCAACGGTGTGGTTTTAACATCTTTTTTACTGTCTCCGTGGCTCTTGCTTGTGCCAGTGATTGACTTTTCTACGTTCGCTTCATCAATTTCCTATAAAAGAACATTTGTTGGTTTTAATTAGATAGTATTTGTAGATAAGTTTTCCTAACACTGTAATAAAGTTAGTCTTCCCATGGCACGACGTCGTGGCGATGGGCTGTCCACGTCCATGTCCATTATTACCTGACGTGAACCCAGACATCAAAGATATTGGTCACTTGCATTTATAATTTTTTTTATTCAAATAGAATAAGATCTCAGTTCATCATTAATCTTCCTATTAATAATGTGAAAGTTAGTGAGGATGGATAAATGTTTGGTTTTGGATCAATCTGGCACAAATACAGTATATGACCTGGATTACCATATAGGATACTTTTTATACTGCAAACTGAACAATTTTGTTGTGTTTACTATTTGTAATGCAAATATGGGCACATTAGTTTATATCATTTAGTGTTTTAAATTCACACAAGTTCTAACAATAAAAGCTTGTCTTGTAAACATACAAATTAATGTTTTTTTAATGTAAAAGTAATTAGACAAAGGAGACGCTCTTCTGGCGCTAAGAGATAACACCTGTCCATGACCATTACCATGCGATACACAGAACTTTAAGTAGTAAAACAAAGTCCAGGGCATTGCTGCTTTGGTGCTCATTACTTTGAGACTTTCGATGGTTAGTCTCAACAGCTCTGTATTTTCGCTAGCTGCAGCACCTTTCAAACCGGAACACAGTAATGTTTACACACTACTACTTGGCGGCAGAATGTCTGGTACTGTGGTAGTACCTACCTAGACGACCTCCTGCTTAGGAGATCTGTCACCAAGTTACATAATATTATAAAATATAATGTTTACTTATAACAGGACAAGAAAAAAGATCAAAACTTTCTGTCTTATCGACTTTTGCCACAAGTTTCGATACCTTGAACTTGTTTCTCATGGGGGTCAGTCTCTCCTGTAGTTCTGGCGAACAGAGCTCGTAGACGTCCAACTCGAGGGGGAACTTAACGTCTTTCAAGATCTTTGCATTGATAGATTCCTTTTCTTTATAGTAGAATCGCACAAATTGCACGGTTAGGTACGCGGGCAAGCGGCTCATTTTACTCTGTAATATAAAAAAATAAATTTAAGTTTATGTTTTACAATTTCCAATAAAAAAAAATATTAAATTACCCTATTTTAACACAGAAATTAAACCATAATGTCGTCCAATGTATTTTTCTTCAAAAACATTGCATTCAAGCGAAGAATTATGTCCCGACTTATTACAGCATCAAAACGTGAATTATTTAATCGATTTAATTAATTGCGTGATTGATTAATATGTTGATATACGATTGGCTTATATAACAAAAACCCAAAAAAACCAATTAGAAGAGTTTATACAAAATTAATACATTTTAAGGGTCAATAGTCGATATTTTTACTATTCTTACTATAATAAATAACTTGTATAAGAATTAACATGTTTTTTATTATTCCGTTATACCGTAAACTCAGTTATCGATATCGATAAATGAGTCTCGCCCTTCACTAGTGAGTTGTCACTGTCATTGTCAACTTCGACATTGAGTTTTGGCGGGAACGCGGAAAGAGTCGTGTCACCCCATTGTAGTTTTTTCCAAAAAGCTTTTTTAGCATGTTTATGTATAAAAATAGTGGTGTTTTATTAATAAAGTGCCGAATTACAAGCGCAAGTGTGGTAAAGTGATATAATGTGGCGAAACTGACTTTTCATGTTGCTTTCAAAACTCCATCGAAGCTTATAATAAAGTCGCCACTACTTTACTAAGGCATGACTGGACTTGACAGGCATGGATTGGAATTGACCAAGACTGGACTTTGACTAAGAAATGATGCTGAAAACTGAAGACTGCACACAAAATACAGAAACATTGAAACTGACAGAAAGCACAGAGTGAGACGCCAAGAGAAGAATAAACTAGCTGACTTCCCCCCGCACCCCGCCACGAATTGGCGATTTGGTTGTTTCCGTATTAAAGTATATGAACGCGGGGTGTTATAGGTTGGATAGTCTGTGTGTAAATCTTACCGTTTTTGTGTAAACAGCATCCCTGCCCAATGTTTGTGACAGCTTTGTGATTTGTTCTGACATTTTCTGCAACATAATAATAACAATAATTATCTTCTTCTTTACAATAGTTTAAACACCAACACACGATACAAAATACTTTTATCGCGTGAATATATCTTTGTCTTACGTCTAAGCGATATAGTTAGCTTTTCGCGGGAGGTGAAGCACATTCTTCGAGAATCAAGAGTAACCATTAATGTCACTTAATCCGACCCATTAATTTGTATCTATATTAATCACAGCAGGTTTTTTTTTAAATGTTTGATGCTAGGAGTTTGACCGCGGCTCACCTGATTTTAAGTGATGGAGTGGTCGAAGATGGTCAAGCACACCTAGCCTGGAATGGAACTCTCGAGTGAGGTTCCCGGAACACACCATTAGGTGCTTCACGGAAGATTTTTAACGTGAATAGTAGTGGTAGCTAGCCAGCCGAGTACTAGAAAACACCATACAACCAAGCATTTTTTTTTTAAATAAGTATAAAATTTGCTCATTGCGTTGCTTATTTAACATTTTTCTATTTACTTGTATGTATATGCTATATGTGCAACTGCCTGGTTCAGAGATTGTCTGACTTCCAATCTAGAGCTCTAGGTTCGAACTCCACATCAAGCACCTTTTTTTATGTGCGTACTAGTTACGCCCGCAGTTTCCCATGCGTTCTCCAGGACAAAAAATATCTATGTTTTGTGGAATAAAATTGCTACAGAAGGTACTAGAATTGTTGCAGAAGGTACTAGAATTGTAGCAGAAGGTACTAGAATTGCTACAGAAGGTACTAGAATTGCTACTAGGCTGCATGAAGCTGCTTTGCTATTATCCATGTCATCCATGTGACCGCAACAACACCTTGAATACTCTTCATCATCTCTGCCATTATGTATTCCATCTATCTCACAGGAGCTACTATGCCAGCGACCCAGAGCGTCGCTCCGATACTTCAAGGAGCTGGGTTGGCTCGGATAGATGCTGGTAGGGAGAAATGCACAAAACACCCGAAGTGGGACGTCAGTGCAGGACTTATAGCCCCTACTTTGAATAAGAATAAGAAACTGACGAATCACTGTGAAAACACTGTGGGTGTATACTTACGGTGCGCAAGCCAGACTGCAAGTACTTGACATCCTGGGAGATGAAGCAGGAGAGCTGAAGAAAGGTCTCCTTGCTGCGCGACGGAGGTTCTTCTGCCTCCGTGCACACCAGCTCCACATCAAGTGTGCCCCCGAAGTACTGCTCCACTAGAGACTTCCTATAATTAACATTATGAATTAAATAAAAATTTGCCAGTTCTATTTCAGGCTAGGTGTGCTTTACCATGTTCGACCACACCGTCACTTAACATTAGATGAGCTGTGGTCAAACACTTAGCTTGTCAACCAGAAAATAAAAAAATATTACATCAATATATAAAATACTTTTTAATTAAAAACATTGCTCTGCATTTGAGCGATTGAAATAAGTATTCAGATTGTGTCCGCTATGTACATATGTATATCACTGGGGGAGTTTCATATCCTATACTATTTGACTGCCCTGTTTCAGCTCATTTGGTAGAACATCTGCTTCAAGAGCTGTAGGGCGTGGGTTCGATTACCACCAAGACAAACATTTATGTGACGATAAATGTTTGTTTTGTATATACCTATTATAGTTATGCATTTACAAACAAAAGTATTTACATAAGTGCTCTATCGGTTATCTGGTTCCCATAGTACAAGCTTTGCCTTGTTTGATGCTAGATGGCACTGTGATGGCACACACCTACGATATTTAATTTATTTAGTACCTGGAAAACCTGGATTTTTAAAGAATTTGAAAAAATAATCATCTGGACTCGAACCGGGGTCTTCTGGATTCGGAACCACCCGATTTCCCATATGAGCTTTTATAACCTTATTGAAGGTGGCGAAATTTACCTTCGTATTCTAATGATATAGTAGCAGTTTGTCATTGCCTGAAAACACGGATAAAACGACGTTTTCTAAAAATGAAGCGCCCCGAAACCCTCTGCATATTAAATTTCATGAAAATCGTTGGAGCCGTTTCCAAGATTAAGATTATAATGTACAGGAATTGCTCGTTTAAAGGTATTAGATTTAATTTAAAAAAAAGATGTAAAGTTACAAAAACTGTGAGCTAATGAAAATATAAAGTAGTTACCCAGAGGCGGCAGGAGTGGCGGGCATCTTGAGCTGTTGCTGCAGCGCTCGAACTATTTCAGTCCAGCATTCGGAGGCGTCCTGCTGAGCGAGCGTGCCGCCAGCGCCGCGCTCCGCGAACCGCGGCGCGGCGGCGTGCAGCGCGCCCAGCAGCCGCGCCGCCGCGCCCGCGCACGCTCCCGCGCCGCCGCGCTCCAGCGCTGACATCGTGTCCGACAGCGCGCCCGTCAGCTCGCCCGCCGTGCCGCCGCCAGACGCTACATTCACGACGATTTTACTATACGAGATAATCCACTCCATCCACTTAGTGAAAACGCAGGACAGTGCCAGATTTAAAAAGTGCGCAAATTCACGCGAATTCGCGTTCATTCGCGCGACTTGTATGATATCTTATGATACTTGTCTGAGTAGGTAACTACTTCGGTACGTCGGTACTTGCATAAGCTGAGTTTAGGGAGTGAGTGGGTTCGATTACTACCCAGGACAAACATTTATGTGTCGATAATATGTAGATGTTTGTTCTGTATCTGTGTGTTCCATTTGTATATTGAGTATGTGTTTACAAAGTACGTTAGTATTATATCAGTTATGTAGTTCTGAAGCTTTGTTTAGTTTGAAGCTAGATGGCGCTATGTTAATTGTTGTCCAATATTTATTTACTACTTAGTTATACTTACATTTCTGATATTCAATGAGTGCATTCTTTAATTCCGGAACAGTCTTGAGACACTGGACTGTAGCATTCATGTAGCATGTGTTGCCCAGATTGATGAGACCTTCTGGCAGGTCCAACTGGAAACAAGCATCATAAATGTTCTGAACAATGAAATCTTATCTTATTCTCCAATCTTCGAAAGGTAAAGCATCAAAGAATTTTATGTTAATACAATATTATTGCTGTCAACTGTTTATATTATTATTAGTACCTGGTTGACCGAGCATTGATCGGCTGAAAACACGGATAAAACGACGTTTTCTGAAAATGAAACCTAGCTAGATCGATTTTTCGCCCCCGAAACCGCCTGGATACAAAATTTCATGAAAATCGTTGGAGCCGTTTCCAAGATTCAGAATATATATATAAATATATATATATATATACAAGAATTGCTCGTTTAAAGATATAGATGTATGTCTATATTATAGCTATGTATTCCCCCATATTTCCCTGTTTTGTAACACCCTGTCTTTCTTTACCTTAAATCTTTTCGATTCTAAGGTAACCTGAAAAAGATAGCTTTTAGGGATAAGTCACCAGTTATTCATCACACTCATTACTCAAGTTCATCTTTTATATGTAAAAAAATTAATAAATATGAAATACTCACCGCAGTGGCCAATTCAGATTCATTCATGTCCTCCACAAACTTAGTCTGTTCAACAGGAGCTGCGGGCACATCCTCGTCTTTGCTGCCCATTACTAGCACTAAGGCATTCTGGAACAAAAACTCCAGATGTTATTATTTTTATTTAAAGATTAGGCAAAAACTATGTATCTAGTTGCCAATGAAAAATAAAAAATACCTGCTGTATGAAAACATAATAATATTGGGTATATTAAATTTTTTATTTCTATATAGCTGACTATTCTATCGGCTACTTTAAGTGATGTAATGAGGGTAGACTTGCTACAACTCACTTCTCTCTAATTTTATTAATGCAAAAGTTATAAACATACCTTCACCCACATACTCACTTACTCTGTAATAGCTTAACCAAACCATATGAAATTTGCTTGCCTATATGCTATCAACACATAGATTGTTTTTGTTCAGGAAACTGTGAGGTGCAGCTAGTTGAAATATCTTTAAATTTTAATATGTTAAGCATAAACAATAGCTGTAGTAAAAGACTACCATCTTAAACCACATAATGGCTTAACATGGGCAGGATTGTGGTCAAATGTACCACTATTAAGATTAAAAAAGGGAATGAAACTGTAGAGCATAATGCTTTAGCATTGCAAAGTCACAAAAATAACTAGGATTGCCACTAGACTGCATGAAGTAGCTTTGCCTTCATCCATGTCACCACAAAAACACATCACTAGACTACTTTTCATCAACATTTACTATCCTGTCAAACCCACTGGAGCTACTATAACAGTGGCCCTCAGCTTCTGATACTTCAAGAAGCTGGGTTGGCTTGGGTAGAAGCTGATAGTGGGGTGATGAATAAAACACCCCACCAAGCGGGACATCCTTGTATTTACAGAAGAATGCTTCATATTTGTTGTATATTTTGAGGAACCATAGTATAGGTCAGATATATCACATCATCAGCCATAGGACGTCCACTGTTGGACATAGGCCTTCCCCATTGTTTTGCCAATACTCGCCGCACTTAGCAGGCGGGTTGACAAGCGCAGTTAGGTATGATTGTTCAAGGAAGATGCCGACTTTTACGGCAACCACAGGTAGAGAGGGTGGGGTACTATTCTTACGCCGGCACCACCACAGCCAGATATATATAGCTATAATTAATTATTACTTGCTATTCAAACTCGTAATACATATTTTACAAAGCATAAAATTATGCATCATCATTTTATGAAGTAAGGGTGACCCTTTACATTAGCAGCAAGATAAAATATAAAATAGAGCAACAACAAAAACAAATTAAGTATATCAGGGTGTGTAACAAATGTGCATGTGTCATTTGACCTTGTATTCTTGTTTGATATTGGTAAGGAAACAAAGAATCTAAACATTCAATAGCAACAAATTTACCTGCATTGAACAACTATTAGGTATAATTATGGTGGTTTGATATAATCAGGATGCCAAATTCAAAACTTCCTGCATTTTTTCTAATTACAGTTCAATTACTCATTGTCGGTTTATGAAAACAGATTTTCATGTAGTAAATAGGTTATATTAACAATTTACAGTCGAAAGTATCACTTATATTATTAGTTTGGCTATAAATGTGCAAGATTTTCCTTTAAGTTTTTTGTTTTTACATAACTTTATGTAGATAGCTATTCACACTGGATTTTTTGGTATCTAAGATTTGTTAATACTAACTTTTTACTACTGCAATAACCATTTTCTTAAGCCTGCCATAAGTATGCTATGATTTAAAACGAAGGAATTTAGAATTTTGCACACAGAGTGACATACACAGACCATCTCGACTTTCTTTTATTATTCAGTCATCCAAATAATATAGGAACATTATAAAAAAAATATTGCACTACATCACAATTTCATCCAAAATCGTAACAATCCAATAAGTAACAAACATACACATACAAACTTTTATATTTTAAATATAATTACTAAAATTAGATAATTATTAAATACACTTGACTTACATTGGTCAGTTTGAAGTTACCCCAAGTTTCATCTCTGAGAGTGACTCCCTTGCAGACTACCTTCTGCCTTTCAGGCTGGACGCCGGTGAGGGCGAATATCTGTGCCTTAAACAGCACTGGTTCATCATCTGTGTTCACCTCTACTCCAGGATATAACTCCTTCCCCCATTTTACCTTCACTGTGGGCACAAAAAATAATCATACTGTGATTCATAAGTTGCTGAATACATAAAATATGTGCCTAGGCCGTAAATATATAGCTATTTAGGAGGGTAAACGGGAGATAACAAAGTAAACCACGTAGTAATAATCTAAAAACCGGCGTTAACGCATTCATAAACAATAGTTATATGCAAATGATATAATAAATGAAATATTGCAGCATAAATTGATTATCAGAATAAAGGAAACTTTAGCTTTCCAAGAAACACCGTCCAACATTAATTTAAATAAAAGTTACGTTGAGAAACTGGGTCTTAACCTTAACCTTAAATTTCTCGTAAGTATTATTTAAAAGTAATTTCAAGTAATTATGTTTAAGAAGTGACTTACCAGAAACTTTAGGCATGATTAAATATTATTTAGCAGTATCTGTGCGTTGACTACACTTAGTAAATCACTTGAATTTGTAGGAAACTGAAAGTCACGATCCGTTTTCGTTTCGGGGTCGATGACAATTTTGTTTGACATTTGAATTGGCATGACACTAGCAGCGCATTAATAATGACATCATCTTCTTCTCCTTTGTTTTTGGCGTCACACTTTGTATGTTTGCCTACGTTAATGCAAGTTTAATACGAGTGTCACATACATTAAGTCGTCGTTGAGGACGATATTTCGCTAGTAATTGTAATTTTATTACAAGCTTCGATGGAGTTTAGGAAGCAGCATAGACAGTTATGTTTTCCTCATTATATCACCTTCCTACACCCATTCAGTTAATTCGCCACTTTTAATAGAACGCTACTATTTTAGTAAAAAACACTAAAAGAAAACACAAATTTTGGAAAATAATGCAATGCAGCGACATGATTTTTCCGTGTTTCCGAATTTCTCTCTTGTGCTGACTAGTCTTCAATAATTTACATAGATGACTCGAAGTGGTTGATACTTTGTACTTTATTACAATAATTCAGATACTAAAAACCTACCTACTGCGTCTGTTGAGCTTGTGACATTTAGGTACTAAGGTAAGTCGTCGCTCAATGACTTTCCGTAGTTGTTATTAGACAAACAACCGGGCCTACAATAACATGTCATAAGAGTCGAGTATGGTAGCGGTATTGTGCTGTTGTAAATGCCACTCATGGTCATTGATTTATTCTAAATCTGAGCTCGTATAAAATTATTGTCAGAGATGTAACAAGTTAAATTGCATGAAACATTTTATATTATAGATGATACCTTTTTTATTGTAAATAGGTTTGCGTTTGACCACTCTGCCTGATTTTAAACAGTCGTGCGGTCTAAGAAGTTGCACGCTTACCTAAAAGGAACCTTATTACTCTGGATTTTAAGACAACCACATTGTACTTTTCAGAGATTATAGCAGCGACATCTGATTTATTTAATGCCGAAACTAGTAAGGATATTGTATAGCCGTCTATTGGAAAACTTACTTACACAACGATAATTTTCCCAATTATAATACAAAGATTTTCTTACTCTCGGTACGTCATATCACGCGGACTGGACGAACGTTCGATGAACTTTCCATTGCGAAGGCTGCGCGGGCGCACCGTTGCGCACGCCGCAACCGCGCCAGTCGCCACAAAAACTTAGATCACCTTACATGTCTTCACGTTACAAAATCCAATGTGATTTCCGAAAAAACCATTTCATTCAAAGTTATTTTTCGTGATTGTGAATGTGGTTGCGGTGGTTCAGTTCAGTGATTTTTGTTCATATTGCTTTTTTTTTTCATTTACGGAATGGTAATTGAGCACACAACAAGGCCCTAATGCCGGAGCTTACAGTAAGTTCGCAAAGCTTTTATAATATATATTGAAGTGAACAAAATTATAGACCAGGTATGAATCATATGACCGTTTGATGAAATACATATTGTAAGGTCAGATATAAAAATGAATTTAGTTTATGTGTCAGTTGAGTGTTTTAAATTCAATGTGAGGCTTTTACGTGGATAGGATAATTATTGGGAGATTTGTATGTAAAACTCTTGGTTTGTACAAGTTGCTAATTAAAAAGGTGTTGTTGTCTTAAAGGCTCTATTTCCTTATCTAGGCATTTAAAATACATTTTAGAGTTCAATTACAGGTAAACGAAACATCTTAAAGAAGGTAAAAAGTTGTAGGTACACATTTCTAGCACTTTTGTAAGTACTTACATAGTAGTTAAATGTAAGTAGCATGGAATCGGGTAGGTACTCTAAAAATGGTTTTAGTATTTATACTTTCAAGATACAATTATCATCTCAACAACGAACAGAGAACTTTTATTAAATAGGTACGGACAGCGGTTTTATGTCATTTAATAAAACTAAATACTGCGGAAAATTGTATGCCATTCCCACGGCTAATTTCCATATAACCTCGGAACGTTAAAACAAATAATGAATATAATAGAATGAAAAATCAACGGGATTAGAATATAAAAAAGGTTATCGACAATGTTTGCGAACATCAAAGCTGAATGTTAAAGTGTTTTGCCACTTTTTGCCATCGGGTGTGTGGAATTTTTAATGGGCCGAAGGACTGTGGCTGCGTCCTATTTTTTATACGTTTTTAATGAAGACACATAGGAATTCGTACAGACAGGGTAGTCGGTTTTTATGACAAGGTGCGCATGCAATTTAAAAATGTGGGCTGGTCAGGTAATATTCTGTTTAATTAACTTACAAAAAACACAGGTACCTTTTCATATGCCATATAGAAGAGATACCTACTTGAATTACCCGTTAAATTACATAATAAAGACACAATAAAAGACGTCGTAAATAATGTACACATCATATACATTTATAAAACACAGATCAGACAGATAACACTAACTTACCATCATAACAAAAGAGTTACGAAATAGAAAGGTCACTTACAAAAAACTTTCCATACGAATTAAATAAGCGTCAAATATAGCAATAGCGAAACTCAGACCATCTCACAGTTTGACCGTTATTGGTACGAATCTCATACTTTCACTATGTTTCCAATTACCGTACTCTATAGCGATGTTATCATCGACTTACGACTATTATGCATTTTTTCTCTATTGGGTCAGGAACTACAAGATTAAAAGCAAAACAATACTGCAATTCTAGCATGTAATAAACAATAGGATATGTCAAGTGACTTTCAGAGTATTATTTGGTTAGAAACCGAGGAGAATCAATAATTTCACACATATTTAGAATCCGATAGGTAATCTTTTCTCAGTGCTCTCCTTCCATACTTTCTCGGTTATTACGCCGTGAGGTCGCGTTGCCGAGTCGTGTAAACGCAAGCTACTTGAGTGTTTGTTATAATATTAACAATTTGCTATTCTTTGAGAGATCAATAAATCAGAACGTGACGAAACAAATACAATAAGAGATTTAATACATAGTAACATGTCATTTTTGTAAAGGTAATGTAACATGACGTTCTCCTGATGGTAAGAGTCAACGCATGTCTATGACCATTGCTGCGATATACATAACTTTAAATGTAATAAAACAAAGTCCAGGACATCGTTGCTTTAGCGCTCATTACTTTAAGACTTTCGATGGTTAGTCTCAACAGCCCTGTAATTTCGCTAGCTGCAGTGTCCTTCAAACCGGAACACAGTAATGTTTACACACTACTGCTTCGCGGCAGAATATCTTGTACTGCGGTGGTACATACCTAGACCACCTCACTTGTGAGCTAGTTCCATTGTTGCTTGTTTACCATCTTCAGACACACCGTCACTTAACATCAGGTGAGCTGTAGTCAAACATCTAGCCTGTCAAACATAAAAACCATTTAACAAATTTTAAAAAATACGTAAGTAGATGTTTTAATTTGTCAACTGTACCAATGTGACTACTTGAAACCTAGGACAGGTTTCAAGTAGTCAGATTGGTAGTTCAATATGAACTTTAAATATCAATTTAAAGTTCATATTGAACAAAGATATTTAGATGATGCATATTATACACCACGATTAATGAATACCTACGATGCTCAGACCAAATAGCTACAAAGACACTTTTACGAGTTCTTTATTTAAATTAATATAAAGTTTGTAAAAATAATACAATAAGCAATGCACTTCTCAGGTAGGTACAAGGTCCTTCTTGTTCTAATAAATATGTTCTTTTTTATTATAATGTAATTTGTATTCAAAAATTGTGTTGTACATTCCACCTCACCTTAGCACATCGATATATTTAAAAGTTACATACATTTAATAATCGATAAGTATGTTAACTCGTTAGCTTAGCTCTTAACCTCTTTGCTGGTAGGCACTGTAGAAAATCAAGTCAAATAAGTCTAAATCAAAGTCAAAGTCACACAACGTATGTAACATGGTCCAGTCCGGTCAAGACTTGATAAGGTGATTTTACTACAAACTTCGGAGTATCGGAAGCAACACGAAAAATCATGTTTCAGTACATTATATATTATATTACATTAAGTATATGAATTGACACCACTATTTTTTACATAAACACTTGAAAAAAGCGCATTTTTGAAAAATAACGCATTGAATATTATTATTATTTTCCGTCTTCCCATCAAAACTACATCCACTTTTTGACATCAACATCGATCAGTTTGATAATAATAAACTTTTACATCATCAACTTTAGCAATAGATTAGAAAGTTTAAAATAGATATCTGCGTAAAGTTTCAACTCGATACGATTAAATGTATGTTAAAATTTACTTCCAAGATTAGTTTACTTAGTTACAAGGAAAGATGAAGAAAAGGACTTAAAAAATTTAAATAAAATATGCCGAGAGGCGCATTCTATTTTTATAGAGTCTAGTGAAGTGTTACAAAGAATTGCATCAGGGTAAACAGAAACTAAATCACAGAACAGATAATAATACTGACTGAAGTGTAATTTTTCACACATTTTGGTAACAAAAATGTGAGGACATTTTGTCACAAATTGTCATGCCGGTATCTATGTAGAAGAAAGGCAGATTAGATGACACCTACACATAATATATTGTTATGTAATCTGTAGCTCAGCAACAATTCGGCTGTCTCCCGAGGGTCGTTGTCCAGCGCGTCACGGTTCACGCTCCGCAGCCCATCTCTAACTTGATTCATATTCTCACTTATGTGCAACGCAAATCAAGTTTAATACTTTAAGTACCTAGTACTAGTTCCTCCCCTCAACTCTATATACAATTATAACCATTACCTTTATAAAACACACAACTTAGTTTTCACTTGTAAAAATATTCACAACAGGTACTATTTCAAACGATTTCTTAAGATCTTTTGCATGGTGGTAGGGTACTTTTTAGTACTAGTCTGCCCTCAAGTTGAAAATCTGCTGCCAAGAATCCAACGGTGTATTCCGACAACCTCACTTGAGAGCCAGTTCCATTCCAGGCTAAGTGTTTTTACCATTTTCGACATTTAAATAACAATTTTATTTTATTATCAAGTCAGGTAATATTTGTATTTTTACCTTTACATTTTAATAGAGCCTTCGATAATAAACTTGGCTGTCTCATTTGTACACCATGAAGTATTATTATTTTTCTGAAACTTCTTTTAAAAAACTTTGCTTCTTCAGACGAAGTAGATTTATGATTTAGTTGCTATGTAATTTTTTATATTGTGTGTATTTTTTTATGAATTATTTGACATTATCTTTGTAATATGTCTGAAATAAATGATTTGAATATGAATAAAAATTGTACGACTTGGCAAATTTTTATTAGCTCGCGTAAGAAGCGGACAAGTCTAAGGAGGGAGAGACGAAAATTAAGCTTTTGAACGTTTAAGCCGAAAAAAGGTTCCACGCATCTGATTTAAATAAATTTTAAACTAAATGTTTCCGCGCTAAATTACAGTTAGGTGAATGTAAAAATAATCACAGGATCTCCAAACAGTGAATAATAACATTATTTTTTTATTGACGTTCATCACGACGTAATGAAGTCGTCCAAGCAAAAGACATCAACGCGGCCGCGCTTGTCGAGTTTGCACATAAAATAAAAACTAATCAAGAAAACTTCCTTTATTTAATGTGTTACGTAATAATATTTACAGGTGCGAAAAAGCATTTTTAATATTATTGTTTGACCTTAATTGGCACTATTAACGATGAATAATGTTTTAGACATGCAAATTTATTCTTCCGTTATCGACGTCTGTGCATTCGTTGAATTTGCATTTCCTAGTTGATAAATTAAAAGTTCGAAATAAGAGAACGCAAAGCATCAAATGTTGAGTTGTTTAAAAATCGTGAATTATTTAAAATTTATTTTGATAGTTTTTTTTTAAATTGTTGACAGGCTAGGTGATTGACCATAACTCGCGTGATGTTATGTGACGGTGTGGTCGAAGATGGTGAAGCACACCTAGCCTGGAATAGAACTGGCTCTCAAGTGAGGCTGCCGGAACACACCGTTAGATACTTGGCGGCAGATTTTCAACTTATAAAAAAAAAGATAGAATAAAAAATTTACATTAGCAATTAGGTAAATGACTAAAAGGATTTGATCTAAATTATATTTCTAGATAAATGTGTATACAACATGAACATTATAAAACGGAGCATTACTAGATATTAGAAGCATATGCTTTTATATAATATATATTCTTTATATTAACATTAAATTGATAACAATTATTGAACTATTAGAGTACATATACACCTAAAGTTATCACTAATATCTACATACTTAAGATAATATTTATCAATTCACATATGTAAATATACAAAAGAACTAATAAATAATTACTTTATAACAAAGACGCCATCGAGATGCATTTGATTAATATCTAGTGATGTTTCTTTTTATAATGTTCATGTTGTATACACATTTATTTAGAAATAACTATTTAGTTTAAAGAGAGTGCCACAAACCATAAACAAATTAATAATATTGAATGACATACATATAAAGAAACAAACGGAATGTACAAGCCATCAAGCCAATCAAATGTTTCTGTTGTTTCCGTAGAAACATGTCAAAAGCGCAGAGAATGTGCGGAAGTATCGTTTATCTCGTAACTCATCAAGTTCACTCTAGGCTGGCTTGCGTCCGGAGTCACCGGTTAAAGTAAAAGTGGAACGAAAAGATAGGAAATAATTTTATAATTTATTGGCCTCAGATCAAACACTACTTATTGGCACCAATCATAAACAAAATCTCTTTTTAATTCACGACAGCTGCAAATCAATTACATAATAATAATATAATTCTATATTGTTCACATCAATTATAAACAAATATAACAATTAAAATCCTTAACATTAGTGGAACAATTGGCGGCAAGCGATCTTTTCCAGGCAACCTCAACATGGAGAAGATTCTAGTGAGTTAAGGGGTGTGCTGATTAGAAGAAAAAAAAATTAAACTTAATACTACATAATTATACTGTGACACAAATCATTTCTCTCTCTGTCTCTCTCTCCCTCTGTCTCTCTCTCCCATCTTTCTCTTGAACAACATTTTTGACTAGCGTTATCAATTTCTATCGATCATTATAAGAACGCCATCGTGTTATAAGCTTTACTTGCAAATTATACGCACTCAATTTAGGCAAAACAAGTTGCAGGATGGATTAAGTCACATGTATACCGGTTTACCGGCTGCTAAATCCACACTCCTTTAAAAGCCTGATGGGAGGCGTTATGCCTTCTGAATAACAAGTTTCGACAAACGGGTCGTGAATGGGCTGTATAAAGGCTTCGGAACGCGCCTGCGGGCAGCTGGCCACGCACCTGTCGTTTCCACGAAGGGACTCCGCCCGACGGTTCGAGGAGTGCCTAAACAAACCCCTTTGTAGAACTAAGCATAACAAACTTTCATTCATTCAGTTTGCCCCGTCCTCAAACTGGATAGAGACAGCGATGCGACTTTTGATTTGAAATGTAATACAATAGATTTTTTTAATTATAAAATATAGTTTATTGCTTAGACGTTATTTTAGGTTTGGATGGTAAAATTATCAGTCCCTAGATTCGTACATAGTTAAGGATTATTATTGATGTGATACGTTCTTGGCATTTCTAATCTCGTGATGACTGCTTGTGTTAGTACGCATTATTTACAGTCTAACAGAACATTTATTAACAGCAGCACATACCTCACCGCTAGCTTACATTATGATCTGCCATGTCAGATCTTATTTATTGCTAATAAATATTAAATGGAGATAATCATTGAGAACTATAATGTTTTAGCTATCTAAGTAAAAATTAAATTATTTGTATTCATATTAAGTGGGTTTAGTTATTGAGTCGTCTAACGGCAAGACACGTACGTACCAAGAAAATCATTTGGGTTAATAGTTCAGTTCCAATTACAATCGAGATAGCAATCGAGGTTTTGTAGCTATGATAGCTCAGTGGTTAGCGCGGTCGGTTCACTCGCTGAAGAGCGTGAGTTCAAACCCCACAATAAGCTTGAGCTGCCGTTGAAAGCCTGCAGTGATTTCTGATCAGCGATTACCAACAAATTGCTCGTTCTTTTATCTGTTTACGCAACCGTAACTTAACAAACTCTTTGTCTCCGTTGGTTATTGCCAAATAGATGTGCCGTATTTGACTACACTTTTCAGACACCGTGAAATATTTTAAACATACAATACAAAAAGTATACACATTATTATCAGATTATTACTAGTACCTGGTTGACCGAGCTTTGCTCGGCTGAAAACACGGATAAAACGATGTTATCTTAAAATGAAACCTGGCTAGATCGCCCCCGAAACCCCCTGCATACTAAATTTCATGAAAATCGTTGGAGCCGTTTCCGAGATTCAGAATATATATATACAAGAATTGCTCGTTTAAAGATATAGATACTTTTATTTAATTATAATGCTTTATTTTTATATTAGCTGTTACACGCGACTTTGTCCACGTGGAATTTAACAAAAATTGTCACCACCACCACAAAAATCATTACTATTGTATATTGTGAAACTTGACGACATCTGGAGGTGGGTAGAAAAGAGACCTTGAGCATTTTTGGTAACACAGGAATACAACATTATTCTGATATAAAAGGATCATATATGTTTATTCAGGTAATAAATATAATTTATAATTATGTATGCCAAATTACAAGCTTTTATTTAACTTGCATTATAATTTAGTACTCGGGTTTTCAAACTCTGAAAACACGGATAAAACAACTTTTTCTAAAAATGAAACCTAGCTTGATCGATTTATTGCCCCCGAAACCCCCTACATACTTAATTTCATAAAAATCGTTGGAGCCGTTTCCGAGATCCAGATTATATATATACATATATACAAGAATTGCTCGTTTAAAGGTATAAGATAAGATTTCATCTAAATCCGTTTACCCTTTTTTGCGTGATTGAGTAACAAACATCCAAACATCGAAATAAACAAACACACACAATACTTACAAACTTTCACATTTATAATATTAGTTGGATATGATGGATCATGTTACCTGTTTTTTTTTAAATACGGGACTGATTGCAACTGGTTGCTGTCGCTTACACTGCGAGAAAATGCCTGCAAAACCACAAGTTGCACCAATGTGGTGCTTTACGTAACCAGTCCATATGTAGACTCTACCGGGTTTAGTGGTCAGCGGCAGCTGTAATAAGATTACGGCAATTATGAGCGATTAAATGTGCTGTCGGGACAATAACATTCCACTGCAGCCACTCGAGCTGCCAACCTGACGAGCTCACTTGAATGGCCAACATGACCGTGACATATTACTTATCGACCATCCATCCATCGATGTTACCATCTTCGACCACACCGTCACTTAACATCAGGTAAGTTGTGGTCAAACATCTAGACTGTCAGACATAAAAAAAAAACTTAGATCTTCAGCCCGCCCACTTGGCCAATGACGTCCTTGCACGGATGATGCGGTTTTATTAGAAATTAACATGTTTGGTACGGTTATAATTATTTATAGCCAATTAGTCGTACCGTGAGCACCGCCAAACTAGTTTTATAATCGTATACCGTACTATATACATATTTATTCCAAGTACCGTATTATAGCTATTACTGCGCCAATACGCTGTAAAAAAAGTCCTCTAACTAAAATTTAATTAAATTATTATAATTAAATTTAATTATAATAATAAAATAATTTCATGTTTTTAATAAGTATTTATAACATTTACGCCCTTACTTATAAAAACATAATTAAGACTAATCGTGCCTATTTTTCTTTCTTTTAAAGTGTGATAGTTGAAGAAGACAAAACACTAGACAACTAAGTAATTGCTAATTAACATTTTTCTTAATCGTTTTTAACATATCTCTGTAGCCTAGTAGAAACTTTACGAATAACTACAGAACTTATGATTTTCCCCGCCATGTTAAGAAATCGTTAAATGTTTGTAGCCAGAGAAGATATCTTTGTTAGTATTAAATATATAGTAAGCACGTACCTACCTATTTGGGAAGAATATTTTTTGTTCTTAAGAACTACTGTCGATCGAAATTAGAAGCATATGGACGGCTCATTACCTCGAACAATAGGGCTAACCACTCAGCCTGTGCATGGTTACTTTATACTAGAGTAAAATTTAAAAAAAAATCTTTCTTCCGTACTTACGTTTATCCAAATATTACTCTAACAATAGGGCTGACCACTGAGCCTATACGAACTTATTTTATACAAGCATAAAAAACTGGACCTACTTCCAGATATAGCTTCCAACTTTCAAGACCTCTTGTAGCCATTAGCTTCAAACGTTGAAGGATAACATCGTGTTAAATCTATATGTCTGAGTGCTCTTAATTCTCTTAATTCTCTCTCTTCATCTAGGTAGGTACCACCGCAGTACCAGATATTCTGCCACCAAGCAGTAGTGTGCAAACATTACTGTGTTCCTGAAATTACAGGTCTGTTGAGACTAACCATCTAGTCTCAAAGTGATAAGCACCAAAGCAGCGATGCCCTGGATTTTGGTTTTGCTACTCAAAGTTCCGTGTATTGCTGTAATGGTTATGGACAGGCGTTATCTCTTACCATCAGGCGAGCGTCTCAATCGTCTTATTACTATTACATAAAAAAATATATATATATATATATATATATATATATATATATTTATATATATATATTTGGCTAACGTGTTGTGCTATAGTCACAATGTAGTATATATAGTCTTTCTCACAATGAGAACCTTTTCTCAGAAGGCTGAAAAAAAAGTCCTCAATACCAATTTCATCAAATTCTCTTTATAAATTCAGAATAGTATCTACATAGATACATAATTATATATCCTACTAATATTATAAATATATAAGTTTGTATGTTTCGATGATTGTTACTCAATCACGCAAAAACGGCTGAACGAATTTGAATGAAATTTGCCACACATAGATGTAGTTTTTACCTGAATTCACATATAGGATACTTCTTCTCCGCTTATTTAGCCGCTTCAAACCGGTCTTTATGGAAATCAATGGGGGAGGCCTATGTCCAGCAGTGGACGTTATATGGCTGATGATGATGATACTTTTTATCTCAGAAAATGTTAAATTCCTGTGGTATTATCAAAAAACGAACTACAAAACGTATTCACTTGAAATTTGGTACAGATTTGACTTATGGAAGTAGAAAGAAGGAAGAAGGTATCCTTTACCACAGGTAAAGTGATGGTTGAAAGTATTGCTTTTTTGTTATTCACAGATGATAAATTTATCTCTAAACCTAATTCTGAAATTAACGTGGACAAAGTCGCGGGCGCAAGCTAGTGTACTTATATAGTCGTGTTGATGACCAAAAACGATAGCGCTTGGCATACCAAATAAGGCACCGAATGATTGATTTATCTCAAAAAATAATCTAATAAATTGGTCGTAGATTGGATTCAAAATAATCATTGATTTGTTATGGTTGGGGTTCGTTTATTCAGCAACGATTTCAAATGGAAAAATGTATGAATGTAATGTATGTATAAGAAAATTAAAAGTAATGAGAAAGAAAACCTTTTTCTAGCACATAAACATAGCAAATCTACTTACTTATTTATTTTATTTTAATTGAAAAACATACGGTGATAAAATCTTAATTACTTTATCAGTTTTTATTTTCTTATTCCTCCGAGGAGGACTCTGCCGCGCACATTTTGTGCATTTGCCAATGTCAAGCATTTATCAGTTTTCGCATATTAAACTATAGCTTGTTCGCTTTTAGAGATGAGAAAAGTATATATGTATGTAGTATAAAAGCTTATGTCATGAAGTAAAATTCAGACAGGCGGACACACCAAACTAGTTTGTAGTTATATTAAGTTTAATATATTTTTTTTTTATATCTGACAGGCTCGGTGTTTGACCACAGCTCACCTGATGTTAAGTGACGGTGTGGTAGAAGATGGTAAAGCACACCTGGCCTGGAATGGAACTGGCTCTCAAGTGAGGATGCCGGAACACACCGTTAGATGCTTGGCGGCAGATTTTCAACTTGGTGGTAGCTAGCCGGCCGAGTACTAGACCCTACCACCACGCTATGCTTTCCGCACGATGTTTTCCTTCACCGGCAGCTCAAGCTCATTGTTGGGGTTTGTACCCACGCCGTTCGGCATGCGAACCTACCGCGCTAAACACTGAGCCATCATAGCTATAAATTAAATTAGTAATTATAATTAATTAAATTAGTATTAGTATTAAATAAGTCAAATTCAGGAAGTCTTCCAGTTTATTTACGAAGTTAGACGATCTTATGAAAAACTAATGTCGTCTGTAATTAGTCGTACTATAAGGGATATGTTAGTATCCTACAGATCTATCCTGCGATCTGTGGTAAGTATCGTAGGATGTAAGTAATATGTTTTGAGTTTAGACGAGAACTCGACAAATTTATACTCCATTGTAAAAAATTCCTAAGCTTATGTTTTTTCGACAGTAAATTTTTAAATAAATATCATAGGACGTTACACACAGCGCCATCTGAGTCCAAACTAAGCAAAGCTTACTATGGCAGCCAAATAAATGATAGAATACTTTTAATACTTTATTTTTTGTAAATACGTACCTACTTATAATACATAGAGAACACATAGACACAGAACAAATATTTGTTTATACCACAAACTGTTTGTCCTGAGTGGAAATCGAACCAACGTCCGTTGTTCTTAAAGCAGATATGTTACCAATGAGCTAACAGGGCTGTCAAGAGGAAGGCAAAACATAAAAATGATGATAACAAAATCAGGGGATACAGTTTGGTATTGCATACATCCGAATTTTAATTATACCACTCGATAGTTCAATGATAGTAGAATTTGTTATTTTAAGTTAGGATTTCAAAGATCCGAAGTACTGTGTTCAAAAATGTACACATATACACGTATACATGGCCGTGGCCACGACAAAACAACACACTGTTTTTTTATCTTGATCTTGATCTTAGCAAAAAAGTTGACAAACAAAACATATCCATTCCAAGCTAGGTGGGCTTTACGATCTTCGACCACACCGTCACTTAACATTAGGTGAGTTGAGGTTAAACACAAAGCCATAAAAAAAAAAAAAACTTTTCGTATTGTTGCCAAAATTCCGTAGAAACATCTAGTAACTTAGCTGAGCTTCTATTAGGTTTTGTTTTACTTTTCTGTAAAGACTAATTAATTAATTTACTTAAATCCCATTTCATGTTAATATAATTGAACTTAATGATAACAATTTTAATAATCTAAATAACTTGAAAACAATTCTTATTTTTATTGTTCGACTAGCGACCCGCCCCCGCTTCGCACGGACGCAATGTAGATATTAATGTGGTACATATGCATGTTTTATACATATAAACCTTCCTCTTCAATCACTCTATCTATTAAAAAACCGCATCAAAATCCGTTGCGTAGTTTTATAGATTTAAGCATACATAGGGATATAGGGACAGAGAAAGCGACTTTGTTTTATACTATGTAGTGATGATATCGTTTTGTTGTTCGATATCGTTTTGTTGCAGCAGTATAGGGTTTGGAGTGTTGGCTGTAGTCAAACAGACCA
This sequence comes from Biston stratarius, assembly GCA_950106695.1. Lineage (NCBI taxonomy): Eukaryota > Metazoa > Arthropoda > Insecta > Lepidoptera > Geometridae > Biston > Biston stratarius. The sequence goes on along the minus strand of OX467111.1, from coordinate 27,468,121 downwards.
CCGAGTTTGTCGCGTTAGTCTCCTCTACAGTGTTTACAGAGCCCACGCTAGTTATCAAACAGAATCCTTGCCTCTGTTTCGGACAAATTCAATTATATCGAGTAAGCGCACAAAAATAATGGGGCGGAAGTTGATTTACGTGTCGAGGTCAAAGTATACCATTGTATGTACAAGCATTGTCTTTTGTACTCGTATAACGTAACACACGCCTCACATCTGAGCGATGTCTTTCAAATAAAGGTGACATCTACCGATTTAATTTTATATTTATAACATTACAAGCTTACGCCCGTAACTTCATCCGCTTTAACTTTAGAGAGAAATGAAACATGTGCAAGTAATAAATAAGCAATAGTCATGAAACTTGCGCTATTTTAAACGACTTCAAAAAGGAGGAGGTTCTCAATTCGATTGGTATTTTTTCTATTTTTTATTTATGTACACCGATTACTCTGAGATTTATGATTTGATTTACGTGATTCTTCAGTTTGATGCGGAATAGTTGCCATTTGGTCCCATAAAAATTTAACATAGTTTGGCCCAGTTGTTTTTATGAGCATTCTTTTATGAAATTTTTGAATCTTATCGAGTCTAAGTATTTCTTGGGGTGAACATAAATTAACTAAAAATATTAAAATAAACAAACTTTAAAAAAAAGTAAAACCGACATCAAGAAAAAAACATCTGCACTAAAAAGCGAAAAATAAACTTAGTCGGAGTTTCCGATAAAATTAGACGTGAGAATTGTAATCCGGCTAATCTAAATAAAACAAAAATATGTCAAGACCACGTCACTTTCCATAATAAAATGTTATAATGTGTTGGTGTACAATAAACTTATATTAGATTCTATTGAATTTAAATTTATGTTTTGTCTAAATCTATTTATTTGAATCGGTGTTCTTGCTCCTGGGCAATGCGCTTGTAACTTCACCAGCGATTGGAATCACTCGTTAACATTGTTAAGCCGTGAAACGTTCACAGCTCACATTGTACTCTTGGTAATTACAATCATGATCCGAGGCGCTAATTAATACACAGCTGTAGATCGCTACGTTCGTCATGAGAATCAGGCGTATTTCTTCCTTAGCAGCTACGTTTTAAACTGTGGCTTTTCATACAATGCTTCCATACTGACTATTATGTACTGTGGCACTTCCTCGAAGACGACAAAGGCCGCTGATATTCCGTCTTATAAAACCACAGAATGTGTGAGAGTACCGGTATATTGTACCTACCGCGTTCCACCTCATCAACGCATCAGACCGCTATGCAAACACTTGTAATGCGTGCGTGATGCTGAGAAAGTCTGGTCAGTTTTGCTATTTTACACATATAGTAAGAAGACTTTAGTTAAAAAGCCTTCAAAATTCATCTCTTTAGTTAGAATATTAATTAGCGAAAATTGCGTAGAACGTATTATTAATTATTACGTAAAACAAAAGTTTTCAACCAGTTCGTTCTACCCGTCATGACTAATAATATTAATTTCAATTCAATTCAGAATTCAATTTTCAGAATGTCTAGGTGCATTATAATTAATTATTTAAAAAGTCACTAGAGAATTCATAGAAAAGTTAATTATATCATTGGTTAATTAGCATTAGAATTATAAATTAAATTAAATAATAATGAGTCAATATAATCGCATTGTGAGTCAACTAAGTTGAAGTTTTATTTTTGGAGAAACAAGTAGGTAATCGTATTAACTTTTAATGAAACCTTATACCAAAAATATACAGATCATTATGTAGATACGGCAAGAGAGAAATTAGAAACGTTAATTTATATTGAACGACTCTACGAATAAAGAGAGCAAGCGCTCGTTCGTCGCGAGAGAAAATTAATAGACGCTTATTTATGATTTTCGAATAACCACATTAATATTATAAATGTGAAAGTTTGCCTGTATGTTTGTTACAACTTGAGGCTGAAACTGATGATTTAGGTTAGATTACCTTTGATGAACACATATGCCACTTTTTATCTCGGAAAATTTGATTAAAACGATCAAGGCGCAGTTATGGTTTCTCGTACGAAAGATCCAAGTCCATCGGCTCCTTATTATCTTTTATAACCGCCTACAAAAAAGAGGAAGTTCTCAATTCAATTATTTTTTATATTTGTTACCTCATAAATCCGTCATTTATAAACCATATTAGATTTTTGTTCAGAAGTTTGATTTTTAAACCAAAATAACTTGAAATGTTAATTCAAGTAAACGAAATCGCGTAATTTGCTTTACTGTAACTTAGTGTTGGTGGTTCCGGCAGTCTCACTTGAGAGACAGTTCCATTCTAGGCTAGGTGTGCTTTACCATCTTCGACCACACTGTCACTTAACATTGGGTGAGCTGTGGTCTAACACCTAGCTTGTCAAACATAAAAAAAAACCCATATCATCCCATATAATTTTTATGGTTGAGAACCAAAAAAAAAAGATATTGAATTCAACTAAATATGTTACACCAGAAGCACACCCTGGACACTCGATCAGATCTCCATACAAACGCCTCGTTATAACTACCTATTACACAGACAATACTCACTTGTAGTCTGTGTTGCCAACCATATTCGAAGCGAAATCCGTTTGGGGTCTTGAGAAATCCGTATAATATACGTATGTCTAATTTGGCAGAAAATCCGTATACATACTAACCGTTATGAAGCTGAAATGACTTGAGCTACTTTTTATCTTGCTATTTCTGTAGGGAAGGGGTAGGTATATATACGCCGCGAGTCAGATGTTAAATGATACAAATTTGTTTGTATGAGCGCGGTTATCTTATGTGTTGCGTCTTACCAGTGGCCCCCTCTACCCGCCTTTAACGCTCTCTCCCGCTCTCTTGGAATGCGTAAAACTCAAAAAGCTTGTAAAATAAGGTTTCATATATGATAGGTGGAACCTGAATAAAATCAGATAGGTATTGTAAACAAACTGAGTTTACGTGCATTGAAATAATTCAGTTATTGAAGTTTCTGCCCTAAATTATTATGATTATTATGAAATATATAAACGATTTGAAGAGACAAGACTTTGATGGCAGTAAAATACAATGCGTTCGTAAGCTTCCTCAAACAATAAATCATTGTTTTATATTAAATGCAGGTAGGTACATAGTATGTGTGTTTTAATCCGTATAAAAATCCGTATGCAAAGTTATCCGTATGAGGGTTGAGAAATCCGTATAAATACGGATAAATACGTATAAATGGCAACGCTGCTTGTAGTTTTTGTACACGCGCGAATGTGTGTGTGGAGTTTAAGTTTGTCACTGTATCAATAACATTATTGTACACTTACCCAAGTGCTTTCAGCTCCTCGACAGCTCAGAATTGCAATCGGGATGAGGAAGCCCCGGTTGGGTGGGAAGAAACAGTGTCCGTTCTATACCTACGTAGTATTATCTGTTCTGTGCCAGAAGCTAACACTTATAAACTTATATATTTATTTTTAATAACAGAATGAAATTATAATACACGTTAACAGATTAACGGCGAACCATCTCTGCCAATCTCTCTAACGTTTATCACCTATTCTACGATATTACAATATTACATTACGCTCGCATTTTCCACGGTGTTGCGTGAAATTAAAGCTAATGGGATGAGCTGTGAAATAACCATGACTTTCGACGCATTTCATCTATAATATTCATAAACTTATGATGTGCTGACACTAAGGCCGAATAGCCAAGCACATAGGTAAAAGTTGTAGATAAAAGTAGGCAACGCAGTCCCGGATGGAGCAAGCGCGGGGCCCGTAGCATATCGAGGGACCCTTGATCTGCTATGGGTTTTTAAGTATAAGTGAAAAAAAAATTAAGACAATCAATAATCTCCCAGCGACGGACATTTAAGGTTATCAGGGCCCTTTTTGCGCGCGGCCCGTAGCAATTGCTACTCTTGCTACGTGGTTAATCCGGCACTGAGGCAACGCACTGACAATGCCCCGGGTATAGTTGTCTATAGGCGGCGGTGACCACCTGCCATAAAGTGGCCCGTCACTTGTTTGCCATAAAAAAAAAGAAACGAACTCAACCTGATTCAGTCGTACTGCCATTGATTTTTGTATCTTCCTATTAATTTCTCACAAGGCATCACGTTCTATAAAATATCTAATACAGCAAGCCTAGATGTCTAGACATTCAATACGTACCGATAGTATGTAACTGTATCGGTTATTTCGAATCGAATTTCATGCGACCATAGACCGCTATATGCGGTCTGTGGTATGCCTTATCTATGGAAATGATGTTATAGACAATTAATCATTTAGGGAGGAGGTAGGAAAAGTAGATGCTTACATAAAACGTAATAAGCTGAAGAGTTAAAAAAATTATAACCCGACTGCGATTAAAATAACTATAATTATAGGGAAAAAACTTTAAACATAACTATAAACTTTTATTCCTAATTAAAGTTAAATATATAACTTTATATATATATTTTTGTAATCCAATTTTAATTGCCTTTATTCAGAGTCCCTACTTGATAGGTTTGGTTATTTTTTTTAAATTAATCAATTACTATTTCGCGCCAAAATTCCTCCATCTTGTTTTTTTTTTAACCATCTACTAACCATCGAATGGCTCAAAGTAATGAACGCCAAAGCAGCGATGCCCTGAACTTCGTTTTGTTACTCAAAATTCTAAGTACCGCCGCAATGATTATAGATAGCCGTTATCTCTTATCTTTAAGAGGTCTCGTTTGTCTCATTACTATTACAAAAAAAATGTTAACATAACCACATTTCTAATTAATTATATAAATGTTATTATTGTCTGAGTAATTTTAAAGCAGATTTCCTTCGACAAAAATGCCTGAATGTTTCACGAATTATGTTTAATAAATGATGCATCTGACAAAAAAACTGGACAAATGCGAGTCTGACTTGTCCGCCGAGGGTTTCGTACTAGCACCCGTACAGTGTCCCCAGATTCCGACATGAACACAATAAAATCAATATGCCGTACCTATCAACCAAAATTCCAGTCCGATTACATAAAAAATTGAATTTCCGGTGGCTAGATAACTGTAATTTTCGAACTGCGTAACTAAGCTTTTTCTACCATTATAACAATTGTGCTGTCATTTCATTTAATTAGGTACATTGTAGGTTATTCTATCACTACCAAACCAGTTTACCTGTTCATATTTGTTTCGTTTTATGTTCCATAAAGTATCTATCTGATCTATCTAGCTAATCTAATACCTTTAAACGAGCAATTCTTGTATATAAATAATCTGGATCTCGGTAACGGCTCGAACGATTTTCATGAAATTTTGTATCCAGGGTGTTTCGGGGCGAAAAATCGATCTAGCTAGGTTTCATTTTTAAAAAACGTCGTTTTATCTGTTTTTTCAGCCGAGTAAAGCTCGATCTTCCAGATACTATGTTTTAAATATCATAATATAATTTCTGATTGTTGCATATTCCGTGCTTTACTTGTTCCTTTTCATACCAAGGTTGCCTGAAAGAGATCGCTTTAACCGATAAGGCCGCCAGTTGTAGCACTATTGTTAAGCTGTTTCTGTTATTGTTGGTATATCATTTCTGGTGTGAACAATAAAGAGTTACCTTGTACATTCTTGTAAATATCTCATTGGTTAGCGACTAAATTATTTTTTACTTAATCAAAACCACAAATAAACTGTATTTGAAGCATAATAATATTCTATTGTGCTCAGTTTTGTTTCTATGCAAAGTTTTTGTGTATTTACTATTCTTTCTTATAAAATTATTAACAATGTACATGTAAATATTTCCGTTCATTTTCCTGGCATTTATTTGGTTAGCTATTGACACACTTTCCAAGTAAATCGTAAACACAAGGCAAGGTAGAAAGCTATTGGACAAAACTATAAGCATCAATAGTTAAAGTCAGAAGTAACCAACCTAACTGGACATTTGTTAATATGAAGCGTTCCGAAGTAACAGAGAAAGTATAACCTCAGGGAGTCATTTAGAAGATAATAAGCGCGCAATGTTAGTAACATAAAAGTACCTAGTAACTTGAATGTGATTTCTTCGCGCCCATCAGCAAACACGCGGCTGGAGTGCGCGCCTGCTGTATGCGTGAAGCCGTTAAATCTTAGTAACTTATTCACGGTCAACACACATCGCTTTCGCTTTTCAAGAGCCCCATAAAGCCAATACTCTATCGTGTGCAAATTGGTCGATAAAACGTCTTATAAATGAGGATGGCCTTGTAAACACCCACCATTAATGTTAGTTACAAAATAGAGTTTATAGCGCACGATTTAGATAAAACTAAATGGCTATTATAAAATGTACATATTTTATAGTCAATTTCATTTATATTCCCCATAGTAAACGTCTGTATTTTGTAAGCAACTATACTCCGGTTTTTTTTTTAATTCACGGAAAAAATTAAAATCAAACGTGATAGTATATCGATTTCATAATTATATGAAAACAAATACTTTTTTACTTATTAAACTAAGCTTTATATAGCATAAAAATATTTTAATAATATTATATTATTGATAAAGTATTAATTTTTTGTATATAAGGGTTTTTTTTTTTTTTTTAAATAAACGTAGTTTTTAACTGCTGACATTGGTGGAGTCGACAATTTTTTTGCCATTTTATTTATTCGTGATTCGTTCAAAAAAGCTTAAAATGTTTATAATACCTGAACTGTCACTTTGACATTGACATAAAGTGAAATTATTGTTTATACTTTTTCCGTGAAAAAAAAAACTGGAGTATAGAAAAAAGTATAGTTTGAAAATTATTTGTTTATACTTCTACTTAGTTAAATTAGAGTACATCTTTGCTAAGGTAATATCAAGCAGGACTCCTTTCAGACCTCTAATCTTTAAAAGTCAGTATGTCCGCTTACTATATTTTTTTAAACACGCAACGGATTTTAATACGGTTTTAACTTTCATTTAGATGTTTTTACGAAAGGTTTGCATACCTATACAATAATCTTAATTAAACTTTTGTCTATGTAACAACGTTCAATGTAATCAACGTTTTAGTATCAAACCGTCAAATAATTGCACCCGTGCGGAATCGGGGCGGGTCGCTGGTTTACCATATTACTTGGACTACGTTATATATATGTTTACTTGGACTAGCAAATGGATATAGAAGTGAGATAAGACTTCACCAAGTATTTTTCCGAAATTATTTTATGCGACGCGTGCGGCTGTGTTGGTGATTCCTTTTTGTAATAGGTAGGTACGTCCTATCCGCCGGTCCTACCCTAATTGCAACTTAGGTACAGAATGAAAGTAGACACAGCAACTAATGCAGTAGGTACCTATAAATCAAAACCGCAACCACTTTATTCCGACGTGTTAAAGTTTAAATCGTGAGGTTGGCTGCTCGACCCAATGTTGCGTGGCCTGGCAGCTTACAAGTTAACTTACTTAGCTAAAACCGCTTTCAACAGACTTCCTCTGCCAAGTACAGCATCGTCGCAATATGCCAATGTTTCTTAAATTTATAGCTCTACGTATCCCTATTCGACACTCAAAATGACTGCGAACCCCTTTAAAAACTTACTATAGAAAGAACAAATAAGGTACCTACCATATTAAAAAAAATACAAAACGGTCTGTAAGAATAAATAAGTTATTTTGTTTGAAAAATACAAAACTGACTATTATAGATTGCACAAATAACTTTTGTTTTGTTTTTTAACAAGGGTTTGTTTTTTGTCGCAAATGGAGTCGTTTCTCAATTTCAATCTTAATTCAGATCTAGCGCTCAATCTACTCCTGTATTGCGTTTTTATGAAACTTGATAAGCCACCGCCATTACTTAAATTTTGTTACGTAAGCCCTGCAATTGGTAGGTATTCCATTAACATAAGAGGTTGCAAAATCTATAATTTACACTTAGGTATAATAAATGAATAGAACCAGGGCTACAGTATACGACTTCTACTAAACATATCGATTTGTGATTCACGTTCATATCGCTCAATAAAAGTCACTAGAGCGATACAGATAAATGCTTTTTTACCATGAATACTTGTCTTTTCAAAATACTATACATAGAACTATATATACTATACATGTATATACATAGAACATAGCACGATTTGTAAAAATTTTAACGAATGAAACTTAGTTTTAAAAATCCATCTAGCTATCAAAATTCTGTCTGTGTGTTCAAGATAAACAACAAACTTATGACAGATTTTGACGCAGTTTTCACGAATATGCTAAGAAAACTTTTGGGCAACACATATTATAGAAGCGTGAGTGTGTTTGTTAGTTTTTCATTTGCCTGAAAAACCAGTGGCTATTGTGATAGTATCCGCACAGCGCCTAATTTTTCAACAAATTTATCGGTGTGTATTAAAATGATTATTTAAAAGGGGTTATCTACATTCTTACGCAGTTAATAAGGTACATCTACATGCTTACAATGATTACAACGATTCACTTGTTTTTCATAAGATACATGGAACATTTTCGGATTCCATGTAGGTACTTCAAGTTAAAGCGGATTTTTTTTGCAATAACTCACATTAAGAGTGGTTTTACAAATGTGGTTTTGGTAAGTACTTTATATAACCGGTTTGTAATCGGCAAGTGCTTATTCCTAGTAGGGCAACTTGGTAGGACAGAGTTCAAACCGGAATATAGTAATGCTTACACACTACTGCTTGGCGGTTGAATATCCGCTACTGCAGTGCTAACTACCTAGTCGATCTTATACTTAGAAGATCTACGACCAAGTAAATAATGAATTCGGGGACAGAAATCTACAGCGTAAAGGAGTAGTAGGTAAGGTTAGGTTTGCTGTCGAGGCCGCGGAAGAGTGCGAAAGCGTGCCCGTAGCCTCGACACAAAGCGCCGAGGTGGAACACTCCAGGGTGTTTAGTGGGTAGGCTGTCATTAGGACGGAGAGTCCCACATAACCACTGTGCCCGCCCCAGGGCCGGTGGTATACATTAAGTATTTTCCCTGGACCAAAAAAAAAAGTTAAGGTTAGGTTTAAATTCTACCTACTCAATATTGTTATCGTGATGTAGATAGTGTGAACTTTTTGCTTCGAAGCTAAAAAGTACTGCCTAGATGTTAATCGCACAGGTACGCAAATGAGGCAAAAATGCACGTCTATTCCAGTTTTTACGGTAAACTCCGTCGCATCTTGATTTTATGGCGTACATTCATGGCGCACCGCACACACACCGACTTGTTTTTATCTGCGGCGCGTCTCGATGCGATCTCGGGAATGCACGCGACATCGCTGCACCGCCGCCTAATCGAGGCATTTCTCCACGTGCGACACTCATTAGAGATTATCGCAATGCGATCGACCCACTTGCACATTCTTTAGAATTTTCGCGCGTAGCCTCAAATTCTCGTGAGCACGCTTCTGGTGCGATTTTATCGCTAAGCTCTTTTGTGTGGAAATTCCAGTTATGTATATTGTGCCATAAACACTGTACTGGTCGCTTCTGTTAGACCTGTTATTATTATATGAAGACACTAGCTGTTGTCCGCGACTTCGACGCTTGGACATAAATAAATATATATATATAAATAAATAAAACCTCATATATAGATATATATATACCTATATAAAATTGTATTAAGATTAATAGAAAAAAATATTTTTAAAAAACGAAGCATTGATTCCCAAAGAACAAGAATGAGCTTGGCATATTGGTAAATATATGTGTAATTTTTTTTTAAATGTTTGACTTGCTAGGTGTTTGACCACAGCTCACCTGATGTTAAGTGACGGTGTGGTCGAAGATGGTAAAGCCCACCTAGCCTGGAATGGAACTTCCTCTCAAGTGAGGCTGCCGGAACATCGTTAGATGCTTGGCGGCAGATTTTCAACTTGAGAGTGGTAGCTAGCCAGCCGAGTATTAGAAAGTATCCAACCACCACATAAGCGTAACAATGTAACAAACAAACAGAGTGACATTTTTTTTTATAACATATAGGCTTGGGTTTGACCGTCATCTCGCCTGAAGTTATGGTGCGATGTACATAGATGCGGTTTACGATGAAGCACACTTGCCTAGAAGTAACCGATTCACTTGCGATTCGAAGGTACCCTGCCTGTATCTATCGGGGAACACCCACTCGGTCAGCAAGTTACAAACGTATTTATAATATCAGTCTGGATAAGTTTAGCTTATAGAACTCTGCTGCATTAACATGCGTCACACCTCTCGTCTTTAAAATGAAATAGTCGACTTTAATAAATTACCTCAATTTAATTTATGCTAAAGCTTCTTCCCACTAATATTATAAATGTGAAAGTTTGGATGGATGGGTGGATGTTTGTTACTTAATCCCGCCAGAACGGCTGAACGGATCAGGATGAAATTTTGCATGTAGATACTTTAGGCCCTGAAATAAAACATAGAATACTTTTCATCATCATCATCCATCACACGGGTAAAACCGCGGGGCGCAGCTAGTTATTAATAAAACTTTACGCATTGACGTAAATAAGTCACTGATTTCCATCAATTCCGTTCTGAGCAAAGGAAAATTATCGAAACGTAAGCAACTGTTGACATAATCTTAGATATTGCCATGTGCTCGTATGACTCTGCGGAATTTGATGTACGCATGCAAAGAGAAACGCAGCGTCGAAAGTAAAATGATTTATCGTTTATCAAACGAAAGATGACTCGCTCCATTATTTCACATCATCTCCGTGTTTTTTGTGCGTTATGCTGATCTATTCACATGATACTACACTACGATATCGGTCGTAATGAATGTGGTCAAAAGTTGTGTTTTGTTTTGTCTGCTATTGACCTTATATTTTATACCAGCTGTCACCCGAGACTTCGTCCGTCTATAATTTAACAGACAAAATATAATATTCTGTGATCTTCGCAAAGATATGAATTAGACCATGATCTTTGTTCACGTTCCATGTTCACGGTGGTTATGTGGGACTCTCCGTCCTAATGACGGCCTACCCACTAAAACCCTGGAGTGTTTCACCTCGGCGCTTTGTGTCGAGGCTGCGGGCATGTTTTCGCACTCTTCCGCGGCCTCGACAGCGCTTGTCCTCGCGGACCCGCCTCGGGGAGCCCAAGCTCACCCCGCCACGACGACGATGTGTCAGAACACCGGACACATCGTGATCAACCTCGGAGACCTAACCAGCAAATGGGCGTCGGACAGCCCCACGTCCAGACGCCCGTGGTCTCCGTTGGACAGATCAAATTAGTGGCCCCGTCGCCATAATCTTTGCCTAACCTAACATTTTCTGGTATGAAAAGTATCCTATATGTTAATCCGTTAAACCATTATTGTGTGATTGAGTAACATCTTAAACATACAAACTTACATATTTATAATATTAGCAGGATTACAAAAACAAACATAATAATAGCGTAACCCCATCAGCTCTCCTATACTCATAATAACGTGTGTCGCAGAGAAGTTAAGTATTCTTGGTATGTTTTTCTCAGTCCATACGCAAACGAGTTTTTGGTTCAAGTAAACGTCTCATGTTACCTCGAAGTGCCTGTTATAATACTGAGACCGTGACAAGTTTTGAATCCTTTGAAAAGAAAAGTCGGTCGTCTTAGCACTTAGGAATCTACTGTTGTTTTTTCCAAAAATATAATATAAAATGTCGGCAAATTTTCGAGATAGCTGTTTGAGAGCCTACCAACATTAGTGTAAGACCTACGAGTATAATGCTAAGAAATTTTGCTCAGATTTCGGGAAAACTCAACTGTTCGATTTGCGTTATTAAATTGGAATCGTAACCATAGTACAGTATAACCAATGCTTAAAATGATCTGTCAATTTCTCGCTGACGCGAAATGTGTTGCGCGGAAATGAGACAGTCTACTTTAAGCAATGTTTATAGGTAAAACCCTTAGTGTGTAAGTCAAAAGCTTTATTTGCATGACAACAGGTGTACAAGACCTTAAATGTAATTATTTGCGTCCATTGTCAAACATTAAGACGTGCTTTATTCAAGGATTCAAATTTAAATTGATTATTATTATTCTACACATAAAAATAAAATATATGTCATATTTCATATACCTACCTATGTCTATAAACGATTAAATTTTCAGCATGGCGTGAATATGTATTGGTTTTTTTTTTAAATAGTTGACAGTCTATTCTTGACCACAGCTCACCGGATGTCGAGTGACGGTGTGGTCGAAGATGGTAAATGAAACCTACCCTGGAATGGTACTGACTCTCCAGTGAGGCTACTGGAACACACCATTAGGTGCTTTTGAACTTGAGGGTGGTAGCTAGAAAGTAAGTACCCTACCACCATTTTATGGTTTCCTCACGGTGTTTTCTTTCACCGGCAGCTCAAGCATATTATTGGGGTTTGAACCCACGCCCTTCGACGTGTGAACCAACGACAAGACCGTAAATTTATACCTTATAGAATTTTTAAAATATTTTTGGTGGAATTTGAACTTACACGACTGTTTCGTTGCTGTTCAGGGTGTAATCAGTGGGGACTAATGTTGGTACCGGCGCTGATGGTGCGAGGATGCGCGAGGAGGAGCTGGAGGTAGCGCTCAAGGTCGTGATCGTGGGCGACGGCGGTGTCGGCAAGTCGAGCATGATCCAGCGCTACTGCCGCGGCACTTTTACACGGGACTACAAGAAGACTATAGGAGTTGACTTCTTAGAACGCCAGATTGAGTAAGTACTCACCCACCTTTTATACAAATTATTTCGCCCACACCCTGTCTGATGCTCAGCAGTTATGTGGTCTAAGCTGGAACACGCTTACACCCAAATTTTGCTTATCGGGCAATATACACTATGACGAAGAATTCCACGTTGTCGCTACTCGAATGAAGAATGTGGAATCAAAGCGCTTAATACGTACAATGTTCTTCCTAACCTACCCATCATTTTATTATCGTTACCCATCTACCGTATGATTTTATTCGCGCACGACAAATATAATTCAAAATTGAATCTTGGTGGTAGATTTCCTTAGCAGGACATCTAGGTAGATACCACCGCAGTACCAGATATTCTGCAGCCAAGCAATAGTGTGTGAACATTGCTGTATTCCGGTTTAAAGGGTACTGCAGCTAGCGGAATTACTGGGCTATTGACGACACTAACCATCAAAATTCTCAAAGTAATGGACGCTAAAGCAGCGATGCCTTGGACTTAGTTTTGCTCAAAGTTCTGTTTATCGCCGCAATGGTCATGGCGTTATCTCTTACCATCAGGAGAGCGTCTCATTCGTCTCATAATTTTTTACATAAAGATATAATATACCACAGAAATGCGAAATTCCTATTTCAAAGTACCGAGTCAAAAGAAACTGAAATGATACGAACTGACATGCAACCACCGCACTTAATTCATACTGAATCGGAAAGGTGTAATAAGGCAAATAACCACGCCCACTGTAGCGTAATTAGAGTTTAACTTTAAATGCTCCTTGTTCTAGATGAAATAAATGTAGTATTTACTTGTACTTATAACATAGATACTCAAAGACACATTATGACCAACTTCAGTAAAACTATCGAGTAGAAATAAGTGAAACGTTCAGCATTATATTTTAATGAGTTCTCACTTTCGATATACAAAGGTGGTATAGACAATAAGTACAACAAGAGACTAATGAAATAAATGTATTAATGATTGATGGAAAGAAGGAAGAGAGGCCTTTGCCCAGCAGTGGCACAAAACAGGTTAAATAATAATAATAATAAATAATAATTGATTGATTCAGGCGTTACTTTGCGAAAGTTCATTTTGAGTGTTCAAGGCATTGATTTAGTGTATTTCCGATTAAAAGTCGTTTTGGTTATAAGAGTGATTGGATTTAAATTACAATTTATCTAACATGACGACTATTTTTAATAATCTATACGAAATATAACTTAATATCTTAAATTAAAAACCGACACAAACTTAATATCTAAATAAATTAAAATAACCACAAGTCTTTACATCCTCTTCTCGCTGCAGTAACCAGTTGCCAACACGTGTTTCGCCTCTACACGAGGTATTTATTCTCAGGACATGTCAAAGTCAACATAAATCCTTGAACGCTCAAAAACTACTAAGTTTTTCCTTTGTATCAGTGGATGCATTCTGCAACCAGTCATTACCCAATTGAATCTTCTTTTAAGACCTATGTTTTTTTTGTCGTGTTCAGAATCGAGGGGGAGGAGGTCCGGCTGATGCTGTGGGATACGGCGGGTCAGGAGGAATTTGACGCCATCACCAAGGCGTATTACCGCGGTGCTCACGCTTGCGTGCTAGCATTCTCCACCACTGACCGCGATTCATTCTTGGCGCTTCATTCCTGGAAGCTTAAGGTACTTAGACTATTGATGCTTCACGTATTCAACCTGATAAAATTGTGACACCTAGATTCAGGTTATCTAAAGCTAATAAGTCTTTTCTCGGGAATTGCGTTAGATTCGATAATAAAATCCCACTTGAGGTAACTAAAATGTCCTATAATAAATTCAAAGTTTTTATAAAGCAGAGGTTAATTGACAAAGCCTACTATAAGGTGGCTCATTGCGTGGAAGACAGGAATATATGGTTGTAGTAGCTTCTCTCTGCACTTGCATCCCCCTGGCTAAGTGACAATTGTAGTAAGACCTAATATGAAAAGAAAGATCCACAAAAAAAATGCCTTCCTGAGTTTCTTGCCGAAGTCTTCTCAGTTGAAGCGTAATTACGAGCCGGTGGTAGTTTCAAACATGTAACATAACGTTCATAAGTGCCTTACCAGGGCCTAAACTGAATGAAATGACTTTTTGATTTTGATTTTGATAAGTATTATATAACTTTATTTGAGCGCCTAGACTAAACTCCTTAGCATTCAATGGCGTCGTCGTGAGCTGCCAGATCCATTGCGTTACAGGGTTTTGTAGCGATGATAGATAAATGGTTAGCGCAGTCGGTTCGCATGCCGAAGGGCGTGGGTTCAAACACCAACAATGGGCTAGAGCTGCCGGTGAAGAAAAACATCGTGATGATACCATAGCGTGGTGGTAGGGTACTTTCTAGTTCTCGGCTGGATGGCTACAAGTTAGAAATCTGTCGCTAGTGTGTTCCGACAGCCCCACTTGATAGCCAGTTCCATTCCAGGCTAGGTGTGCTTTACCAACTTCGACCACACCGTCACTTAACATCAGGTGAGCTGTGGTCAAACACCTAGCCTGTCAAGGTCCAACCGAGGTCTTTTACTATTAAAAGTAGAAATATTATTACTCTTACTCCCATTTCTACTGTATTTAAATTGACCACAAAACTGTTCATTTTTTATTTTTTTTAATCATGCCCCAAAGAATTAAGCTGTTTTCTTCTGTAGACCACCCGATTATCACGTCCTTCCAAAGTACATATATTTGACTATAGAACAGCCGATTTTTTTTTAGGCTAAAAAATTTACGAGCTCCCGTCTAACTTCATATATTTGGTTTCTTCTGTACCGTGAATGAGTTGACAGAATTTGACGAAAGTTGTCATTAGATTTGGCATCTTGACTAGTAGGTACGGCATCAGTTAAAGCTGATTTTTTCCTGACGCATTTTTACAAATTTGAAAGTACTTAGGTACCTATAACTGCCATTGCATCGACAAACCAGAAGCAAAAAATAAGTTAATCATTTACGTAACTATTTGTGTCGCACGATTATTAATTACTTTTCAAATTGGCACGTAACTCGTATGTTGCATAAGTACCTACCTACCTAAGTAGCAAGAGCAATCTAGACTTTATTAAGTTTAATAACACATACTGCGCAATAAGCCAAAAAAAATTGGATCCAAGAGATAGCCGGGTCGCGACTTTCGCTTCACTCACACAAGTACCGTGTTCCGTGCAGATATCGAAAACATGGCACTGCGTGCTACAATGCAAAGATAGTATTATGTTACAGTGCCTATCTAAACATACCGGAACATAGAATAAGCCAGTAGTTAGTGCGATATCACATAGTTTACGACGCGATGTTGTTTACAATTCGGACCTATATGGACCGATTACCGACTATTCGGCGCGAAGTTATCGGTCGCATATTATAACATTCATTCGCAAACATGCACGACAAAAAGCGCGCGCTCCTCTTCGCTTTCACGTTGATTTGCGGAATTAACTGTTTGCGGGATTCGAAACGCAATGAAGAACAATGTCTTGAATACTACAAGAACGGAGAGACTTTCGACCTGAACTCACTACAAGGGGAAATGTACGCCGTGTATTACTGGCCGCCGAATCAGCGATCCAGAGATAGCTGCGAAGTGATCACGTTCACGAAGCTGGTCTACCAAGACATAGCCCGTTTGTACAACGAGTGCAACTCCCTAAATCTGTCCTCGGAGCCGAGCGTATTGAAGGCTTCTTATAAGAACAGTGCTGACAAGCAAGTCAATCTTCTGTACTACGGGCACGAAGAAGTCAAACACATGTACCGGTCATGCGACAGAGATATATCAAAGTACTTGTTTATCCGTGTGAACAACGACTACGTGTTGGGGATTAATTGCTCGACTGGTGGTAGAGGCGTGCTGCTATCTAGGAGGATGCCGACCAGACGGGAAGTGGAGAGAGTTATCGATGAAACCCAGATCATGTCCGGTCGCGAAGGGAGCCCGGATTGTCCGCTAATATAAAAATAATACTTTCAGCTCCAAACAATTATATCATGTACCTACGATTATATTTTATATTTTTGTAAAAAAATAAATGACATTTATTTTAATTGTTTTGTTTTTTTAAGCCGTACCTGCACCGGCAATCAAGAAGACGGTTTGCCTGATGGTAAGCGAGTTCTAGCGATGATAGCTCAGTGGTTAGCGCGGTCGGTTCGCATGCCGATACGCGTGGTTTCAAACCCCAACAATGAGCTTGAGCTGCCGGCAAAGGAAGACATCGTGAGGAAACCATAGGGTGGTGGTAGGGTAATTTCTATTACTCGGCTGGCTAGCTATCACCTTCAAGTTGAAAATCTGCCGCCAAGCATCTAACGTGTGTTCCGGCAGCCTCACTTGAGAGCCAGTTTCATTCTAGGCTAGGTGTGTTTACCATCTTCGACCACACCGTCACTTAACATCCGGTGAGCTGTGGTCAAACACATAGCCCGTCAGCAATAAAAAAAGCTCATCGCCTATGGACACATGCTTTATTTTTTTTTGCTAACAATGGGCCTTGTCGTAAACTTCGAAGCATCTAGTCATCATGATTTAAGGTCGCTGATAACAATCTTAGGTATAAGCATAATAACAAATCTAAAAAGTTGATTATCTTCTTATAAAAAAAAATATTTCGTTTGTATTTTCAGGTGGAGAATGAGTGTGGAGAAATCCCAACAATTATAGTTCAAAATAAAATAGATTTGATGGACCAATGCGTCGTTGGGCCGTAAGTATTCCCCTGTCTCGCTATATTTTCATTTCTCCGGCGCATGCGCGTTCTTTTATTGAGTTTTTCAATTAATCGCATTAGCAGTGTTAAGTACCCACTAGAAGCTGAACTTCAACCCTCACGCGATGTTGTTAGATGTATTTACAATTTATAGCTGAGGCTCGTACAAGGTCGCAAAAAGCAGCTCGAAACAGAACAGCTAGCGCACGAGCCGTGATAAATCTTTCCGTCTATCTTTCTTTTTTCCTGGCGAAAATGTGAATGTGATTTTGTTTGTTCGTTACTCCTTCACGAGTAAACTACTCAACGGATCTGGAAGAAATTCTGCATGTAGGTACTTTAGGCCCTGGAATAAGACATGGGATACTTTTATCATCATCATCTATCACCACGCGTGTAAAAGCGCGGAGCGCAACTATTATACATACATTTATTTGTTTACAATAGCATTTATTGTTAAACTTAATTTACAATTGAAATAATTGTGTGAGTAGAGAATTAATGTTCTGTAATAAGAGGACAAAACTAATTGCGTACTGAACAAAATATATAGGCACCTACACTGCTTTGCAAATGAGTATAACGAAATAAATATTCGTAATATAAAAATTTATAAATTAATTTAAAAAACAGTTTCTATTGAGATGGCTGAAGGCACTGTCCGTTCATACTTACATACATCTTTGTATCATTTACTTACGTATATTTCTCGCAAAACTCAAATAAAAAGTCTATAAGAAATATGTGGTCTTCGAATACTTTAAAGTGATTAAATATGCGTATAGTTAGTTGTACATATATATACCAGCAGATGTGCCTACCTATGAAGTAGATGTCAAAACATTTGCTTCTTTTGATCCAGCGATGAGGCGGAGTTGGTGGCGCGGGCGCTGGGCTGCCGGCTGATGCGCGCCTCTGTGAAGGAAGACGTGAATGTGGGCGCCGTGTTTCGCGCGCTGGCCGCCCGCTGCCTCGCCGACATGCGTCGCGAGGACGCCGGGGACAATTCCACGCCGCCCGCGCTCACGCCGCTTATAGGTGACCGAATATTCGAGACTCAATTTGTCACTAGTAGCTTTTATGTGGACCATGCTGATTTGATTTTTTAAGATTTATTGATGTGATAATAGTAGCGCCTCTGTGTCAATAAACATAGTCTTGTGAAGAACATAGTCTCCTTCGGTTAACTGGGTTTTGTTTTATGACGTAGTCTTACGTGTAATGTTTTGATACTTTTGTTATTACTATGACCATATCGATTGAGATTAGCTCTCCTTAGTGTATATATATATATATATATATATATGTATATCTGTTAGGTTTCTATGCTGCTTTCGATTTTGGTTTTCATGTAGGTACCTACATAAATTTGACAAATAAGCTTGCGTTTGACCGCCATATTGCCTGATGTTAAGCGAAGATGCGGTCTACTATGAAGCACGCTGGCCTAGATGAAACCGATTCACTCATTTCAAATTCGATTCGATTAAGATTTGTTTTAATTGAAATTCGTCATTAAATCTCACTAAATCGGTGACAATATTATAAATGCAAAATTGAATGTGTGTGTGTTTGTTACTTCTTCATGCTATAACGAAATGATTTGGTGATTTTAAATAGAAGTAGCTTTATACCCTGGATTTTCACATTATTCAGAAAAAGGGGGAAACCGCGGGGTAGGGCTTGTTCTTTAGGTATAATGAAAGTCTTGGTTACTAACTATGAATTTGATCAATTGAAAATTACACTTCAGTTACACAAATGAGTTCACACTTATGTCACTTACAGGTTCTTTCACAAATAACAGCAACGGGACCATCCTACTGAGGCCTGCGAAGCACCGCCCCGGCGGCAAGAAGAAAAACGTGCTCAAAAACGCCTGTAGATTATTGTGATCACGATGTCACTTTTAGCTCCGGAGTCCTACCACAAACTCAAACACATTCGCACTTTCGTGTCTAATTAAACATTGTGTCGCTCTATACGCTGAAGCGCAAGACATAGTTCATTAGTAATAAGAATGATTTGAGTTTGTGGTACAGCCCCAAATAACTAAGTTGTCATATTGTTAATAAGAAAAACACTATTGTCGTATCGTAGACGCGTTTTTACGATCCCAAAATAAGTATGACCCTAGAAAACCATTCTTCCGGTTTCGAGGTTTTAAGATTATTTTTGTTTTATTAGATATTATTTTGGTGTACAATTTCTTTATTAAATCAGTTATCCCGATGCCTTTTTAGTCATCCACTGACTGCCCTGTTAGCTCATTGAATATTTGCTCTGCTTCATTCCCTGTAGGGCTTGAGTTCGCTTCCCACGCAGGACAAACATTTGTGACAATCATAAATATTTCTGGGTTCTCGATCTGAGAGTTCTGTTTGTATTTAAAAGTATGTATCAATAACAAAAAATATATAATATTCTATCGTATCTGATACAAGTTTTGCTTCTTTTGGAGCTAGATGGCGCTATATAAAATGTCCTATGAATTTATTTATGTATCAAGTCCATTCTGCGCAATCATTTGGGATGCATACTTCTATCCGGTAAACAAATCGCGTACTGATAAGTTGTTAGTCGTGTACCCTATGTACATAATATTTAAGCTTAGTTATAAGTCATGTGCAATTATAAACAGCGACTCGTCATTTCTATAACGATGTTATAAAATATTTACTACGCTAACAAAAATATCTTAAATTTACTGTTTAAGATATTTAAGCAATGCAAATAATGCAAACAAAGTAATTTTAAACGATGTTCAATTTTATTTTAGCTTTGTAAATATTTTGTAGTTTCATTTTTATAAATATAAATTATTATTTTAACAGTGCGACTTTTATTGAGGTTCATATAATATTCGTCACGATTGAGGTATAATAATATGTTATTGTGTACTTACCAGATTCGCACGTGTGCACTTTAGGAAAAATTTCTAGGGATCTCACGCTGGGCTAATCTGATTCCCTAAGTTTCATCAAAATCGGTCTCGTTGTTTTGGAATCTATAGAGATCAAACATACACACATCAACTTATATACGTGTATAGAAGACTGGCGGCGTCCCAGCTTCACAAGGGTGCACTACAGAAAAAAATACTGTTGATCCGAACGCTACCAAATATCATAGGATCACACGCCTAAACTGAAGATTACATAAACATTGCATCAAAATTGTTCACGCCGTATTGGAATCCAGAGAACACATAACATACATATATATATAGATTTTTATATTTATGTACTAGCGACCCGCCCTGGCTTCGTACGCGTACAATATATATAGATATATAATATAAATAATAATATATAGATACTAATATGGTGCATATGCATGTATTATACATATAATCCTTCCTCTTGAATCACTCTGTCAATTAATGGAAACCGCATTAAAATCCGTTAGTAGTTTAAAAGATCTAAGCGTACAGACGGCGGGAATCGACTTTGTTTATACCATGTAGAGATATAGTATTGAGATTTTAAGCGACTTTTTGTTTTGATCCTTGAACGATTGCGTAATAATCGTAGAGATATTTAATGCGTTGTATTTTCTGCCACTGGCAAGTGTTTATTTCGCTTTGATAATCTATATACCTGTCATTTAGTTCCAAGAAAATATTAGCACTTTTTTTTTCTACCAAGGGTTTAGAAATAAAAATATCCAGGAAATAAGATTATTAGGCAGTTATAATTAATTACCAATAAATGCACCATCTACATCTGTTAAAACTGGAATTGAACAGTAGGTATGGCTTTGAATTCGATTTTTGGAAATATATCAAAGTAACAATTACAGCCAAAAATTAGATTTAAAATATCTCACAGAACAAACGACGACGATCTTTAAAACTATTAATTGTATTATTCATAAATATAAGTAACATTTCGAAACGATCGCGCTACCTACTTAAGTACTGCATTTTGTACCTGGTATTACCAGTTCAAATAATTAAACATCTTTTTTCTAAGAAGCTTGGCTTGGGTTTGTTCGACCACCATCTTGCCTGAAGTTCAATTCTAATCCTTCCCACTTCCTTATAGGCGAGGTGGAGGATCGCATCCTCCTCCACCTCCTGGGCCCCCAGGGGATGGTGGAGGATGCGTTCTCGACGCCCAGATCATCGGCCGGAGCTCGTGCACCCTTTTCCCTGAAGATATATAGTTTTAAAGAGCGTTCCGACTTATTTACCGTTAAGAATTGTGCGTTGACAAAGGCACATTACTAACGTACCGGCTTGTTAGACGACAAAATTTCCTTGTAAACATAATCCTAAAATCGAATTCCATAAAGCCCAATTCTTATAGAGTCTCACGCATCCGACAACAATAACCTATTATCCTACGTGAGCGACGTAAAGCGACAAATCGCAACACGACGCGATGTGACATGCGACATCGCATAAGACGATCTACGTAACACAGGAACGTCACGTACAGGACAAGCACAGGGAAACACAGCCATAAAAAAAAAGCAATTGCTTGATATCTTTGCATTGCCGCGCCGGCAACTCACGTAGCACAAAGGCTAGCAATTGTGTTATGATTATTTAATTACAAACAATTTTAAAAATTGATTTTTAAATTTTAAAAAGTAATCTCTGCTATTTCAATTTGAATTGGTGCACATGTATGCATTACATATGACAAATAAAAGATACATTACAATAGCAACAAGCGCAACGCGTGGTGCATTTTTTATGATTAAGTTTGTACAATGAATCTCACTGAACTTGCTAACATTTTATAAAAGCTCAAAAATGTACATTTGCCCACTTTGGCGATGCAGCGGTAATAGGCATGATGACAGATTTTGACAAACTATCCAATAATGTTCGGAAACGTATATTATTTATAATGAATAACATATTTCTGCAAATAATAAAGGTTTAGTAAGAAACAAATTCCTTTAAATTTTTAGGTATAAAATTCGCACCAAAACGCTGGCTAGTGTCATGGCGTCGCTAGTGACGTCACGTTTGTAAAACAAACGCTCATTGAATAATTTAATTATTTTAGGCGTGAGGATTTGGATTTATTTTATAACTTAAAATTATTCATCATCCTCATCATTTCAGCCATAGAACGTCCACTGCCAGACATAGGCCTACCCCATTGACTTCCATAAAGACCGGTTGGAAGCGGCTCGCATCCAGCGTGTTCCTGCGGTCTTTATGAGGTCGTCTGTCCACCTTGTGGGTGGACGTCCTACGCTGCGCTTGCCGGTCCGTGGTCTCCACTCCAGAACTTTGCAGCCCCATCGGCCATCAGTTCTGCGTGCTATGTGCCCTGCCCACTGCCACTTCAACTTGTTAATCCGTTGTGCTATGTCGGTAGGTTTGGTAACTTTTAAAATTATTATGATTTTTAAATATTAATATATTATATGAAAGTTTTAATATTTCTAAATTCTGCTGAACAAAAGTCTTTGTTTGATGCTAAAAACTCTCTTGTCATCAAAACATCGATTTTAGGTAAAGTAGCACTGTTTGCCTTAAATCCATGTTCCACGACTCGCGTTATTTTACTTTTGATTTAATATTCGGTATAAATAAAATTGAATCGTAAATAAAATCACAGAGAACCAATCGTTTGCTAATTCGTTTATACAAAAGTGACGTCATTCGCTTTCGTGTTTTGATAAAAATCAATCAAAATAAGAATAAATCTTGCTCTTAATAAAAGAGTAAATGCGTATTTCGTACTCAAGTTTCAGTAAATAAATACATAATTTTAGTAATTTTTAATTAGTGTCATCATGCCTATTTTTTTTTTCATAGGCGCCTAAATATTTTGTCGTTGTAGATAAGTGAAAATTTTAATTACGTCACATGCGTATGGTAAATAACCTAAACTTTCAGTTTATTAACAATATTTTTTTTTATTGCAAAATTTTCACTTCAGTATTGTAAGGCTGCGTTCAGATCAGTATCATATGGGTGTTATCATATCACAAACAACATTAGAAACGACATGCGGACCTAGTAAATATAATGAACGAACAACTCTATACAGATCTTTGTAGTTTGCACTTTTCGTTATGTATGAACACTCTAAAATTTAATGTGCAACCTTTTTTATAAAATCAAGATGCAGATTTTAAAAGCGGTTGTAAATAACTGAAGGACAAATATCGAATGGTACTCAGACAAGAATAAAAATTAAGAAAATCAATCAATAATCGGTAACACCGAAACGATACTTATCTGAACGCACCTTTAGACTAGCCGACGAGAGCTGCAGCTCGCCACACACATACTAACATACACAACATGTAAGTATGTTCACATTCAAACACACATGTAACAAGGGTACTTGACAATTATGCAATATGGAATAACTTAAATGTATTTATAGTTAGAAATATGGATGCAACCCATCTCTAATTCGAGTTTTTCAGAGATAAAAAGTGTTGCCATTGTCTATAAAAAATTTAAGGGATGATAACAAAATCCTTGTAAATAAAAAAAAAACCGGTCAAGTGCGAGTCGGACTCGCGCACGATGGTTTCCGTACCATTATCTATAAAAACGGCAAAAAAATCATGCCTGTTGTATGGGAGCCCCCTTAAATATTTATTTTATTCTGTTTTTTAGTATTTGTTGCTATAGCGGCAACAGAAATACATCATCTGTGAAAATTTCAGCTGTCTAACTATCATGGTTCATGAGATACAGCCTGGTGACAGACGGACAGAAAGACAGACTGACGGACAGCGGAGTCTTAGTAACAGGGTCCCGTTTTACCCTTTGGGTACGGAACCATAAAAAACGGCAAACAAAATAGGCTTCAAATAATAGTTGCAACACACATTAGTTAAGCATTGGAGCGGTATCACAAAAATTAATACCTATGTGTGATTTTACTCAAGAAAACGAAATTAGAAATAAAGGTACTTTCTCCATGTAACTAAGCACAACATGACAATGAATATTCACGTATAAAAAGCACATAGTTGCGATAAGGCTAATAAAATACAAAATAACACAGATATCACATTTTCCAAAGCCTACGAGTCTACCATGGACTTTAGAAAGATATAGAAAATCTATGGTAAAATGCACACAGTCATTTCCTTCTACTTTGGTTTATTTATATACCCTTCTTTATCCTTCTATTTTATGTAAGAACTTGTAAGCTTTGAGGTAAAATGTTTTAGCGGCAATTATCTCTGTCTTGTATGAATCACAAGAGTCCTCAATTGCCGTTCAATTACCCCATTTTAGTTAGTATAGTTAAGTTACTTTTGGTAATTAGTAGCAAAATTAATTATATAATCTAATGGTGGATTTGAGGTATATCTGATATCATAATTAAGCCTCATTAATAATCCTTTTGCAAAATCAAAGTACAATGCCGTTATAAGTCAGATAATAATATTGAGCAATCAATAAACATATCCCAATTGTAACAAATAATATCTATGTAACATTTTATTTTTCAGTTAATCCGAGATAAAACTGTATTTTTTCTAACTTCTCTATGTTCTATGAAGACCTGTGTATCGGCAGTGAATATTTTATTTTACATTATTTCACAATTAGAAATCTTTCTGGATATCAAGATTCATTGAGCGTGTCTACCTATTAAGTTCGTACACAAAACAGATACAATCACAAAGGCACAACCTCCATCTGCTTGGTCATATTCTATCTATACAATATAGATATCCACTTAGAGCGAAGCTAAGCTATTTTAAAGTTCAGAAAAAAAGCTTAGACAGATTCGTTTATCGTGTTACTTCAAACATTGATTGATTCAGGAGTAACTTTGCGGAAGTTCATTTTGAAGAGATATATTTTTACTGTATTTCCGCTTAAAACTTTTTAAACATGTATTCGAAATATTCCTTAATATCGAAAACTTAAAATCTAAATAAATTAAAATAAACACGCAATTGCTAGTTGCAGTTGTTGGACAACGGGTTACCACAGCTAACACACGCAAGCACACGACTTGTGGATATTTTTATTACTTATTATTAAAATCTATAAGTTTATGTCGGATTTTAGTTTTCGATATTGAGAAATATTTCGGATAGATATTTAAAAATTGGCGTCAAGTTAGATAAATATATAATTAATAAATATTCGTCATCGTTGTAAAACCACTTTTAAGCGGAGTATACTAAAAATCTATCTCTTGAATACTGTGTGTTCCGTTAGCCTCACTTGAGAGCCAGCTCCATTCCAGGCTAGGTGTGCTTACCATCTTCGACCATACCGTCACGTAACAAAATAAAATATATATAGCAACCGTAAAGCCACATCGAGTATCTGCGGACAGCACATTCACATTTTTATTTTAAATAATACAATACCATGAACTCAATTTCGGAGGCTAAGTCGGCAGACCTAAATTATTGCTTTTACTAATAAATAAAAAAATCGTTTTATTAACTAAAACCTTTTAAAATTAGCCTCATTGTAACAATAGTATAGTACAAGTTAAAAAAAAAACTAAATTATGAGCTTGTTGACGCGATTTGAAGCAACACCTGTACTTTATTAGAAACTAATCAGCTACTTCAAATGAAAAAATATCAATACAAACCTTGAACTAGCTTAGCTCTATTCTTAGTGGACTCAGTGCAAGCAAAACATTCACGAGCAAGATGTGACGTTGAGCTTAGCGATATAATCTAGGAGGCCCTGAAGTCGTTTCTTAATGCGTTTCTGGTCGTCTAGTGTGCAGCCCAGGATGGCAGACTCGAAATTCTTGTCGGTACCGGAGGTGGGGTCAGGATGGGAGGTGCAAGCGTTCATGTACGTTTGGCACCGCGTGTGAGCCACCACCGCGTCATCGTGCACTGATATCACTAGTTGATCTATGTACATGTTCACCTGGAATCAACAGAATGCTCGTTATGCAAATGTTTTTTTTTTGTATGTTACAGTAATGAGACGAACGAGACGCTCTCCTGATGTTAAGAGATAACGCCTGTCCATAACCATTGCAGCGATACACAGAACTTTGAGTAGTAAAACAAAGTCCAGGGCATCGATGCCTTGGCGCTCATTACTTTGAGACTAGATGGTTAGTCTCAATAGCACTGTAATTTCGCTAGCTGTAGTACCCTTCAAACCGGAACACAGTAATGTTTATACACTACTGCTTAGCGGCAGAATATCTGGTACTGCGGTGGTACCTACCTAGACGACCTCCTGCTAAGGAAATCTACCAAGTAAAAGTAAACTAGGTGTTTGACCACAACTTACCTAATGTTGAGTGACGGTGTGATCGAAGATAGTAAACACACGTAGCCTGGAAAGGAACTGGCTCTCAAGTGAGGCTGCCGTAACACACCGTTAGATGCTTGGCGGGAGATTTTCAACTGTTTTTTTTTTGGTTGCTAGCCTGCCGAGTACTAGAAAGTATGGTTTCCATCACCGGCAGCTCAAGCTCATTGTTGGGGTTTGAAACCACGCCCTTCGGCATGCGAACCGACCGCGCTAACCACTGAGCTAACATCGCTAGAAATGGGACGAGCAAACCATGGTGATGAGGAATTTTAATGAGCTCAACTTTGAAAACGTGATAAAAAATCAGTTGTTCTATAGCAAAAATTATGTTGACCCTTGATCAAATATATAGAGCAGCTGATTTTTTAGTAATTTCTGAATTATGTTAATCAACAATAAAGAAATAAGAAACTTACATGCACACACAGACACTTTCGCATTTATAACACTACAATCTTGCACCCGAGAGTTCGTCCGCGTTGACTTAAGAATCGGATTCAGAGAGAAATTAAACAGGTATAATATAAGTAACAAAAGAGTAATAGTTTTGTTCATCATGAAACTTGCGCCACTCAATTACCTAGATTTATATAAAGGATACCTTTTATTCCGGAATAATGTTCCGTAAGACACATCTATATCAAATTTCAAGTGGATACATCTTGTAGTTAAGTTTTTTGATAAACCCACCAACATTTTCAAGGGATAAAAACTATCCTATATGTTAATCCAGGTAATAAACTATATGTGTGCCAAATTTCATCCAAATCCGTTTAGCCGTTTTTGCGTGATTAATTAACAAACATCCAAACATACAAAATTTCACATGTATTATATTATAGTAGGATTAAAATGATGTTAATTGTAAATTTGTTTACTACAACAACTCTATCAACCTCGATCGTCTCGCTCTTGAGGAAAAACTACCATCGCGTGTTTGTCCATGTGCCTCTATTCCGTCGTGGTTTCTTTACAATATTATATTTCACAAAAAAGTCAGAAGTACAGTCCGTGTTAATATTTTTAATTTCGTGAATATAGAAACAGTTGATACCGCATGCGCAGTACTCTCAGGTTTCCCTTAACATTAACATCTGAGGCCTCAGAAAGATTTACCATTACTGTGTCAATAATCTTCAAACTATTAGGAGAATAATTTTTGTTTTACTTATGCAGGATTACTCGCGTTTAATTTTATCGGAAACTCCGACCATAGTTTCAGACACATCCAGTGACCTTAACTCAAAACCACGTCAGTTACAGGACGTCAGTTGTTTATAGGATTAATATCGATGTATTGTTACATCACGCATGCACAATGTACACTGTTCAATTCAAAAGGGTATATAATGTGATGTCTAGCTGTGGCATTGTCAAGGTATTCAATTTGCAAGTCATATCAGGCACCTGACAGAGGCCAGACAATGCTTAGGGTCACGGGACTGTATTATTGCTTGTATTGACAATATACGTTGCATTGACATAAATCAAACAATTTCCTAGTTCCTGGCATTTCATGGTCACCAAAAAACAACAGAGTATTGATGCTTAACTAAATATTGTAAAATAGACAGTTATCATAGGCACATCAAATACAATTTTTAATTCTGAATAGACTTGCATTTGTCCGATGACTCACCTGTTGTTAAGCAAAGATTCAGTCTACAGTGGAGCATGCTCGCCTAGAAGAGACCGATTCACTCACTCACTCACACTAATTCAGGCAGCAAATTCCATTGTTTAGCAGTTCATACAATGAAAATACATTCGAACCGTTTACATATTTTTTTTCCATTATTTAAGTAATGAGAGGAACGAAGAAGAAGTAACAAACAGATGTGATCCTTATATCTTTGAGAAATAAAAAAAGGCTCTGTAATTTCGCTAGCTACCCTCTAAACTGTAATATAATACTCCTGCTTGGTGGTAGAATATCTAGTACTGCGGTGGACAACCTCCAGCTAAGATCTACCACCTAGTATAAGACATACAAGAACATATAAGGTATAGGTTAGAAAACTCTAATGTAAATTACGCCATACTGAGTTTTTAACTATCAAATTATTCATATTTCAAAAATGCTATGAGTCATTTCTTTTTATAATAAACATGATATTTTTGTAGCGTTTTTTTTTTTTTGGGAAATGTGACCTTATTTTTAAGCAATATTAAGACATTACTTTCAACACTAATATTTTTAAGTTATATACCTGGTGCAAGGACTCTTCCTGTTGTGTGTCTCTGTCAGTTCTGACTGCCACTTCGACTGTCATAGCGCGCGCCAGGATGCGGTCTGCATACCTCTGGATGTCATCTTTATCGCCTAAATCGGAAACCAAATCATTAATATAAACTCAGCAGTCCTAAAACTGCCCAGGATGCAAGTGTAAGTAATGTTAGGGTAATAGCAATTTCACTTGCACTCATGCAAGCTTAAAATAATTTATCACTGTCTTGATATTTTCAAATACATCTTCGCTGTTTAAGACCATTTATATGCAACAAAAACGACATTCATAGGGCTGTATTTATAATTTGGTTAATTTTCATATACAAATGTGGAAGACATTAGGACAATATTGTTTGAAAATTGATAAATTTCGAAAGACAAAATTTAAACATATTGAATGTTCAAGGTATATACTAAGTTTCCTTCCATTAAGAAAGCGTAAGCGTGCGTGCATGTAGCGTAGCGTGTTAAGCTGAAATAAACTAAATATATACCTTGAACATTCACAATGAACTCTCGCAAAGTAACGCTTGAATCAATCAATTATTTAAACATATATGTTTAAAAATTCTAGCTTGTACTTGCATCTTACATATCTATCTAACAATCAATATTTTTTAATAGGTTTAGTATATTTTTATAAAAGGTAGGTTAATAATTTAAATAAATACATGCTCCATATTTTTAAGAGTTTACGGAAAAGCTAAATTCTACAATGATTCAAGTTGTAGATAGTAGGTGAAAGATCCGAATGACGTTATCAGTGATACCTTTTATGAGATTGACCACTCCCTACAGTGTATGCATTAAAAAATACCTATCTACATGTTAATAGTTACGTAGGTTATTTTGTTTTCTGTACATTTTTTCAGGTGTGCACGATAAAGATTTGCTCTATCTATATATATCACACTAACATTCTGTAATGTCGCCAAGTAGCTCGGAATGCTTTACACTGTCAAGGGTAGACAGCAGAGAATCTCGCTCCTCTTCAATGCGCACTGTGTCACGTCGCAGCCGTTCCACCCTCATTTCCACCTGATCCAGTACTGCTATCAACCTGGGGTAATGTGGTACTTTATTAAAGATTATGATTTCAAATCTCAGCAATAGTTTTGACCATCTCTAAAATGATTTTTAAAAGAAACTATAGATTTAAAAAATCTGGTGCAGTAAAATTTTAATCTAAAAGGTTTTTAACATTAAAAATATGTACAGAAAAATAACTTTTTTGAAAAGCTGGTTATTGATAATACAAAAAGCTCAAACCTACTAAAGATCAAATAATTGCTAAGGCTTTTTTTATTTAGTTCATAATCTCCCAAATGTAAATAAATTTGAGTGACCAAAGGCAACTGATGTATACCACCCAAAGGCCTTTGATAATATATGATATATCATAGTGACCCAATCTATTCACCTACAATGAACCTACAAGTATATATTATTCTATAGTTAATACCATTATAATGCCTAATTAAATGTATTGTTTTGTTAGCTTTATTTGGTCACACAAGGTATGACTAATAAAAGGGGCACGTATAAAAGTAGTCAAAAACTCATTAGTTAGTGTCATAGAAAAGAATATTGTTGCGTGGGCGAACTTAGAATATTTTTTGCAGATATAAAAGTCACTATGGCCAATTTGGAATTTCCAATAAAGAATGAGGTAAAATAATGTTCGATTTTTAATGTGATAATTATCGTAAACCTGGGACGTTTGAAATTGATAAAGGAAGTGAAGGTTACCTGTCTTTCGGCGCCTGCTGTCCAAGCGCAGAGGTCTCGTCAATGAGGGGTAGCCGCGATACTTCCCCACCTGGGTACGCAAGTTCTACGGCAAACTGATCCACCTCCATTATCTGTAAATCGTCCCTGCACGACAAAGCCAGGTTTACAGCTATTATTTGACCGTACGGACACAGCTAAATAAAAAACAGTTTTTGATAGACAAACACCAAAACAAAATTGCTTTTGATTGTCGATTTGTTTGATTGACGTACAGAAGAATACTTCAAAACGCGAAGCAGAAATGACAATATATCTTTTTTTATTTTTTATAATGGTCTGGGTACAGAGGCCTTTGAACCATACAGCAGAAATGAATGACCAATTTACCACAGATTATTATAACGTTATAAGATTTTTTTTAATACATAATCGGCAACTAGATACATCATTTATTAACTCATGAATGCCTGTACTTTTGTGTTCACCTTTTATGTCCGATGGACTCAATCTTAGACACACAGTAAGTCACAGTCAAGCCCAGTTCACGTCCCAGTACTAGGTAGTAGTAGCTTTACTAGGAGTTTTTTCTGCATTCCCGCCAAAATTCCTTTTGAATTCTTTTTATTTATCTCTAGACCCATTTACGTATATTTTTGAGCACATATTTATTCATGAGCTAAGACAGATTAAGCTCAGTACACTTAGTACCAGTTTAGATTAATAATCAGATCATCAATCTGAGATCCATCATTCTAAATATTAGATAGACATACACTAACACATACATAAAAAAGTACTGTAGATAAAAACTTTTTATTGGTTTATATATATTATTGGTAGGTATGAGAATAGGTCGTTCGGTATATTTCATACCGAACGATGATTAGCTGATTAGCTACTTTTTAACTCGAAAAAATGTAGCGGGTTTAACACCGCGGGGCGCAGCTACTAAAATATAATTACAAATAAGTAGTAATAAGGGCAAGGTTATAATTGATGAGGCAAAAAACAAGCATTGGACTTATTTATTACACTCCCATTAAGTATTTTATCAAGTGAATTACACCAAAAAATTAAGTTATTCCTGTGATATATTCAGACTAGATAGAACTTAGAATCTATGCTTTTATCTCTCCGGTCTTAGCACGTTCGTGCATTGACCAATTTTTAGTTTTAACCTCTATTATTTGATTATGGACAGTTAAATGTTCTAAGCCTCTATTCTAGTCATCTCACATTGGAGATAAATATAGAACGTTTTAGCCTAGCAAATATATTGTAAATGTTTTGCCATAAGGCCACATGCGTATGGGAGATTTTTTACGTATTTTTTATTTTTTTGCATTTGACCACCATCTCACTTAATGAATTAAGATATGCTTAGATTGCTAAGTCTTTGAAACGATGTCCTAGATAAAATAAAACACATAAATAAATAAAAAACATGTATTTACTTAATATACAAAGTAATAGTCATAGTAACTGGTGAAATGAAGAAATCGTAAGTAATAAATGTTCGTCTATAATATAACATGGACATTAATCGAAAGTAGAAAATCCTTAGGACGGATAACGGTATCATCAGTGTTAGGTAGTAGCGAGTGTCCGATCTATGTTAAAAATGAATATTTTTTTAAATTTATCTCTGCATCTACAAAACATGGAGGAATATTCACATCAATAGATCTATGATTTGATATTTTAGCGCTACCATATACTCGTCGCGTATAGTCGAGCTGCAAGCTGATTCCATCCGCAATATAAAATGGAGCCTTAAGCTAGTTAAAATGCTTCAAAATCTTTTCGCCAACGGCAAACGTTACTTTGTTTTTGACAAGTTGTTTGACCACATCTCACCTTATATTAAGTGTCAGTGTGGTCGAATATGATAGAGTATATCTAGCCTGGAATGGAACTTGCTCTCAAGCGAGGCTGCCGGAACACGCTGTTAGATGCCTGGCGGCAGATTGAAAACTTTAAGCAATGTTTATAAGTAACGCCTCTTTATAGGCTATTCTTATCTTATATATTATCTACGCCATGCGTTAGTATTTCCGAGAAGGGTTAACGTTTCAATTTACAGGTTCACTCCGTAAACGATATCAAAATCATAATTAAAGTGTAACAGCGCCCCTGGTGAGAGTAAATGGAATTTTATCTATGCATAATTGGATAGTTCCAAGTTACGTACGCACGGATTTTACTAAAACTATTATTTTTATTATTTAAAAAAAAACTTGTTAGTATATATTATCTGTTCTACGAATTAATAACTTTTACTTATCGAATAGGAATTATATATATATATGAGAAAAAGTTCATATTTTTCATATTTTTTTGTCAAATGCGTATTTTTTTTTTTGTATTTCTGCTAGGTACACAATTTTATGTATTTTACTATGGAAACTGACGCGGTTTTGACACATTTTTGTTTATCTATGTCGCATACTTTATGGTTTCGACCACATCCGATGGCCTTCTTCAAGGAGTTTAAATCAAAGCACAACGCGCAGGTGGCCTCGTCTTGCTTTATCTCCATGTGTATTGTTTTTGATGCAGTCTCACAGCTCGACGCAACGTGGCAAAACTTCTAACTATTATCTAATGTTTAGCTTTTTTAGTTTTGTTCACTTGTATCAAACAATGTCAACGGCCAAAGAAATATCTGAGAAGTGTAACCAAGGTGAGGTAAATGCTTATTTATAATTTTAGTAAGCAATCTTTCAATTTCGCAAACTTAACAAAAAATATATAATGTTCTTTTTAAATAGTAACAACAATACTGATAAACTGGAATGAATACAAAATATACTATAATAATAAATTAATGTAATTTGTATTATTTTAACGGAAACACATGGTCATTGTACCGGAATAAGGTGCATAAAAAGGTTTGTTTGCATTATTATATTGATCTATTTGTAGAATAACAAACAAATAAATATCGTTGGACATTACACACAGCGCCATCTGACCCGAAATTAAGCAAAGCTTGTACTATGGAAGTCAGATAACTGATAGAATACTTATATACTTTTTTTCTTTGTAAATAAATATGTATACACTGTATGTATTAGACACACATGAAACATTTGTTTATCCAACAAAATGTTTGTTCTAGGTGCGAATCGAATCCACGCCCTACAGCTTTTAAAGCAGATATACTACCAACGAGCCAACAGGTCTGTCAAAAAACAAACCAGAAGACTGAAATAGTCCTTTTACTATTGACTTATTAATTTTATAATATCGTCAATTCAATCGGGCAATGTTTATATGAATATTGGGAATAATGGGTATTGCTTTGCACTATTTGGGTTCAAACGTAATCATTTAAATATGAACCTAACATGCACGAAGAGTAGAAGTTCAAATAAACACTCTTTAACTCGCGTGCCGTAGTGGTGCCGGCGTAAGAATAGTACCCCACCCTCTCTACCCGTGGTTGTCGTAAGAGTCGGCTAGGGGATGTAATCCGGAAGATGGGCAGCAGCGTCTTCCTTGAACAATCACACCAAACTGCGCTCGCCAACCCGCCTGCCAAGCGTGGCGAGTATTGGCAAAACCCCGCAGGAGGAGGCCTATGTCCAGCAGTGGACGTCCTATGGCTGATGATGTGTGACTCTTTAATCGAATGCATGTCACATATGTTCTGTCTTTAGCCAGGTAAAAATGGTTTAAAAATGTACTGTATAAAGATACACTTAAGAATCATATTTCAATTACCTCCGCTTTAGTGTAATGACAAATGCAATAGCCGACCCACTTTAAAAACGAGTGATTTGTGCAATTTTCACATGGACGAATAAAAAAACCGGCCAAGTGCGAGTCGGACTCGCGCACTAAGGGTTCCGTACCATTATCTATAAAAACTGCAAAAAATCATGTCTGTTGTAGGGGAGCCCCCCTTAAATATTTATTTTATTTTGTTTTTAGTTGTTATAGCGGCAACAGAAATACATAATTTGTGAAAATTTCAACTGTCTAGCTATCACGGTTCTTGAGATAGAGCCTGGTGACAGACAGACAGACGGACGGACAGACAGACAGCGAAGTCTTAGTAATAGGGTCCCGTTTTTACCCTTTGGGTACGGAACCCTAAAAAACGAGCCGACCTTTTAAAAGAACACAAGTGAACATATTGTAAAATAAATTTCTAGTGTTATATTTATGTATAGGTAATGATTAAGTTTGTCAACGTATTTAAAATTAAAACACACTTATTTAACTTTAAAATGATATAATGGCCATGTGTCACCACATTCATTGATTCTTTCGAAGCATTGTTTTCTGATGGCATAATTTTATCTACCAAATACAATTTCCGAAATTAGTAATCATTAGCCCTTAATTAATGAAGAGGTGGTGAAACATGCCTTATATAATAAGATCACACTACTTTTTAACACCTAATAAAGCTCAGTACTGATGACACATACGACTATCTCTTTCTATCACGGGGTGTATATGGCGTATGTAAGTGGGACAGCTCTATTTCCCGCCCCACTCACTGATTTTTCCGTTCTCGAATGCCAAGTTTTTACGCGGTAGAGGAACTAAGGAGCCGCGTTTCACTATGCCCATGTCTTCGCCTGGATAATACTGAAAAAAAAAAAAGATTGATACTTTTATAATGTGACTAGCTGTGCCCCGCGGTGTTACCCGCTATTCCCACGTGAACACTACATTTTTTAACACTATATGTTATTCATGGTGTCAGCTACCTCCATAACAAATTTCATCAAAATTGGTCCAGCCGTTTGAGCGTGAAGAAGTAACAAACATACATATTATACACACTCACAAACATTCGCCTTTATAATATTAGTGTGATTTCTCACAGGTTTTAGCTTTTATATTGACGTGAATAGTTTGCTTCTATATATAAATAAACAAATAAATAAAATCGTAGGACATTACACACAGCGCCATCTGACACCAAACTAAGCAAAGTTTGTACTATGGGAACCAGAATACTTTTTGAAAATACATACTTTATGATACATACAGAACACCCAGACACGAAACAAACATTTATTTATCTTTACATAAATATTTGTCCTGGAAATCGAACCCACGCCCTACACCTCTTGCAGCAGATGGTCAAACGGTAGTGTGTAAATATTGCTGTGGTCCAGTTTTAAGAGTACTGCAGTTAGCGATGTTACAAAGCTATTGAGACTAACCATCAAATGTCTCAAAGTAATGAGTGCCAAAGCAGCGAAGCTCTGGACTATAGCTTTGTGGCGATGATGGCTCAGTGGTTAGCGCGGTAGGTTCGCATGCCGAAGGGCGTGGGTTCAAACCCCAACAATGAGCTTGAGCTACCGGTGAAGGAAAAACATCGTGAGGAAACCATAGCGTGGTGGTGGGGTACTTTCTAGTACTCTGCTGGCTAGCTACCACCCTCAAGTTGAAAATCTGCCGCCAAGCATCTAACGGTGTGTTCCGGCAGCCTCACTTGAGAGCCAGTTCCATTCCAGGCTAGGTGTGCTTTACCATCTTCGACCACACCGTCACTTAACATCAGGTGAGTTGTGGTCAAACAACTAGCTTGTCAGCCATAAAAAAAAAAACTCTGCTTTGTTTCACAGATTTATGGATTTTGCTGGAAAAATTATGGATGTTGTCTCTCACTTTTACATTAAACAAGTCAAATTTTAACAAAAAGAAAACCGACATGAAATCCATTGTCAGAGCTGGACCAAATTGGAATGGGACCACAAGGGAAGCACCAGCTTTCAAATAAAAAAAGAATCATCAAAATCGGTTCACACAGTTGAAAGTTCTGAGGTAACAAATATAAAAAAAAGTGTCGAATGAACCTCCTCCTTTTTAGAAGTCGGTTAATAAAATAGTACTTACCTGACATTGAGAAACAAATTTAAGGACATCAGCGCATATAAACTCATTATCTTCTTTCACCTTATCAAGCCTGAAAACGCAAAACTACTCATTAAATAATTTACTCGGGCTGGGGGAAACATAAATACATGAGATTCATTAGACATTTTAAAGATTTTTTTACTAAAGTTTTAGTTTCGGTTCGAAATAGTATTACTCACATTTCAGGCTTGGCTATACTGTCGACTATACACCTACAAACGCTTTCACAAAGCTCCTCATCAAACAGGGGAATCCCAAACTGCAAGTCCAATATTGTCCATTTCTGTAAACAATTATCGAAAAAAAAAAGCTAGGGTAACTATAAAACATATTTTCTAATACAGTGAAACCTGGTTAAGTGGACCCTGGATATGTAAGAATCAACAACCTTATGTTGCAGATGTCCAGGCCACATTAAACTTACCATCAGGCGTATTACTGTTTGCCAATTTACATGTATAAAAAAACGTACCTCTGGCCTGCAAGTCTCTTCATCGGACGCGTTATGTGCCGTATCCACCCCACTGTCCTCCGTGGACATCTCGGCCAATTTATCCGACAACTGAGTGAACATGGAAATCGACTCTTCCATGGGACTCATCAAATCGTTCAACTGTACTTTGTCGTGATGCGTACCATGCACTGGAACTTCCTCACTCTTGCTTGTTATGTCAATTTTATTCAAATTTTCAGTACTAACTGTCGTTGAATCTATAGGCACCAGCTCGTCTGATATGTTAGTGTTCTTATCTTCAATACTGATGGAAGAAGAATGGATCGGGACCAAGCCATCGCTGCACGCGATTGATTCTTTGCTCTCGTGTGCCGTCGGATCGACTAACTCCAAGTTGTCCAGCTCTTCGCAGAGTAATTTCCCGCATTCGACGCTTGTGAATCCGTTTGCTGGTGAATTGTTTTTGCTATCTATTGTTGGCGTTACGGCGAAGTGGGACTCTATGGGGGATTGTAGTCTAGTCACGGCCTTGTTTATTTCTATGGGTTTTTCGTTCGAGTCGGTGGATGATACGGATATTTCGCTGATAGGTTTGGCGGAACCGCAAACATCTTTTCGTTTTCGAGGTGGAACTGAAATCGTCATGCAATTTATCATGAAACAAATTTTTCATTTGTGATTGATGTTTGATTATAATACGATTTTTTTTTAAAGAAACTGACAATAATAGTTTCAAACGACATACCCAACGGAGTATTCTTTGCATCATGTTAATTATCAACTAACAAAATTGCCTGTTGACGCGGCAAAGTTGTCTAAAATCACACACAGTTCTATAGCACTACCTAAGTAATCACGGATCGCCCGCGGTATGAGGAGGTAGGTGGAGGCGGGTGTCGACATCGCAAGGACACGTGATCAGTGCACACGAGATATGTCGTGAGATAATTATCGATTGACGTAATAGACTTGCTTGCGTTGACTTAATGGTTTTACATGTATCAATGCATCTATGAACTGATGATATTACAAAACTATTGATTTTTAAAATCATATAGATAATTAAAATGAAAGATATATGAGGTAACAAACTAGATGTATTAATGTCTTCTTTAAACTCTGAAGAACTTCGATCTTTAAAAAATTAATAAATATTGTAAACTATTTGTTTAGCTTGGCTACCAATTTATCCCCAAAAATTTTAGAACGATTCATCTTGGGATCGATCGTTTGTTTGATCTTGTCGTGTGTATCTTCCTTCAAAGCGTCGGAAACCAATAAGTCGACCGTTGAGTTTTGGCGGGAACGCGGTGAGCGTCGTATCGCCAATTGTATTTTTTTCTAAAACTAGTGTTTTTTCGAGTTTTTATGCATAAAAATAGTGGTGTTTTATTTATAAAGTGAGAATGATATAATGTGGTTAAACATGACTTTTCGTGTTGCTTCCAAAACTCCATCCAGAAGCTTAGTAAAGTCGCCACTACTTTACTAAGGCACGACTTGATCTGACTGGGACCGACTGGACTTGATCAAGACTAGACTTTGACTGTAACTATAGATGATAAAGAAGCTGAAAAATGAAGACTACTCACAAAATATAGAAACATTGAAACTGGCAGAATGCACAGAGTGCGATGCCAAGAAATTTTTTCATGAAATTTTGTATGCAAGGGGGGCGACAAATCGATCTAGCTAGGTTTTATTTTTAGTAAAATTCGTTTTATCCATGTTTTCAGACAATAAAAAACCGAGCAAAGCTCGGTCATCCAGGTACTGCATACTTATAATACAAATATAACGATAACAATTGAGCAATACGTTTAGTATACTAGAATACATACTTAATTGCACGTTGGTGGGAGGTTTCGCACATCCCAAGTCTGGCACGCCAATGTCAGCGAGCGTTACGTAGCCCGCTGTACGCGTCAGGCGCAGTCTCTTCAGCAAGCGACGCAAGCCTGCGTGACGCGACCATAGCACTTGGGATTCTGGAAAAAACGGACAAAGTTTGGGCTTTAAAAACTTCGATCAAAATTAGAATCAATTAGTAGGTACTGCTTCTTGTATTCCGCAGAAGTTCATTTTTTATATTTTTATAGTACGTGAGACATGACACAAAAATATAACAGAGATAAAGCTAGGCTAGGTGTGCTTTACCATCTTCGACCACACCGTCACTTAATATCAGGTGAGGAAAAAAAACATCACCACATTTATAGATGCAGACTGAATGAGATTATGTTACAAATAATTTTGTGGATCAAATAAAAATAACGTTTCTTCATTATTTTTTGGCTTATATCAGTATAATCTAAGGGTCTTACTGAATGGCCTTACCAATGAGAAGATATACAATAGGCTATAGATTTAATTTCAATGAATGAAAAGAAAAAACTATTCTTTAAAACAAGCTTTTATCTGGGACAAGGAACTAAAAATTTAAAAATAAATCCTAGTAAGTATTTGACGTGCAGGTACTCATACCTATATTATTAAAAGCTTGGTTGTGGGATAGTGTTAGGGCTCGCTTCGTTCGCCCCGATTACTACTTGAGTAATTATAAGTAAATAATCAAATGACATAATAAATTGTACAAAATTTTTATTTTTATGCTACTTATTTTTCGGATTCCACAGGCAGTTTTCTGTTTGATACAACTCAAGGAATTTAAATGTTTCCTCATTGGTCATATATGCCAATTTACGGAACGAAAAAATTGCTAAAATTGTTGAAGAACGCGTGCACTCTCATTCGCGACTGCGTCAACACTGATGCGTCGGCAGACGTGTGGACGGACGCCGTGCGCTCGCGTCAAACCCTTTTGATGCGTGCCCAAAAAACCGACAACAAACGGATTGGTGGCAGACGCATCTGCCGACGTCAAATACTTACCACAGACGAGCAAATACCCCCATTTACACGTCGGCGGACGCATCCGCAGATGTCATCTGCTGACATGACACGCGTGTGTACGCCAGCAGTACGTACCTGTGTCGGCGGCGTGCGGCGGGAAGGGCAGGTGCGTGAGGCGCGGCGAGCGGCGCACGCCCGCGGCCTGCAGCAGCGCGGGCCCGCGCCGCAGCGCGCTGTTGGCGGCGGCGAGCGCGGCCGCGGCCGGCAGCGCCGCCACGCCGCCCGCGCCCTCCACCGCGCTCTCCGCACCCCACCACGCCACCGACACGCGCGAGTACCCGAGCAGGAGGCGCGGCACGGCGCGCAGCACGGTGCCTGACGAAATAAACATTGCAGTATGTTTCTTTATTTTTAACCGACTTCAAAAGAGGAGGAGGTACTCAATTCGACTGGTATTTTTGATGATTCTTTTTTTATTTCGTGCTTTCCGTGTGGTCCATTTGGTCCAGTTCTAACAATGGCATCCATGGGAAAACAATCTGAACTCGCTTTTTGTTTGTTAATTTTTTTTGACATCGCGTATTGAACATTCTATCAATGTCACCAGGCATTCCAAGCTAGGTGTGTTTATCATCTTTGACCACACCGTCACTTAACATCAGGTGAGCTGTGGTCAAACACCTAGCCTGTAAACGCAAACTAGATTCATTTAAGTGTCTCGCGCCGACTCCGTGGGGAGAGATATATGAATAGCAATAATACACTTATAATAATAAAATAAGCCTCACAAAAGTTTAATGTCAGTCTTAGTAAAATAAATATCGTAGGACATTACACACAGCGCCATCTGACCCCAAACTAAGCAAAGCTTGTGCTATGGAAATCAAATTGATATAATACTTATATTTTTTTTGTTTGCTGCAGCGCCCCCTTATGAGTTGTCACTGTGACACCTATCTAACAACATGCACCAATCAAACCCAAACCCATCACTAAAAACTGCATCAAAATCGGATTAGCAGTTTTGGAGAAAAATGGCAACATGGATTTACACAAACACCCTCTCACCCCAAACGCATATACCGTCTCCGTTCCGTCTTGGGGTAAAAAAAGACATTGTAAACTTAGGTATCTTAGTACCTTTGGTGAGCAGGAGCGTCGGCGGTCCGTATCCAGCGGTGTGATAGAGATAGAGGCGCATCCACGGCGTGGAGGCCTCGGGCGGCGCCGGGCCCACGTGAGGCAGCGCGCACGCGGCCGCACCCGCGCGCGCGTTCCGGCACAACGGCGCCGTCGATATCGCGAGCCTGGCATAAATGTACAAATACATTTTAGCGATGATGGCTGTGTTTAGCGCGGTAGGTTCGCATGCCGAAGGGCGTGGGTTCAAACCCCAACAATGAGCTTGAGCTGCCGGTGAAGGAAAATATCGTGAGGAAACCATAGCGTGGTGGTAGGGTACTTTCTAGTACTCTGCTGGCTAGCTACCACCCTCAAGTTGAAAATCTGCCGCCAAGCATCTAACGGAGTGCAGCCTCACTTGAGAGCCAGTTCCATTCCAGGCTAGGTGTGCTTTCCATCTTCGACCACACCGTCACTTAACATCAGGTGAGCTGTGGTCAAAACACCTAGCACGTAAGATAGAAAAAAAAAAAAAAGTTTTTCTTTGTTTTTGGCATTGCACTTTGTGCATCGGGCGACGTCAAGTCTTTAGGGTTCCGTACCCAAAGGGTTAAACGGGACCCTATTACTAAGAGTCCGCTGTCCGTCTGTCTGCATGGCTGTCCGTCTGTCACCAGGCTGTATCTTATGAACCGTGGTAGTTAGACAGTTGAAATGATGTATTTCTGTTGCCGCTATAATAACAAATACTAAAAAACAGAATAAAATAAATATTATACAACAAACAACAAACGTGATTTTATTAAATTATTATAACCCATTTTTTGCACTTTTTTTCTATCTCATTAGACATACAGACTTTGGTGTGAACAATGGACCATAGTGTGTGTACTTGCCTGTATTTTGTGTTGAGCAGGCGAGTGCGCGCGGCCGCTCCCAGCGCATGCAGCGCTTCACAGCGCAACAAGTCCAGCGGGCGCAACGCGGGCCGCAGCGCTCGCAGCGCTATACGGAGACATGCGGCCGCCGCGAGATAGCGTCGAGCTTCGCCTTCTAT
This sequence comes from Biston stratarius, assembly GCA_950106695.1. Classification (NCBI taxonomy): domain Eukaryota; kingdom Metazoa; phylum Arthropoda; class Insecta; order Lepidoptera; family Geometridae; genus Biston; species Biston stratarius. The sequence goes on along the minus strand of OX467111.1, from coordinate 27,426,183 downwards.
CTCTGGATCTGCTACTACCTATCATATAAAAATAACCTAACAAATACGGTCTCACTTAAAATTGCCACTTAAAACAATTAATAGGCGTCAATGTGGCACACTTCATTGTTGTATTTACGTAGTTGTTAAATGACATTTGTTAAAAACGATATTTTCATAATATGCAGTACCGAGTGTTTTACTTAGTGGTAGACTTCCTTAGCGTGAAGATCGTCTGGGTAGGTACCACCGCAGTACCAGATATTCTGCCGCTAAGCAGTAGTGTGTAAAGATTACTGTGTTTCGGTTTGAAGGGTACTGTAGCTAGTAAAATTACAAGGCTGTTGAGACTAACCATCGAAAGTCTCAAAGTAATGAGCGCCAAAGCAGCGATGCCCTGGACTTCATTTTGCTACTCAAAGTTCTATGTATCGCTGTAATGGTCATGGATAGGCGTTATCTCTTGCCATTAGGAGAGTCTCGTTGGCCTCATTAAATTTACATTTAAAAAAACAATGTAACATTGCCACAGTTGAGTAAATATGGTTAACTTGCCTACTCTAGGCTAGTTTACTATCTTTGACAGCACCCTTGGTGACTTGAAGCCAAACATAACTATAAAAGGAACATCAGGATGAGTCACAGAATCTTTAAAGGTAAGTAAATTCATATAGTCTGAGTGGACAACCCTGGTGTCAAGTTAAATTATAGGTAAACAATTACAAGCTGGAGACGCTATATCGATTTAAAGAGAGGGTATAATTTAAATATGATTTATTAAGCATAAATAAACGAAGTGAATGAACATAAAAGACTTGTACGAACCTTGTCTAACTCCACAAGTAAACTATCCAAACTTTCATCGCAGAGCTTCCCCACTTCAAATAACGTCACTGCATGACTTTTCAGATCCTGTAATATAAATGGAGTAAAAAGTAGTATCATAAATATTTAAAGGTAAAAAATATATAAGTAGAATAATGAACGTACCGGAGATAGATTGCCCATCATCAGATAGGCAGCCAACGTCGAATCAAAGAGAAGAGCTACTCTCCTGCTGGTCCCGTTAACTGTATTGTCTGCAGATTCATAATTCTGTTAAAAAAATTACACTTCATTTGTAATTGTGTCTCAATCAACCATATATCATTATAATCCACTGTTGAGCATAGAACTTATAAAATATTATTATATTTTCACAAGCAGCAGCACATTTTCCTTCATTTTTATTTCTACAATTATCTTCACTGAAGGACCAACAATGTACTGTTGGTCCTTCGAGCCGAATTAAAGGATGTATTTTCAACATAGAGAGATCCATTTATTTTATTATTGCTTTTTCATAATTATTACTTTTATTTTAATGGCTAACAGGCTAGGTGTTCGACCACAGCTCACCTGATGTTAAGTGACGATGTGGTCGAAAATGGTAAAGCACACGTAATCTGGAATGGAACTGGCTCTCAAGTGAGGCTGCCGGAACACACCGTGAGATGCTTGGCGGCAGATTTTTCAACTTGAAGGTGGTAGCTAGCCATCCGAGTACTAGAAAGTACCCTACCACCACGCTATGGTTTCCTCACGATGTTTTTCCTTCACCGGCAGCTCAAGCTCATTGTTGGAGTTCGAACCCACGCCCTTCGGCATGCTAACCGACCGCGCTAACCACTGAGCTATTATCGCTACATAAGATGAAGTCTAAAGAAGTTTTTTTTATAATAAATAGGCTTGCGTTCGACCGCCATCTCACCTGAAGTTAGTTGAAGATGCGATCTAAAATTGATCACGATTGCCTAGAAGATGACGACTCACTTTCGACTTGAAGACACCCAGATTGTACCCGTTAAAGAACACGCACTCAAGCAGTGCGTTTCACTGTTAAATGATATGTTGAAATGGTTCAAAACGCTTTTGTAACAAACCTCACCGAATGTAACACATATAAATAATATTGGGGGACATTTCACACAGCGCCATTTAGCCCCAAACTAAGCCTAGCTTGTACAATGGGAAACCAGACACCTGACAGAATACTTAAATACCTTTTTTGTAAATACATACTTATTATACACACAGAACAAACATCTATGTTAGTCACACAAGTGTTAGCCCTAAGTGGAAATCGAAGTCACGCTCTTCAGCTCTCGAAACAAAACAAAAAAAGAGTTACAAGGCAGTCAAAAAAAAAAAAAATGAACTTGATGGCGACAGTGGATTTTGTTCCGTAAAGGCACGCTAGCGTCGCAATACATAAATGTCATATACAAGTCTTACAAAAAAAAAACATAATCTTACCTGTTTAGATGTAGAAGGTGCGTTTTTTATGAGAACTGGTTCCATTTGTATTGCATCGTCATCAGCGTTTGGATCGAAAGTCAGAGGCGATATCTGACTGTACCTGGAAAACAAATCTTTGATTTATCTGTGGTGTTCTACTTCTATGCAAGGTGTTGCTTTCTAATCAACTTGTTTAATGTAAAAGTAAAGAGACGAAAAAGGCTCTCTCCTAAGAGATAACGCATATGACCATTGCAGCGATACACACAGCTATAAGTAACAAAACAATGTCCAGGGCATCGCTGCTTTAGCGCTCATTACTTTGAGACTTTCGATGATTAGTCTCTATAGCCCTATAATTTCGCTAGCTGCAGTACCCTTCAAACCGGAATGTTTATACACTACTGCTTGGCAGCAGAATATCTGGTACTGTGGTACCTACCTAGGCGACCTTCTGGTAACGAGATTTACCACTAAAGAAATGTGCCTCGTTCTAACGGCAATTTAGCAGAAAGGAGTATGCAGGTATGAGTAGAGTACCCTGAAGCTGAAGAATTAAAATACGATTTCGGTTCGACCTATCATAAAAGCCGATTAAATGGGAAACTTTGGGCTTACGGGGGGTGAGTTTTGGGGATCTGACCATCCTATTTTATTTATTATATACCTATTTATTTAATTGCACCCAAAAAAAACAGCGGCAAAAATGCACTCAGCATTTCTTATAGTGTTGCCAAACACTGAGTACTTGGGAGAAGCTACGTTTTTCTATAATGTTCCCGGTGTCCTACATCAGCCAGGTTACCGAGGGTACAATCCTACATAACCTTGCTGTACCCTAATAGAGCCAGGCATCTATAGATTCTAACCCCGTTAACAAAACAATTTGATTATAGTAAAAACGTTTTAGAAGAATGGCCCCTGATAATGATGGTCCCACGATCTCGAAACGCTACGTGCGATCGCGGTATCGTACGAAGCTCGTGAAGGCCGGAGCGGTAGAGTACTTCAAGTCCGTAGATTGAAAGTATTGAAAGAAACAGTGCTAAACTTTTCAAAAGTGTGCTGTTACACTAACTTCACTATAGATTATAGTATGGTGTGCTCACGGCTGGTGTGTGTGGTGTGTGAGCGCGTGGCGCCACGAGTCGTGCTGCGGCGCTACGGGCGGCGGCTGCAAGCTGTTCGCGAATCCGAGACGGCAGTACAGTGATACTGCTTGTTTCACTAGCTCCACTTCCACCTGAAGACAAATCATATTGATATCATAGCGGCGTTTAGCGAATGTATGTATGTGTGCATGCGTATGAGTGTGCGTGCGTATTTGTATGTGTGTGTGAATGTATGTGTGTGCGAATGTATGTCTGTGTGTATGCATGTGTAAGTTAACTTAAGCAACTCTTTAATACAAAAAAGTCGTAGTTCATTTAGGACAGTGAAGCTATGCTTGTGAAATAATATAACCAAATTGTTGGTTATCTCTTATAATTAGAATTTGTATGATTGTGTAAAATTTTCTCGGTATCCATTCAACCGAATTGATGTATACTCGATAAAAAAAAAAAAAAAAAAAATTAATTGATTTAGCATATTTCACCACTAAGCGTTTACACAATGAAAGTAGAGTCAAACAGATTCATTTGTACAATTTATTGTTCTTTCCTCTAAGCATACCTGTAAAACTCCCGCCAACTCTGCTACACTAGTATGTTCATCTATGGATACAAACACCTTGTACAGTAGCGTCTCAAAGTAATCTCCAGCTATTCGGTTCATGACGAATCCTTTTAATGGCGGTACGGAAACTTTATCTGCTGCAGTTATTGGTACATCGAGGTAGACAAGACCACGTCTGGAAAACGAGAGTTAATAATAAGGGAGTAGTAATTTAAACTAAGTCGCATAATGAAAAGGCTAAGCTAGTAGATTAAATATGCAAAGGGAAAATGAAATCATTTGTTATAAGTACATGTTAAGGTTTAAATTGGGTTGCAATTTATGGAATATCTTGTATCAAAGAATATTCTGGAAGAAATCGTTAATTCTTTACCTGTACAAGGTCTTCACGACGTTATAGTCGAGTGTTCCAGCGGTCTGGGAGCCACGGTCTATGAGCAGATCGATTAATGTTCTCTCGTTCTCATTCAGGGGCTGTATGAGAGAGGAAGCGATACATGCATATTAGAAGACACGCAAATATACTGTCGGCAGAAAAACAAACAGCTGTTAAAATTGTTAGAAAAAAAAGCATTACATTGTTAGTATAAAAATAAATACTTCTTAAAAGGGAATACGCAAAGAAAACTCATGATTAGAGGATGACAGGCCAACTTAAAATGACAATGTACTGTCAGTGGTCAAAATGTACACACAAACGTTATTTTATAGTACTAATATTATCTCAGAGTGAAACTTTGTTTTGTTCTACTTATTATACTAATGAAAAAATATGCATCAAAACTTACTATATTAAAAAAAAACTTATGCATTGCACATCGTCAATAACTAGTAAACTCTACCTTAACGTCTTCCTCTATGACATATCCTAGTTCAATTCTCCACCAGGGTTGCATGGGGATGACTTGGGGAACTTTTGGCAGCAGAGTGCGAATGGCTTTGGAGCGGCCGCGACGCCCTAGCGACCGCGACTTGGCCACCAGCTCTAGGTATTCATTGCGCCCTATTCCTAGGAGACGTAAACCTGCCAAAAATAGAATCATAAATGGCAAGATTAATTTAAACCTTACGTGCAGGGAAGAAGGGATTAAGGATGCAATTATAATAAGGTCAAAAATTAGCATATAGTAGCAAACATTGCTATGCCGACGGGGCTGCAAAGTTCTGAAGTGAAAACCACGGACTGGCAAGCGCAGAGTAGGACGTCCACCCACAAGGTGACCCACCTAATAACGACCGCAGGAACACAGTGGATGCGAGCAGCTTCCAACAGGTCTTTATGGAAGTCAATGGGAGAGGCCTATGTCCAGCAGTGGACGTCCTACAGCTGAGATGATGATGATGATGATGATGATGGTGAATACAGTGCCACTTTAATCAAAAAAAATTAGGAAAAAGCAATCACTATAACTTTAGACAAATTAATGATAGATTTATATTTAATTTAAAATTAATTCACATGGGAGATTTTTATTTACGTGTACTTTAAAACTTCCCATAATAAGAACTTAAAAGAAAAGCAGAAAACATTTAAAAACATTTAGTTCTTTTATGTTTACAATAATTTGTAATTTTCCTTAATATTAAAAAATTAAAATACAGTTTTAAAAAAGTTTACGTACATTTTAGAACTATAATTTTATTTACTTAATTCGTTAATACTGCAAGCAATATGTTTATCAAGCTGTGTAGGACTATAACTGGCGCATGTATCAGAACAATAACTCTTTGCAATATATTGTAAATTTTGCAATATGGGTGCTGTTGGCGTACCTTAATAAATAAATAAACTTACAATCGGCCGCAGTAAAGTTGGGCATAGTATCATAACTCTTTTCCTGTTCTATAAGTAACGCCACAACTTCTACATAATAAATGAATGGAGTTATACGAAGACCTGAAATCACAGTGAAAGAAATAAATGGTTAACTAACTTGGATTAATTAGACAGTTGTTTGAAAGTTTAAATTCGATTAACTTATCAGTTTAGAGGAGGTTTCAGGTGATCAGAATACTATGGCATATACTTTGGTCAAGTCTAGCAATCTGACCACATATGCCTCCTCTGATGAACTTTTAGATTTAGTTATTTTACTGTGTTATACTGTTAATATGGGGCAAAAGTTGACAAAAGTAATTACTTACACTAATACAAGAAATTCTAGAATACTTTCTCATAAATATGCATGTTGCTTATCTACTTTTTATTTTTAATATATGCTAACTGCTGCCACACAAATCACAATTTTAACACATTTGCCAAAAATTTTATTGTTCTTGTATTGGTTTATATTCAGAGAATATATTTCTTTACATTCTACATAAAATGGGTTAATAATAAGAATATATTAAAACACATTTTAATAAGTATTACCCTTCACAATCATGTCGGCCAAATGATAAGGATATAGCATGAGCCTTTGAATGCTACTTTGTACCAGAGCTTCATAATACCTTCTCTCATCTTTGCGGACTATTCTCACTGCAGAAACAAATATAAAGCATTATGTTTATAATAGTATTTGCGAACAAACCATTTTACTGTGTTTAAGCTGTTAACGTGAAGCAGAATATGACAAAGGTAAATACTTACCCAGACTACCTTTATATCTCAATTGGTTTTTAATACTGAAATCAAATATATATCTCTCATACTCCTTGGCAGAATCACCTAAAATCTGTAATATAAAAAAAAACGAATTTTAAGTGGTAAATCTGAATCATAGAATCAATTATTGCAAAATAGCAACATGTTTACCTTTTTTACAGTGCCAGGCAATTGGGGCCATTGTATCTTTTTCCGAATACACTCTTCGATTTCTTCCTCCATTATAGTGAAATCTTTTTCGATTTTACCTACATTCACGATAATTAGCGATCTTACGAGTCTCGTTTGAGATTAGATAGGTATTTTTAATTTTTGATAAAAAAATACATAATAGATAATTTCAAGGAAACAGAAATTGCGGAATTTAGGACTATTCAAAAGTATGCGTTCTTAAATTTGGTACAATCTGAAAGTTTCGTTTCCATACTATATATTCACACATTTCTGTATCAAGTATATAGTTTACACAGAGAAAACAAAGTTAAGAAGCACCAAAACATAATTTACACACTAAAGTTATATTTATATCTTCTAACGTCATCAAAGTTATTTTGAAAGTTGAAACTTTCCAATTAGTTTTTATAGTATTTGAGCACAACTAAAGGCTGTCATTTGAGTGACAGCATGTTGACACAGGCATAAGGGGCATAAGCAAAAGAAGTATAACGCCAAACCAAAAAAAAAACCCAAGGAAATTTTGTGGGAATATTGAAAAATAGCAGTTGCTTTAATTCTTTTTTTGGGCATAACATTTTGTGTATTTTGCCAGTGTAAAGGTATTTTATATGTTCAAGTGTCTAAAATCAAGTAAATCAAGATAAGTCTTATTATGACTGTGTGATTATTCACACAGTCAAAGTCACTTAAATCTTGCCATGGTAAACTAGTGATGACTTTATAAGCTTCCATATTGGAAACAATCTAGAAACTTATTATACTTACATCTATAATTTTATCATATCGTGTGTAAATTAAATACTTTGATAGTTGAGTAATGACATTATAGCATTATTTGCTTGTGAAAACAATAGCAAAATGATAATCATAGAATTTACCAAGCATTTCACTAAGTATAGGGTGAGGAAAGAACACAAATAACGGGGTAACATAATAAGTCATCCATATCGCCGTACTTAGCCTGTTTTTTGCAGTGCTGGCAGCATTCATAAGACTACCATTTTGTTACGTCACATTCCTAATTTTAATTTTGCCGCCTACAGTCCATTCTGTTGTAAAATTTAAAAAAAATTGTGTAAATTTAAAAAGTTACTCTAGTGCTTTTATCTTACTCCGACTCATGTAACTTGTAATTGTGACAAAAAAATGTAGCTTAATTATTTCTTTGCTATGAAATAGATTTAAGAAAGAAAAGCTATAAATGTGTCCAAGAAAAATTTTGTGTAGAAAAAAACCAACATAATATCGATATGATAGCAAAATACACTCTTTCCTCTTTACTTACAACAAACATTATTAGCGTAGGTACATTTTAATATGTATTGCTCTAGAAGGATTCAAATTCAACACTGCTCATCAATTTCTCAAAAAAAAAAAAAAACAGTTCGTTCTTCCATTCTACTATTAGGGTGAGTACACCCCATGAAGCTATCTATAGCTTCATGGTACACCCTAAGATTAGAATGTGGTGTTCATATCTATTATACAATATATTTATAGTAAAGTAGCAGTGGATTTTACTTGTGAAACCAAACCAAATCTAATTCGAAATTATTTATTTGTTTCTTTTATATACGTATATTATTGATATTTTTTTTTATTAGTGATGGGTAAATAGGAAATAATTGCTAATAATAACTAAATGCTACATAAAGTTAAACAAACTTTTAAATGTTCATGTTCATAGAAAAAAACCAATGCGAAAAATCAAATACCTAAACAAAACTGTTACGTTCTTTTTTTTTAATGTAACAGTAACGAAACGCTCTCCTGATGGTAAGAGATAACGCCTGTCTATGACCATTGCAACTATCCACAGAACTTTGAGCAGTAAAACAAAGTCTAGGTGGTCGCTGCTTTGGCGCTCATTACTTTGAGATATAATATGGTTACTCTCAACAGCACTGTAATTTCGCTAGCTACAGTACCCTTCAAAACGGAACACAGTAATGTTTACACACTACTGCTTGGCGGCAGAATGTCTGGTACTGCGGTGGTACCTACCTAGACGACATCCTGCTAAGGACATCTACCACCAAGTAAATTTCAACTAAATATTATTCACAGCAATATAAATATATGTTATTCACAACTAAATATATCAACCTTGCAAGCAACTTTTTATGTTTAATTTTCAGTAGCACCCGTCATAGCTTCAACATGTCATAGTATTTATACAAGCACGTACATAAAAATAATTGTGAGCGAATACTTGGAATACATTAAAAAAATTGGGAGGTTTTGGTTTGAATAATATCATATGCATAACGTGACACAAAAGGAAAATGTTATTGCTAAGAATATAATAACGTCAGAGTGATAAGGCAATGTAATATTTATGCTATATATTTTATTAAAAGTCAGTTGAACACGTCTTGTAACACTTTATACATTTGTTCAAGCATATCCGAGGCTGTCATACTTCGCTTGTAAACTTTGAATGCGCGAGCATTGCATAGTCTTGTTAATTTAGCACTGCTATATGCAGCCACACTTTGAGCTATTCTATCATGATGGTAGTTATCACAATAATTATCATACTTAATGGCCCAACCATACACAGTACCTAAAGAACCCGATAAAATGTCTCCTTGACCTGCTGCTCGACGTCCAGTTCCATCTTCTGACGATGACCAATTATATTTAGGTATGCTCGAGTAAAATTGGTCTTTTTCACCTTTTACTAAAATAGATATATTTTCGCCCCAATAACTACTATTTTTAGACACAGCTTCTTCTAATCTATTAGCTTCACGCTTGTTGGGAGTCATTATGACTCCAGGTTTAGGATAATCTTTTATGATTCCCGGATTTTTTGAAACGACATACAAACCATCGGCATCAATAACCAAAGGCTTACCCAGAGTTTTACAAGTCTTGATTATATCTTCAATCAATTTTACAACATCGTCTTCTCGTCCTAATCCTGGTCCAATTACTACCACGTCCATTTTTGGTAATAAAGTACTTATTTTGGACGCATCTTTGAAGTTAAGATATGGGTAAACTATCAAGTCTGGGCTGTAGCTCTTAATAACTGGAGCCGCATTCTCAGTAGTGATTACATATACTAAATCAGCACCACTCTGTGAATCATAGAAATCGACAAGTTAGATAATTTAGAACTGAAAGTTCAAGCAGACAGTTTTGACAAATTTAAATATGACAACTTATTTATCGACTAATTATTAAAAAACATCCTAAATTAAAAAAAGTCATTCGGTAATTACGTACCTTTAAAGCTGACATTGCTGCAAAATACGGTGCTCCTGTATATTCGACGGAACCACCTATAACTCCTATTTTCCCGGCTTCTCCTTTTGATTTGCAATGTAGTAACTCTGGGGTTATATCTTTTGCTATACGTCGTAATATGTCGACCGTCACTTCTCCTGATTCACATTCATGTGATGTTTCAGTAGTTTCAGAAACAGTCCGATCACTTTGTATTAGTAATATATAAGCAAATAAAATAAAAAATCGAATATTTTTCATGGTCATGTTGAACCATAGGACACCTGTATTAAAATGAATTTTTATACCTATTGTATTGTAGTCAAAATGTCATAGTATATTATCGAGTAGAACAATTTCAACAAACTAGTTACACAAAAGTAAATTGAACAGTAAAGGTGAAGGTCAAGTATATAAATGTTCACAGAATGATGACACAAATTGATGCTTTGACTATAATCGTGTTGACTGTTTTGATATCAATGCACTGCGTGGAATTTCAATGCCTATTATCTCCATGAGTGAAGGTTGTCGTTACGATTGTGTCAAAGAACTTTAGACCTTATCACGAAAGTTTATTTCTTATATTTGAATGAAATATTTATAAGATCTTCTTAATAGCAATTGCATAAAATATTAATTTAAAATACCTACATATATCTTAATTTACATAGAAGTTGAAAAAGCAAGGATTTTTGTTAGATCAATAACAAAATATTATTGGTTACATACCTACTAAGTAAATAAACATGTATTAATATTAAAGTATTAATTATTTAAGTAGTATGTATCTATATAATAGACTTCGATTTATCACCTTAAAAGATTTTTCGGATGTTAGTTTTTGAAACAACGAACCGATCAACTGACTTCCGATATGAAAATTAATCTCTTGCCAGTTGCTTCAGTCCAGTTATTACCAGCTCGCTGAATACATTTCAAATAGTGCAATTTAATCGCTGTATTTGGCAGCACTATATTATTTTCGATGAGATTTTCGACGATGATATCGTCACCGTTGGTTGAACTTGGCACATGACCGAGACAGATGCTCGTCAGAGCTATATTGCTCAGTGCGTCAGAGTACTAGTGTTCTGTGGGCAGATGTCATATCAACGCCATTACACAGCAGTGGGATAAGGAAGACTGTGGATGATGATGATATTATTTTCATATTATCGAGATTTGGTGGGGACGTGGAAAAATCTTCACTTTTATGAAAGTACCTTACATTTAAAAAGTATTTTTGTAAATCTATAAGTGACGCACGATATCCTCCTCTGACAGCCAGAGAAAACATTTCTCCATAGTCGTTACAGCTGTGCCCAGGTAACAACGTATCGTTGTTTAGACAGCCCTGTTGGTTCATTGGTAATATGTCTGCCTTAAGAGCCGTAGGGCGTGGGTTCGATTCCCGCCCAGGACAAAACGTTTTAAGGTATAAACAAATATTTGTTTTGTGTCTGCGTGTTCTGTATATATTATAAGTATGTATTAAAAAAAAGTATTTATGTATTCTATCAGTTATCTGAATTTCATCACACAAGCTCTGCTTAGTTTGTGGTCAGATGTAATGTCCTACGACATTTATTTATTTATTTAGACATTATAAATCAAGACATTTGATGGTCAGTTTCAATAGCCCTGTAGCCTGTAGCTGCAGTATCCTATAAGCCGCAATACGACAGTGTTTACTGCTCATTTACTGCTTGTCGACCGAATATTTGTCACTAACACCAAGGAGTATGAGTATGGACTGGACTTTACTGTATCTTAATTAAATTCATGTAGTATGTTTGATAGTCACAACAATTGGCAGCCCTGTTGGCTCATTGGGAGTATGTCTGCCTGAGGGACAGCAACAGGGACAGCCCTGTTGGCTCATTGGGAGTATGTCTGCCTGAGCTGTAGGGCGTGAGTTCGATTCCCGCCAAGGACAAATGTTTGTTTGGTATAAACAAATGTTTGTTCTGTGTCTGGGTGTTCTGTATGTATTATAAGTATGTATTTACAACAAAAAAAAGTATTTATGTATTCTATCAGTTATCTGACTTCCATCACACAAGCTCTGCTTAGTTTGGGGTCAGATGGCGCTGTGTGTAATGTGTCCTAAAATTAAAAAAAAAAAAAAAAAAAAATATTTGAATTATTACTTGAAATTAGCAAAATACGTGAAGTGCGATGCCATAATTAAAGAAAAATAAAGGTCGAATACGAATCGAATCAAACTTCAAAGTATTTCCAGTTTCCTTTGACATCTGTGATGATCTGTGGCATTCTGTGGGTAGTTAGTGGTAATCTGTGTACTTTACGGTACAATTACGATCTTAACAATAATTTTTAATGTTAACATTTTATTCAAAATTACGTAAACATGGAAGAAAAACAAGAAAGTGTTGTTTTGAAATACACAGTACATAAATTTTCTAGTTATTCCGCTAACTACGTACCAGTGTAAGTACTGTTTTTCGGCCGGTTTCGCATTTCAAACTTATTTCCCGGTATTCCTAGCTGCTTTGCTCTAAAAATAATTATAGCTACTATGATTGAAAAGAAAAATAGTTTGATGTTTTATATTATATTTTAATTCGATTTGAAAATGTATCTATTTTATTTCAGTAACATAATGGTAAATAATCCAGTAGATCAACTTTCCCGCTGGTTCACCGACAGTTCTACTCAGTCTCAGTTTATCATGCTGAAACTGAACTCACCGTGCATTGTAGAGACAATAAAGTTTGGAAAGTTCATTAAAGCTCATGTTAGTAACCTCAAAAAGTTCCAAGTGCTGGGAGGCACTGATGAGACAAATCTGTCTTTATTGTTGTCAGCGTAAGTGAAATTGTAATATAATATGCTTACTAATTTATTTGCCATTGAAAGCCAAATATTTTAGTTAAAATGTTGATATTACATATTATTCAATCAGATCGGCCCTACTTTTACCTGACTACAGCAAAGCAAAAGGGAGAGTTATGTTTTTGGCCGGTATGTTTGTATGTATGTTTATAAATTACTGTGCCAACATGCTGAACATGGACCCCTCTTGTTATGTGTAGTGCAGAACATACCATGTTGACCGAGTGTTTTACTATACTTAATGTTCTTGAATAAGTGTGAAGAAGAACAATATTGTATGTGAAGTGCAATAGCATGTATGTATCAAGAAGCACTATTGTAGTTCTTTACATTTACTATGATATGTTGCATTCTTACAGCTTAAAAAACAAAATTTTGAATTATAAAACTAATCGTTGAATCTTTCTTTGATTTTACAGAGGATTGAAAAATGACAGCACAGCAGAAGTATTTCGATTACGACACAAGACCCGAGAGGGTCTATATCTGCCTATTATATACCTCAAGATTGTGCCATTGCAGTCTTGGGGACCAGCTTACAATTACACAATATGGTATGTTGAATTGATGGGAAAGAACCAAGACGACATTGTTGCTAATGCGCTGGAGACAATTAATTTGGTAGGTTGATATAAATATCTTATGTATATGTGTACTCAGTGTCTATCTACTTTAAGTGTGTTGTACTACAGAAGTGTATTTTATTTCTACTTTTGAAGTATATTTTATTTCTGTAAATGTTTTTCCAGGGTATAAGCTAAAATCAGTTCTAAATTAATTTTCAAATTACTCAAAACTTAGTAGTATTAAGTTTAGGAGTAATATATAAGTTAGTAGTAAATAAGGCACAATTATTTTAAGGAATGTAGAATATAATATAATCTTATTTTACATCAAAATACACACAGATATTTTAGAAACTGAATACAACTAAAAGGTAATATGTACATGATTTATCTGTTAAATAAGTAGTTCCAATTATGTGGCAGTGCTTACGCAGCCTTATCGCTTGAAGCGATCTCTTCCAGGCAACCTTTGGATGGACAGGATGGGTAGCAGAGCTACTAGAAGTCATATACTAAAAGAAGCTACAGATAAACAATAATGTTCATACTATATGTATACAAAATATCATTGGTATATTTATTTCTCTGCATAAGAATCATTTATTGTTTCGTTTCACATTATAGAAAGAAAACTTGAAGAGTGTGAACCTTATCAAAACTTACACAATCTTTTATTGTTATATCTTGTATTTATTATTTTACTGTACTGAGATGAAACTTCAATAACAAGAACAAAATATCAGTTCATACTTAGTTCAGTAAATATAAAAATTTGTTTATAAACAGTATAGTATTAAATATAATTATGTTTAACAAAATGCGTAATTGATGTGCTTTTTCTTGCGGTACATCAGCATAATGTGGATTGATCTTTTTTCGCTCACCTTATCCTTATTATCATTGATCTTGTCAACATTAGGTACTTCAAAACAGTTTACAGCTTCCAAATGGAGCCCACACATTTGTGGCAACCTTTAGTATCTACACTACTCCCTTGTTATTCAAAAAAGTTTGCGAATATTAGGTTACCAATATTGGGAATCTAGTCAAGATGAAAGGGGTCCATACTGTCATAGACATATTTTTTTTTAATTTGTATATTAATGTAAAGGTCTTTGTCATATTTAATATCTTAGTTATTTTTAAAAGCTAATTGTTGTTGTGATGACTTGGGTGGTTCGTCTTCTTTTTTTTAAATCCTTAGCAGATATTTTATAAGGCGCAAGCAATAATTCAATAGAAGCTTCTGAAGCTAGAAGTGCGTTCCCAATTATCATCGACGTCTATCACTTTTCGAAGAATAATAGTATTCAAGGGAGTTTACTAATGTTATGAATCAGTCATTAAGACTTGCTGCTAGGATACACGGATATGGGGATTCCCCGCGAAAATAGGCGTGACTTTTGTTATAATATTATAATGATATTCGCGGATAACGAACTTTGGTCAGTAATACAGTTTTAGCGAACGATCGAAATCGCGAATAGCGGGGGAGCAGTGTATTTGTATTTACAGTGTTATATAAATATGTTAGCAGTAAGCCGAAAGGTAGTCAATCTATTCACAATTGTGAATAACTTTTACTGAGATTTCAACTCTAATATCGCAATAAATAAATCAGCTGTACCATTTCATAGAGAGTGAATGGGAAAAGTAATTTTTATTTCGCGTTTTCAGGGTTGGTTTGTGATCTTTCCTTCACTATTAAGGAATCACATTAATTAATATTATAAAGGCGAAAGTTTGTGATTGTGTGTGTTTGTATCTTTGTTACTTCTTCACGCTCAAACGGCAGAACCAATTTTAATTATTTTTTGTATAGAGGTAGCTGTCGCTCTGGATTAACACATAGGCACCGCAGGCTTTAGCTAGTTAGTAAATAAAGCGAAAAAAAATCTGCTGCTCCATACATTTAGTCAAGGGTCATCGAACTTCTATGGAAATTTGATTATAATAACGAGTACATAGACCTCCTGTTGGCTTAATACTCCCAAGCGTGTAACCCTGTAAATGTGATTGAAAGATATATGTACATCTTTTAGCGTAAAGAAGAAGAAGCAGTACGCCTTCTATTAAAACATCTACGTCGGCGTCGATACAAAGACGCTTTCGAAGCCCTATCGCGCGAGAGTGGTGTGAAGCTCGAGGGCGCAGTCCAGGCCAACCTATGGAACGCTCTCGTCGAAAACGGAGACTACAAGCTGACTGAGGAAATCTTCCAGGAGGCTGCTGATGGTAAAATAAAAAATTAATCCCACTAATATTATAAATGTAAAAGTTTGGATGGATGAATGGATGTTTGTTACTCAATCACGCCAGAACGGCTGAACGGATCGGGATGAAATTTTGCATGTAGATACTTTGGCGTGGTGGCAGGGTACTTTCTAGTACTCGGCTGGCTAGCTACCACTCTCAAGTTCAAAATCTGCCGCCAAGCATCTAACGGTGTGTTCCGACAGCCTCACTTGAGAGCCAGTTCTGTTCCAGGTTAGGTGTGCTTTACCATCTTCGAGCACACCGTCACTTAACATCAGGTGAGTTGTGGTCAAACACCTAGCCTGACAGCCATTAAAAAAAGGCCCTGGAATAAAACAGGATACTTTTCATCATCATCATCATCCATCACCACGCGGGTAAAACCGCGGGCGCCGCTAGTTTTTCATAAGAATAGGCAGTTTGGTATACAGATTAAAACATAGCCTACTTTTTTATGCGGGTGAACCTGCAGGGTGATGCTGGTCTATAATGAATAACAGAATAATCCGTAGTTAATTACAATCTACAATGAAAAAAGTAAAAAAAAATCTTATTTATAACAGACCAATTTTTCTGTGTCCACTTTGTTTTAAATTTCTATCGAGCCAATTATTTTTAATTTCTTTCTACTTTTACGAAATCCTTACAAAATGACGCTTGTTATTTCGTACCACTAGCAGTACCTGGCATTTTTAAGTACATAACTAAAGTCTAGTGCATTGCTGCTTTGGTGCTCGTTATTTTAAGCTCTTTGAATAAATAAATAAATATCACAGGATACGTTACACACAGCGCCATCTGACCCCAAACTAAACAGAGCTTGTGTGATGGATGTCAGATAACTGATAGAATACATAAATACTTTTTTTTTGTAAATACATACTTATAATACATACAGAACACCCAGACACAGAACAAACATTTGTTTATGCCATAAAATGTTTGTCCTTGGCGGGAATCGAACCCACGCCCCACAGCTCAGGCAGACATACTACCAATGAGCCAACAGGGTGTCTAGTGTCAAATGACTAGTTAAGATTGTTATTTGTCCAACACATTGTGCGCAGAGGGCGAGCTAGAGTGGTACGTATCATGGCAGCCGTACTTGCCAGCGTGGCGGCAGATGTCGCCGTGCTCGGCCGGCGTGGAGGCGCGACTTGGCGCGCGGGGGGACGCGGCCGCGCCGCCGTTGGACCTGCATTCTGCTGACCGCGACCTGCGACCGCACACTGTACGTATCTGCCATTAAATCTACTCGTAAAATCACCATCTATTGATTTGATGTTTCACTACTGTGAGGTAGCCAACGTAAATAGCCCAAAACATACAAATAATTCCGCCATCATAATCAAAATCAGCGCTAACTACTTCCTACTGATTAGACGAAAATTTTTCCAAGGTGTCCTGAATCCTTTAGTTTTTCTTCATATTTGGCGTCCAACGATGGGCATTTTACCATTATCATGTGTCTGCTTTATATACTGTGTTTTTTTGAAGTTAATTTATATGTATTGTTCAAAAACAGATATAATAATAATAATAATAAACATTTATTTCAGGTTACTATGACCCATATGTAACTAAATACAAACCTTGCACTTTTTACTTGTTTTATCTCGTACTTTTTTGGATATTACTAATAAAACGTACTTTATTTACTGATTTACTCAAGCCCATGTTTATATACCAATATTTTCCATATGTAACTAATTACTATTCACAATTCGATACAAACTTAAACATGTGCTAGACAATACTTAAATGGGAAAATCATATTTTCTATGTATTTTTTATACTTTCATAATTTGTTATTTTTATACTTTCGCGCCTTGAACACAATTATGTTTTAATCGCGCACAGAATACTATGAAAATAGTTTTGTTAATTCACCTCGACGTTTCGGCCAATTTGAAATAGGCATAGTCACGGGTTTACCGAGGTCAATTTTCATTTAATATCCGTGGTCACGATTGCAAAATGGCTGAAACAAACCGAGGTAAATAAAACTATTTTCATAGTATTTTATGCACGATTAAGCCCCGATGATAAACATATATATTTTCTAGCTTTACTTTACACGGTTATAAGAATTTATAAAAGTCAACTTGGTAAATAATATTGTCTAAAATTAGCTTTAAAATAAAATAAATATTTAAAGCGGTTGTAAAAAACGTACCAAATGTTCCTCGCGAATAACTTCATAAGCTTCTCGCTAAATTTTTCTAATCTATTTTCACTATTCTCATTCTATAATGCTATTGTGGCAGACAAAATGTACAATAAGGGATATTAATAGTCATAAAGTAATTCTGTTGATAACCTAAGGTTACAGATGACTATATTTAGATACTTGATAAAGCTAAGTTTAAATGAAAGTCAAGATTTACATTTTAAAATTTATTATGAACTAGTTGCGCACCGCGGTGTTACACGCTACATTTTTTTGGGATAAAAAGTGTATGTGTTTATCCAGGGTGTCAGCTTCAGCTGTAGTCCAACACCTAGCCTGTCAACTATAAAAAAAACATTCCCCCTAAAAACTCAGACCGTGAAGACAGAAGAAACTTGGTGGCTCTCAGTCAGGTGGCCTATATAATTCTATAAGTAATAGTTAAAAGATTAAGTGATGACGTGAATTTGGTCGTATGGCATAAAATTATTAGTGATTCGTTCCGGGTACGCATGAAGATATTAAATATTTTCACGTATATCGTGAAAAATCGGGTTAAAGTTACACAAAGTAATTCACGGTCGAGTCCAGCCATGCCTTACTATAGTATTGATGACTTTACTATAAGCTTCGATGAAGTTTCGGAAGTAACGAGAAAAGTTTCACCACATTATCTTAATACCACACTCGCGTTTGTAATTCGGTACTTTATGCATAAACACACCACAATTTTTTTGTGCGACATGATTTTTTCCGCGTTACCGCCAACATTCCGATGCGATTTCACTTATCCAATTTCTATTTAGTGAAGTGTCCAATTTGTGTATGGAGGCTTTTGTGATGTCTCATTAAATTATCTGTGCGTAAGGATATATACCGCCAGTTGTAAGTCTGTACACGCCAGTTCTGAAAAAAAAACACTTCGTATAAAACACATTTTCCGCAGTAAGAGCTATTACTACACTAATATTATTAAAGCGAAAATTTGTGAGTGTGTTTGTATGTTTGTTACTTCTTCACGCTCAAACGACTGGAACAAATTTGATGAAATTTGCTATGGAGGTAGCTGACACCCTGGATTAACACATATGCTACTTTTTATCTAGAAAAAATGTAGCAAGTAACATCGCGGGGTGCAGCTAGTAATAATATAATTTCATCAATCCATTTACAAACAATTTAAGCATAACTTCTGAGCCTATTGAGAAACTACTGAACCAAGTTTAATGAAATTAAGAATTAAAAAAAAAAACAACTTCAAAGAGGAAACTAATAAAAAGTAAAAGGTTCCCCTCGATTTCTCTAGGTTGCCATCATCAGATCCTGGTATCTTTATCATGGTACCACCCTTGGGATATCTCCTTTCCAAGAAAAAAAGAATCATCAAAATCGGTTCATAAACGACGAAGTTATCCGCGAACACATAAAAAAATATATGGTCGAATTGAGAAACCTCCTTTTTTTGGAGTCGACTAAAAAAGATATCTTAAGAGTTTCCTTCCCATGATAAATATTATACATTAATCGGATTACAAATATCGGAGTAATTGATAAAAGTACTAATTAGGAATTTTAGAAGGAGTGAAATCATTTAAAGTTTTAGTTCTTACCCGTTCTTGAGCAAGTCGTCGTTGCCCATGGGCAGATAATCGTGGAAGCACATGTTCAAGCCGAGCGCGTGGGTTGTGGCACACCGTCGTCCCATCAGGTGGTTATACTTGATGGTAGCGGCGAACAGCTGCCACGACCGCATGTGGCTGCACGAATCGCGCTCACGTGTCGAACAACCTACGTTACAATCAAACCATAGGTTTTTTTTTAACAGATAGGTTAGGTTTTTGCCTCTCTACATCTCGTTGCATCTAGGGTTGTAGGAAAAAGAAGACGATTTAGGATCTAAGATCGTTGGGCAGATTTCAATTCTAAAAAATAGTTCGGATTCATAGCTTAAGCAAATCTAATAAAATGTTTTTCCAGAAACCACTTTGCGATATTTTATGTTAAATTGTCGATAAACGATACGTTACATTTTAATTTCACATTTGACGAATCGAGCCTTATTATAAAATCTTGAGACTTTCTATGAACTAATAACTATTGTGATTTTTTGGTGACATCTGTAATAATAAAGACACTAATAATAAAATATATGTAATAATCAGTAATAGACGACGTGACACACAACGCCATCTAGCTCCTAACTAAGCAAAGCTTATAACCATGGGAACCAGATAACTTATAAAATACTTATATACTTTTTTTGTTAAATATTTAGAACTTCTTTAGAAATATTTGTCCTAGGTGGGAATCAAACCTACGCCCTACAATAAAGTATAGACCAAATAAGCTAACAGGGCATTGAAATCTGAGTGTCTTTAAGTCGAGAGTGAATCGGTATCTTCTAAGCAAGCGTGCTCCGTCTTAGACCGCATCATCATGCGATGGCGGTCAAACGTAAGCCTATCTATAATATTTAAAAAAAAAACGCCAAACCATCGCTTTACATCAGGCGAGGTGATGGCCCAACGTAGAAACGCAGCTCTTTCTCATATATGAAGTTCAAACTCGTATTATTTACCTGGCTGTGCTGCGCCGCCATTTGGATAGAAGTCCACGTGGCCAAATCGTGCGAAAGATCCAAGCAGACTGCTATCTGTGTGTATCACTTCCACGTACAATGCATCCTTAGCGTTTAGCCGCCTGCTGCTGTTGACCCACAGCGGTCCAGCCGGGTCGAGACCTGGCAGACCATTCTACTATTGATATTAGGACCTTTTTAATGACTGACTGTAAAATGTCGACGTAACTTTCCGAATACTGCCCAGCAGATTTCTTCTCACGGTTTCACTCCCAACAATGTTTTTACCTAGTTCGAGCGTCTGCCCAAAGTAAATATATTTTTGAACAATATCTAAAGTGAAACCAATTATGGCAACCGGTCACGGAACAACGCATTCGTTGAACATGACCTTGACCGGAAATTTACGTCGAGTCTTCTCGTCACCCATCCCGCAGTCTAAAGACAAAAGTCTTTAACCAGTGCGTTCTACCAGTTATGACCTACGGAGCCGAAACGTGGACACACACAGCGCGAATGGTCAGCCCAGCAATAACCGCTGGGGTAAACGTAAACGTAGCGTAGGACGCCCTGAGACTCGATGGAGTGACGATATACGTAGGACAGCTGGCGGTGGTTGGAAGCGAAAAGCAGCCGAGGATCGGGCTGATTTTCGCTATACAAAAGGCTGATGATGATGATGATGAAAATATCGACACTAACGCTTTCACAGCGAGGCGTGCACGTTAGTAGCAATCCGTATACGCCCTGCCGTGAGTGTAGGTACGTGTCATTGTAGCATTGTACAACCCGTACTCTACCACCATGCTATGGTTTCCTCACGATGTTTTCCTTCAACGGCGGCTCAAGCTCATTGTTGGGGTTTGAACCCACACCCTTCGGCATGCGAACCTACCGCGCCAACCACTGAGCTATCATCGCTACAAAAATAGATGCTTCTTATAGAAAAATATTTTTTTTACCAGTGATACGCGCCACTTTAGCGCTAGGGTGCAAAAAGTTGGCCGCGTTTCCAACGACGTGCGCGCCTAGGCCTAACCCCACCAGGTGCATGGTATCATAGGAAGCGCCGGCCTTCCTGTTGAGGAACTGCAGGAACTGGCCCAGGAACTTCCCCACTCGCGGCGCGACCAGAGTCGCCGTCGGGTAATCATTCGCGGCCACCGCACTCCAATCCACTACTATTATATTCGCGTATAATACGCCCAGGAACGCTGTAAATAATAAAACCTTTAACTGAAAAGCAAATTGAGATGTCTATTTTTAAAAAAGTTTGAAATTTTACACTGTCAAAATTAGGCTTATTTATTGGGCGTAACTTTGAATATTACAGGCATGCGCGAATTAGAATAAAATACAGACAAGTTAAACTATACTGGGAACCGCACGGCAGCGATCTCGACGACGTTGTTGTTTTATAGTAATTATTTATTGGTTCTTTCAAACTGATATTCACTATGATTACCATCTTTAATCGTTGGGTTTATTTTGCTTTTCCAACTGCCAATCCACCCATGCACTATAAAAACTGTTTGGTCCGGAGCGTTGAATGGCGAACCAGTGATGGAAGCGACGATATTCTCGTGCAAGAGTTTCGGATGAGTTGGATTTTTTCTGAAATGAAATAGATTCTTGTATATTTTTTAAGGTTTTTTTACGAACGTACCGTCCTTGACGTATGCAGTGGTACCCAACATTTTGAAAAAAAAACATTGCAATGACGCTTATTATTTTGAAAAGCTTAAGAGATTCGATGTCTATTCTAATTAGCCCTGTAATTTAGCAAGTTAGTACTATGATTAACATTACTGTGTTTCGGTTTAAAGGGTACTGAAGCTAGCGAAATTACAGGGCTGTTGAGAACTTTGAACTTTGTTTTGTTATTCAAAGTTCTGTATATCGCTGGACTGGTCATGGACAGGCGTTAACTCTTACTATAAAGACAGGGTCTAATTCGTCTCATCACTTTTACATTTAAAAAAAGACTAAAATTTAATTACTGTAAGTAATTAAATAATATCAATAATCTGATTTTCGCATAAAACTGAATCGATTTGAATTGATTTGAATGTGATTTGATTTGATTTCGATCGATTTGATTTGATTATCACTAATCAGTTTGGTTTGCCTTATATATGTATATCTTACAGCTCTTTTTCAAGAGCATACTTCTATAAACTTTCGGTAAACCATGCGAACTAACCATCTAGGTTCAAAGTAATGAGTGCCAAAGCAGCGATGTACTGGATTATCTTTTGTTACTCAAAGTTCTGTGTATCGTTGCAATGGTCATGGACATGCGTTATCTATTACCATCAGAAGAGCGTAACGTTCGCATCATTACTTTTCCATTAAAATAAAACCTAATTATTCTTTGAGCTATGTCAGTGACTTTAGTTCTATGCTGGATGACTTCGCTTAGAAGTTTATCGTAAAGAAACTCCGAGCATAGCTTTCTCCATAGCTCGCTGAGCGACCTTGAAATTAATTTTATTATTTTATGATCACGTACCTACCTTGTATATAGAAGATATTTATTGGTGTCTTTTATCAGAACTTTATATGATGGTTTCCCTTGCAGGTCGATCATGTGCTTGGCTTTGGTCTCGTAGTCTTGATAACTTATGAGGCTTGCTTCTTTGTCTAGAATATCATACTCCTCTGCAAGCATCGATCTTTTTGGCGCTAGAAAGTTTGAACACAAACTGTTCCATTACAAACCAAAAAGTATAACGAGATATCAGCATGCATTGCTTGGGGGCAGATTTTTAAATTGAGTAACCAGCCAGCCGAATATAAAGTACCCTACCACTTCGCAACTGGCGTGAATGAGTTATTGTGATTTGGTTGCGAATGAGAATTTCAAACGAGCTAAAACTATTTGATACTTTTGGACATGCTTGTTATATGACTTGTTTGTCGAGCAGCCCCGGATCTGCCATTTTTCCAACCAAGACAGAAATTTGGTAGTCTCTCCAGTGTTGAAATAAATAGTATTTAAAAAAAAAACAAGTATATGTGTGGCATTTTTGTGGCAAGTCTAGGCGACAGATCTTTGCTCGGCGTATATAAAATTTAAAACTCAGTAAATCGTGTTTTCTTAAAGATGAAACTTAGATCGATTCACTCTCAAACACCCCTATTTTAGTTGAGCTCGCTCGTAGAGCCCCTAGTTCTAGTTGCGACGGCGGTTCCCCGGCAATCAACTTCGAATACTTTCAAAACCAGCTTTTATAAGTAAATTAAATAATCGATAGAACAACGTGTTCTGGATGTTAAGCGCTTTGTGAGACAAGCTTTCTATAGGAACCTATATTATGATTTTGATGCAATATATCCGGGGTTGGTGTCAAAATATTCTACTGTACACAATGTACACTTGATTTATTAGCTTGAATTATCGTTACGACTAGTTATGTTGAAACTCAAACAGTATCACGTGGTTAAAACACACCTAATAACAGCACTAATATGTAATGTACTTTCACCGAGACCATTTTCACATTACTCTATGAATTTAATTGTTCTTACAATGTTTATGAATTTAACTGTACTGGTTCGACATGAGTTGAAGACTGCTATATCTCTCCCACTATTATTTTGATAAACACTCTGTCTCGGTGAGAAAAAAATTATAGTAGAGCCTAATCACATGATTGTTTTGTATTATTATGATGATCGTAATGTTAAGATTGAATAGTAGGTACCTATTGATAAAATATGCAAACACGTAAATTAGAAATTACTTTGTCTATTTCTTTATACCTAATACCTATAGCCTTAATTTATTTATCTTTATCATTTAGCTTATTTATATAAATTTATAACAATTTCCTTGTCTGTTAGTATTATATTATTTGTGGTACAGCTAGTCAGACAGTCACTGCTATATGAATTAACTAGCTGCGCCCCGCGGTTTTTCCCGCTATTTCCACTAAAAAGTAATTCCCTACGTGGTAATCCAAGGTGTCAGCTACCTCCATGCCAAATTTCATCAATCCAGCCGTTTGAGCGTGAAGAAGTAACAAACATACACACTCACAAACTAGCGCCTTCATAATATTAGTGTGATGTATTGTGTAGGAGGATGGGGCGTCTCCGGAGCCGAGCGAGTCAGCGGCGTGCGGGGCGGCTGGCTGCTGCGGCAAGCCGGGCCCGCGCGGCGGTCACCAGCTCGTCGTGGACTCCGCCACCGGTACCAGTATACTCTTTACAACCAACCACCAATTTGCACGTGAGAAACGTATGAAGAACAAGAGGGTTTCATAGGGCACGTGGACAGTGCCCTATTACGGACGAAAAACAAGTAGGTAGGCTTTGGTGGTAGACCTCCTGAGCAGGAGGTCGTCAAGGTAGGTACCACCGCAGCACCAGAAATTCTGTCGCCAAGCAAACCGGAACACAGTAATGTTTACACATTACTGTGTTCCGGTTTGAAAGGTACTGCAGCTAGCGAAATTACTGGGCTGTTGAGACTAACTAATCTAATGTCTCAAAGTAATGAACGCCAAAGCAGCGATGCCTTGGACTTTGTTGTTACTCAAAGTTCTGTGTATTGTTGCAATAATCATGGACAGGCTTTATCTCTTACTATCAGGAGAGCGTATCGTTCGTTTTAATAATTAAAACAAGGAAAATTTTAACAAAAAAAAAAAACAACTTCATAAGGTTTTGTCAGAACTGGACCAAATTGAAATGGGAACACACGGGATGCATTAGCTTACAAATAAAAAAGAATCATCAAAATCGGTTGACCAAGCCGAAAGTTCCAAAAAATCTAATTGAAAATTGAGAAGAACCTTTTTTGAAGTCGGTTAAAAAAGATAAGGTGCAGTTTTTTTATACTTGTTTTTCGACAACTAAAAAACTATTACATGCTTATACACTGGAAATTCCCTTTTAACGCATTAAACCTTTTCAAACCACGTTCCTTGTAAGAACTGCTAATGTGTGGTACTCGTTGCCAACGTCTGTGTTTCCAACTAAGTACAACCTGGAATTGTTTTAGAAAAACGTGAATAGGCATTTCGTTTTTTTTGGCCACATTGTCGCTTTCCATCAGATGAGATCATGGCCAAACGCATACCTTGTCCTACCAAATAAGCCAACAGGGCGGCTGACCAAAACTTAATAACGTGTTATTTATAAAACATTTTCTCTTTCATCAGGCACGTTATATCTTTACGGCGGTTGGAACGGGACAGAAGACTTGGACGATTTGTGGTCTTATTCGACTGCAGAGGAGCAATGGCGGCTTCTGTGCAGGCACAGCCAGCTGGTGGGCGGGCCCTCGCCGCGCTCCTGCCACAAAATGGTGTTCGACCCCACGCAGCGAAGGCTCTACACGCTCGGACGGTATCTCGACAACGCGCAGCGCGTTCCTGCCAATATGAAGGTGAGACATTACTAAACTGAATATTGTGGAGTATTAATTGGAGCCGATTTGATGGCGATGGATGGTGAAACGTGGACACTTACAACTGTAACGGTTCATAAATTTAAAGTGGCTTAATGAGCTATGAAAAGGAATGTTCGGTGTCTTATCCGGAACGAAGGAGTTCATCTGAGAACAAAAGTCAAGGACATAGCTCAACGTATTAGTAACTTGTAGTGGCTGTGGGCTGGTCATATTTACCTCACAGCCAACAACTGCTGCTATACACGTTCTAGAGACTGGGAATCGGCGAACGTAGTGTAGGACGCCCTGAGACTAGATGGACTGACGATATATGTAAGGCAGATGGCAGTATCTGGAAGCGTAAAACCGAAGATTGGGCTGAGTGGCGTGTCCTGGGAGAGACCCATGTACACTTGTACAACACTGGACTAGGTAGATGATGATGATGAAGAGATGGCACCATTTTCTGTGCGTTTCTTTTTTTTTTAGTTTTGACTGCAGGTCACTTGATTTAAAATGAATGTGTGGTCGAAGATAGTAAACGCACTTAGCCTGAAATGGAAATGGCTCTCAAGTGAGGCTGCCGGAACACAGTTTTAGATGCTTGGCGGCAGATTTTCAACTTAAGAGTTAACTAGCCAGCCGAGTACAATAAAGTATCCCAATGGCAGCTCAAGCTCATTGTTGAGATTTGAACCCACGCCCTTCGTAGTCTGAACCGACCGCGCTAATCACTGAGCTTTGGGTTTGGGAGTTGCTCGCGGGTTGGCGAGCGCAGTTAGGTGTGATTGTTCAAGGAAGACGCTGCTGCATCTTCCGTATTACATCCCTTAGCCGACTCCTACGGCAACCACGGGTAGAGAGGGTGGGGTACAATTCTTACGCCGGCACCACCACGGCAACACAAGTTTCCAGCGAGTGTTTTATACGTGAGGTGTGTGTAGGGCGACCTGTACTCGTACGACGTGTGCAGCGAGGCGTGGGCGCTGGTGTGCGCGGACACGGCGCGCGCGGGCGGCCCGCGCCTCGTGTTCGACCACCAGATGTGCATCGACGCGGAGACGCAGACCATATACGTGTTCGGGGGAAGGGTACTCCCCGCTAACAGGTACCCACACAACACTACCGAAACACATTATCTTTTTTTTTTTGTAATAGGTTGTACTAAAAAAAAATACTCATAATTGTGAAATTTTTGCACTTAGGGTAGATAGATAGATCTCCTTAGCAGGAGACCAGACCAGGTATCCTGCCGCCAAGCAGTAGTGTGTTAACATTACTGTGTTCCGTTTTGAAGGGTACTGCAGTTAGCGAAATTACTGGGCTGTTCAGACTAACCATCGAATGTCTCAAAGTGTTGAGCGCCAAATCAGCGTGATACACATAATTTTTATTGTTACTTTTGGTTGTTCTGTTTACACGACTACTCAAAAAAGGAGTGTAAG
Organism: Biston stratarius; assembly: GCA_950106695.1. Taxonomy (NCBI): domain Eukaryota; kingdom Metazoa; phylum Arthropoda; class Insecta; order Lepidoptera; family Geometridae; genus Biston; species Biston stratarius. Next base: position 27,398,959 of record OX467111.1, on the reverse strand, counting down.
GTTTTAGGATACATGTATGTTTATATATATGTGAGTTTATTTATTCCACGATTAATTTTAAAAATGATTTGGATGTGTGGGGTCTATAGAATCCTTACATCATCCCGAGAGGCACTGTCGATATTTTAAAAAAAGAGTTGGCGTTTGTGTTTTTTAATTTTATTATTATAAGTATCTGGATGACCGAGCTTTGCTCGGCTGAAAACACGGATAAAATGACGTTTTTTAAAAATGAAACCTAGCTAGATCGATTTATCGCCCCCGAAACCCCCTGCATACTAAATTTCATGAAAGTTGGAGCGGTTTCCGAGATTCAGATTTTTAGATACATATAACTCAATGGTGACTGACTGACTGACATAGTGATCTGTCAACGCACAGCCCAAACCACTGGACGGATCGGGCTGAAATTTGGCATGCAGGTAGATGTTATAACGTAGGCATCCGCTAAGAAAGGATTTTGATTAATTCTACCCCCAAGGGGATAAAATAGGGGATGAAAGTTTGTATGAAACTTTGTCAATTTTAAACCGGGCTGAGACTTTGCATGCACAAAGTTACTATGACGTAGGCATCTAGCGCGGGTGAAACCGCAGGGCACAGCTAGTATATAAATATACGACAATTGCTCGTTTAAAGGTATTAGATTAAGCGTGTTAATATATAGTTAATTTTGTGTATGGTCAGCGAAGAGAGCGGTTCGCCGCAGTACTCGGGCCTGTACGCGTACTATATCCGCACGGATTCGTGGCAGCTTTTGCTCGCCGACCGACACGCGCTGGCGGCGCCACAACCGCGCGTCTCCCACTCGATGCTGTTCCACCCGGTGACGCGGCGGCTGTACATATTCGCGGGGCAGCGGAACAAGGAGCACCTCGTGGACATGTGGTGGTGGGACGTGACGTCGGGCGAGTGCCGCGCGCTGTGCCTCGGCTGCGCCGCGCCGCCGCCGCACGCCGGGTTCACGCAGCGCGCCACCCTCGACCCCGACACGGACGAGATGTACGTGCTGTCGGTGAGTTGCCACATCATGACACCCGTACGACAAATACTTTTTTTTTTATCAGCCTCTTTTGTCCCACTGCTGGGCAAAGGCCTCCCTTCCCTCCTTCCAGACTGCCCGGTCTTCGGCTTTGGTGGTCCAGTGAGTATCGTGATGATTTAGTTCGTCACTCCACTTTTGTCTGGGTCGACCCCGAGGTCCGTGAGGTGGTGGATTTTGCGTGGTGGTACGATATTTTCTTGTACTCGGCTGGCTAGCTATCACCAAGTTGAAAAATCTCCAAGCCAAGCACCTAACGATGTGCTCAGGCAGCCTCCCTTGAGAGCCAATTCTATTCCACTTTATTCAGCTTTACCATCTTCGAACGCACCATCACTTAACATCAGGTGAGCTGTGGCCAAACATTTAGCTTGTCAACTTTCCTAAGCTTAGCTTTAGCTAAAGGTTCCTTCTAAAACCGACAAATGCAAATATTTTAATTGTAACATTAAAATTACTTGTCACATTCTAATGTATGCTTAAAATAACATTGATAATGTCAAAATACTTATAACATATCATGTCATAATAATTATTAGTTTGGAAATTTGTTGCCGACCGACCTTCCCTTCTTTCTCCCGGCACCTTATCCAATAATCCTCTGAACAATATGTCACCTGTGTGATCAGCATCGATTATACCAGAATGGTGACGTGGACAGGGCATGAGTAAGGAGAAGGAGCGCGGCGTGTACAACACGCTGTGGGTGTTCTCGCTTCGGCAGCTGACGTGGGCGTGCGTGTATCGCAACGAGAGCGCCGCGCCGCACGAGCCGCGCCCGCGGTTCGCGCACCAGCTCGTGTTCGACCCTATCACCAAGGTACGATATACAACCTCTTCGACGTCACAGATAATACAGATAGAAACTCTTTGTTGTGCACGCCAGCAGTGTTACCAGCAGGCTAAGTAGGCTTGAGTCTGTTTAGCTCAATCTTAGTGTGGCCCACCGACTCCCCACCTCTCAGACATCAGAGGAGGAAGCTCCTCTGATGTCTGAGAGGTGGGGAGTCGGCCTCGAAGTTAGACCTTTTTTCCGAGGCAGGGCTCCGGAGAATCACTGTCCCCTGAGGGTGGTGGTGGAGGGTGCCAGCCCGAGCACCCTCAGATCACAGTGGCTTCGTCTTGGCTTTGTGCTACTTGTTTGAGAGCCTCATTGCTTCTTGCCATCTCTTCCTCTTCCCGGCCAGCCAGTAAGACATCACAAGGGAAGGCTTGAGTCTAGGGCGGCAAATTTTAGAGGTTTAATATATTTTGGAAAATATATAAGACAATTCATTATGGGCTGCAAACTGATTAGTTTTCGTACCTATTGATATTTAGTAATTAATTGGGTGTATCGCATGTCCATAACCATTACAGCGACACATAGAATTTTACTGCCACAACACAGCAGACATATTTTTTCAAAAAAAATATGGCTTGGTTCTCTCGCGATGATGTAAGGAATCAAACATTACTCTATGCATATATTGACACACACCGTCTTTTTCTTCCTCTGATCCTTTCCATTCTAAGATTGCCTGGAAGAGATAGCTTTTAGCGAGAAGGTCGCCAGTTGTTACACATGTTAACTAAGTTTATTTCTTCTATTTTCTGTACAATAAAGAGTTAATCAATCAATCTATACGTACATCCCAATCTGTTGAGACATTTGAAAGTTATGGTGGAATAAAGTAATATACATTTATAAATCCTGAAAACATTACTCTTTTTAACCCCCGACGCAAAAAGAGGGGTGTTATAAGTTTAACGTCGATATCTGTCTGTCTGTCTGTTTGTGTGTGTGTCTGTCTGTGGCATCGTAGCTCACAAACGGATGGACCGATTTCGATGCGTTTTATTTTTATTCGCTGGTTTTTGGCTATGTTTAATTAGTTACGTAAGGGATTTTTAAAATTTTTAATAGTCGTGTAAATATTCACGTATCGCATATAGACTCACTACCTGTTCGGCGGGAACCCGGGGTCGGCGAGCAGCCCGCGCCTGCGGCTCGACGACCTGTGGTCGCTGCGGCTGCGGCGGCCCAGCGTGCCGGCCGCGGTGCGCACGGCGCGCGCCGCCATCCGCGAGGCGGCCTACCGCGCGCTCTGCTCCGACGCCGGCAACCAGCTGCTCGCGCTGGACTACCTACGGAGCGAGCTCAACGAAGTCACCGACCACGCTGACCCAATTCAGGTCGGTTAATATTTTTCTGTTGACGATATCACCAGACCCAGATTATAAACAACACTTTCTTGATTGATTCAGGTGTTCAGTATCAGTAATTCACACACAATTCATTCACATTTTTCATATTGACATACATGCATATACTCACAACTAAGTTACTCGACTAAGACCTCAGTTCAAGAGTAGGGGCAAAATGTGAACCAGCGCAGTAAGAACTTAATTCTTACAGCATAAAGCTGATTTTGTCCCATTGACAACATTAATTAATTTTTATTTATAAGTCACGTATGTATTTTTTTTCTGTTTTTCTGTTTGTCAATAAAAAAAATATTATTATTAATCAGTCAATATTTATTGGCCGTAAATTACAATAATTGTACAAGCAAGTCTCTTGTTAAAAAATAATCTATTATAATCTTACAATTATATTTCGAATAAATGCTTTTCAATTTTACCTAATCTAGTCCATGGCACGACCAACTTTTGTTTCGCGAGTTGTTCTTTGGTAAATTATCTCTGTGTATTATGTATCAAATATATCACTGTACAATGTACATGTATTATGTATACATGGACAGTGATATAATTTTTTTAAATTTAAAAATGTTCGCGTTTGACCGCACTGTTGATGATGATGTTAAGCAGTAGTGCGGTGTAAGATGGAGCACGCTTAACTAGAAGGAACTTGTTTGCTCTTGATTTGAAGATACTGTTATACTTTCCGGGAAACACAAAGAGTTCCATCTTTCCAAGCTCATTGTTGAGATCTGAACCCATATCCCTCGGCGTACGATCTAACTGCGCTAACCACAGAGCTATCATCGCTACGAGTAGTAAGTCGCTATGCGAGTAGTAGTTGAGGAGCATAACGTGATTTGTTGCAGGTGTCGCGGTTCCAGAAGCTAGCAACAGTTCTGTTCTCCGGACAGGGCGCGGCGCGGGCGGGCGGCGCGTG